>CM061227.1:119311454-119980192 GCA_030844895.1 Ambrosia x helenae
AAAAAAATTAGTTATTATATTTACCACCTACTAAACCAACCTAGCCCCATTAAACATCACCTCAAACCACACTCTTTATACTTATCTTGGAGGCCCAATCTGAATTCAAATCAGCCAGCCAATACGGGCCCACAACATAGACCCAGCCCAAACCAAGCCCAAACCCCCCCCCCCCTCAGCGTTTCTGTTTTAAAAAAAATATTTTGTTTTATGCCGGGTTTCGAAACCCGGACAACCTCCACACACACATCCACGTTCCCACCACTTGATCCACCCACTTTTGTTGTTGTTATGTCAATGTTAATTATATTTAAGTACACATTAGCCTATCCCTTTTTCTCCTCCTTCGTGTACAGCCAGCAGATATGAACATAGCGTTTTTAATTTTTTTTTCTTTTCAATTTTGACCATTCATTCGGTGTGTCTAAATTTATATAAGGATTAATAACGTGATTTCCGGCTTCATCCAACTTCAATCACACGCTAATTACCAATTATCATTGACAAATTTGATCAATACGCGTTGTATTATTAAATGTGGGTCAAAACTTACCAATCGAACACCCGGCCATTTCACTATAAATTGAGCCTCTGAATACGATTCCAACTCGCCAATTATCTCTTCTAAACCCCCAATCTTCTTCAAATCATTTGTTTATTATCTTTTGATCATGGTTTGACTTTATGATTGAACGGCCAATCGAGTAGCGAAACAACATTGTAAGTTCGTTTATATTTTTGTGGGATTTGTTATTCGGCATGTGCACGACATTAACCCCTGATTGATGGGGTTAATGTCGTGTGTACTGATCAATTGATAAATTAGGGCTTGTATGAATGTATTTTGGGGAAGAACATTCAAACGCGTTTAAATATATATATTTAACAAACTGAAACCAAACACAACCACTGGTCTGGACCAGTGGTTGTGCCTGGTACTCTTGAACCAGACTGCAAGGGTTCGAGTCCACAAGCATCATCTTATTTTTTTAAAAGCTTAAAGATATATATTCATTTATATATTTAAAATTCATTTTAAAATACCAAAAACCCTTTTATAAATTCTACAAAAATTATATTAGGTTGATCTGATAAGAAAGTTCATTACCAATTTTTAGTTTTTCTAAAATAATTTATTTAATATATATTATTAATAATACAAGTTTATTCACTTATATTTATTAAATTCTATAAAAATATCAAAACAATTCTATTAATTTCCACAAAAATTATCCTAATTTTTATAACATTAAGCTTTTCAAAAATGATTTTTATTTCAGAAAAATCATTTATTTAACATTTTTTAATCAATTTTTGTAGTTTTAATCATAATTAAATCATAATAAATTCAATTTTTGTTATTTTTGCACCAAAAATTTTATACAAATTATTTCTGATCATTTAGAACAGAAATATGAATTTTAAACTAAAAATTATTTAATTTTAATATTTTTAAATATTAAAGTTAGATTTCGACAATTTGTTATAAATAGATTAAATAATCTATTTTAAAGAAAATAATTTCATAAAAATTTTTTTTATACTTTAAACACATTCTTGTGCCCATCCTAGATTTAACATTTATAAAAAGATTTTTAGTTATTTATTTACTAAATTTCTCTCAATTGGCGAATATTTATAATATTAATCAAACGAGCATTTATCCCCAACTCGAAGCCCTAGAACTTATACATTTGTAGACTTGATAGACTTAGACATATTATTACCTCATTTTAGGGTGATACTTGATAAATTTGGTCAACACATTTCTCAACAGATATAACATTTTACCAAGGTGAGTTTACATAGCCCCTTTTACTCTATTTTCACTATTTTTGGGGTGAAACATGTTTATAACATCATCATTGCAATTCAATCATCAATGTGTCTATGTGTTTTCTATGTTGCATTATGTCTTGAGCATGATTAGAGTAAGCACCATTCTAGCATAATCATTAACTCCGTACAAGCCAGCGGTATACATTGATAGATCTATTGGACTGACAATCCCACCGGATACGTGCCTCCTACAAAGGTTGCGTGGGTGTTTGTTATCGTATAACATATTGGACCATAAGTGTATGGTATGTATCATTTTATAACAGTCAAAAGGGTTGATTATGCACTCGATTTATTTCTAGTATGTTCTCACATATGGACTAGATTGACATGACACATGAATTGCACATCATTTTTATTCAATTATCAAAAACCTATGTAATTCTCACCAACTTTTGTTGACCCCAAAACCTTTTCAACTTAACATGTTTCAGGTTCTATTTGCTTGAAGATTTGAATTGATGCTTGAAGATATGTGTTTAGTTTTATTCAATTTGATGTACAAATTCTAGAACTATTGTATGTAATTCATTTAAATCATTTAATGGAATCTATTATTCACCATGAGCTACTGAACAATCATCATTACGTGACATCCGATGTTTCCGCCATCGGTTGGGGTGTTACAGATTGGTATCAGAGCCATGGTTATAGGGAATTAGGTTATTAGAAAAATAATCTAGTCTATAACCATAGGATTTAACCAGACTTGCTTTCTCTTACTTGCTATACTCTATCTCCCTCCTACTTCATATCCCTACTTTCATACTTACAAGAAGGTTGCTCTCCAACAGTGGATCTACTCTTAGACTTATAGGATAAAATCCTCAGGTTTATCCTGAACCACCTCGAGATCTCGTCGAAGTTCTAGGTTTTTAATAACGAACAACCGTGCAATCTGGAAGGCGTGAACGCCTGTATTCTGAGTCTTCTGTCTAGGCTGGCATTGCGCATATATCCCAATCAGACGAGGGACCCGGATGCCTACCTGGGAATTCTCGGGATGAGTGTTCACTTATAGGCTAAAGCATGTCTTCATATGTTATTAGAATCTGGAATCTTTGATAAGTCAACGTTTTCGTTTATTCGTTTTAATTAATGAATAAATGATTACATTCCTTATATCACCTCATTCATTTCATGCCACATTGAACCTTCATTGTGTCCCTTACGGATCATATCTCCACGTCGCAGCACTCACAATAACAGTGGTGAAAACCAAGAGGAAAGTAACAACAACCACAACACCAACCACAACAACAACAAAAACAACAAAGGTGTTGATGCCCGACTGGCTGCGATTATCTACAACCCTGCTCAGGTTACTAATCCTAATCGTCCTAGTAATTTCAACCTATGGTCAATGCTATGAATGTGGAAACCCAAATCACTACCGTAACCGATGTCCTAAACTAAACGAGATCAAGACCCTCCAGCTACTTAACAGCAAGTCCCACTATTTAAATGTTGTTTGCTTTTAATTCTATGTATTGACACTTTTTGGATTCAAGTAATAAATTCAAGTATTATTATAACATCTGTGTGCATGCTTGCTTTAATGTGAACTAATTGCTATATCTATAATCATACTTGCTTACTTGTACAACAATTAGTCTACTACCAAACAATCTACTCAACGATTGGTGGAGGTCATCATGTCTTTCCAACAGTCGGGGAGAGGCCCTACCACCTGCTCAACGACTGGTGGAGACTATCAGACCTGCTCAACAATCGGTAGAGTCATAGGAGAACACAAAACCCCAATGTAAGGTAAATTGGTGATTGCGGTCCGGAACGTAATCATGAATTTACAGGTACGTTAAGGTGGTGTGAAAATTCTATCAAGATTTTTGGTAGATAACCAAATGTAAAACCCTAGTTATCTAGTAGCTCGTTTAGTAAATCAACCAACTCACACAAAACACGCCTCTTATCCACACTATTCGAGACAGATTATTCTATTCATGTCGCACCTTAACACAAAATTTTCCAGATCACACTTCTCCTAATTTCTACCCAATCCCCTTCAACCCTGTGTTTTCAATAAACTTCGGGACGAAGTTTCCAAAAGTAGGGGAGACTGTAACATCGCAAAAATTTTCAAAATTTAATACGAATATTATTTTATCGTTCATAAGGTGCCTAAGTTTTATTTTACCGACCACACAACTTATATATATACATATATATAATAATAATAATAATAATAATAATGATAATAATAAAAAAAAATTAGTTATTATATTTACCACCTACTAAACCAACCTAGCCCATTAAACATAACCTCAACCACACTCTTTATACTTATCTTGGAGCCCATCTGAAATCCATCAGCAGCCCAATACTGGCCCACAACATAGACCCAGCCCAAACCAAGCCCAAACCCCCCCCCCCCCCCTCAGCGTTTCTGTTTTAAAAAAAATATTTTGTTTATGCCGGGTTTCGAACCCGGACAACCTCCACACACACATCCACGTTCCCACCACTTGATCCACACACTTTTGTTGTTGTTATGTCAATGTTAATTATATTTAAGTACACATTAGCCCTCCCTTTTTCTCCTCCTTCGTCGTACAACAGCAGATATGAACATAGCGTTTTTAATTTTTTTTCTTTTCAATTTTGACCATTCAATTCGCGTGTCTAAATTTATATAAGGATTAATAACGTGATTTCCGGCTTCATCCAACTTCAATCACACGCTAATTACCAATTATCATTGACAAATTTGATCAATACGCGTGTATTATTAAATGTGGGTCAAAACTTACCAAATCGAACACCCGGCCATTTCACTATAAATTGAGCCTCTGAATACGATTCCAACTCGCCAATTATCTCTTCTAAACCCCAATCTTCTTCAAATCATTCTGTTTATTATCTTTTGATCATGGTTTGACTTTATGATTGACCGGCCAATCGAGTAGCGAAACAACATTGTAAGTTCGTTAATTTTTGTGGGATTTGTTATTCGGCATGTGCACGACATTAACCCCATGATTGATTGGGTTAATGTCGTGTGTACTGATCAATTGATAAATTAGGGCTTGTATGAATGTATTTTGGGGAAGAACATTCAAACGCGTTTAAATATATATATTTAACAAACTGAAACCAAACACAACCACTGGTCTAGACCAAGTGGTTGTGCCTGGTACTCTTGAACCAGACTGCAAGGGTTCGAGTCCCACAAGCATCATCTTATTTTTTTAAAAGCTTAAAGATATATATTCATTTATATATTTAAAATTCATTTTAAAATACCAAAACCCTTTTATAAATTCTACAAAAATTATATTAGGTTGATCTGATAAGAAAGTTCATTACCCAATTTTTAGTTTTTCTAAAATAATTTATTTAATATATATTATTAATAATACAAGTTTATTCACTTATATTTATTAAATTCTATAAAAATATCAAAACAATTCTATTAATTTCCACAAAAATTATCCTAAGTTTTTATAACATTAAGCTTTTCAAAAATGATTTTTATTTCAGAAAAATCATTTATTTAACATTTTTAATCAATTTTTGTAGTTTTAATCATAATTAAATCATAATAAATTCAATTTTTGTTATTTTTGCACCAAAATTTTATACAAATTATTTCTGATCATTTAGAACAGAAATATGAATTTTAAACTAAAAATTATTTAATTTTAATATTTTTAAATATTAAAGTTAGATTTCGACAATTTGTTATAAATAGATTAAATAATCTATTTTAAAGAAAATAATTTCATAAAAATTATTTTTATACTTTAAACACATTCTTGTGACCATCCTAGATTTAACATTTATAAAAAGATTTTTAGTTATTTATTTACTAAATTTCTCTCAATTGGCGAATATTTTTAATATTAATCAAACGAGCATTTATCCCCAACTCGAAGCCCTAGAACTTATACATTTGTAGACTTGATAGACTTAGACATATTTATTACCTCATTTTAGGGTGATACTTGATACATTTGGTCAACACATTTCTCAACAGATATAACATTTTACCAAGGTGAGTTTACATAGCCCTTTTACTCTATTTTCACTATTTTGGGGGTGAAACATGTTTATAACATCATCATTGCAATTCAATCATCAATGTGTCTATGTGTTTTCTATGTTGCATTATGTCTTGAGCATGATTAGAGTAAGCACCATTCTAGCATAATCATTAACTCCGTACAAGCCAGCGGTATACATTGATAGATCTATTGGACTGACAATCCCACCCGGATACGTGCCTCCTACAAAGGTTGCGTGGGTGTTTGTTATCGTATAACATATTGGACCATAAGTGTATGGTATGTATCATTTTATAACAGTCAACAGGGTTGATTATGCACTCGATTTATTTCTAGTATGTTCTCACATATGGACTAGATTGACATGACACATGAATTGCACATCATTTTTATTCAATTATCAAAAACCTATGTAATTCTCACCAACTTTTGTTGACCCAAAACCTTTTCAACTTAACATGTTTCAGGTTCTATTTGCTTGAAGATTTGAATTGATGCTTGAAGATATGTGTTTAGTTTTATTCAATTTGATGTACAAATTCTAGAACTATTGTATGTAATTCATTTAAATCATTTAATGGAATCTATTATTCACCATGAGCTACTGAACAATCATCATTACGTGACATCCCGATGTTTCCGCCATCGGTTGGGGTGTTACATTATATTTGATGGTTTCAACGATCTCTATAGGTCTCCGAACTTTGTTGTTAAAGATCCGGTTGTTGCGCTCGTTCCAAATAACCCACATGGTCGTGTATACAATACCTCGCAGAATTTTCTTATCAGCCTTGGAAGTCGAGTGTGTCTCCGGTATCTGCAAGATATCCAAAACATCAAAGAGGATCGATGGAGGTAACCGGCACCAATTCTCAATTCTGCACCACACTTCTTGCGTGAAACAACAACCCGTGAACAAGTGAAGAACCGAATCTGTCTCATTTTTGCAAAAACTGCAGGAAGTTTGCTGGGGACGAACGCCTCTTTTAATCAATTCTGCGATAGTCGGCAAACGATTTAGGACCGCTCTCCACACCATAACTTTACACTTGAGCGGCACCCACACCTTCCATTTAATCTTCTGACCATGACCAGTCGAGTGTGTATCGAGCAGTAAACTTTTAGCATACTTGACACTAAACTGGCCGTCCGCCGCACACTTCCATTTCCAGCGATCTGCACCGTCTCTCCAATTAAAATCATGGATCTCCGCGAGGAGCTGGAAAAGCTCATTAACTTCTGCAGCTGTATTTGGTATTGAGATCCAATCCCATGAGAGGTTCTTATCGTTACCAGTCACCACAATTCTGTCACCCACTTTGACCCATTTGTTTCGCTCGATTTTAAAAAGATTCGGATAAACCAAACGAAGTGGCTCATCTCTAAGCCACTGATCACCCCAAAAGCTGATAGACTTTCAGTTTCCAAGATCACAGCTGAAACACGAATTAAGAGTAAACCTGTGATGGGTAATTTGTTCTCCAACTTTAACAATCCGTTTCCAACATCCGCTCGAAGAAGCACTACAAGGTAGTAACGCCCAAGGTCTACTATTGCCATGACAACCGATAATAACTTAAAATAAAAATATAATATTTGTTTGATGTAGATATATGTGATAGTAAACTAATTAATTATTACTTATTATTTTCATAGCTACCGCACGTTTCATGTTTGCTCGTTATGATTCTTTTCAGATTTGTCAAAAAGAAGTAATCATTCATAATAATAATGATAATAATAAGTGCTCCAGTTCCTAATTATTACATAAATTAAGTTTGGTCAATCGATCACTCGACTTTGTACAAGTCTTATTTATACATTAATCCAACTCACACCAACAAGCTAGCTAGCAACTTGAAGCACCCGCAATGTCGAGTCGATTAACCGATGTAGTACATAGGATCGGGCACCTTGAAGGTGCGATCTCCAGTGTTAGTACCGATCAAATCGCTCCATTGATCACCCATGTTCCCTCTAATCCTGTATCCAGCCTTTTCCAACTCTTTTCTTTTGCCTGACTTGTACTCCACTGCGGTACCTTGATAATCGTTTCCCCTACACGTACACGTACACATTTTCATTAGATTTTACTTAGGCTTTCTTTAATGCATCCGTAAAATTGCCATCCGAAGATGATGTGGAACTGTCCAAGAATTCAGGCCCAATAAATGTCCTCCTAATTTCATATGAAATCCTTCTTCAAGGGCTCAAATTTTGGGTTATTGTGCCCATTTAAATTATTTATTTAATCATTAATTATTTAAATAAATTATATGATTGGAGGATATGTAAAGATGGGTGATGATATGGAAAATGTAAGGATATGTAAAGATGTTTGTATGGTTAGAGGTAAAAGTGAGGTTTTTAAGGATTTGTAAGGATATGATGTGGCAGGTGACTAGGCAACTAAGGGCGCCTAAGGGCACCCTTAGCATTAGAGATAGTCTTATTTTTATAAAAGTTCGACTATGTAAATTGAAGCATGACGACTTATTTAAGACAACTTTGAGTATAATAATAATAATAACAATAATAATATTAATGAGTTATAAGTTTAAAACGTTTACTTTAGAATGAACTTCTCCCACTGAGTATAACCAATTTCAATCATATTTCTAATACGAGGTTCTTTGAAAGCTTCCCTTGTTCCAGTGAGAAACACAATCTTAAATCCCAACTCTATAAGTTGTTTGTAGAGTTTAAGAGACGCTGGTATCGCGGGCGCCGCTCCTTGCGCCGTCCATTCGTCAAACTTTGTTGCATTATATGGTATGTACCTAAATATTATTCATATTCATATTCATATTCAACAAAACTCATTAAGATAAGCTATGAAGCGACATAAATAAATAAGTAAATAAATAAAAAGTTGATAGTAATAGTAATTGTTACCCAAAAGCAACGTCGTCCCTAGCATAATATGGCATGTTAGAGAGTGTGGTCTCATCAATGTCGAAAACCCAAACGTCCTTACCGTCTCCAGTGAGGTTAAGGCCTTTGGCATACTCGTAGGCTTCGTTGGCAACATAATCACAATCCGAACGGTATTGTTGTCCGAGCATGTAATGACCTACATAGTCTACGCATGATTCGGGAACTTGGGTCCATCCCTTGCGGTTGTCGGTCTCAACGGCTAGCCGCCAGCTCATGCAGTTGAGGTCGGCGTGTTTGAGACCGGCGGAGCCGGAATGCGGCATTAGCAAGTGAATAGGAGATGCACGGTTGTTGCAATGGTTACCATAAGGATAAGAAATAGGAGACCCATGTTAATTTTTTGAATGGTACTATTAATGTTGCGTTGTGAAGAGGTACCACAGCTGAACGTGGTTAAATAAGTTGTGTTTTATGGAAAAGGCCTCTCTTTTGTAATATATTACTAGTCTACCACTTGAATCAATTAAAAAAAATTATATATACGCTTTTCTTGTAGGCACCCTCAGAGACAATGTGAAAATGGGGATTCGAAACGAGATACTGATGTGATGTTCTTAGCCAATAAAAAAAAGGGCTAATTCATTATATATAATGGATCGTTTAACAGTTGAGGGAAGCTTAGCCTCCAAGTGAAGCTTACTCTATTAACTAATATATTAAATTCTTTGTATTTGTATTGCGTACAGCAAACATATCCAAAATAAGTTTATGATTGTATCAACATGTAGGCATGTACACCTAATTTTTTAACTTGCTATATATTGTTTTGTGTGATTATTTTTTTCCCATCGTTTGCAGATTTTATTTTTAACCACTTAAGCTCAAATTCAATAATACGTTAGAGTTGGTTGTTAGTTGGTTTTGTTGAATAATGAAATAAAACTTTTAATTACTTTTTATCCTACCAATAATAATTTATTTTCTCTTCGTATAACCTTATTTATTTGCCTTTTATCAAGACGAATCAAACCAACACTGACCAAATAATAGTGGTACTAGTATGGCTGGCATTTGTTCTTAGAGTTTGTTTGGTATGGGGTAATGGAATGAATGAAGGAATGGACTGGATGAGGTAATGAAATGGATTATTACCGGCCATTCCATGTCTTGTTTGGTTGTTATGTGGGAATGAAACAAAACATTACTTTGTGTTGTTAGATAGACAGGAAAAGACAAAGGAATAAAATCGGTGGTTAATGGCGATGGTGGGTGGTGGATGGAGACGGTAGTGAAGGGTGGTGGCGACGACGGTGGTGGGTGACGGTAAGGGTGGCGATGTGTAGAGGTGGATGGCGGTGATGGTGGGTAGGTGACGATGGTGAGTAGTGGCGGTGGTGGGTTGAGGAGACGGCGAGGGTAGTGGTGGGTAAAGGAACATTTGGTGAGTGACAGTGGCAGGTGTTGTAGGCGGCGGTGGGAGGGTGATGGTGGTGGGCAGCGGTGGGTGGTGTTGGATGGCGGCGTGGTGGGTGGGTGAAGGTAGTGGTTGGTGGCGACGGCAATGGTGGTGGATGGTGACGGCGGTGGTGGGTGGTGGCGACAACGGTGGTGGGCGATGGTAGTGGGTGATGGGCGACAGTTGTGGGTGGTGACGATGGTGGTGGGTGGTGGGTTATGGTTTTGTTAGTAAAGGGTGAAATGAAAAAAAAACATGGGGTGAATGGAATGGTTTTGATGGAATAAAATACCTCGTGGAATGGGTGATTTCATTCCTTTAACCAACCAAACACACTATTTTTTATCGTAATTGTCTATTTCATTCTCTATTCCATTTCATCATACTAAACTCTATTTTAGAGTTTCTATTGTACTAATATTGTAATGGACAAAGTGCGAGGAATCACACTAGTAAATTCAACTTTAGCTTTTCAACTTTTATTTATAGCTTTGCAATTTAGTTGTTAATAAAGTTATCATGTTGAGTTTCACGATTTTTCTGTTACATGAGTTTTTTAATGAGGTTTTTTCTATATCAACACTCCACATGAGTTATTTTTTATCTACATATCTACGTAAATTTCGTAACGTTGTTTTTAAATCGTCCGGTTGTTTTAAACCGTCCAATTTTTTAACCGTCCGACACTCGTCTCTAAATACACCATTGTGCCGTGTTTTTATCTACGTTTAAGCTGGCCACCTGTAATGTGCGGCCACCATGTTTATCATTAAATACGTTTTGGTGTGAATTTTGTCTGAATAACTTAGCTTTCGTAACAACGATGTAAATTTTACTTGACTTTTGAATTTACCACCTGCCACATGGTTTTTTAATCACCACGTTTACAATTTGCGTATTTTTATCTACGTTTCAAACCCGTTACGAAACATATATTGTAACCCACCCGTTATATTATATTTCTCTAACAATTTCACACGTTAACTTTATTGGTTTAAGTTGGGATTTTTTTTAGTGGTCCTCCTTGTGGTCCTCTTTCATCGAGTAATAATGAAAATGGACATGTATTATACAGAATACGATGGTGAGTAGTGGCGGTGTGGGTGGTGGTGGTGGTGTGTGGCGGTAGCGTGGTGGTGGATGGAGACGGCAGTGACAGGTAGTGGCGACGACGGTGGTGGGTGACGGCAAGGGTGGCGATGTGTAGAGGTGGATGGCGGTGATGGTGGGTGGGTGACGATGGTGAGTAGTGGCAGTGGTGGGTGGAGGAGACGGCGACGATAGTGGTGGGTAAAGGAACATTTGGTGAGTGACATTGGCAGGTGTTGGAGGCGGCGGTGGGTGGGTGATGGTGGTGGGCGGCGGTGGGTGGTATTGGATGGCGGCGTGGTGGGTGGGTGAAGGTAGTGGTTGGTGGCGACGACAATGGTGGTGGATGGTGTGACACCCGGCAAATTCTGGTTAACAACGTTGTCTAGATGAAAGTCTACCTTAGCGAGTCACGCGTATATTATACTTAATGTAACATCGCCAAATTTTCAAATTATAATACGAATATTATTTTCATAACGTGCCTAAGTTTTATTTTCCCGACCACACAACTTATATATATACATATATATATATATATAATAATAAATAAAAAAAATGATGATGATGATACATAATTAGTTGGTTTTGCCATTTAACCCAACCAACTCATTGGCCCACACCAATTTTCCCCCCCATTTTGTTTCTGCTATTTGGAGCCCAGTAGAGCTTGGCCCAGTACACCCATCCGGCCCAAACCATCAAGCCCAACCCCTCCTTCCTTCTTTCACGATTTATCAAAAAAAAAGAAAAAAAACAAGGTCACAGCCGGGTTCGAACGAAGACCTTCACTCACAAACCACGTGCACCAACCATCTAAGCCACAACTCACTATTGTTCTAATCCTAGTCCGATTTGTATTTAAAACCTTCCAAGAACAACCCAGATCCATCCCTTTCTTCTTCCCCAAATCGCTGCACCTATACAACCATCTCGGGTGACTTTTTTTAACAAGGAAACAATGGACAGCTTTGACCCGTGATTTCCGAACTGATTCCGCGTCAATTAACATGAGGTATCATCATCAATTCATACCAATTTTATCCTATTAACGCGTTTTACATTCAATGACGGGTCAACATGCCAAATCGAACTCCAAGACATTACACTATAAATTGAACGCTCCCAAGCCTGCTACACTCGCCAATACTCCTTTTCTTAACCTCCAATTCTTCTTAAAAATCATCTGTACGTGTTCACGATCGCATCTTGACTTTGTGGTTTGACCAATCAATCGAACTCGATACAACCTTGTAAGTGAAATCTTTTCTGTGGGTTTTGTTCATCGGCTATCAACAAGCAATAGCCCTATAATGAATCGGGTTATTGCTTGTTAGATCGTTCGATTGTAAATCCTAGGGCTCGTTCTTGATTAATTGGGGATAAACAACCTGCAAGCATGGGTATATAACTCAAACAAATAGGGATCTAACACCAAATGACTCGTAGGTCAGCTGGTGATGCCTGATACCCTCTACCCGAGCCACGCAGGTTCGAGTCCTGCTGTGGCGAGCTCTTTTTTTTTGTTTGTTGTTTTGTTTTCAAATAATAAATTAATTATATATAATACTTGTATTTTTAAAAATTCATTTTAAAATACTAAAACACTTTTAAAAATTCTACAAAAATTACATTATGTTAAACTAGTGAAAAAGTTTAACTTACAATTTTTAGTTTTCTGAAATTTATTTATTTAATATTTATAATAATTAAATCAAGTTTATTCTATTTTATTTATAAAAATCTATAAAAATATCAAAACGATCTTATTAATTTCCACAAAAATTATCCTGAGTTTTTATAACATTAATCTTTTCAGAAATGATTTTTATTTCTGAAAAATCATTTATTTAATATTTTTAATAAATTTTTGTTAGTTTTAATCATAATTAAATCATAATAAATCCAATTTTTAATATTTTTGCACCAAAATTTTATACAAATTATTTCTGATCATTTAGAACAGAAATATAATTTTTAAAATGATAATTCTTTAATTTTAGTAATTTTTAATTATTAAAGTTAAAGTTTGACAATTTGTAATAAATAGATTTAATAATCTATTTTAAAGAAAATAATTTTATAAAAATTATTTTTATACTTTAAACATATTCTTGTGACCATTTTGGATTTAAAATTCATAAAGAGATTTTTGGTTATTTATTTACTAAATTTCTCTCAATTGGCGAATATTTTTAATATTAATCAAACGAGCAATTATCCCCAAATTCGAAGCCCTAGAAACTTATACATTTGTAGACTTGATAGACTTAGACATATTTATTACCTCATTATAGGGTGATACTTGATATATTTGGGCAACACAATTATCCAAATTTCTCAACAGATATAACAATTTACCAAGGTGAGTTTTACATAGCCCCTTTTTATTTATCACCATTTTTGGGTGAAACATGTTATAACATCATTTATGCAATTCAATCATCAATGTGTCTATGTGTTTTCTATGTTGCATTATGTCTTGAGCATGATTAGAGTAAGCACCATTCTAGCATAATCATTAACTCCGTACAAGCCGACGGTATACATTGATAGATCTATTGGACTGACAATCCCACCCGGATACGTGCCTCCTACAAAGGTAGCGTGGGTGTTTGTTATCGTATAACATATTCAAGTGAACCATGAGCGTATGGGTTGTATCATATCATAACAGTCACCAGGGTTGGTTATGCACTCGATTTATTTCTAGTATGTTCTCACATATGGACTAGATTGACATGACACATGAATTGCACAACATTTTTATTCAATTATCAAAAACCTATGTAATTCTCACCAACTTTTGTTGACCCAAAACATTTTCAACTTAACATGTTTCAGGTTCTATTTGCTTGAAGATTTGAATTGATGCTTGAAGATATGTGTATAGTTTTATTCAATTTGATGTACAAATTCTAGAACAATTGTATGTAATTCATTTAAATTTTAATGGAATTTATTATTCACCATGAGCTACTGAACAATCATCAATACGTGACATCCCGATGTTTCCGCCATCGGTTGGGGTGTTACAGATTGGTATCAGAGCCATGGTTATAGGGAATTAGGTTATTAGAAAAATAATCTAGTCTATAACCATAGGATTTAACCAGTACTTGCTTCTCTTACTTGCTATACTCTATCTCCCTCCTACTTCATATCCCTACTTTCATCCCTACAAGAAGGTTGCTCTCCATCACTGGATCCACTCTTAGACTAATAGGACAAAAATCCTCAGGTTTAACCTGAACCACCTTGAGATCTCGTCGAAGTTCTAGATTTTAATAACGAACACGTGCAATCTGGAAGGGTGAACGCCTGTATTCTGAGTCTTCTGTCTAGGCTGGCATTGCGCATATATCCCAATCAGACGAGGGACCCGGATGCCTACCTGGGAATTCTCGGGATGAGTGTTCACTTATAGGCTAAAGCATGTCTTCATATGTTATTAGAATCTGGAATCTTTGATAAGTCAACGTTTTCGTTTATTCATTTTAATTAATGAATAAATGATTACATTCCTTATATTACCTCATTCATTTCATGCCTCATTGAGACTTCATTGTATCCCATACAGATCATGTCTCCATGCCACAGCACTCGCATTAACAGTGGTGACAATCATGAAGAAGAGAGCAGCAACCACAACCCCGACCACAACACTAACCACAACAATGGAGGTGATGCCCAACTAGCTGCGATTATTTCCCAACAATTGGCGCAACAAATCACAACTCTGGTTTCTAACTTGTTGACTCAAGACATCCAAATGGATGGGAATGGCAATGGAAATGGCGTTGGAAATCACGAAAGGAACAGGACCTTAGTTCGAAAAGGCAAGAAAACAAGTATCGTGGCCGCGGTAACTACCAAGAATCAGAAACGTAAGACCAGGGATTATACAAGAAACTATCCATTGTGTAACACATGCAATCGACATCATCCCACTGTTTCAGCGTGTCGCTTGTGCACCAATTGTGGTAGGTATGGCCATCTGGTCAACACATGTCGCGAGACCCCAAACCCTAATCAACCCACCAACCCGGCTACTTTGGAGGAAGCAAAGCGGTTGACTGCCACCTTAACAGATAACCATGTAAAGGCAGGAACCCTGACCCGGAAAGGGGAGAAGAAAACTGTTGCAAAAGATACTCCCCAACCTGCCGTTAAAATCAAAACTGAGGCCTCAACCAACCTAAAGCGCAAGGCCAGAAATTTTGCAAAAGACACCACTACCCCACCCAACAAGAAACAATACCGCGGGAAGCTACCTAAGTGTGACACCTGCCAGTATCACCATCCAACCCAAGTGCCCTGCCGTCAGTGTACCAATTGTCAAAGGTATGGACATCTTGCGGACACTTGCCGAATCCCTGCTACAAACGCTCTTGATGCTCCAAATAACCCACTTGAGACCCTCCAGCTACTTAACAGCAAACTCTACCATCTGAATGATGTCTATTTTTCTCTTTAATTCCCTGTATTGACATTATTATTTTCAAGTAATAAAAATTCGAGTATTATCATAACATCTGTGTGCATGCTTGTTGCTATATCTATGATCATACTTGCTTACTTGTACAACAGTTAGTTGACTACCAAACAACCTACTTAACGATTGGTAGAGGTCATCATGTCTTTCCAACAGTCGGGAGAGGCCCTACCACTTGCTCAACGATTGGTGGGGACTATCAGACCTGCTCAACAATCGATAGAGTCATAAAAGGACGCAAAACCCTAATGTAAGGTAAATTGGTAATTACGGTCCGAAACGTAATCATGAATTTACAGGTACATTAAGGTAGTGTGAAATTTTATCAAGGTTTCCGGTAGTTGACCAATTGTAACCCTGGTTTTCTTTTAACTTCGGGACGAAGTTCCTAAAAGTAGGGGAGACTGTAACATCGCCAAATTTTCAAATTATAATACGAATATTATTTTCATAACGTGCCTAAGTTTTATTTTCCCGACCACACAACTTATATATATACATATATATATATATAATAATAATAATAATAAATAAAAAAAATGATGATGATGATACATAATTAGTTGGTTTTGCCATTTAACCCAACCAACTCATTGGCCCACACCAATTTTCCCCCCCCATTTTGTTTCTGCTATTTGGAGCCCAGTAGAGCTTGGCCCAGTACACCCATCCGGCCCAAACCATCAAGCCCAACCCTCCTTCCTTCTTTCACGATTTATCAAAAAAAAAAGAAGAAAAACAAGGTCACAGCCGGGTTCGAACCGAAGACCTTCACTCACAAACCACGTGCACCAACCATCTAAGCCACAACTCACTATTGTTCTAATCCTAGTCCGATTTGTATTTAAAACCTTCCAAGAACAACCCAGATCCATCCCTTTCTTCTTCCCCAAATCGCTGCACCTATACAACCATCTCGGGTGACTTTTTTTAACAAGGAAACAATGGACAGCTTTGACCCGTGATTTCCGAACTGATTCCGCGTCAATTAACATGAGGTATCATCATCAATTCATACCAATTTTATCCTATTAACGCGTTTTACATTCAATGACGGGTCAACATGCCAAATCGAACTCCAAGACATTACACTATAAATTGAACGCTCCCAAGCCTGCTACACTCGCCAATACTCCTTTTCTTAACCTCCAATTCTTCTTAAAAATCATCTGTACGTGTTCACGATCGCATCTTGACTTTGTGGTTTGACCAATCAATCGAACTCGATACAACCTTGTAAGTGAAATCTTTTCTGTGGGTTTTGTTCATCGGCTATCAACAAGCAATAGCCCTATAATGAATCGGGTTATTGCTTGTTAGATCGTTCGATTGTAAATCCTAGGGCTCGTTCTTGATTAATTGGGGATAAACAACCTGCAAGCATGGGTATATAACTCAAACAAATAGGGATCTAACACCAAATGACTCGTAGGTCAGCTGGTGATGCCTGATACCCTCTACCCGAGCCACGCAGGTTCGAGTCCTGCTGTGGTGAGCTCTTTTTTTTTGTTTGTTGTTTTGTTTTCAAATAATAAATTAATTATATATAATACTTGTATTTTTAAAAATTCATTTTAAAATACTAAAACACTTTTAAAAATTCTACAAAAATTACATTATGTTAAACTAGTGAAAAAGTTTAACTTACAATTTTTAGTTTTCTGAAATTTATTTATTTAATATTTATAATAATTAAATCAAGTTTATTCTATTTTATTTATAAAAATCTATAAAAATATCAAAACGATCTTATTAATTTCCACAAAAATTATCCTGAGTTTTTTATAACATTAATCTTTTCAGAAATGATTTTTATTTCTGAAAAATCATTTATTTAATATTTTTAATCAATTTTTGTTAGTTTTAATCATAATTAAATCATAATAAATCCAATTTTTAATATTTTTGCACCAAAATTTTATACAAATTATTTCTGATCATTTAGAACAGAAATATAATTTTTAAAATGATAATTCTTTAATTTTAGTAATTTTTAATTATTAAAGTTAAAGTTTGACAATTTGTAATAAATAGATTTAATAATCTATTTTAAAGAAAATAATTTTATAAAAATTATTTTTATACTTTAAACATATTCTTGTGACCATTTTGGATTTAAAATTCATAAAGAGATTTTTGGTTATTTATTTACTAAATTTCTCTCAATTGGCGAATATTTTTAATATTAATCAAACGAGCAATTATCCCCAAATTCGAAGCCCTAGAAACTTATACATTTGTAGACTTGATAGACTTAGACATATTTATTACCTCATTATAGGGTGATACTTGATATATTTGGGCAACACAATTATCCAAATTTCTCAACAGATATAACAATTTACCAAGGTGAGTTTTACATAGCCCCTTTTTATTTATCACCATTTTTGGGGTGAAACATGTTATAACATCATTTATGCAATTCAATCATCAATGTGTCTATGTGTTTTCTATGTTGCATTATGTCTTGAGCATGATTAGAGTAAGCACCATTCTAGCATAATCATTAACTCCGTACAAGCCGACGGTATACATTGATAGATCTATTGGACTGACAATCCCACCCGGATACGTGCCTCCTACAAAGGTAGCGTGGGTGTTTGTTATCGTATAACATATTCAAGTGAACCATGAGCGTATGGGTTGTATCATATCATAACAGTCACCAGGGTTGGTTATGCACTCGATTTATTTCTAGTATGTTCTCACATATGGACTAGATTGACATGACACATGAATTGCACAACATTTTTATTCAATTATCAAAAACCTATGTAATTCTCACCAACTTTTGTTGACCCAAAACATTTTCAACTTAACATGTTTTAGGTTATATTTGCTTGAAGATATGTGTATAGTTTTATTCCATTTGATGTATAAATTCTAGAACAATTGTATGTAATTCATTTAAATTTTAATGGAATTTATTATTCACCATGAGCTACTGAACAATGATCAATACGTGACATCCCGATGTTTCCGCCATCGGTTGGGGTGTTACACTTAACTGGGTTAGTTAAGTCGTATGGTTCGGGAACTATCAGTTTAGTATAGAGGAACATTGGATGTTAGTCTAGAGGTTCATTAGATGTCAGTCCTTAACCAAGTGTACAAATGGTGACGATTCGTAGAATCGTCAGGTCATACGGAACATACAAGTCTCGAGTCCCGGGAATTGGTGAACGAGGGTGAATATGTTTGTTTGCAAGTGTTATGTGTTTAAAATCATTATGTGACTTGTCGGTATGTGAAAATGTGTTAACATATGTTAAAACGGGGTTTAACGCGCAAAACACACGGAACCAGCCCCTATAGGCGATTAGGGGAGCCCAATCGCCTATAGGGGATGCGATTGGGCCTTCATAGGGGCGCTTGGCATGCTAAATGCATGCCTTAGGGGCGATTAGGCCCTATTTGCATGAAGTTTCATGCGATTAGGAGCCCTAATCGCGTGTAAATGCTGCACAATCGCGTGTTAAGTGTTGGACGACTAAAAACGACTATAAATACAATGCTTGACCTCCTAAACTTCATAATAACAACCCTAGTTGTCCCATAACCCGCCCCAACACACACACAACCTCTGGAACGTGATTTTGGATCAAAACACAAGGTTTCAAGCTTATTTCATCAATCTAACACAATCTAAGGTGTGATTTTCATCCATGCAATCTTTATTAACGTTTTTATTAAATCCCTAACGGTCCAGACCTGTTCTAAAACGAATAAGCTTTCTGAAAATCGTTAATAAGTGTTGTTAATCGGATTCTAACTATCATGCATGGGTTATGTGTGTTTATGATTAAAAGCTAGGGTTTCTATGATTCAAGATGGATGATTAACATGTTATTAGGTCAGTTTCAGATTAATAATGATATCATGTTAATGAAATCTGAGTAATTGTTCATTAGGGTTATAGTTATGCATGTTAATGTGATGTTTCATGCTATGTGTATTGTGTTTGGATTACATGGTTGCATGCAGGGCTGATAAAACGAGGCTAAACGAAGGATTTTGGTTTAAACATGTTTGGTATAGTTGTTGGATTGATATTGGATGATTACACGCGTTCTGGATCTGATTTGGAGCGTTAAACGCGCGAAAAACCGGAACAGCTGGGTTACTGGCGATTAGCAACCCTAATCGCCTATGTTAGGGGCGATTAGGAGGCCAATCGCCTGTAAAGACTCCCTAATCGCCTATATTACATGCGATTGGGGGCTAAATGCCTCTATTACATGCAATTGTGATCCTAAATGCTAGTTAAGTCCTGAAATACATGTCTTATGAGCTAATTGCTAGCAGATGCATGTCTTATGAGCTAGTTGCTAGCAGATGCATGTCTTATGAGCTAATTGCTAGCAGATGCATGTCTTATGAGCTAATTGCTAGTAGATGCATGTCTTATGAGCTAATTGCTAGTAGATGTATGTCTTATGACCTAATTGCCTATAAACTCATAAAATTACATATGGGATAGCCCTAATCGCCTATATTTATAGGCGATTAGCCTTCCTAAATGCCTGTTGACCAACCTAAATGCTAGTTGACTTTTCCTAATCGCGTGTACTGCTGCTGTAAGTGTAAATTAGCATTCCGAGACCCGATTTGACATCTAGGAACATGCTAGGAACCCCGTAACATATCCAATAACTTGGTAACATATGTTCGGACTTAATTATGTGGTACTTGAACTACGTGCTATAACTTGTTGGTCGTTAACGTATGTTAAGTGTGATTGCATGATTGTATGTTTGAGAGCGTAAACATAACACGGGGAGTCTCGGGTCACCAATGGGATGTCGAGTCTTGTACATTGGGTCAGTTAAACAGTCACGGTGTTTTCAAACGAACTTGGTTATGGTCTGGACATCTAGGGACTAACTAACCTGCGGGTTATTAGTCTAAGTACTTGTAACTGTCATATGTTAGGTCGTCGCTTTACGGGACTAGCATAGCTGCTGAGTTTATTCGTATTATGAAGTAACGCAACTTAAGGTGAGTTTACGGCCCCTCTTTTAACTGGTTTCACTTTTCGGGGGAGAAAACATGTGTTAAAACTTATGTTTGGTAACTACTGTCATACTATGGGTTTCTATGGTTTACTATACGATCTTTGGAAGTCCCGGGGGGAACCATGAATGTGCGGGTTAGCACAACGGGGAAATGTGAATAGCGCTATTGGGAGTGACCAACCCCGCTCGTCGACTTGGAGGTTCGGCGGGTGCATATTGTCCCAAACAGGAACAACAGGTTTACTACATCGGGCATGAAATCTGGTTTGCGAGTTAGTAATGGTTTTCCAATCGTAGTAGTAACAAAACATACGCCTAGCTAGCGTACTTTGGTATTCGATTTGTTATAGTATGGACAGGTTGAACTTGGTACTTGGATTACAAACCTGTAAACTCACCAGCATTTTTGTGCTGACGTATTCTCTTACATGTTTTCTCAGGTCGCTAAGGTAGCACAATGGAACTAGGGCGCACGCGTCTGCACGGCGTCTAGTTAGGATTGCATGGTTTTCAAACGTTGAACACTTGGTTTATTTTGGATTATGTTTTGAATAAGCTTCCGCTGTATTTGGGGAATTTTAAACTATGTTTTTGAAATTGCATATGTTCATTTAGACTTGTTTATTGTGATCGTTGGTTTAGATCCTGGTTTGTCATGCGCCTCGCGGTAAAACTCCGCAAGTGGATTTTGAGGGTGTGACAGATTGGTATCAGAGCCAATGGTTATAGTGAACTAGGACTGCATGTAGAGTCTAGTCTATAGCCGAGTCGCACACACTAGACGATCACATAGTACTAAACATTTTGATGGATTACGTATGGGCTGTCGGGGTGTCTCTAAATCATCTGACCTTTCTATGTTACATCATCCGTTCCATCCTAAGTCGGGTTACTTGCTTTCTAGGCAGTGCGGTATATTGGGGTAAATCGTGTACTCTTGAGATTTGTCCAAGGCTCGGACATCTCCCTTTCATACTCCAATAGAAACACTTGCCATAAACTATCGTAGTATTGCGGTGTATAGCTAAGAGTCTATGTTCGGTGATTTGAACTTCGAACTAAGAGAACACTTGGAGGACCATGTAGAGCGGTTTATCATTTTGGGTGCACACAAAATCATAAACCGAAATGCATGAAAGCCCTAGTGAGCTCTGGGTTTGAATGGATAGTCCTGAGTTGGATCTAGCTTTGATTTTGTGAATGCTAGTGGTTACCATTAGCTGTGAAACTAAATTATCTCGTTCTTTCTGCCAGAATCATGTCTGGAGTACGAGGAGGACGTGGAGGTGGTCGCAATGGTGGACGTGGTGGTGGTCGCGGTGGTGCTGGTGGTCGTGGAGGTGTAAACCTATCATAGGAAGATCTGAACAACTTGCTACAAGCTGCCTTCCAGTTAGGGCACAATGGTGGTGGTAAGTTGATTTATCCATTTTCTTTGCCTCATTGGTGAACCTTGTTTACATCCTTCGTGGTTTCTCATACGTTTTATTTTAGGTGGTCCTGTTAACCCACCCCCACCCATGTGTACCTACAAGATGTTTCGGGACTGTAAGCCTCAGGAATTCTCTGGCACTGAGGGTGCGGTGAGCTTGCTCAGGTGGCTGGAAAAGGTGGAGTCAGTGTTTCTGATGTGCAACTGTCTCCCAGAGGACCGAGTCAAGTATGCTGCTGCATTGTTCCAGGATGTTGCTTTGACATGGTGGAACAATATCACCCAGAATATGGGTATAGGGGAGGCGTATGCTATGCCTTGGGAAAATTTCGTGCAACTGCTGAAGCGAGAGTACTGTCCAAGGGAAGAGGTGCAAAAGTTGGAGCACGAGGTGTGGAACCTCAAGATGACTGGATCCGAGATTGAGAAGTATACGGTGAGGCGTAATGAGTTGGCAGTGCTGTGTCCTGATCTGCATGTGCCAGAGTACAGGAGGATTGAACACTATGTCTCAGGGTTAGTACCAGAAATCGCAGGGTTGGTGGCTGCGGGAAATCATCCTACGTACTCAGAGGTGGTCTGATCGGCTCATAGGATGACCAACTTGAAGGTGAATGAGGGTATTTTGCCTGCTAAGGGTTCGACTGTCAAGGCCCCGGAGAATAACAAGCGCAAGTGGGATAATGAAGGGAAAGGATCTGCACCAGCACAACAGGGTAAGAGATTCGATAGCGGGGGTTCTTCTTCTGGTAACAAACAGGGGGGTTACGCGGGAAAGTTACCTAAATGCAACAAGTGTGGACGTCATCATCAAGGGAACTGCGACAGTAATCGTTGCCATCGCTGCCAGCGATTTGGGCATTTTGCTAAAGATTGTCGGGCTACACTTCCATCGACCCAGGCCCCAAGCAATACCCCGGCTCCTGCTGCTCAAGGAACTACGGGAAGACAGGGATGTTACAACTGTGGTGAGACTGGGCATTACAAGAAGGATTGCCCGAAACTGAAGCAGGGCGGGAACAACGGTAACGGGAACAACGGGGGCGGCGGCAGGAATGCACGTGCCTTCGTCATTGGAGCCGCTGAGGCTAGACAGGATCCTGACACAGTTACCGGTACGTTCCTTCTCAATAATCGCTCTGTTAGCGTTTTATTTGATTCTGGTGCCGATAAAAGTTTTATATCCATGGAAGTTAGTCGACTACTAGATGTAGTACCCGTACCATTAGAGGCTAAGTATATTATTGAGTTGGCTGACGGTAAAAAGATTGAAGCTACTTGTATCCTTCGGGAGTGTCAACTAGAGTTGTCAGGTTTGTCGTTCCCCATCGATCTTATGCCGGTACCTTTGGGTAGTTTTGACGTTGTTGTAGGCATGGATTGGTTGTCTTTGTATCGCGCGGAGATTGTTTGTTACGACAAGATTATTCGGATTCCTCTCCCTGATGGAGAATTCCTTTCTGTGTACGGTATCAAGGGCGGTGTTCCGCTAAATATCATCTCTAGCATAAAAGCCCTTAAGTATCTTCGGAAGGGTCACTCGGCCGTTTTGGCACTCTTATCTGTTTCCTCTAGCGATGAGAAGAAGATCGACGATATTCCTGTTGTACGCGAGTTTCCTGATGTATTTCCTGATGATTTATCTGGTCTTCCTCCCCATCGTCAGGTCGAGTTCGGTATTGATCTTGTACCAGGGGCTGCTCCTATTGCTCGGGCCCCCTACCGTCTTGCACCTCCTGAGATGCAGGAATTGTCTAGTCAGTTACAGGAACTCTTGGACAAGGGTTTCATCAGACCAAGTTCTTCCCCTTGGGGAGCCCCGATTCTGTTCGTTAAGAAGAAGGATGGAAGTTTTCGACTGTGTGTGGATTACAGAGAATTGAACAAGGTGACCATCAAGAACCGTTATCCTCTTCCACGTATTGATGATCTATTCGACCAACTCCAGGGTTCTAGTTATTACTCCAAAATTGATTTGAGGTCCGGTTATCACCAGTTGCGCGTAAGGGAAGCTGACGTTGCAAAGACTGCCTTTCGTACACGTTATGGCCATTATGAGTTCTTGGTCATGCCTTTCGGTCTCACTAACGCACCGGCGGTTTTCATGGATTTGATGAACCGCGTTTGCAAACCATATCTTGACAAGTTCGTCATTGTGTTTATTGATGATATTCTGATTTACTCCAAGAACAAGACCGAACACGAGGAACACCTGCGTTTGGTTTTGGAACTCTTGCGACGGGAACAACTTTACGCTAAATTCTCAAAGTGTGACTTTTGGTTACGCGAAGTTCAGTTCCTAGGACATGTGGTTAATGAACTAGGAATTCATGTCGATCCAGCTAAGATCGAAGCGATTAAGGACTGGGAAGCACCAAAGACGCCAACTGAGGTGCGGCAATTCCTAGGCCTTGCGGGCTATTATCGTCGTTTCATTCAGGGATTCTCGAAGATCGCTCAACCCCTCACCACTCTCACGCAGAAGGATAGGAAATTCGCCTGGGGTGAACCACAAGAGTCAGCGTTTGAGGAACTAAAGTCTAAACTTTGTTCTGCTCCTATTTTGTCTTTACCTGAAGGCCCTGATGATTTCGTTGTTTACTGTGATGCTTCTATTCATGGTCTCGGTTGCGTGTTGATGCAACGCGAGAAAGTGATTGCGTATGCTTCTCGTCAACTCAAGGTGCACGAGAAGAACTACACCACCCATGACTTGGAGTTGGGTGCAGTGGTTTTCGCGTTGAAAATTTGGAGACATTACTTGTACGGTACCAAATGCACCATCTACACCGATCACAAGAGTCTTCCACATATTTTCGACCAACAACATTTGAAGATACGACAGCGTCGTTGGATTGAACTCCTTAACGACTATGATTGCGCCATTAAGTACCATCCTGGCAAGGCGAATGTAGTAGCAGACGCTTTGAGCAGGAAGGAATCAGTTAATCCTCGTCGCGTGCGGGCGTTGCAGCTCACCATACATTCCTCTCTACCTGACCAACTCCGTTCTGCCCAGTTAGAAGCTTTGAAGGAGGAAAACCTTAAAGCTGAAACCATGCACGGTGCCGACAAGCACCTCGAGCGAAGGCCTGATGGCCTGCACTACTTCGCAGAACGCATATGGGTTCCTTTATTCGGGGGACTTCGGGAGCTTGTCTTAGATGAGGCTCATAAGTCCCGGTATTCTATTCATCCTGGTTCGGATAAGATGTACCAAGATCTAAAAGTGCTTTACTGGTGGCCAAACATGAGGTCGGATATAGCCTCATACGTGAGTAAGTGCTTGACCTGTGCTAAGGTCAAGGTGGAATACCAGAAACCGTCGGGTCTCTTGCAACAACCTGAAATTCCGGAGTGGAAATGGGAACGGATTACAATGGATTTTGTCACACAACTGCCTAAGTCACCGAACGGGAATGACAAGATATGGGTGATTGTTGATCGGTTGACAAAATCAGCCCATTTTCTCGCTATTAAGGAGACCGACACCATGGATCGTTTGGCTCGTCTTTATCTGAAGGAAGTTGTTTCTAAGCACGGGGTGCCGGTTTCTATTATCTCGGATCGTGACTCCCACTTTACTTCTCACTTCTGGAAGTCTTTGCACAAGGCTTTGGGTACCCAACTAGACATGAGTACAGCTTATCGCCCACAGACTGACGGTCAGAGTGAGCGCACGATTCAAACTTTGGAAGACATGCTGCGGGCATGTGTGATCGATTTTGGCAAAGGTTGGGAAGCTCACCTACCGTTAGTAGAATTCTCTTACAACAACAGTTATCACACGAGCATCAAGGCGGCTCCGTTCGAGGCACTGTACGGGCGGAAATGCCGGTCTCCTCTTTGTTGGGCTGAGGTGGGTGAGAGTCAACTCACTGGGCCTGAGCTAGTGTACGAAACTTCGGAAAAGATCGTACAGATTCGTAACCGGTTGGCAGCGGCACGGGATCGGCAAAAGAGTTATGCTGATCAACGTCGCAAACCATTGGAATTCCAAGTTGATGACAAGGTACTTCTGAAAGTTTCACCGTGGAAGGGCGTCATACGCTTTGGGAAGCGTGGCAAACTCAACCCTCGGTATGTCGGTCCATTTACGATCCTGGAACGGATTGGACCGGTGGCGTATCGTCTTGATTTACCGACGGAGCTCGGCAACGTACATAACGTCTTCCATGTGTCAAACTTAAAGAAGTGTCTGGCTGACGAGTCTCTTATTGTTCCACTGGAAGAGTTCAAGGTGGATGACCGTCTTCGGATTGTGGAAGAACCTGTGGAGATTCTGGATTACAAGATCCGTAGCCTACGTCATAGCAAGATTCGCATTGTAAAGGTTCGCTGGAACTCGAACCGGGGACCAGAGTACACTTGGGAACGGGAGGATCAGATGAAGTCTAAGTATCCTCATCTCTTTCCTAAGGAAGCGTTCGAATCGAGATATGTCTCCACTGCAGCTGAATGAATCTCGGGGCGAGATTCCTTTTAACGTGGGGATGATGTGACAACTCGGGTAAATCCCTCTTTTGGTTTCTATCTTTTGTCTGTTTCTTTTGTTATTCCTTTTGGGTACTGTGCAATTTTCAGGACGAAAATTCTTTTAACGTGGGGATGATGTGACACCCGACAAATTCTGGTTAACAACGTTGTCTAGATGAAAGTCTACCTTAGCGAGTCACGCGTATATTATACTTAACTGGGTTAGTTAAGTCGTGTTATGGTTCGGGAACTATCAGTTTAGTATAGAGGATCATCGGATGTTAGTCTAGAGGTTCATTAGATGTCAGTCCTTAACCAAGTGTACAAATGGTGACGATTCGTAGAATCGTCAGGTCATACGGAACATACAAGTCTCGAGTCCCGGGAATTGGTGAACGAGGGTGAATATGTTTGTTTGCAAGTGTTATGTGTTTAAAATCATTATGTGACTTGTCGGTATGTGAAAATGTGTTAACATATGTTAAAACGGGGTTTAACGCGCAAAACACACGGAACCAGCCCCTATAGGCGATTAGGGGAGCCCAATCGCCTATAGGGGATGCGATTGGGCCTTCATAGGGGCGATTGGCATGCTAAATGCATGCCTTAAGGGCGATTAGGCCCTAATTGCATGAAGTTTCATGCGATTAGGAGCCCTAATCGCGTGTAAATGCTGCACAATCGCGTGTTACGTGCTGGACGACTAAAAACGACTATAAATACAATGCTTGACCTCCTAAACTTCATAATAACAACCCTAGTCGTCCCATAACCCGCCCCAACACACACAACCTCTGGAACGTGATTTTGGATCAAAACACAAGGTTTCAAGCTTATTTCATCAATCTAACACAATCTAAGGTGTGATTTTCATCCATGCAATCTTTATTAACGTGTTTATTAAATCCCTAACGGTCCAGACCTGTTCTAAAACGAATAAGCTTTCTGAAAATCGTTAATAAGTGTTGTTAATCGGATTCTAACTATCATGCATGGGTTATGTGTGTTTATGATTAAAAGCTAGGGTTTCTATGATTCAAGATGGATGATTAACATGTTATTAGGTCAGTTTCAGATTAATAATGATATCATGTTAATGAAATCTGAGTAATTGTTCATTAGGGTTATAGTTATGCATGTTAATGTGATGTTTCATGCTATGTGTATTGTGTTTGGATTACATGGTTGCATGCAGGGCTGATAAAACGAGGCTAAACGAAGGATTTTGGTTTAAACATGTTTGGTATAGTTGTTGGATTGATATTGGATGATTACACGCGTTCTGGATCTGATTTGGAGCGTTAAACGCGCGAAAAACCGGAACAGCTGGGTTACTGGCGATTAGCAACCCTAATCGCCTATGTTAGGGGCGATTAGGAGGCCAATCGCCTGTAAAGACTCCTTAATCGCCTATATTACATGCGATTGGGGGCTAAATGCCTCTATTACATGCAATTGTGATCCTAAATGCTAGTTAAGTCCTGAAATACATGTCTTATGAGCTAATTGCTAGCAGATGCATGTCTTATGAGCTAATTGCTAGCATATGCATGTCTTATGAGCTAATTGCTAGTAGATGTATGTCTTATGACCTAATTGCCTATAAACTCATAAAATTACATATGGGATAGCCCTAATCGCCTATATTATAGGCGATTAGCCTTCCTAAATGCCTGTTGACCAACCTAAATGCTAGTTGACTTTTCCTAATCGCGTGTACTGCTGCTGTAAGTGTAAATTAGCATTCCGAGACCCGATTTGACATCTAGGAACATGCTAGGAACCCCGTAACATATCCAATAACTTGGTAACATATGTTCGGACTTAATTATGTGGTACTTGAACTACGTGCTATAACTTGTTGGTCGTTAACGTATGTTAAGTGTGATTGCATGATTGTATGTTTGAGAGCGTAAACATAACACGGGGAGTCTCGGGTCACCAATGGGATGTCGAGTCTTGTACATTGGGTCAGTTAAACAGTCACGGTGTTTTCAAACGAACTTGGTTATGGTCTGGACATCTAGGGACTAACTAACCTGCGGGTTATTAGTCTAAGTACTTGTAACTGTCATATGTTAGGTCGCCGCTTTACGGGACTAGCATAGCTGCTGAGTTTATTCGTATTACGAAGTAACGCAACTTAAGGTGAGTTTACGGCCCCTCTTTTAACTGGTTTCACTTTTCGGGGGAGAAAACATGTGTTAAAACTTATGTTTGGTAACTACTGTCATACTATGGGTTTCTATGGTTTACTATACGATCTTTGGAAGTCCCGGGGGGAACCATGAATGTGCGGGTTATCACAACGGGGAAATGTGAATAGCGCTATTGGGAGTGACCAACCCCGCTCGTCGACTTGGAGGGTCGGCGGGTGCATATTGTCTCAAACAGGAACAACAGGTTTACTACATCGGGCACGACATCTGGTTTGCGAGTTAGTAATGGTTTTCCAATCGTAGTAGTAACAAAACATACGCCTAGCTAGCGTACTTTGGTTTTCGATTTGTTATAGTATGGACAGGTTGAACTTGGTACTTGGATTACAAACCTGTAAACTCACCAGCATTTTTGTGCTGACGTATTCTCTTACATGTTTTCTCAGGTCGCTAAGGTAGCACAATGGAACTAGGGCGCACGCGTCTGCACGGCGTCTAGTTAGGATTGCATGGTTTTCAAACGTTGAACACTTGGTTTATTTTGGATTATGTTTTGAATAAGCTTCCGCTGTATTTGGGGAATTTTAAACTATGTTTTTGAAATTGCATATGTTCATTTAGACTTGTTTATTGTGATCGTTGGTTTAGATCCTGGTTTGTCATGCGCCTCGCGGTAAAACTCCGCAAGTGGATTTTGAGGGTGTGACAGATGGTGACGGCGGTGGTGGGCGACAGTTGTGGGTGGTGACGATGGTGGTGGGTGGTGGGTTATGGTTTTGTTAGTAAAGGGTGAATTAGGGATGAAATGAAAAAAACATGGGGTGGATGGAATGGTTTTGATGGAATAGAATACCTCGTGGAATGGGTTATTTCATTCCTTTAACCAACCAAACACACTATTTTTCATCGTAATTGTCTATTTCATTCTCCATTTCATTTCCTCATACTAAACGCTATTTTAGAGTTTCTACTGTACTAATATTGTAATGGACAAAGTGCGAGGAATCACACTAGTAAATTCAACTTTAGCCTTTCAACTTTTATTTATAGCCTTGCAATTTAGTTGTTAATAAAGTTATCATGTTGAGTTTCACAATTTTTCTGTTACATGAGTTTTTTAATGAGGTTTTTTCTATATCAACACTTCACATGAGTTATTTTCTATCTACATATCTACGTAAATTTCGTAACGTTGTTTTTAAATCGACCGGTTGTTTTAAACCATCCAAATTTTTAACCGTCCGACACTCGTCTCTAAATACACCATTGTGCCGTGTTTTTATCTACGTTTAAGCTGGCCACCTGTAATGTGTGGCCACCGTGTTTATCATTAAATACGTTTTGGTGTGAATTTTGTTCGAATAACTTAGCTTTCGTAACAAGGATGTAAATTTTATTTGACTTTTGAATTTACCACCTGCCACATGGTTTTTTAATCGCCTACAATTTGCGTATTTTTATCTACGTTTCAAACCCATTATGAAACATATATTGTAACCCACCCGTTATATTATATTTCTCTAACAATTTCACACGTGAACTTTATTGGTTTAAGTTGGGATATTTTTTAGTGGTCCTCCTTGTGGTCCTCTTTCATCGAGTAATAATGAAAATGGACATGTATTATATAGAATATGTTGGTTTTATTGTGATTATAAAATCGTTTGAAATATTACATAAAAGTACTCTTTTAAGAATTCTCTATTTTTGATAAGCTTAGTTCTCTAATATTATTCTTTATTAAAATCCATAATAAAATCCTTGCTAATCGGCTTAAAAATGTTTTGGGGAGTATTATATCCTACTCGCAATCGGCTTTTATTTCGGGCCAGTTCATCTTGGATGGTCCTTTAATGGTGAATGAAGTTATCGACAGTTTGAAGAGAAGAAATAAAAAGGCGTTTTTATTAAAGAGATTTTGAGAAGGCATACGACAATGTTAATTGGAATTTTTTGTTTTCTATTATGTTGCAAATGGGATTTCATTCTCGTTGGTGCAAGTGGATAAAGGGTATTTGTCATTCTTCTAGAGCGGCGGTTCTAGTTAATGGGTCTCCAACATTCGATTTTAAGTGTGAAAAGGGGCTCCGCGTCACCGTTGTCACCTTTTCTTTTCTTTTCTTGATAGTGATGGAAGCTTTATCGTGGCTTTTAGATAAAGCTAAACTTCTCGGCGTTATTAAAGGTGTTGATTTTACGAATAATGATATGGAATTAACACACCTTTTTTATGCGGATGATGCTTTAATTATGGGTGAATGGTCCAAAGGAAATATACAAGGCATTGCGAGAGTCCTTCGTATTTTTTACATTTGCTCCGGCCTTCGCATTAATCTCCATAAATCTAATATTTATGGGATTGGTGTGGAGAACTCCGAAGTGGACGCTATGTAACACCCCAACCGATGGCGGAATCATCGAGGTGCCACGTAGTGACGATTGTTCAAAAGCTCATGGTACTAAAATGTAAATATTATTGAATAATCAAAATTGTCTTACATGGAAATGGAAAATACATTGTCTAAATGAAATGTAAATATTGAAATAACTGAATTAAAATAAAGCACTAAATGTCCTTCGCTAAAGCACTAGATCAAACTGCACCTGAAACATGTACAAAATAGATTTGGTCAACATATGAAATGTTGGTGAGCATTCCTAGATTTGATATATATAGTAGGTTAAAAAGTTATACAATTCAAGTGCAAGCTACAGTGCAAATATGTAAACCATGTATCAAACAAATGAGCGAAATCAACCCTGTGACTGTATAATGTACTGTATGAACTGTAGTGTACTCAACCAATGAATGGATGATAACTTAACACTGGCCACGGATTCTCCGATGAAAAAGGGGGAGAATCAATCTAGGCGGGTTGTCAATCCAAATAGCGCTATCCAATGTTAAGGTCGGCTTGTACCATGTTAATGATTTCACTAAGTACAAATGTATTCCACATGTATTGTCTAAGCATAAAGCACGTTGTAAGCAATGCACATAGTACTAGAATTGTATTGTGAAAATGTAAGTTTGTATTTGTAATTTGTAATAGTGTACATGTAACACCCCAAAAATGAATAAAAGCAAAAAGGGGATAGGAAGTACTCACTGTTCACGTAGTAACTTGAAATTGGACTCGGACAACGAAATATGTGTTGGAACTATCTCAAAGTATCAACCTAAAGAATTTGATAATGTGTAAGGGAAATAACTCTAGGATACATGTATTTCTAGGGCTTCGAATTGGGGATAAATGTTTATTTGATTAATTAATGAATTGTTTATTAAATATATGAAATTTAATAAATAAATAAATAAAAGTCTCTTTGTAAAATCTTAAGTTGAATATAATCATAACATAAGGTTTTGAGTATGAAAATAATTTTTATAAAATTATTTTCTTGAAAATAAAATATTAAATCAATTATTTCAAATTGTCAAAATATGACTTTAATATCTAAAATTATTAAAATCAAAGAATTTCTGAATTAAAAATTGTATTTCTGTTCCAAATGAATAGAAATAATTTATGTAAAATTTTGGTACAAAAATATTGTAAAATGAATTTATTATGGATTATTTATGATTAAAACTAACAAAAATTAATTAAAAATATAAAATAAATGATTTTTCAGAAATAAAAATCATTTCTGAAAAGTTTAAAGTTATAACAACTCAGGATAATTTTTGTGGAAATTAATAAGATCGTTTTGATATTTTTATAGATTTTTATAAATAAAATAGAATAAACTTGATTTATTTATTATATAAATTAAATAAATAAATTTCTGAAAACTAAAAATTGGATGTTAAACTTTTTCATCAGATTGATACAAAATATTTTTTTTTGTAGAATTTTTAAAACACTTTTAGTATTTAAAAACTATTTTAAAAGATTAAATATGTTAAGTATATATATAAAATGGCAAAAATATACTTGTTGGTTATGGGAATCGAACCCGGGCCTCCGGCCGGTTCGAGCTTTATCACAAGCATGGCCACCAACTGAGCCATACCCTGAGAACGAATTATATTGGATTGAAATTATTTATATAGGTTAAATGTATTAGTTTTTGTAAAAGGTTTAAATAAGAAAAAAAATTAAAACATAGTGTGGGATTCGAACCCTTGCCCTTCTGCCGGTTCAAACTTTAGAATTACAAACATAACCAGCTGATCTGAGGGTCAGTTGGTTGATTATTCTTGTTTTGAAATGATTATAAGGGTTCACGAACAGTCATCTTCCCCAAAGACTAGGTCGAACCCTAGTTTCCAATCCGTTTAATAATGGATTTAACGGCTATTTAACCATGGGGCTAATGATTGTCAGGGGCCGATAAACAAGATCTAAACAAGAGATTTAACTTACAATGCACGGTTTCGTGATAGTTGCCAAGTCAACGGAGAAGTCAAACTGAGCACAATTAAGCGAATAGGGTGAATTGAGAGGAAAATTGAATGCTTGTGTGTGTTTTTTCGGCACCTTTAGCACAGGAAGGGATGTTCAATTTATAGGGTAGTATCATGGGTGCTCGAAATGGAAACCATTGACCAAGCTTTAACACAAACGCGTATATGGGTTTTAATCGAGTATGTTTGACTGGTTTAATGTGTATAAACGCGTATGAATCAGTCAACCTATATACCATTCATTAATTTGATTAATCATCCCAAAATTAGACTTGTTTGATTGGTTAAAAAGGGTTGGTCTGCTGGTTTGGGTTGCAGCGCGCGTCAAGGGAAAAGGAAGAAAGGGGAATTTTTGGTTTAAATATAAATAAGGTTGAGGTTAAATCAAATAAGGCATCCAGACCAGTTGGCTGAGACGCGTGTTTGTGTGGGGCTGCACTCCGGTTCGAAACCCGGCTGAGGCACCCATTTTTCTTTTTTTTTTGTTTAACTGAAAGGAGGGGAAGGGAAGTGGGCTGGGCTAGATAGTCTGGTGGGCCGATGTTGTGGGCTCAGATCCATAGGCTTGGGGAGTGGGTTTGGTCCGAAAATCATAAGGGTTGTGGTTTCTTAGTTATAAGGTTGTGGTTAGTTATGGTTTAAGAAAAATACAATATATATATATATATATAATCAGAATTTTTTTTTTTTTTTTTATAATTATCATTATTATTATTATATAAAAGTGACGGATGTCACACGCTATGATGGGTTTTCTTGGGTGTAAAAGACGCGGATATCCATTTACTTATCTTGGTATAAAAGTGGGTGCTAAGATGTCTCGGCTTTGTAGTTGGGAACCGGTTGTTGATGTTATACGTCACCGGCTTGTGTCTTGGAAAGCAAAAAATCTGTCTATTGGAGGTTGTCTTATCCTCATTAAAACGGTATTAGAAAGCCTTCCCGTCTATTATCTCTCTCTTTATAAGGCTCCTAAGGCCATTATTGAGTCTGTTGAGTCTATTATGCGGCGTTTCTTGTGGGCGGGTTCAAGTGTTGAAAAGAAGATACATTGGGTTTCTTGGGATATTGTCACTTCTCCTAAAAATAAAGGAGGTTTGGGAGTGTCAAGGTTAGAAGATGTTAATGATGCGCTTCTTTTAAAATGGACATGGAGATTTAAAATAGAAGGCACCAGTCTATAGAAGAAAATAATTATGGCTTGTCATGGGAATAGTAGACCGTGGGCTTTACTCCCATGTATTGCATCGTCTAACGGGTGTTGGAAACGCATTGTTAAAGTTAGGGAAAGAAAAACGCCAAACGGGTTATTGCTCAATTCCTTTTTCGGCGGGGTTATAGGTGACGGTAACTCTATTAGTTTTTGGTGTGATCCGTGGCTAAGAGACGAACCACTTAGATTGGCATTTCCAAATTTATTCAAACTCGAAAAACGTAAGTGGGTGAAAGTGGCCGATAGAATTTCGGTCATCAATAACGTTAAGAATTTAACCTGGGAATGGAGGTCGATTCCATACATGGCTGCAGAAGTTTCAGACTTATTCCAACTCCTATTGGAGATTCATGAATATGACTGGAGGGGCGGAACGGATATGTGGACGTGGAAGATTGGTTCTGATGGTGTGTTTACGGTGAAGTCTGCCAAGACTTTGCTATTCGTCTCTAATGGGTTTAACCAGCGGCCGAATATAAAGTGGAAGATGTGGGTACCTCTCAAGTGTAAGGTGATGGTTTGGAGGGCGGCTTTAAATCGCTTACCTACAATTGCAGACTGATAAAAAGAGGTGTCCGAATACATACTACCTGCTGCACTTTCTGCCAGGAGGTTGTTGAGACGGACCTGCATCTCTTTACGGGATGTTCGTTTGCCCAAGAAGTCTGGAATAGAATCAAGAAATGGTGCCGATTGCCGCCTAGCCTTCTTTTTGATGTTGAAGATATTTTGAAGATTCCGAATGCACAACCTATGTCCAAAAATGCAAAGAAGATTCTACAAGGAATAGTGTATACGGCTATGTGGGTGATTTGGAATGAACGTAACAATCGTATCTTTAACAACAAGACCCGAAGACCGATTGAGATCGTAGAGACTATAAAGTTTACAACTTTCTTTTGGATTTGTAATAGATCTAGATGGAAAGATTTAGAATGGTCTAGTTGGTATGTGAACCCCTTGGATTGAGTTGTTTTCCCGGGTCACCGGTTGGTCCTTAATTTGAGGACCAATTGTGCGTTTTTTGGTTAATGAAATTTTCTTTCCAAAAAAAAAAGTAAACGGGTAACATGCTGTGTCGTAATTCCATTTTCAATTGTAAATTGTACCTTGCAAAAAATAAATTCTTTGTTCTCTAACGAATTCAAAATACTATTTATAATATTTTTAGAGTTGTAAATTTTGTAGAGTTAATTACACAAATATTGTATGTGGTTTGATACTAGTCAGAATATTTTGCCTTTAAGTTTATTAAACAAAATACTTCTTTGAGTTTTAACTTTTGTTTTGCAACATGTTTGGCTTTTAAGTTCTAAGTTTCTAACACTAGATATCATCAAAATATTAAGTACTAACATATGTAATTATTTATAAAAAAAAAAAAAAAGCATTACAAATCAGCATTAAAATAATAGTGAAAACGATCATTACAATCAACAATAAACGTACTAAACGTTTCATACAAAAAATAGTTATTTTAAAAATGATCAGCTTCCTCTTTAACACAGGGGTTATCTTCATACTTCATAATCAGCTTCGTCTTTGACACAAAACTCTCTTCGCCTACGAAGAAAATCAATTCATCAATTTACATATTCGAAATGTTTTAGCGTACGTTACAAACGTGTTGTTGCATGTGTTACAAACATGTTGTTGCATGTGTTACAGGTTAGTTAATTCTAAACGTATGTGTTAACATATGGAACTAGCCCTCTTATTGAAAGAATATAAATGGTACAACTATTCAATACCACGTTTACAAACTATTAGCACCAGATCTCAAAACATTTCTTACAAAAACTACACAATTCCAATTCAAAATTAAAATTAAAACCCCAACATAAAATGAGTCATTTTTTAGGTTCAGACCCTACAAGCAAACCAAATATATACATTTTACTTTTTAAAACCACAATATTTTACTTTTTAGTAATTTTCACCCGATTTGAAACTAAAAAGTATGGCGTCTCACATTGAGTGGTCAATGAATCCCTATATGATCATATATTAATTTTCACCTGATTTGAAACTAAAAAAATGGTCACCCATCCTTTAAAAAAAATATTACCCATCCTTTAAAAAAAGTTAGTATTAAAAGATTCTAACCAGCGTCGTTTTTTGACACAAAACTCTCTTCGCTTACAAAGAAAATCAATTCATCAATTTACATATTCGAAATGTTTAGCGTAGGTTACGGACATGTTGTTGCATCTGCTACAGACATGTTGTTGCGTGTGTTATAGGTTAGTTAATTCTAAACCTATGTGTTAACATGTGACATCCGTCACCCTCGTCTTTCATCTAATTGACAATAATAGTCCTTCAAACATTTTCATTATAGTCCCTGTAAGTTTCGTCGTTTTCAAATTTAATTTTAAGAGCGAACAAAATTTTTTTGTCATTTATAATTATTATGAATCGGATATAAGTTTTAATCAAATACGTATCTTGAACGTCTACGCAATGGATTTTATAAAATTTCAAGTTTTATAAAGATTTGGAAACTTTTAAGTTAAGTTAAGTTAACTTAGTTAGTTTTTTTTTTAAAGAAAAATTAACCTATTTATACTAAAAAACTAACTCAGTTAACCTTGAGGGACCTCTTTTGCCAAAACATGAAAGTTTCAAAAAAAAAATAGATCTGGTCTCCCTCCACTCACGTTTTTCCGGCAGCCCAGATTCCGGCCGGCGAGTGTGATTCCGGCGAGCTTCTTTTCGCGTGTTTAGCGGTCCGTTTCAACTTCTAGTTATCCCAAACGTTTTCTCCATCATGGTTAGTACGTTACAAGGTTTATTTCAAACAATAACAAGCCTTAATCATGATTTTAAATCAAACTTTAAAGCTTGTAACCGCCGGAATTTTAATAATTGGTGAAACGCCACTTTTACAGGATGATTATAAATACCGAACAAAGTTTTAGTTTTCTGCACTATTTCCCTTCAAAACCCACCAAAAAGTCCCAAGTAAAATCACCTAGAAAGCTTCCAATTTGCGAAAACGTGTTCGGCTCTTGAAGCTCAGTTTGCGACCAAGTTACACTTCGTGAGTCTTAATTTTATATGCCGTTTTGTTCTTCATTCATCCCTAAACAAAAGCCCTATGGTTCAGATGCTTAATCGTGTTGAATCGTGGTTGATTGTTTTAGGGATTAGGGTTAGGGTTCTTGAGCTAGTATTTGGGGAAGATGATGTATTAGAATTTGTATTCATATAAGTTGGTTTCTAATAAATATTAACAATCTAATGCTTTGGTGCAATGGTTTGGTTGCTTGGTTGTTACAACACAGACCTGGGTTCGACCCTTGTCACCCAAGGTCTGATGTATATTTTTTTTTCTATTTTTTTCCTTCTTTGTTTTATTTATATATTATATATTAAATGCATATACTTATAATATTCATAGAAAATTCATTATTGGTCCAAAAATTATGAAAATTTAGGTGTATCATCTTGAAACCCTAAATAAAATTATCATATTTTTGTTTTCTGAAAAATATTTTATTTCATAATTTTTATTAATTTATTTGTTTTAATTGTATTTAATTGATTAAAAATTCATTATTAATGATTTTTATTTCAAAATTTTTGATAAATTATTTCTAATCATCTTGAACTAAAATAAAAATTATTGGTTCAGAAAACATCTATTTTTATTTATTTTCCTATTTTTAATCATTTAAACATGATTTAAATTCATTAAATATGTTTTAAATACATTTAAATTGAAAGAAATTATAAAATATTATTTTCAATATTTCACATCAGAAAATAATTATTTTTCATAAAAATATCACTTTTGGATCATATCTCGTATTATTTATTCTATTTATATTTAAAATAGATATAGTAAATTGTTTAGTTAAATATAAATCATAAAATCTATTTCGTAGATATTTTTCAATAAAATAGAAAATGTTTCTAAGTGTGGGAGACAAAAGTGTATTAGTCACATATTTAATTCTAAATCGTGATATATTTATTTCTAAAAACTATTGCTCAAGTTACTATTAAAAACTTAATCTTCCCTACACAAGTCTAGTAAACCTTAATGCCTTAGACCCTAGTTACCTTAGACTCTTAGACTTATTAGTTGGATTATAGGTCGAATTCCTCGGAATTCCCATTACTTAGCTCACGACCGCTTAAGTTGGATTTTGATCGCTTTCGTAAACTGTGAGTATATCTTTCCCTTTTTCATGTTTTACACTTTTGGGGTGACTCATGTACGCTTATTACTTCACTCACTTAATCATGGTTTATTCTATATTCACAATCGCAATTCTTGTATGTGTTTTACTTGTTGATTCGCTGATAGTGTGTACTTATGACCTGAATCATTAACCGTTCTGCGGCCTAGCATAGCAATAAATAGTACTTAATTATTGTTATGTGTGAACGATTATTCATCGCCTACTGTGAGCGAATACTATATATATGTGACTCTTGATTCATTAAACAAAGGTTTGATTTTGGTAGCATTTGTACATGGCTTGAACACTAAATTGTAGACAGTATAACACATGGATTGCGAAACTCTTTTTCTACTATATGTATTCAAACAGGGTATGCTCACCAATACATTTTTGTATTGACATATACTATTTTCGTACATGTTTCAGGTTATTTATGAGATGACTTTTAAGCTTTTGGAATTTTTACTTAGATTTTGGATTCATTGTATTTCAGTTTTAGTTGTCATTTTAGAATTATTGTATCTTGTATTTTTCTTTCAATGTAATAAATTACTAAATCAATATATCAAATTTTACACTTTTAGTCCATGAGCTATTGAACAATCGTCACTACGTGACACCTCGATGTTTCCGCCATCGGTTGGGGTGTTACATAACATATGGAACTGGTCCTCTTATTTAAAGAATATAAAGGGTACAACTATTCAATACCACGTTTAAAAAAATATCAGCAACGGATCTTAGACATTTCTTACAAAAACTACACAATTCTAATTCAAAATTAAAATTAAAACCCCAACATAAACTGAGTCATTTTTTAGCTTCAGACCCTACAAGCCAACAAAATACATTTTACTTTTTAAAACCACTATATTTTACTTGTTAGTAATTTTCACCCGATTTGTAACTAAAAAGTATAGCGTTTCACGTTGAGTGGTCAATGAATCCCTACACAATAATCCTTTCTTACGCTTGAACACTTCTATACCTTCATAACTCAAAGCAGATTATGACATAAGGGGAAACTAATCACTGGACTCCAAATTGCTATAATTAATTTCAAACATCCGTGATTGTGATCAGCCCCTAAATGTAGTAATAATAATAATAATAATAATATAATAATAATAATAATAATAATAATAATAATAATAATAATAATAATAATAATAATAATAATAATAATAATAATAATAATAATAATAATTCTGATTCGCTTATTATTATGGCTAGGGCTGTTCACGAGCCGAGCTGATTCGAGTGGGGCTTTGCTCGTGCTTGGCTCGTTTTACAATCCAAACCGAGCGGAGCGGCTCGTATACAATCGAGCCGAAAACCGAACGAGCATTGTTTGAGCGCAAATTTTCTGAGCGAGCGCCGAGCGAGAATCGATCGGAGAGTAATATGGATGATCATAAAATTGGGATGTCTCCTTCAATGTTTTCATTGTCGGGTGACAACTAAGGTCGAAATGTCCGATGATAACACTAATACTGAGATCCCAGTGTCCAAGGATGAGACTTAGATTGAGGCTGGTGAGGTGATGAGCATACGTCAGAGAACAATTGTTGCATTGTGACTTAGGTATGATATCAAGCGACAATTAGCGATAGACGACTAATGAAGTCAAAGCTGCCACCTCATGATTTATTGTTTTACTATTAAATCTAGTGTTAATTTTTTTATTGAGTTAAGTGGGCTGGTTATATTACTGAGTCAAATTCAATAGAATGTTATATATAAAGTCATAAATTTATCTGTAAATTGTGTGTATACTTATTATTAAATAATTAAAATTTATTCGAGCCGAATCGAGCCGAGCGTACCTTTGCTCGTGCTTGGTTCATTTACAAACCGAACCGAGCCGATCGGCTCATACACAACCTAGCGGAAGATTGAGCGAGCATTTTTCGAGCATTTCCGAACGGCGGCGAGTGATTTGAACAGCCCTAATTATGGCCCAAAATAATCAAATGCAAAGTTAACTAACCTTTTTTACCAAAAAAAAAAAAGAAAAAAAAAAGAAAAAGAAAGAAAGCTGACTAACTTTAACATCACTCATCACACACATTCTTCCATAAAAAGCTAAAAAAACAAAAAAAAAACTTTTTAAACCAATATAAACATCGTCTACACTCTACACCTTTCAAATCCAAATCAAACAACCACTTTATTATTATTATTATTATTATTATTATTATTATTATTATTATTATTATTATTATTATTATTATTATTATTATTATTATTATTTAAATTGTTATGACCACATTCTTGGTTAATTCATGGTTATAATCATGTCCATGACTGTTACCCCAACAAAAATTTTAAAGTCAATATAACGATAGGATTATGATTGGCTCCACTATTTGCACAAAGTTAGATTTTATTCACACAACCCTCTACAGCCCGTAGAGGCCTCTACGGGTCGTAGAGCCCATTTTTTACTCCTTCTACGAGCCGTAGAGGCCTCTACGGGTCGTAGAAGGAGTCTTATTAATTTTGAGAATGAAGAAGGAAGAGATGGATGTTTTATGATGCCTACGGCCCGTAGAGGCCTCTACGGGTCGTAGACAAAAAAAAACAAAAAACGTTTGGGACGAGCCCTGTAAGTCACCCCCTGCCATGGCAGGCGCCCCCTGGACCACGGGCTGATCCTCCTGCTCCTGCTCCTGCTCCTCCTCATTCACGTAGTCCTCGTCTTCATAATCTGCCATAACTGCAAAATCAAAGAATTTATAGTTAGTTAGGCGTTTCTATAATTAAGGCGTTTCAAAAGAAACGCCAAAACTAATATAGTTTTGGCGTTTCAAAAGAATCGCCAAAACTATATTAGTTTTGGCGTTTCAAAAGAATCGCCAAAACTAATATAGTTTTGGCGATTCAAAAGAAACGCCAAAACTATATTAGTTTTGGCGATTCAAAAGAAACGCCAAAACTAATATAGTTTTGGCGTTTCAAAAGAATCGCCAAAACTATATTAGTTTTGACGTTTCAAAAGAATCGCCAAAACTAATATAGTTTTGGCGATTCAAAAGAAACGCCAAAACTAATATAGTTTTGGCGTTTCAAAAGAATCGCCAAAACTATATAGTTTTTGGCGATTCCAAAGAAACGCCTCAATCCTGTAACAAATACACCTAAAGAATAGAAAAAAAACACAAAAAAAAAAAAACACAAAAACAGAAACAACGCTAAAACGCGGCGCACGTTCAACGCTGTTTCAGCAACCCTAAAACGCGTGCGCGTTCAACGCTGTTTCAGCAACCCTAAAACGCGCACTCGTTCAACGCTGTTTCAGCAACCCATTTTCATCTTAATGTAACTGTTTTGACGCGACCCATACTCGCTTACTGGACACGCGATTAGGACATTTTGTACACGAGTAGGATAAAAGTCAGGCCATTATACACGATTAGCTTCTATTCGCTATGTGTTATACGCGATTACAAGACCAAGAATACCCTACTCGCTTATGTTCATGCGAGTATAATTCTACTCGCATGAACAGTGTTCAAGAACACCAAACTTGTCGAACTCTTGAAACCTCTTGTTTCGAGTCCGGATTTTATCACATTGAAGTCTAACACAACCCAACAACAAAACCCTAACAATAATTATATTAACAGATCGGAATCAAAGGTTAAATGACTGATTTTAAAACTTAGGGTTTATAGAGTTTAAAATTGGGGTTTTCAAATCAGGATGTTTTGATGAAAATTTTGATGTCCAAAGAGTCTATAGATGCCGATAAACACACCCAATCATCATTCATCATCAAATAGATCATAATGATCCACAATAATTATAAACACATGGGTTGTAAAAGCACGATTATAAACCCTTAAAAGATGATAATATGGACTGAAATTTTGAGGGATTATTACCTTAGTGATGAGAAACAAGTTTCAAGATGGTGGTGGTGGTCGAAGATGGTGGTGGTGGCGATTAGGTTTTGAAGGGGTAAATGGGGGTTGGTTTTGGGGGTGTGTGAGAAACTGAACAGAGGGAACGATGTTAATCTGTTTTTAAAACATACCTACGGCCCGTATAGGCCTCTACGGGCCGTAGATAAATATAAAAAAAAACGGGGTGGGACAAGGATCGAGCCTGGGCACATTATCACACACACATATACAAGAGCATAAATACACACATATATAAACCATCTGGGCTACCAGTTCGCTGGAATAATATCCAGAAAAATTAAATATAACATACAACTGAGAACCCAAATTTTTAAAAAAAAAATCCTCGTCTACGGCCGTAGAGACCCATACGGGTCGTTGTGACACCCGGCAAATTCTTGTTAACAGCGTTGCTTAGATGAAAGTCTACCTTAGCGAGTCACGCGTATGTTGTACTTAACTGGGTTAGTTAAGTCGGGTTATGGTTCGGGAATGTGACATCCGTCACTTTTTCATTTTAGTTTTATTTTCATATAATAATAATGATAATAATAATAATGCATGTAAAGTTTAAATTTTTATAAACTTTGAATCATACCCAAACCATAACCTAAGCCCAAGACCCAACCACTAACCCAACTACTTTTTTTATTGTGAAGCCCAAGATACTCGGCCCAATACACACCCCCTCTTAACAGGCCCAAGGCCCATCAGCTTAGCCCACTCTCCCTCTTGTTTTGTAAAAAAAAAAAAAAAACGAAGCTCCCAGGTATCGAACCCGGGCGGACCATCAACCCACACGCACGTCACCACTACACCACCAACTAACCTTGTATTTAGAACCAGATTTTAATTCTTTTAAGACCACCTAAAAACGAACCTGCTTCTTCCTTATTTCCTTCTGGTTCGCTGCAACGACAAGAACAAGGAAAGGAGTAAATTTTTGATCTTAATTCCATCAATCAAGGAAAGGAAATTGTGGATTAGCTTCATTTGACTATTTCGCGTACTTCACGCACCATTATCATCAATTCATCACGTTAATTGTCAAAGCAATTGCGTAATTATAAAACGAGGTCAACAAACTTACCAATCGTACATCCGGACCTTCCTCTATAAATTGAACCTCCCTACACCATCCTTACTCGCCGAGTTACCTCTCTTCACCCTCAAATTCTGATTTCATAACCTGCAACGAAGCCTCTTGTTCATAGTTGACTTTTCTGTTGACTAAGCATAAACACACGAATCGTTGTTGTAAGTATCGTTTTTCATATGGGTTTTGATCTTCGTCAATCACACAACAATAACCCTATTATTAATTAGATTATTGTTGTGTGAATCAATCTATTGGAAAAGCTAGGGTTTGAAGCATTGAATTGGGGAAGATGACTCTTCACAGTCATCGTATTTATTTAATTCGTTCTGAACATAATCACCAACAGATCCTCAGACCAGTTGGTGATGTTCTCATTGCTAAACATAGAATCGCTGCTGGACAGGGGTTCGATTCCCAGCATAACCAACAAACTTTTTATCATTTAAAACTTATGTATATTTCTTTATGTTTTTTTTTTTTTTTTTTTTTGTTAATTCATTTTTAAATACTAAAACTCTTTCAAAAATCCTACAAAAATTATGTTGTATTAATCTGATGAAAGAGTTTTACATACAATTTTTAGTTTTTCAAAAATGAATTATTTAATATATATTATTAATAATACAAGTTTATTCATTTATATTTATTAAATTCTATAAAAATATCAAAACGATCTTATGAATTTCCACAAAAATTATCCTAAGTTTTTATAACATTAATCTTTTCAGAAATGATTTTTATTTCTGAAAAATCATTTATTTAATATTTTTAATCAATTTTTGTTAGATTTAATCATAATTAAATCATAATAAATCCAATTTTTAATATTTTTGCACCAAAATTTTACATAAATTATTTCTATTCATTTGGAACAGAAATACAATTTCTAATTCAAGAATTCTTTGATTTTAATATTTTTGGATATTAAAGTCATATTTTGACAATTTGAAATAATTAGATTAAATATTCTATATTCAGGAAAATAATTTTATAAAAATTATTTTCATACTCAAAACCTTATGTTATGATTATATTCAACCTAAGATTTTACAAAGAGACTTTTATTTATTTATTTATTAAATTTCCTATATTTAATAAACAAATTGTTTATTAATCAAATAAACAATTATTCCCCAATACGAAGTCCTAGAAATACATATATCCTAGAGTTATTTCCCTTACACATTATCAAATATCTTAGGTTGATCATTTGGGAGTAATCTCAATTCATATTTCGTTGTCCAAGTTCAATTTCAAGTTATTACGTGAACTGTGAGTATTCCTACCCCTTTTTGCATTTATACATTTTTGGGGTGTTACATGTACACTATTACAATTTCAAATACAAGTTTACATTTTTACAATACAATTCTAGTACTATGTGCATTGCTTACAACGTGCTTTATGCTTAGACAATACATGTGGATTACATTTGTACTTAGTGAAATCATTAACATGGTACAAGCCGACCTTAACATTGGATAGCGCTATTTGGATTGACAACCCGCCTAGGTTGATTCTCCCCCTTTTTCATCGGAGAATCCGTGGCCATTGTTAAGTTATTATCCATTTGTTGGATAAGTACACTACAGTTCATACAGTACATTATACAGTCACAGGGTTGATTTCGCTCATTTGTTTGATACATGGTTTACATATCCACACTGTAGCTTGCACTTGAATTGTATAACTTTTTAACCTACTATATATATCAAATCTAGGAATGCTCACCAACATTTCATATGTTGACCAAACCTATTTTTGTACATGTTTCAGGTGCAGTTTGATCTAGTGCTTTAGCAAGAGACATTTAGTGCTTTATTTCAATTCAGTTATTTCAATATTTACATTTCATTTAGACAATGTAATTTCCATTTCCATGTAAGACAATTTTGGATTATTCAATAATATTTACATTTTAGTACCATGAGCTTTTGAACAATCGTCACTACGTGGCACCTCGATGATTCCGCCATCGGTTGGGGTGTTACAGATTGGTATCAGAGCCATGGTTATAGGGAACTAGGTTACTAGATGAAATAGGCCTAGACTATAACCGAACTTCAACTTTCATGCATAATATTTTCTGAATTGCCTTACCCTCATTTCCCTCTACTTTCCTTCTTCTATCTTTCCCTTCTTCTCTCTCTCCATTCTTCTCATCCTTCATCATGGTGCATAGAGATGGTGTCCTATAGGGAGTGGAAAGTCTACATCATCATGGAACAGGGACAATACCTTTCATGAAGACACTCTTAGGCATAATGCCTACTCTTACTTTTGGTCCTTCAAAGTTGTTGAACTTTAATGAGTGTGATAAGGACACGTGCAATCTGGAAGGGTGGACGCCTGTACACTGGGTTTTCTGGCATAGGCAAGCATAGCGCATAAATCCATTTACGGACCTGTTATGCTTACCTGGGGATTCCTGGAGTGAGTGTCCACTTATAGGCTAAAGCACGTCTTCTTTAATCACCATTGGGTTCAATTCCTTTGAAAAGTCAACGTTCTTGTTGGGCTTTACAGCTAGACAAGGGCACTCCAAGCATTTTATGCAAGCTTTTTCAATAATACTCTCTCGGTTCATATACAATATTTTGTATTTTACGATTTCCATATATTGCTTACAAATTCATACTTTCATAACCATCTATGGATTTCACAATCACACTTCACCTTACCCTCTTAGCCACTTTTTAAATATTCAACACCCTACCCAAATCATATTATTTCTTTTCTCCATATGTTATTTATTTTAAAAACTATAACCTCATACTTTAGCACAAACTAAAGATTTCTAAAACTAGTTGTATTACCTAGCAACTTTACAAAGTACATATTTTCCTCGAACTTAAATTCAATTGATTATTTATTGACGTAACAAACGATTTTCCATATAATGTTTTAAACTATTACAAAGCCTACTTAGCTTGTACTATTTAACAACTTTTGCCTTATGTACAAAACCAAATTTTGAAAATATTTTTTGAATAATATCTAGTCTCTAGATTCTCCATCAACACTCACTCATTTTCAACTTGTTCAAATTTTTACAATATTTGGCATATACTACAAGCATGTTTTCTTATACACTTGATTATAACTTTTGATCCAAACCCCAAAATTTACACTGCTATATAATCTCCTTACTATAAAATAAACTCTTTATCAACTATCTTCACATTCACTATCTCTCACAACCTTGATTCTGCTTCAAAAATTTTTTCATCATCCTCTCAAGAACTAAATTCATGTCCTTCACCTTCTCACACATGAGCTAGTTACCCATGCTAATCAAACTACTAAAAACCTGATACTTGATTCTACAGGATTTTTCCAAAACATCATTGTTTATGAAACTTGATTTCCTCTTAACTTGACTATTCACTGGACATTTAATTATTCATGATACTTGTGTTTTCATTTTCATAATCCTATTTTCATTTTGTACCCAATTTGTCACACTCATTGGCATACAACATCTAGAAATTTCCTTGCATACTATCGTGTATTGAAACAGATTGGAAATTTATCATATTGATTACATTTATCATACAAGACTCTACCTTACATTTATTTGGAACGTTTGGACTTGATACTTGATCTTACAGATGCTTTCTAGGAAAACATCATTGGCTATTACATGAAACTTGATTTTTCCTTAACTTGACTATGCATTGAACATCTAATTATTCATAAACATTTAATTATTCATGATAACACTTACACTTAATGGTTGTAGTACTTACAAACTTGCTTGCATAAACATGCTAACAATTTGCAATCTATGTGAATAATAATTGCTGCACTTAATAGAAGTCGTCATGCCTTTTCAACAGTCGGGAGAGGCCCTACAACCTGCTCCACGGCTGGTGGAGGCTATCAAACCTGCTCAACAATCGGTGGGATCATAGAAAGACACAAAACCCTAATGTAAGGTGAATTGATGATTCCGGTCCGGAACGTAATCATGAATTTACAGGTGCGTTAAGGTAGTGTGAAATTCTATTGGAGTTCTTGGGTAGGCGTTCAGTACGTTTTCAAGGTATCAAAGGTGTGGTGGGTTAGCTGCGGTACACCCTGTATACAAACACTAATGATGCGTTGAAAGTGTGACTGGGAGTCGAACCAGGAACCAACTCTGTTTGCTTGTTAGTTCATTTAGTCTTTCTGTGGTTAATCAACTCGTACATTTATGTTAGGATTCCTGAACTTGCAATTTAAGTGATTTACTAGATTCTTACTCTCTTTACCCTTTCGAAACGAACTTAATCCAATCCTTAACCCTGTGTTTTCAATAACTTCGGGACGAAGTTTCTAAAAGTGGGGGATGCTGTGACATCCGTCACTTTTTCATTTTAGTTTTATTTTCATATAATAATAATGATAATAATAATAATGCATGTAAAGTTTAAATTTTTATAAACTTTGAATCATACCCAAACCATAACCTAAGCCCAAGACCCAACCACTAACCCAACTACTTTTTTTATTGTGAAGCCCAAGATACTCGGCCCAATACACACCCCCTCTTAACAGGCCCAAGGCCCATCAGCTTAGCCCACTCTCCCTCTCTGTTTTGTAAAAAAAGAAAAAAACGAAGCTCCCAGGTATCGAACCGGGCGGACCATCAACCCACACGCACGTCACCACTACACCACCAACTAACCTTGTATTTAGAACCAGATTTTAATTCTTTTAAGACCACCTAAAAACGAACCTGCTTCTTCCTTATTTCCTTCTGGTTCGCTGCAACGACAAGAACAAGGAAAGGAGTAAATTTTTGATCTTAATTCCATCAATCAAGGAAAGGAAATTGTGGATTAGCTTCATTTGACTATTTCGCGTACTTCACGCACCATTATCATCAATTCATCACGTTAATTGTCAAAGCAATTGCGTAATTATAAAACGAGGTCAACAAACTTACCAATCGTACATCCGGACCTTCCTCTATAAATTGAACCTCCCTACACCATCCTTACTCGCCGAGTTACCTCTCTTCACCCTCAAATTCTGATTTCATAACCTGCAACGAAGCCTCTTGTTCATAGTTGACTTTTCTGTTGACTAAGCATAAACACACGAATCGTTGTTGTAAGTATCGTTTTTCATATGGGTTTTGATCTTCGTCAATCACACAACAATAACCCTATTATTAATTAGATTATTGTTGTGTGAATCAATCTATTGGAAAAGCTAGGGTTTGAAGCATTGAATTGGGGAAGATGACTCTTCACAGTCATCGTATTTATTTAATTCGTTCTGAACATAATCACCAACAGATCTCAGACCAGTTGGTGATGTTCTCATTGCTAAACATAGAATCGCTGCTGGACAGGGGTTCGATTCCCAGCATAACCAACAAACTTTTTATCATTTAAAACTTATGTATATTTCTTTATGTTTTTTTTTTTTTTTTTTTTTGTTAATTCATTTTTAAATACTAAAACTCTTTCAAAAATCCTACAAAAATTATGTTGTATTAATCTGATGAAAGAGTTTTACATACAATTTTTAGTTTTTCAAAAATGAATTATTTTAATATATATTATTAATAATACAAGTTTATTCATTTATATTTATTAAATTCTATAAAAATATCAAAACGATCTTATGAATTTCCACAAAAATTATCCTAAGTTTTTATAACATTAATCTTTTCAGAAATGATTTTTATTTCTGAAAAATCATTTATTTAATATTTTTAATCAATTTTTGTTAGATTTAATCATAATTAAATCATAATAAATCCAATTTTTAATATTTTTGCACCAAAATTTTACATAAATTATTTCTATTCATTTGGAACAGAAATACAATTTCTAATTCAAGAATTCTTTGATTTTAATATTTTTGGATATTAAAGTCATATTTTGACAATTTGAAATAATTAGATTAAATATTCTATATTCAGGAAAATAATTTTATAAAAATTATTTTCATACTCAAAACCTTATGTTATGATTATATTCAACCTAAGATTTTACAAAGAGACTTTTATTTATTTATTTATTAAATTTCCTATATTTAATAAACAAATTGTTTATTAATCAAATAAACAATTATTCCCCAATACGAAGTCCTAGAAATACATATATCCTAGAGTTATTTCCCTTACACATTATCAAATATCTTAGGTTGATCATTTGGGAGTAATCTCAATTCATATTTCGTTGTCCAAGTTCAATTTCAAGTTATTACGTGAACTGTGAGTATTCCTACCCCTTTTTGCATTTATACATTTTTGGGGTGTTACATGTACACTATTACAATTTCAAATACAAGTTTACATTTTTACAATACAATTCTAGTACTATGTGCATTGCTTACAACGTGCTTTATGCTTAGACAATACATGTGGATTACATTTGTACTTAGTGAAATCATTAACATGGTACAAGCCGACCTTAACATTGGATAGCGCTATTTGGATTGACAACCCGCCTAGGTTGATTCTCCCCCTTTTTCATCGGAGAATCCGTGGCCATTGTTAAGTTATTATCCATTTGTTGGATAAGTACACTACAGTTCATACAGTACATTATACAGTCACAGGGTTGATTTCGCTCATTTGTTTGATACATGGTTTACATATCCACACTGTAGCTTGCACTTGAATTGTATAACTTTTTAACCTACTATATATATCAAATCTAGGAATGCTCACCAACATTTCATATGTTGACCAAACCTATTTTTGTACATGTTTCAGGTGCAGTTTGATCTAGTGCTTTAGCAAGAGACATTTAGTGCTTTATTTCAATTCAGTTATTTCAATATTTACATTTCATTTAGACAATGTAATTTCCATTTCCATGTAAGACAATTTTGGATTATTCAATAATATTTACATTTTAGTACCATGAGCTTTTGAACAATCGTCACTACGTGGCACCTCGATGATTCCGCCATCGGTTGGGGTGTTACAGGGAACTATTGGTTAGTCTAGAAGATCATTGGATGTTGGTCTAGAGGTTCGTTAGATGTCAGTCCTTAACCAAGTGTACAAACGGTGACGATTTGTAGGATCGTCAGGGCATACGGAACGTACGAGTCTCGAGTCCCGGGAATTGGTGAACGAGTGTAAATATGTGTATTTACTTGTGTTATGTGTTTACAATCATTATATGACTTGTCGGTACGTGAATATGTATTAACATATGTTAAAACGGGGTTTAAACGCGCAAACGCACAAAACCAACCCCTATAGGCGATTAGGAAGCCTAATCACCTATAGGGGAGGCGAGTAGGGAACCCTAAGGGCGAGTAGGACCCTACTCGTGTATAGGTAAGGGCGAATAGGCCCAATTGCCTGAACAATCAGGCGATTAGGATTCCTAATCGCCTGAAACTGCTGCATACTCGCTAGTAACGGGCTGGACGACTAAAAACGACTATAAATACCATACTTAACCTCCTAAACTTCATTATACCAACCCTAGTGTCCCATAACCCGCCCCAACACATAAACAACCTCTGGAAGGCGATTTTTGATCAAAACTCAAGGTTTCAAGCTTGAATCATCATATTTTCATAATCCTAAGGTTTGATTTTCATCCATAACTCTTTATAAACGTTTTTAATCAATCCCTAATGGTCCAGACCTGTTCTTAAACGAAAAAGCTTTCTGAAAATCGTCAATAAGGGTTGTTAATCGGATTATAACTAATATGCATGCATTATGAGTGTGTATGATTAGAAAGCTAGGGTTTTTATGATTCATGATGATGATTTGATATGTTATTATGATAGATCAGTATTGATATTGATAATATGATGATAGGAATCTCAGTAATTGGATATTAGGGTTATGATTACGCGTGTTAGTATGATGTTGCATGCTATGTGGATGGTGTTTGGATTACTTGGTTGCATGCAGGGCTGATTATACGAGGTTAAACGAAGGATTTTGGTTAAACATGTTTAGAATAGTGTTTGGGATGATATTGGGTGGTTACACACGTTCTGGATCTGATTTGGAGCGTTAAACGCACGAAAAACCGAACAGCAAGGTTACAGGCGAGTAGCATTCCTAATCGCCTATGTTATAGGCGAGTAGGGTGCTAATCGCCTATAACATAGGCGAGTAGAGGCCTACTCGTGTGAAAGATCAGGTGATTAGCCCTAATTGCTAGTAAGTTCATGTGAATAGCCCTAATTGCTAGTAAGTTCATGTGAATAGCCCTAATTGCTAGTAAGTTCATGTGAGTAGCTCCTAATCGCCTATAATAGAGGCGAGTAGGGTTTCTAATTGCTAGTTGACCAACCTAATTGCTAGTTGACTTTTCCTAATCGCGTGTACTGCTGCTGTAAGTGTAAATTAGCATTCCGAGACCCGATTTAACATGTAGTAACATGCTAGGAACCCCGTAACATGCCTAATAACTTGGTAACATATATTTGGATGTAATTCGGTGATACGTGAACGATGTGCTATAACTTGTTGTGCGTTAACGTATGTTAAGTGTAATTGCGTTATTGTATGTTTTGGAGCGTAAACATAACACGGGGAGTCTCGGGTCACCAATGGGATGTCGAGTCTTGTACTTTGGGTCAGTTAAACAGTCACGGTGTTTTCAAACGAACTTGGTTATGGTCTGGACATCTAGGGACTAATTAACCTACGGGTTATTAGTCTAAGTACTTGTAACTGTCGTATGTTAGGTCGCCACTTTACGGGACCTAGCATAGCAGCTGAGTTTACTCGGTTAAGGAGTAACGCAACTTAAGGTGAGTTTACGGCCCCTCTTTTAAACTGGTTTTATACTTTCGGGGGAGAAAAATGTGTTAAACACGATTATTTGGTAACTACTGTCATACTATGGGTTTCTATTGTGTACTACACGATCTTTGGAAGTCCCGGGGGGAACCATGAATGTGCGGGTTTGCACAACGGGGAAATGTGAATAGCGCTATTGGGAGTGACCAACCCCGCTCGTCGACTTGGAGGGTCGGCGGGTGCATATTGTCTCAAACAGGAACAACAGGAACTACATCGGGCATACTTTTGGTATTCGCGTTAGTAATGGTTTTCCAATCGTGGTAGTAACAAAACGTACGCCTAGCTAGCGTATACTGGTTTTCGATTATTATAGTATGGACAGGTGGACTTGGTACTTGGATACAAAACCTGTAAACTCACCAGCATTTTTGTGCTGACGTAAACTTTTGCATGTTTTCTCAGGTCGCTAAGGTAGCACGACTGGACTAGGGGCGCACGCGTCTGCACGGCGTCTAACTAGGGTTGCATGGTCTTTTGAACGTTGAACTATTATTTCATTGTTGGGATACTGTTTTTGAATAAGCTTCCGCTGTAAACGGGATTTTAAACTATGTTTTGAAATTGCATTTATATTCATTTAGACTTGTTTATTGTGATCGTTGGTTTGGATCCTGGTTTGTCATGCGCCTCGCGGTAAAACTCCGCAAGTGGATTTTGAGGGTGTGACAGATTGGTATCAGAGCCATGGTTATAGTGAACTAGGACTGCATGTAGAGTCTAGTCTATAGCCGAGTCGCACACACTAGACGATCACATGGTACTAAACATTATAGTGATTTACGTATGGTCTTGTCGGGGTGTCTCTAAATCGTTGGTCTTTCTACGTTAACATCATCCGTTCTATCTTAGGTTGGATTACTTGTTTTCTAGGCAGTGTAGTCTATTGGAGTAACTCGTGTGCTCTTGAGATTTGTCCAAGGCTCGGACATCTCCCTTTCGCACTCCAATAGAAACACTTGTCATAAACTACCGTAGTATTACGGTGTGTAGCTAAGAGTCTATGTTCGGTGATTTGAACTTTGAACTAGGAGAACACTGGGAGGACCATGTAGAGCGGTTTATCATTTTGGGTGCACACAAAATCATAAACCGAAATGCATGGAAGTCCTGGTGAACTCTGGGTTTGGAGGGATAGTCCTGGATTGGATCTAGCTGTGATCTTGTGAACATTACTGGTTATCTTTAACTGCGAAACTAAATTTTCTCGTTCTTTCTGCCAGAATCATGTCTGGAGTGCGTGGAGGACGTGGAGGTGGTCGCAATGGTGGACGTGGTGGTGGTCGCGGTGGTGCTGGTGGTCGTGGTGGAGGTATTAACCTATCGCAGGCTGATCTGAACAACTTGCTCCAAGCTGCCTTTCAGTTAGGGCACAACATGGTGGTAAGTTGATTTATCCATTTCCTTTGCCTCATTGGTGAACCTTGTTTACGTTATTCGTAGTTCTCATACGTTTCATTTCAGGTGGTCCTGTTGACCCACTCCCACCCATGTGCACCTACAAGATGTTCCGGGACTGAAAGCCCCAGGAATTCTCTGGCACTGAGGGTGCGGTGAGCTTGCTTAGGTGGTTGGAGAAAGTGGAGTCAGTATTTTCTGATGTGTAACTTGTGACACCCGGCAAATTCTGGTTAACAACATTATCTAGATGAAAGTCTACCTTAGCGAGTCACGCGTATATTGTACTTAACTGGGTTAGTTAAGTCGGGTTATGGTTCGGGAACTATTGGTTAGCTTAGAAGATCATTGGATGTTGGTCTAGAGGTTCGTTAGATGTCAGTCCTTAACCAAGCGTACAAACGGTGACGATCGGTGGGATCGTCAGGGCATACGGAACATACGAGTCTCGAGTCCCGGGAATTGGTGAACGAGTGTGAATATGTGTATTTACTTGTGGTATGTGTTTATAATCATTATGTGACTTGTCGGTACATTAATATGTGTTAACATATGTTAAAACGGGGTTTAACGCGCAAAACACACAAAAGGAACCCCTACAGGCGATTAGGAAGCCTAATCGCCCATAGGGGAGGCGAGTAGGGAACATTAGACACGAGTAGGAGGCTACTCGTGTATACATAGGGCGATTAGGCCCAATCTCATGCGATTAGCAGCCCTAATCGCATGTAGCTGCTGCATACTCGCCTATAACGTGCTGGACGACTAGAAACGCCTATAAATACAATGCTTAACCTCCTAAACTTCCTAATATCAACCCTAGTCGTCCCATAACCGCCCCAAACACATAAACAACCTCTGGAAGGCGATTTTGATCAAAAACACAAGGTTTCAAGGTCTAACCATCATTCTTTCATAATCCTAAGGTTTGATTCTCATCCATAACACTTTGTAAACGTTTTTAATCGATCCCTAATGGTCCAGACCTGTTCTTAAACGAAAAAGCTTTCTGAAAATCATAAATACGGATTATTAATCGGATTATAACCAATATACATGCGTTGTGGGTGTGTATGATTAGAAAGCTAGGGTTTTTATGATTCATGATGCTTGATTGATATGTTATTTGGTTAGATCAGAATTGGTATTAATAGTATGATGATAGAAATCTGATTAATTGATTATTAGGGTTATTGTTATGCATGTTAGTATGATGATTGCATGCTATGTGCATATGTTTGGATTACTTGGTTGCATGCAGGACTGATTATACAAGGTTAAACGAAGGATTTTGGTTGAAACATGTTTAGGATAGTGTTTGGAATGATATTGGGTAGTTACACACGTTCTGGATCTGATTTGGAGCGTTAAACGCGCGCGAAAAACCGGAACAGCAAGGTTACAGGCGAGTAGCCTTGCTAATCGCCTGTATTAGGGGCGAGTAGGCCCCACTCGCATGACATTAGGGGCGATTAGGCCCCAATCGCGTGACACAGGGGCGAGTAGCCCCAATCGCGTGACACAGGGGCGAGTAGCCCCAATCGCGTGACACAGGGGCGAGTAGCCCCAATCGCGTGACACTAGGGGCGATTAGCCCTGATCGTGTGATCTTTCATGCGATTAGCCTCCCTAATCGCGTGTACTGCTGCTGTAAGTGTATATTAGCATTCCGAGACCCGATTTGACATGTAGTAACATGCTAGGAACCCCGTAACATGTCTAATAACTTGGTAACATATATTTGGATGTATTTCGGTGATACGTGAACTATGTGCTATAACTTGTTGTACGTTAACGTGTGTTAAGTGTAATTGCGTTATTGTACGTTTTGGAGCGTAAACATAACACGGGGAGTCTCGGGTCACCAATGGGATGTCGAGTCTTGTACTTTGGGTCAGTTAAACAGTCACGGTGTTTTCAAACGAACTTGGTTATGGTCTGGACATCTAGGGACTAATTAGCCTGCGGGTTATTAGTCTAAGTACTTGTAACTGTCGTATGTTAGGTCGCCGCTTTACGGGACTAGCATAGCAGCTGAGTTTACTCGGGTTAAGGAGTAACGGAACTTAAGGTGAGTTTACGGCCCCTCTTTTAAACTGGTTTCATACTTTCGGGGGAGAAAACATGTGTTAAAACTATTATTTGGTAACTACTGTCATACTATGGGTTTCTATTGTGTACTACACGATCTTTGGAAGTCCCGGGGGAACCATGAATGTGAGGGTTTGCACAACGGGGAAATGTGAATAGCGCTATTGGGAGTGACCAACCCCGCTCGTCGACTTGGAGGGTCGGCGGGTGCATATTGTCTCAAACAGAAACAACAGGAACATACATCGGGCATACTTTTGGTATTCGAGTTAGTAATGGTTTTCCAATCGTGGTAGTAACAAAACGTACGCCTAGCTAGCGTATACTGGTTTTCTATTTGTTATAGTATGGACAGGTTGACTTGGTACTTGAACTGCAAACCTGTAAACTCACCAGCATTTTTGTGCTGACGTAAACTTTTACATGTTTTCTCAGGTCGCTAAGGTAGCACAATGGAACTAGGGCGCACGCGTCTGCACGGCGTCTAGATAGAGTTGCATGATTTCACAAACATTGAACTTGATTTACTTATGTTGGATTTTATTTGAATAAGCTTCCGCTGTAAACGGGAATATTAAACTGTGTTTTGAAATTACATTTTAATTCATTTAGACTTGTTTATTGTGATCGTTGGTTTGGATCCTGGTTTGTCATGCGCCTCGCGGTAAAACTCCGCAAGTGGATTTTGAGGGTGTGACAGATTGGTATCAGAGCCAATGGTTATAGTGAACTAGGACTGCATGTAGAGTCTAGTCTATAGCCGAGTCGCACACACTAGACGATCACATGGTACTAAACGTTATAGTGGTTTACGTATGGTCTTGTCGGGGTGTCTCTAAATCGTTGGTCTTTCTACGTTACATCATCCGTTCTATCTTAGGTTGGGTTACTTGTTTTCTAGGCAGTGTAGTCTATTGGAGTAACTCGTGTGCTCTTGAGATTTGTCCAAGGCTCGGACATCTCCCTTTCGCCTCCAATAGAAACACTCGTCATAAACTACCGTAGTATTACGGTGTGTAGCTAAGAGTCTATGTTCGGTGATTTGATCTTTAAACTAGGAGAACACTGGGAGGACCATGTAGAGCGTTTTATCATTTTGGGTGCACCCAAAATCATAAAACGAAATGCATGGAAGCCCTAGTGAGCTCTGGGTTTGAGGGGATAGTCCTGGATTGGATCTAGCTTTGATCTTGTGAACATTAGTGGTTATCTTTAACTGCGAAACTAAATTTTCTCGTTCTTTCTGCCAGAATCATGTCTGGAGTGCGTGGAGGACGTGGAGGTGGTCGCAATGGTGGACGTGGTGGTGGTCGCGGTGGTGCTGGTGGTCGTGGTGGAGGTATTAACCTATCACAGGCTGATCTGAACAACTTGCTCCAAGCTGCCTTTCAGTTAGGGCACAACGGTGGTGGTAAGTTGTTTTATCCGTTTTCTTTGCCTATTGGTGAACCTTGTTTACGTTATTCGTGGTTTCTCATACGTTTCATTTCAGGTGGTCCTGTTGACCCACCCCCACCCATGTGCACCTACAAGATGTTCCGGGACTGCAAGCCCCAGGAATTCTCTGGCACCGAGGGTGCAGTCAGTTTGCTTAGGTGGTTGGAGAAAGTGGAGTCGGTATTTCTGATGTGTAACTGTCTCCCAGAAGATCGGGTGAAATATTCTGCTGCGTTATTTCAGGACGTGGCATTGACTTGGTGGAATGGTATCACCCAGAACATGGGTATTGGGGAGGCATATGCTATGCCATGGGAGAACTTTGTGCAGTTGCTGAAGCGGGAGTATTGCCCGAGGGAAGAGGTACAGAAGCTGGAGCATGAGGTGTGGAACCTCAAGATGACTGGATCGAAATCGAGAAGTATACTGTGAGACGGAATGAGTTGGCAGTGCTGTGTCCCGATCTGCACGTGCCAGAGTATCGTAAGATTGAACACTATGTCTCAGGGTTAGTACCGGAAATTGCGGGGTTAGTGGCTGCTGGAAATCATCCTACGTATGCGGAGGTAGTTCGATCGGCCCATAGGATGACCAACTTAAAAGTGAATGAGGGGATTTGGCGGCGAAAGGTTCGACTGCTAAGGCTCCAGAGAACAATAAGCGCAAGTGGGAGAACGACGGGAAAGGATCTGGGTCTACACAGCAGGGTAAAAGGTTTGATAATGGGGGTTCATCGTCTTCAGGTAACAAGCAGGGTGGTTATGCGGGAAAACTGCCCAAATGCAACAAGTGTGGACGCCATCACCAAGGGAACTGCGACAGTAACCGTTGTCACCAGCTGCCAGCGAACAGGCATTACGCTAAAGATTGTCGGGCTACACTTCCATCGACTCAGGCTCCGACCAACAGTTCAGCTCCGACTACTCAGGGGACTACAGGGAAACAAGGATGCTACAACTGTGGTGACACTGGGCATTACAAGAAGGATTGCCCAAAACTGAAACAGGGTGGAAACAACGGGAATGGTAACAACGGGGGCGGCGGCAGAAATGCACGTGCCTTCGTCATTGGAGCTGCTGAGGCTAGGCAGGACCCTGATACAGTCACCGGTACGTTTCTTCTCAATAATCATTCTGTTAGCGTGTTATTTGATTCTGGTGCCGACAAGAGTTTTGTATCCATGGATGTTAGTCGACTGCTAGATGTAGTACCTGTACCATTAGAGACCAAGTATATTATCGAGTTGGCTGACGGTAAAACGATTGAAGCTACTAGTGTCCTTCGGGAGTGTCAGTTAGAGTTGTCGGTTTATCGTTCCCCATCGACCTTATGCCGGTACCTTTGGGTAGTTTTGACGTTGTGGTAGGAATGGATTGGTTATCCTTGTATCGCGCGGAGATTGTCTGTTACGATAAGGTTATTCGGATTCCTCTCCCTGATGGAGAATTTCTTTCTGTGTACGGTATCAAGGGTGGTGTTCCGCTAAACATCATCTCTAGCATGAAAGCCCTTAAGTGTCTTCGAAAGGGTTATCCAGCTGTTTTGGCGCTTTTATCTGTTTCCTCTGGTGATGAAAAGAAGATCGACGACATTCCGGTGGTACGCGAGTTTCCTGATGTTTTTCCCGATGATTTATCTGGTCTTCCTCCTCATCGTCAAGTCGAGTTCGGTATTGATCTTGTACCAGGGGCTGCTCCTATTGCTCGGGCCCCCTATCGTCTTGCACCTCCCGAGATGCAGGAGTTGTCTAGTCAGTTACAGGAACTCTTGGACAAGGGTTTCATCCGGCCAAGTTCTTCCCCTTGGGGAGCCCCGATTTTATTTGTTAAGAAGAAGGATGGGAGTTTCCGATTATGCGTAGACTACAGAGAACTGAACAAATTGACCATCAAGAACCGTTATCCTCTCCCACGTATTGATGATCTGTTCGACCAGCTTCAGGGTTCTAGTTATTATTCCAAGATCGACTTGAGGTCCGGTTATCACCAGCTGCGCGTCAGGGAGGCTGACGTTGCAAAGACTGCTTTTCGAACACGTTATGGCCATTTCGAATTCTTGGTCATGCCTTTCGGTCTCACGAACGCACCGCGGTTTTCATGGACTTGATGAACCGCGTCTGTAAACCGTATCTGGACAAGTTTGTCATTGTGTTTATTGATGACATTCTGATCTACTCTAAGAACGAGACCGAACACGGGGAACATCTGCGGTTAGTTTTGGAACTCTTGCGACGGGAGCAACTTTACGCCAAGTTCTCAAAGTGTGACTTTTGGTTACGCGAAGTTCAATTCCTAGGACATGTGGTTAATGAACTGGGAATTCATGTCGATCCAGCTAAGATCGAAGCGATCAAGGACTGGGGAGCACCAAAGACGCCAACTGAGGTGCGGCAATTCCTAGGCCTTGCGGGCTACTATCGTCGTTTCATTCATGGGTTCTCGAAGATTGCTCAACCCCTCACCACACTCACTCAGAAGGATAGGAAGTTCGACTGGGGTGAATCACAAGAGTCCGCGTTTGAAGAACTGAAGTCTAAACTGTGTTCTGCTCCTATTTTGTCTCTACCTGAGGGTCCTGATGACTTTGTTGTTTACTGTGATGCTTCCATTCATGGACTCGGTTGCGTGTTGATGCAACACGAGAAAGTGATCGCGTATGCTTCTCGTCAACTCAAAGTGCACGAGAAGAACTACACAACTCATGACTTGGAGTTGGGTGCCGTGGTATTCGCGTTGAAAATTTGGAGACATTACTTGTACGGTACCAAATGCACCATCTACACCGATCACAAGAGTCTCCAACACATTTTCGATCAACAACACTTGAACATACGGCAGCGTCGCTGGATTGAACTTTTGAACGACTATGATTGTGCTATTAAGTACCATCCTGGCAAGGCGAATGTTGTAGCAGACGCCTTGAGCAGGAAGGAATCTACTAAACCTCGTCGCGTTCGGGCATTGCAGCTCACTATTCATTCGTCGTTACCTGATCAACTCCGTTCTGCCCAATTTGAAGCTTTGAAGGAGGAAAACCTTAAAGCTGAAACTATGCACGGTGCCGACAAGCACCTAGAGCGAAGGCCTGATGGCCTGCACTATTTCGCAGAACGCATATGGGTTCCTTTATTCGGGGGACTACGAGAGCTTGTTCTTGATGAGGCTCATAAGTCCCGGTATTCTATTCATCCTGGTTCGGATAAGATGTACCAAGATCTAAAGGTGCTTTACTGGTGGCCAAACATGAGGTCGGACATAGCCTCATACGTGAGCAAATGCTTGACCTGTGCTAAGGTCAAAGTGGAATACCAGAAACCGTCGGGTCTCCTGCAACAACCTGAAATTCCGGAATGGAAATGGGAACGGATCACTATGGATTTTGTCACACAACTTCCTAAATCACCAAGCGGGAACGACAAGATATGGGTGATTGTCGATCGGTTGACGAAATCAGCCCATTTTCTTGCTATTAAGGAGACCGACACCATGGATCGTTTGGCTCGTCTTTACTTGAAAGAAGTTGTTTCTAAGCACGGGGTACCAGTTTCTATTATCTCGGATCGTGACTCCCACTTTACTTCTCACTTCTGGAAGTCTTTGCACAAGGCTTTGGGTACCCAACTAGACATGAGTACGGCTTACCATCCACAGACTGACGGTCAGAGTGAGCGTACGATTCAAACTTTAGAAGACATGCTGCGGGCATGTGTGATCGATTTTGGAAAGGGTTGGGAAGCTCATCTGCCGTTAGTAGAATTCTCGTATAATAACAGTTATCACACGAGCATAAAGGCTGCTCCGTTCGAAGCACTGTACGGACGGAAATGCCGTTCTCCTCTTTGTTGGGCTGAAGTGGGTGAGAGTCAACTCACTGGGCCTGAACTAGTGTACGAAACTTCGGAAAAGATCGTACAGATTCGAAATCGGTTGGCGGCGGCACGGGACCGGCAAAAGAGTTATGCTGATCAGCGTCGCAAACCACTGGAGTTCCAAGTCAATGACAAAGTACTTCTAAAAGTCTCACCGTGGAAGGGCGTCATACGCTTTGGGAAGCGTGGCAAACTCAATCCGCGATATGTCGGCCCATTTACGATCCTGGAACGGATTGGGCCGGTGGCATATCGACTGGATCTACCGACGGAGCTCGGTAACGTACATAACGTCTTTCACGTGTCAAACTTGAAGAAGTGTCTGGCTGACGAGTCTCTCATCGTTCCACTGGAAGAGATCAAGGTTGATGATCGTCTTCGGATTGTGGAAGAACCTGTGGAGATCCTTGATTACAAGATTCGTAGCCTGCGTCACAGCAAGATTCGTATCGTTAAGGTTCGGTGGAACTCGGACCGGGGACCGGAATATACATGGGAACGGGAGGATCAGATGAAGTCTAAGTATCCTCATCTTTTTCCTAAGGAAGCGTTCGAGTCGAGACATGTCTCTTCGGCAGCTGAATGAATCTCGGGTCGAGATTCCTTTTAACGTGGGGATGATGTGACAACTCGGGTAAATCTCTCTCTTTTGGTTTCTATCTTTTGCTTGTTCCCTTCGTTATTTCTTTTGTTCTTTCTGTACTTGTGCAAATTTTCGGGACGAAAATTCTTTTAACGTGGGGATGATGTGACACCCGGCAAATTCTGGTTAACAACATTATCTAGATAAAAGTCTACCTTAGCGAGTCACGCGTATATTGTACTTAACTGGGTTAGTTAAGTCGGGTTATGGTTCGGGAACTATTGGTTAGCTTAGAAGATCATTGGATGTTGGTCTAGAGGTTCGTTAGATGTCAGTCCTTAACCAAGCGTACAAACGGTGACGATCGGTGGGATCGTCAGGGCATACGGAACATACGAGTCTCGAGTCCCGGGAATTGGTGAACGAGTGTGAATATGTGTATTTACTTGTGGTATGTGTTTATAATCATTATGTGACTTGTCGGTACATTAATATGTGTTAACATATGTTAAAACGGGGTTTAACGCGCAAAAACACACAAAAGGAACCCCTACAGGCGATTAGGAAGCCTAATCGCCCATAGGGGAGGCGAGTAGGGAACATTAGACACGAGTAGGAGGCTACTCGTGTATACATAGCGGCGATTAGGCCCAATCTCATGCGATTAGCAGCCCTAATCGCATGTAGCTGCTGCATACTCGCCTATAACGTGCTGGACGACTAGAAACGCCTATAAATACAATGCTTAACCTCCTAAACTTCCTAATATCAACCCTAGTCGTCCCATAACCGCCCCAAACACATAAACAACCTCTGGAAGGCGATTTTGATCAAAAACACAAGGTTTCAAGGTCTAACCATCATTCTTTCATAATCCTAAGGTTTGATTCTCATCCATAACACTTTGTAAACGTTTTTAATCGATCCCTAATGGTCCAGACCTGTTCTTAAACGAAAAAGCTTTCTGAAAATCATAAATACGGATTATTAATCGGATTATAACCAATATACATGCGTTGTGGGTGTGTATGATTAGAAAGCTAGGGTTTTTATGATTCATGATGCTTGATTGATATGTTATTTGGTTAGATCAGAATTGGTATTAATAGTATGATGATAGAAATCTGATTAATTGATTATTAGGGTTATTGTTATGCATGTTAGTATGATGATTGCATGCTATGTGCATATGTTTGGATTACTTGGTTGCATGCAGGACTGATTATACAAGGTTAAACGAAGGATTTTGGTTGAAACATGTTTAGGATAGTGTTTGGAATGATATTGGGTAGTTACACACGTTCTGGATCTGATTTGGAGCGTTAAACGCGCGAAAAACCGGAACAGCAAGGTTACAGGCGAGTAGCCTTGCTAATCGCCTGTATTAGGGGCGAGTAGGCCCCACTCGCATGACATTAGGGGCGATTAGGCCCCAATCGCGTGACACAGGGGCGAGTAGCCCCAATCGCGTGACACAGGGGCGAGTAGCCCCAATCGCGTGACACAGGGGCGAGTAGCCCCAATCGCGTGACACTAGGGGCGATTAGCCCTGATCGTGTGATCTTTCATGCGATTAGCCTCCCTAATCGCGTGTACTGCTGCTGTAAGTGTATATTAGCATTCCGAGACCCGATTTGACATGTAGTAACATGCTAGGAACCCCGTAACATGTCTAATAACTTGGTAACATATATTTGGATGTATTTCGGTGATACGTGAACTATGTGCTATAACTTGTTGTACGTTAACGTGTGTTAAGTGTAATTGCGTTATTGTACGTTTTGGAGCGTAAACATAACACGGGGAGTCTCGGGTCACCAATGGGATGTCGAGTCTTGTACTTTGGGTCAGTTAAACAGTCACGGTGTTTTCAAACGAACTTGGTTATGGTCTGGACATCTAGGGACTAATTAGCCTGCGGGTTATTAGTCTAAGTACTTGTAACTGTCGTATGTTAGGTCGCCGCTTTACGGGACTAGCATAGCAGCTGAGTTTACTCGGGTTAAGGAGTAACGGAACTTAAGGTGAGTTTACGGCCCCTCTTTTAAACTGGTTTCATACTTTCGGGGGAGAAAACATGTGTTAAAACTATTATTTGGTAACTACTGTCATACTATGGGTTTCTATTGTGTACTACACGATCTTTGGAAGTCCCGGGGGGAACCATGAATGTGCGGGTTTGCACAACGGGGAAATGTGAATAGCGCTATTGGGAGTGACCAACCCCGCTCGTCGACTTGGAGGGTCGGCGGGTGCATATTGTCTCAAACAGGAACAACAGGAACAACAGGAACATACATCGGGCATACTTTTGGTATTCGAGTTAGTAATGGTTTTCCAATCGTGGTAGTAACAAAACGTACGCCTAGCTAGCGTATACTGGTTTTCTATTTGTTATAGTATGGACAGGTTGACTTGGTACTTGAACTGCAAACCTGTAAACTCACCAGCATTTTTGTGCTGACGTAAACTTTTACATGTTTTCTCAGGTCGCTAAGGTAGCACAATGGAACTAGGCGCACGCGTCTGCACGGCGTCTAGATAGAGTTGCATGATTTCACAAACATTGAACTTGATTTACTTATGTTGGATTTTATTTGAATAAGCTTCCGCTGTAAACGGGAATATTAAACTGTGTTTTGAAATTACATTTTAATTCATTTAGACTTGTTTATTGTGATCGTTGGTTTGGATCCTGGTTTGTCATGCGCCTCGCGGTAAAACTCCGCAAGTGGATTTTGAGGGTGTGACATAACTGTCTCCCAGAAGATCGGGTAAAGTATTCTGCTGCGTTATTTCAGGACGTGGCATTGACTTGGTGGAATGGCATCACCCAGAACATGGGTATTGGGGAGGCATATGCTATGCCATGGGAGAATTTTGTGCAGTTGCTGAAGCGTGAGTATTGCCGAGGGAAGAGATACAGAAGCTGGAGCATGAGGTGTGGAACCTCAAGATGACTGGGTCGGAAATTGAGAAGTATACTGTGAGGCGGAATGAGTTGGCAGTGCTGTGTCCCGATCTGCACGTGCCAGAATATCGTAGGATTGAACACTATGTCTCAGGGTTAGTACCGGAAATTGCAGGGTTAGTGGCTGCGGGAAATCATCCTACGTATGCAGAGGTAGTTCGATTGGCCCATAGGATGACCAACTTAAAAGTGAATGAGGGGATTTTGCCTGCGAAGGGTTCGACTGTTAAGGCTCCAGAGAACAACAAGCGCAAGTGGGAAAATGACGGGAAAGGATCTGGGTCAGCACAGCAGGGTAAAAGGTTTGATAATGGGGGTTCATCTTCTTCGGGTAACAAGCAGGGTGGTTATGCGGGAAAACTGCCCAAATGCAACAAGTGTGGACGCCATCATCAAGGGAACTGCGACAGTAACCGTTGTCACCGCTGCCAGCGAACAGGCCACTATGCTAAAGATTGTCGGGCTACACTTCCATCGACTCAGGCTCCGACTAACAGCTCAGCTCCGACTACTCAGGGGACTACAGGGAAACAAGGATGCTACAACTGTGGTGACACTGGGCATTACAAGAAGGATTGCCCAAAACTGAAGCAGGGTGGAAGCAACAGTAATGGAAACAACGGGGGCGGCGGCAGAAATGCACGTGCCTTCGTCATTGGAGACGCTGAGGCTAGACAGGACCCTGACACAGTCACCGGTACGTTTCTTCTCAATAATCGTTCTGTTAGCGTGTTATTTGATTCTGGTGCCGACAAGAGTTTTGTATCCATGGATGTTAGTCGACTGCTAGATGTAGTACCCGTACCATTAGAGACCAAGTATATTATTGAGTTAGCTGACGGTTAAAACGATTGAAGCTACTAGTGTCATTCGGGAGTGTCAATTAGAGTTGTCGGGTTTATCGTTCCCCATCGACCTTATGCCGATACCTTTGGGTAGTTTTGACGTTGTGGTAGGAATGGATTGGTTATCTTTGTATCGCGCGGAGATTGTCTGTTACGATAAGGTTATTCGGATTCCTCTCCCTGATGGAGAATTCCTTTCTGTGTACGGTATCAAGGGTGGTGTTCCGCTAAACATCATCTCTAGCATGAAAGCCCTTAAGTGTCTTCGAAAGGGTTATCCAGCCGTTTTGGCACTTTTATCTGTTTCCTCTAGTGATGAGAAGAAGATTGACGACATCCCGGTGGTACGCGAGTTTCCTGATGTTTTTCCCGATGATTTATCTGGTCTTCCTCCTCATCGTCAAGTCGAGTTCGGTATTGATCTTGTACCAGGGGCTGCTCCTATTGCTCGGGCCCCCTACCGTCTTGCACCTCCCGAGATGCAGGAGTTGTCTAGTCAGTTACAGGAACTCTTGGACAAGGGTTTCATCCGGCCAAGTTCTTCCCCTTGGGGAGCCCCGATTTTATTTGTTAAGAAGAAGGATGGGAGTTTCCGATTGTGTGTAGACTACAGAGAACTGAACAAATTGACCGTCAAGAACCGTTATCCTCTTCCACGTATTGATGATCTATTCGACCAGCTTCAGGGTTCTAGATATTATTCCAAGATTGATTTAAGGTCTGGTTATCACCAGCTGCGCGTCAGGGAGGCTAACGTTGCAAAGACTGCTTTTCGAACACGTTATGGCCATTTCGAATTCTTGGTCATGCCTTTCGGTCTCACGAACGCACCGGCGGTTTTCATGGACTTGATGAACCGCGTCTGTAAACCATATCTGGATAAATTCGTCATTGTATTTATTGATGACATTCTGATCTACTCCAAGAACGAGACCGAACACGGGGAACATCTGCGGTTAGTTTTGGAACTCTTGCGACGGGAACAACTTTACGCCAAGTTCTCAAAGTGTGACTTTTGGTTACGCGAAGTTCAATTCCTAGGACATGTGGTTAATGAACTAGGGATTCATGTCGATCCCGCTAAAATCGAAGCGATCAAGGACTGGGGAGCACCGAAGACGCCAACTGAGGTGCGGCAATTCCTAGGCCTTGCGGGCTACTATCGTCGTTTCATTCAGGGATTCTCGAAGATTTCTCAACCCCTCACCACTCTCACGCAGAAGGACAGGAAATTCGACTGGGGTGAACCACAAGAGTCAGCGTTTGAAGAACTGAAGTCTAAACTGTGTTCTGCTCCTATTTTGTCTTTACCTGAGGGTCCTGATGACTTCGTTGTTTACTGTGATGCTTCCATTCATGGACTCGGTTGCGTGTTGATGCAACGCGAGAAAGTGATTGCGTATGCTTCTCGTCAACTCAAAGTGCACGAGAAGAACTACACAACTCATGACTTGGAGTTGGGTGCCGTGGTATTCGCGTTGAAAATTTGGAGACATTACTGTTACGGTACCAAATGCACCATCTACACCGATCACAAGAGTCTCCAACACATTTTCGACCAACAACACTTGAACATACGGCAGCGTCGCTGGATCGAACTTTTGAACGACTATGATTGTGCTATCAAGTACCATCCTGGCAAGGCGAATGTTGTAGCAGACGCCTTGAGCAGGAAGGAATCAACTAAACCTCGTCGCGTTCGGGCGTTGCAGCTCACCATCCATTCGTCGTTACCTGATCAACTCCGTTCTGCCCAGTTGGAAGCTTTGAAGGAGGAAAACCTTAAAGCTGAAACTATGCACGGTGCCGACAAGCACCTAGAGCGAAGGCCTGATGGCCTGCACTATTTCGCAGAACGTATATGGGTTCCTTTGTTCGGGGGACTACGGGAGCTTGTCCTTGATGAGGCTCATAAGTCCCGGTATTCTATTCATCCTGGTTCGGATAAGATGTACCAAGATCTGAAGGTGCTTTACTGGTGGCCAAACATGAGGTCGGACATAGCCTCATTCGTGAGCAAATGCTTGACCTGTGCTAAGGTCAAGGTGGAATACCAGAAACCGTCGGGTCTCTTGCAACAACCTGAAATTCCGGAATGGAAATGGGAACGGATTACTATGGATTTTGTCACACAACTTCCTAAATCACCAAGCGGGAACGACAAGATATGGGTGATTGTCGATCGGTTGACGAAATCAGCTCATTTTCTTGCTATTAAGGAGACCGACACCATGGATCGTCTGGCTCGTCTTTACTTGAAGGAAGTTGTTTCTAAGCACGGGGCACCAGTTTCTATTATCTCGGATCGTGACTCCCATTTTACTTCTCACTTCTGGAAGTCTTTGCACAAGGCTTTGGGTACCCAACTAGACATGAGTACGGCTTACCATCCACAGACTGACGGTCAGAGTGAGCGTACGATTCAAACTTTAGAAGACATGCTGCGGGCATGTGTGATCGATTTTGGCAAGGGTTGGGAAGCTCATCTGCCGTTAGTAGAATTCTCGTATAATAACAGTTATCACACGAGCATCAAGGCTGCTCCGTTCGAAGCACTGTACGGACGGAAATGCCGTTCTCCTCTTTGTTGGGCTGAAGTGGGTGAGAGTCAACTCACTGGGCCTGAACTAGTGTACGAAACTTCGGAAAAGATCGTACAGATTCGTAATCGGTTGGCGGCGGCACGGGACCGGCAAAAGAGTTATGCTGATCAGCGTCGCAAACCACTGGAATTCCAAGTCAATGACAAGGTACTTCTAAAAGTCTCACCGTGGAAGGGCGTCATACGCTTTGGGAAGCGTGGCAAACTCAATCCGCGGTATGTCGGCCCATTTACGATCCTGGAACGGATCGGACCGGTGGCATATCGTCTTGATTTACCGACGGAGCTCGGTAACGTACATAACGTCTTTCACGTGTCAAACTTGAAGAAGTGTCTGGCTGACGAGTCTCTCATCGTTCCACTAGAAGAGATCAAGGTTGATGATCGTCTTCGGAATGTGGAAGAACCTGTGGAGATCCTTGATTACAAGATTCGTAGCCTACGTCACAGCAAGATTCGTATCGTTAACGTTCGATGGAACTCGAACCGGGGACCGGAATATACGTGGGAACGGGAGGATCAGATGAAGTCTAAGTATCCTCACCTTTTTCCTAAGGAAGCGTTCGAGTCGAGACATGTCTCTTCGGCAGCTGAATGAATCTCGGGTCGAGATTCCTTTTAACGTGGGGATGATGTGACAACTCGGGTAAATCTTTCTTTTGGTTTCTATCTTTTTGTTTGTTTCCTTCGTTATTTCTTTTGTTCTTTTTGTACTTGTGCAATTTTCGGCACGAAAATTCTTTTAACGTGGGGATGATGTGACACCCGGCAAATTCTGGTTAACAGCGTTGCTTAGATGAAAGTCTACCTTAGCGAGTCACGCGTATGTTGTACTTAACTGGGTTAGTTAAGTCGGGTTATGGTTCGAGAACTATTGGTTAGTCTAGAAGATCATTGGATGTTGGTCTAGAGGTTCGTTAGATGTCAGTCCTTAACCAAGTGTACAAACGGTGACGATTTGTAGGATCGTCAGGGCATACGGAACGTACGAGTCTCGAGTCCCGGGAATTGGTGAACGAGTGTAAATATGTGTATTTACTTGTGTTATGTGTTTACAATCATTATATGACTTGTCGGTACGTGAATATGTATTAACATATGTTAAAACGGGGTTTAACGCGCAAAACGCACAAAACCAACCCCTATAGGCGATTAGGAAGCCTAATCACCTATAGGGGAGGCGAGTAGGGAACCTAAGGGCGAGTAGGACCCTACTCGTGTATAGGTAAGGGCGAATAGGCCCAATTGCCTGAACAATCAGGCGATTAGGATTCCTAATCGCCTGAAACTGCTGCATACTCGCTAGTAACGGGCTGGACGACTAAAAACGACTATAAATACCATACTTAACCTCCTAAACTTCATTATACCAACCCTAGTCGTCCCATAACCCGCCCCAACACATAAACAACCTCTGGAAGGCGATTTTTGATCAAAACTCAAGGTTTCAAGCTTGAATCATCATATTTTCATAATCCTAAGGTTTGATTTTCATCCATAACTCTTTATAAACGTTTTTAATCAATCCCTAATGGTCCAGACCTGTTCTTAAACGAAAAAGCTTTCTGAAAATCGTCAATAAGGGTTGTTAATCGGATTATAACTAATATGCATGCATTATGAGTGTGTATGATTAGAAAGCTAGGGTTTTTATGATTCATGATGATGATTTGATATGTTATTATGATAGATCAGTATTGATATTGATATTATGATGATAGGAATCTCAGTAATTGGATATTAGGGTTATGATTACGCGTGTTAGTATGATGTTGCATGCTATGTGGATGGTGTTTGGATTACTTGGTTGCATGCAGGGCTGATTATACGAGGTTAAACGAAGGATTTTGGGTTAAACATGTTTAGAATAGTGTTTGGGATGATATTGGGTGGTTACACACGTTCTGGATCTGATTTGGAGCGTTAAACGCGCGAAAAACCGGAACAGCAAGGTTACAGGCGAGTAGCATTCCTAATCGCCTATGTTATAGGCGAGTAGGGTGCTAATCGCCTATAACATAGGCGAGTAGAGGCCTACTCGTGTGAAAGATCAGGTGATTAGCCCTAATTGCTAGTAAGTTCATGTGAATAGCCCTAATTGCTAGTAAGTTCATGTGAATAGCCCTAATTGCTAGTAAGTTCATGTGAGTAGCTCCTAATCGCCTATAATAGAGGCGAGTAGGGTTTCTAATTGCTAGTTAACCAACCTAATTGCTAGTTGACTTTTCCTAATCGCGTGTACTGCTGCTGTAAGTGTAAATTAGCATTCCGAGACCCGATTTAACATGTAGTAACATGCTAGGAACCCCGTAACATGCCTAATAACTTGGTAACATATATTTGGATGTAATTCGGTGATACGTGAACGATGTGCTATAACTTGTTGTGTGTTAACGTATGTTAAGTGTAATTGCGTTATTGTATGTTTTGGAGCGTAAACATAACACGGGGAGTCTCGGGTCACCAATGGGATGTCGAGTCTTGTACTTTGGGTCAGTTAAACAGTCACGGTGTTTTCAAACGAACTTGGTTATGGTCTGGACATCTAGGGACTAATTAACCTACGGGTTATTAGTCTAAGTACTTGTAACTGTCGTATGTTAGGTCGCCACTTTACGGGACTAGCATAGCAGCTGAGTTTACTCGGGTTAAGGAGTAACGCAACTTAAGGTGAGTTTACGGCCCCTCTTTTAAACTGGTTTTATACTTTCGGGGGAGAAAACATGTGTTAACACGATTATTTGGTAACTACTGTCATACTATGGGTTTCTATTGTGTACTACACGATCTTTGGAAGTCCCGGGGGGAACCATGAATGTGAGGGTTTGCACAACGGGGAAATGTGAATAGCGCTATTGGGAGTGACCAACCCCGCTCGTCGACTTGGAGGGTCGGCGGGTGCATATTGTCTCAAACAGGAACAACAGGAACTACATCGGGCATACTTTTGGTATTCGCGTTAGTAATGGTTTTCCAATCGTGGTAGTAACAAAACGTACGCCTAGCTAGCGTATACTGGTTTTCGATTATTATAGTATGGACAGGTGGACTTGGTACTTGGATACAAAACCTGTAAACTCACCAGCATTTTTGTGCTGACGTAAACTTTTGCATGTTTTCTCAGGTCGCTAAGGTAGCACGACTGGACTAGGGCGCACGCGTCTGCACGGCGTCTAACTAGGGTTGCATGGTCTTTTGAACGTTGAACTATTATTTCATTGTTGGGATACTGTTTTTGAATAAGCTTCCGCTGTAAACGGGATTTTAAACTATGTTTTGAAATTGCATTTATATTCATTTAGACTTGTTTATTGTGATCGTTGGTTTGGATCCTGGTTTGTCATGCGCCTCGCGGTAAAACTCCGCAAGTGGATTTTGAGGGTGTGACAGTCGTAGACTCATATTTTTTTTTTATAAAACTACTGATTATATTTATAAACTTTTGAAAGTTTTTAGAAACCAAAATTTTTTGTCTACGGGTCGTATAGATCTATACGGCCCGTAGACTCAGTGGTCTCTACGAGCCATAGAGGGTCTCTACGACCCTGATCCAGAAGCCTACGGGTCGTAGAGGTCTCTACGGCCCGTAGCTAAATCTCTTCTACGGCCCATAGAGGCCTCTACGGCCCAGTAGAAGTTTTGGTTTTTTTTTTAAATTTTGTTAGTTTTAATTAGGTGGTATAGGTTTTTTTTATAAAAGAACGTTTTCATTTCATATTGTATATCTAAAATTATAATAAAAAATAAAAAATGTACTTAATAAATCATTATACATTATAAAAACAAATTTACACCGAACTATTAGAAGAATCAGGACAGCCTGTTAGGTCAAACCACTCTGGATCTGTTTGAGATAGCCTACGCCCCTCATCAAGACGATCCCTGTATAGTGCTAACCATGGGTTGTGATTTACATCTACCCAACGCCTCCATGCTCCACTCGGATAAGGCATCGGAGCGTCGTCTGCTAGCTTAAGCATGATGAAGTGGTTGCCGTTCACGAAGGCCATCGAAATGACCCGATGTTCTGGCACGCTTTCAGGATGAATGTGAATAGGGAAGAATGTGCTCGCTCCAAGAGAACTGAAGAATTGAAGGACCACACCAAATGCCTGAGCAATCACTAATCCAGTCAAAGGCATCTCCATCCACTTTGAATTGGGTGTGTTCCCGACTCCCGTCCAATCTAAGGACGAGTATATGCGGGCGAAACAGTTATCGCCGAATCCGTTCAAAATCTCGTACCAATCCTCATGGTATTGACCCATCATCTCTTCTTTAAGAACGTGGCGGATCAAATCCCAGTCTTCCTCCTCCATATCCAAAGCCAAAGCTATAGATCGGAACCCACAGTTACCGTCTGGCTGAACATTTTGAATATGCGTGACAAACCGTCGATAAAGGGGATCAATCTGATGCTTAAATTGTCTAAGCACAAATTTATACCTGTCACCGCCAAACATTGGGAAATCATGATTAGGGGATGTGTACATATGTATATATGTATGTATGTATATATGTATTAATAGTTATTTATGTACCTGTCCCCTACTAAGAGTGGATACTTTTTGCTACACACTCTCATTGTATCTCTACCTGGGTCTGATGGTCTACGTCTTCTAACAGGTTCGTCTTCCTACAATGGATAACAATAAATTATAATAATAAATAATAATAATAATAATAATAATAATAATAATAATAATAATAATAATAATACTAACATCTTCTTGCGCATCCTCCTGCTGATTTTTTTTCTATGATTTTGTAGTTGGGCGCCCACGAGTATTCTTTTGTACACCAGGAGGTTGAGTGTCAGTCATACTTGGATTTACCACCGACTTTATTTTTGACAACATATTTCTTTGAACGCGTGGTGATTGAGACAGCAGTGTCTCTTTGATTATTTCCCACTCACTCGCAAGGTCAGGTTCCCTCCATACTACTTCCGGTTCGTAATTCAGTCGTGTCCAGAAGACGTCTATTTCGGACAGCTGTATTTTTATTCCTGTATTCAATAAAAATAATAATAATAATAATAATAATAATAATAATAATAATAAAGTAATGGTATTACCTTTATTTATATACGAATCTAATCGACACGCACACGGCAACCCAGAACTCGTGAAAAGCTGGTGACCACAACTCATTTTTCGTTTCATCAACTTCTCTATATTTTTTATCTCAGTTATCATCTTCTCGATCGCTGCATGGGAAACTTTACCGAGTAGGTCCTCAAAAATCGGTATGTCATGGTGCACCTTTTTCACAGACAAACTCTCTTCAAACGAGTGGTTTATTGCCCTCTCTTGTGACGTTACCACATCGTCTGCAATCATCACAAGTTTGTGGAGCGAGTTGTTCGGCCCCTTAATCTGCATCTTAAACCGTGAATGCTGGCTCTCAGCTCTGTTGGTCGTATACTGACCAAAGTTGTAGTTTGTGTCTGTCCATGCAGAAACAAACCTTTCTTTGTAGTCACGAAGTCAGACCCGGTCTATATATTTAAAAACATCTGTAAAAGATAGAACAAAGATATTTGTTAATGTGTGTATGCGTTTTAAACTAAATTAATAAAATATGTACCAGCTCGTTCGTCCTGACATAGTCGTCTGTAGAATCGATCTAACCAAAGACTATAATATGCCGGAGATGAAGATCTACATAATCGCTTAAAAGATTTCACGAATATTTTCCAATCTTCATCTCCAAAGGCTTGTCTGCAGTGCTTCAGTATATTTCGTTGAATGTGATACCTGAATGCATAATAATAATAATAATAAAATAATAATAAAAATAATTAAAAATAATAATAATAATAATAATAATAATAATATGTATACCTGCATAACAACTTCGAAGCTGCTGGAAATACAATGTCGCATGCATTCATCAAGGCTTTCTCACAATCAGTTACTATAGCACGGGGCTCCGTACTATCTTCTAGCAACTCTTTAAGCCTTTGTAGAACCCACAGGTAGTTATCCTTTTTTTCACGGGAGATGAATGCATGGGCGACACAAAACGTCTTGGATGTTGATGTCATACCTACAACTTGAACAAACGGAAGTTTATACTCGTTCATTTTGTAGGTCGCATCAATCATCAGCACATGCGGGAACGCACGCCATAACCTGTGCGAGGTGGGATGGACAAACAAAATATCCTCGATCGCATTTGTCGAGGCATTCCTCCGGGTGAAGTAAACAAATTTTTTTTTCCACCAATGTGGCTTCGAGTACCTGCATAGCAATAATAATAATTAAAAAATAATAATAAAGAAGTAATAATAATAATAATAATAATAATAATAAGAGATAATAATACCTGCATTTGAGTCTTGCCACCGTATAACAAATGCTTAACCTTGGTTATTGTGTTATGTATGTCTCTTAAGATGCAGGGACTATCCGGGTTTTGTTTTCTAACGGCCGAATGTATGTCTACTGGCGTAACATTTTGAAAATAAAGTGTATCCACCAATTTTAACTCGTTCGGACCCAGCCTCCTGGCATACGCGTGACCCTCGATGTGTTGGAAAGGTTTGTGATTATGTGTTTGGTTCTGGACCTCCAAAATATAACCATCGTGGCCGGAGTGGTATCTCCCTATTAGTTGAAACGTGCAATTACATTTTTTACTGCCCGTCTTTCGAACCGTGGCTACACTATGATGTACGCCACTACGGTCACATCGTATCCATGCCGTCGTTACCCTCCTATTCGGCCCCCTGCCTTCCGAAACAGTACGTGAGTATACGGTAATGTAACCATTTTTTTTTTGCCCTTTGATAAACCCACTCTGTCAGGTCTTTAAGAGACCCGAATACCTGCAAAATTTATTTACGATTTCAAATAGCAACTAATATATACGAGTTCAAATCTCACAAACCCTACGAGTTCAAATAACAACTAATATATACGAGTTCAAATCTCACAAACCCTACGAGTTCAAATAACAACTAATATATACGAGTTCAAATCTCACAAACCCTAAAACAAATTTAGGTACGGGACTAAATATACGAGTCTAAATATACACGGGTCTAAATTATAAACAAGTGCAAATACATAAACACACCTGATTCGTTTCGTACGAAACATCCGGGACAGGTTCCTCGCCACCGTTATCACCTCCCTCGTGCGAATGATAAGTCCCGTATTCGTACCGTGGATGCTTTGGCGGAGGCAAGTAAAATGACCCCGGTTCTTTTACGTACTCCTGGTTCAAATCGGGCAGCAGGTTCAAATCGGGTAGTGCATTCCCGTCACCACAGCGAACAACGGATCTAACCTCCTCCTCCCCACGTTCCACCACGGCTCCGAAAAGGCTTTCCGAGACGTGAGATAGGCTAAACGAATGCTCCCATTCATCCCAAACATTACCGTAGTGACCCGAAGACATCGCGGTAGCTTGGTTTTGGTCGGATTTTTTGTGCACCCGTGTTTTTGATTTTGTTTTGTATAATGAAGAAAGAAGACAAGGCAGAAGAATATATCTGGACCTCTACGGGCCGTAGAGGGTTTAATGCTCCCAACAACCAGCTTTTCTATGGGCCGTATAGGCCTCTACGGCCCGTAGAGGGTTTGCTTTTTCAGACTGACACACTGAATGTCAGACTGTTCATTCAATGACCTCGTACCTCGTATGGCCTACGGGTCGTAGAGACCTCTACGGCTCGTGTAGGGTTTAAATGCACTCCACCAAACCACCTCTACGGGCCGTAGAGGGCTTTACGGGCCGTAGAGGACTTTACGGGCCGTAGAGGGGTTCGCATTTATTACACTGACACCCTCTACGGCCCGTAGAGCCCTCTACGACCCATAAAGGGCTGTACAAACTTACTTTTTGTTATTGTGTAAATAACATGCCTCTTTAAATATACAATTGTGATATATTATAGAATCATTGTACGAGATAAAAGAAAACTTTTACTATGTAAAAGTATTGATACTTTCAATGGTAAACTCGTAATATATCAAAAAACAGAACCCATTTCTGCACACACGACTTATTTAAGCACAACTTATGGTACCATTTCACAACACACTTCACATGCTATTAAAAAAACATGGGTTTCTTGTGTCTTATCCTTATGGTGACCATCACAGCCACAGTTGCATTTCCAATCAACCACCAAATTAACTACTTGGTAATGCCCCATTCCCTTCAAGGCTCGGGCGCATGCTTGAGCTGGCGAGTGGGCACGGAGGCCTACAACGTCCGCGATTACACTGCAAAATGCGTAGACTATATAGGCAGTTACATGCAAGGATCACAGTACATTCAGGACTGTAACCTTGTATGCAACGAGGCCTATAACTATGCCAAAGGCATTAACCTTACTGGAGACGGCAAGGACGTTTGGGTTTTCGACGTCGATGAAACCACTCTCTCTAATATTCCATACTTCAGAGCTAATAACAATTGGCAGTAACTATCGAAACTGTTTTTTATTTGTTTTTTTTTATTTCTTGATAATGTTATTATGATGAGTTTGTCATGAACATATATAGGGGAGTGATTAATGTTACGTCGCTTTACGAATGGACATCACAAGGAGTGGCTCCAGCCATACCAGCGGCTCTAAAACTCTATAAAAAACTTGTAAAGCTGGGATTTAAGATCGTGTTTCTCACTGGAATGCATGAACATTACATTGAAAGCCGTACACAAAATCTAAAGGCAGCTGGTTATACTGAATGGGAGAAGCTCATCCTAAGGTCAGCAATAATATATTATATATCATCTCCCTACTGATTAATTAATTGTTCAAAAGATATGTATACGTACTTAACTTTTGTTTGATAATATACATACGTGTGTGAAGGGGAGAAGATGATTATGCTAGTGCAGTGGTGTACAAATCAAGCAAAGGAAGAGAGTTGGAAGAGGCAGGATACAGAATAATAGGTAACGTGGGTGATCAATGGAGTGACTTAGTTGGTACCAACACTGGAGATCGCACCTTCAAGATGCCCAATCCTTTGTACTACGTCCCTTAGTTCACATGATGACTTCTTCATCGAATAATAATTGGTGCTTCAAGTTTGTATAGCTAGTTGTATTATAAGACTTGTTTAAAGTCGAGTACGTACGTAAACTAGGCCTACTACGTACTTTATGTACTTTTAATGACTACTTAAGAAGCACGTACTTGTTATGTTTCTCATTATTTTCTTTCAGCAATACTGGCGAGTACCGATGCACCCTTGTGATAGAGAATCAAATGAGTAAATTTAGATTAGTAGGGTGGTACATTTAAATTTACCCCTGTTATATTCAAGACTAAGACTGTCCGTTGTGGCTCGTGAGCGAACAGTCGCGAGCCACAATTTGTTACACGTGGATAGCCGGTACCACAAGACATTCCCGTTAGCAGTTGCGCAAGCCAGCCAAAGCTACCACACTCGCGTGTGGTAGCGAGTCAAATGTGACCGTTGGAGGTCAAAAAGGGACCGTCGGCTGCCAACGGTCGGCAGCCATAGTTTATTTTTGGCAAGCATTCAAATTCCAAATCCCAGACCACACAAACTATCAAAAAAATTTCTTTCACTCTCTACAAAATGGCTTTGGCATGGAATGATTTTTCTTCGTCCGACTCGTCCGAAGAAGACGAGTTGTTTATGGAAGTGGGTAGGATGTGCGATTGAAAGAGCGTTCGGCGTTCTTAAAAAAAGATTTGCGTTGATTGCCAACCCAATAAGGTTTTGGACACGAGAGAGGATAATTAACGTCGTCTACACTTGTATTATTCTACATAACATGATATTGGAGGACCGAGGCATGACGATATGTCAAAATTACCAAGTTGATATCCCACGTGCCGAGTCGACAATCAATAATAACCAAAGGCTCGACAACATAAGGAATTTCAAGAACCGTGAGATACACGGAAACCTACGCCATGAATTAGTCGAGCATTTGTGGGCTAGACGTCCCGATGATCTTGTATTAGATTAGTTTTTTGTTTTTTATAGTTTATTGTAAACATTAATCTAATTTTTAGTTAAGTTTACTTTTTTATTAATATAATTTTGACAAATTTAGAAAGTCTAAAAAAATAAAAAATAAAGAAAAACTAGATAAAGCTGTTGCTCACTTCTAGCCACAACAGCATCAGGCGAGTGGGCAGAAGCTTTATCACTCTGCCAACTGGGCGCTAACATGGCGCAATATGAGAGGATAAAGCTTGTGGTCACCTCTAGCCACAACGGATAATCTAATGTTCAATCAGGGGCGGAACCAGAGGAGGGTCAAGAGGGTCCGTTGACCCTCCGGCCGGCAAAACTTTGTTAAACGGAGTATTCATCGTATTTTTTTCTTTTGGTTTGACCCTCTAGATTGTCTTCCGACCAGTGTTAAAAGCTAAAAGAGAAGCACATATGTGTTTGAAACTTTTCCGGCGAGCGTAGAGGACGTTGACGGAAGGTGATGCTGTAAATTTGGTAAAGTTGGTCTTATTGAAGAAGATGAAATGAGACTGTTAACCCTGGTGATTGGTGTGACTTTCAAGAAGAAATACTATATTTTATAGGATATCGATAGCTAATTTTTTTTTGAACGATTAGAGTATCAGGAGTGGGGGCAGAGAAAGTGGCGTGGGGGAGCTTTTTGGGCGGGAACACCGCCGCCAAGGGGGGAGGAAGAGGGTGTGGCCCTTTGGGCGGGGAAGAATTCACCGGCGGCGGGGGGGGGGGGGGGGGGGGGCTTGAAAAGAGGTGGAGGGTTTTGATTGGTCAAATTTTTTTTAACTTTAACACAATATAATATTATTTCCTCCCCCTCCACTCCCCACTATTTTCACCCTTCATACACGAGTACCACAAATGCCACATAACGTATCACGCCCATCTTTCCCCCCTCCACTCTGGATAGTCTTAGAAAGTATCTTTTTCAAATAAATAGCAGTTTCTTTTTTTATTATATTTTAACTATTTTATGGCAGAGACTAGTCGGCCACCTAGTATTTCATGCATAAATCTCTTTTAAATGTAATGTTATTATAAATTATTTACCTTATTTAGTTTTGTGTTTTTTGTTTCATAATTTATATGATATTTATCATCTTGCAATGTGCAACCTGAATATGAGTTCCATGTTTTGAGTTACATACACAAGACTTTATATACCAACTACTTGAGTATGCTTAGGTATTTCATGCTCTAATAGCTACTCCTAAAAGATTTTTTTTCCATTATCAAGTTTAATTTTAATGAGGCAGATTTCTATAAGTAATGAATATGAAACAAATTTACTAACAATTTTAAGATAAGAAACCTCACATGTTACAATTAACAACTTATATAACCCGGGTGAATGATTGATGCACGCTAACATTTTAAACCAATTATATTACGACCCCCGGTTTAAAAGTTCTGGTTCCGTTACTGTGTTCAATACCTTCATAGCATAGATACGAGATGTTGCAAGTTATAGAAAGATAATTACCAAAAAAATTAAAATCTTTAGATTTTATAGATCGAAAATTGAATATAACTAGAAGTTACCAATTTGAATTACCGAATGCGTCTATTACATAAGCAAAGGTTATTATAGATGCAAAAAAAAAAAAAAAAAAAAAAAAAGAATATCCTATGAAAATGTCATAAACATTTTAAAATGATGAGAGAAATTGACACGTGCCTTGCATGTGAAGAGAGAAAGTTAACAAATGTGGTTTTTCTTTTATGCCCTTCCTCTAATTTAGTATTTTTTTTTTAACAAACTAATCTCAAACCTTCAAATTTAAGATCAATAGACCACAATCCTTCTTACCATAGAAAAAATATCTTGTGTATTTAATCATAAAACTGTAATTACTAAAACAAAAAAAAAATGTTAATAGAGTATAAGATAACAAGGTTAATTAGATAGAGATAATCTGAGCACATGCATATGAGACAGTAATGGCACCGATAAGAACTGCGAAAACTTTCATAGTGAGGGGTGGAGGATCATAGGCAAACTCGTAGTGACGTGAGATAGACAAGTTAGCTAGGCAACATTACTAAACTTGCACCTCTCTAAATCTCCGATGACATGATCATAGATAAGAATTGTTGGTTAAGTGAAATCAAGCGTGTATAGATTTGTTATAGCTTTGTCTCCTGGATCCTATCTAATTTGCTTGCATTTTCTCTTTAATTAACACAAGATATTAGGGCTAGTTCATGCACAACCAAGTACATCCAAGTTTCAGTTTAAAAAAAAAATTAATTATACTTACGAAATACTAAACTGCAAATAACAAGTGAGAACTAACCTCGAGTGCAACAAGGTAATTACAAGTCGATCATATGCAGTGACGGATCTAGAATTTTTTTTAGTAGCAATGTTCAAATTTTTTTTTCTCCATTGTTTCATACAATGGCTTGTTATCACTCTTTTGCGTGACCCGATTCATACTTTCAGTTTCGACTTGACATTGTTATAATATTTATGGTTTACTCCTAAATCAATTAACAGAAAAAGCCTACTCAACTGTTGGATTGCTACCTAATTCCTAAAGCCTAAATCAATTAACAAACAACAAATCCCTAAACTTGTTGAACTAGAATGGATTGACAGAAAAATGCATCAATTGATAAACAGTATACCAGTACTAACCTTTTGAATGTCTGTTGTCCATTCGAACAGAACAATTGACTCAACCGGCCGGCCCTGGAGTCGAAGTTAATATATGCCTGAAGAAGGTAATTTGAATGTAAGGCTATAAGAGCAGATTGTAAGATTAAGAAGGAGGCGCATGGGTCTTATAAAATCACCATAAATATAAACTCTCATATTCACACAAGAAAACTAAAAACTAGCAACACGCTAAAGAACAATGACAGTTAAACGAGTACCATTCATATTCATAGAAACAAAATGAAGCTTTTGAAATCAAAATCATCATTCCAACCCCAACCAAAATAAATGAATATCTTTCTACTTTTATTATCAGAATGAAATATGAAATAGAATACAGAACCCCAACCAAAGACAACATAAACATATAAACCCACCCCAAAAAACGTAACAAAGCAAATTGTAAAACATCCAAAACACAAGTTATAAAACACAAATTATAAAACACATGAGCAAACCTAATCAATTAATAAAAAAACATTTACACTATAATCAATTATAATATCCAACACCTAATTTATAATTACTCATTACTAAATGCCTAAAATACATAGAACAATTCAATTATAAAACACAAGAGAGTAAGAATTCATTAGGTTTAAAAAAAAAACTCACAACCGACTGTGGACAGGGGCGGCGCTCTGCTCCTCCTTGGCTGTTGCTCGTGTTGGGTGGAGGAGGGACGAGGACACAAAGGTGGGGACGTAGGGTGAGGGTTCAGATTTTAGAAGGTTTGGCTGCTGCTTTGCTCTGCTCCTTGGTTGCGTGAAAAAAAAAAAAAAAACTTAAGGTTTTTTTTTTTTTTTTGGTTTGGTTTTGTGAAGGTGAAGTGGGTTGGAGACTTGGGGTGGGCTTGGATTAAAGGGGGTGGGGTGGCTTGTTGGTGAATGGTGGACTTGGGTTTAATGGGTGGGCTATTAGATTAGTTACTGTTTTTGGGTTATTATTAGTCGGATTCGATAAATATTTTTTCGAGTAACGTAACGCGGTAACGTGTAATTTCATTTAGTAGTAAGTTTGTAGCGTTTATTAAATTTTAGTAGCAACGTAAATTTCATTTTATTAGTAACGTTTTCGAAAAATCGTAAAAAAACAAAAAAAATTCACTACGCGCGCGAAGTTGAGTAGCAGCGGGCGCGGTCCCTAGCAATGAGCTAGGTCCGCCCCTAATCATATGGGTTTTCCAAACGAATAATAATAATAATAAGTTTATTAGACCAAAGCACGATACTTCATTCTTCTAAAACAAACAAGTTACATCTGGATAGTGTGTAAGCGAGCAACAAGCTGCGTCGCTATCCTCTTTTGGATCGCAAAACTTATTTTACTAAACACAACCTTTGGTTCCTAGGGCTCTGCGAGTTACTGTGGACCACCTTCTGCACTCGTTCCAAAAAGCGAACCGCCTCAGGGACCAAGAATCCAAATGTGTAAAAGGCAAATGAAAGGAACACATGCTAATTCTCTAAACATGCACCCTCATACTTAACGACTTTCCAAGCTTCCGCTCTTACCTGCCCCAGCACAAAGCCATTGTCTCGTAAGCCCACCAATGGGGACACCCCAGTGAGGTCGGCGCACGCATGCTTGCCCCCGACCTAGCGAAACACAAGCACGTCTGCACAACGCAGTATAGATCTGCCCTCACGAGGGTCAGTCAGAAAATTAACAGTCGTTTCTTTCTTGGAGGAGATCCCTGCACGTCTAAGAACATCCCATAAAAGATCGCTAACCCAGTCATGGCGATACTTGAACCCTGACAATTCCTTGCAGTGAAGGGCATGTTCGCCAAACCTGTCCAAACATGCCTTTTTACAAATAGGGCATGGTTCATCTTAGGGGGAAAGAGGTATCATAAGCCGATATTTGAGGATGGCCCTATATTCAACTGTTGAGATCCGTTTCCTAAGTCCTTCAATGTGCACAACAGTAAAAAAATTCCTGAGCATGGCCCCCTGGAGACATGCAAGAACTGCCTTTTGACGCGGAGTCATATCGAATCGCTACTCCGTATCCTAAACCTGTTTACCATAAAGAGCACTTACCAATGTTTATTGATGTTTCTTGGGGGCGGTCTACTTATCAGTAAAACCACCTCGATCAAGTTCTGGAAGAGTTGTTCCATTATTATCAAGCGCAAGGGTGTAGTCAGGATCCACCCCCACCACGCCAGCATTTCGCAAGATGTGGTCCTGCAATTTCCTCGACTGGGTCCTGGACGCAACAAACGCATATGCTGAGACATCCTTCGCTGAGGTAACCCCCCCCCCCCGCAGGCCTGCATCAAAGATTAACACCGCCTTTTTTGACATGCTCAGGCTGACAAGTCCTAAGCCCAAACACTAATTTGGCGACCCCCATGCACGGGTGCAATAACAGAAGCTTGCTTTGGGCGTCCCACAGGTCCGACAAGCGTTCCATAAGTTCAATCGCGCACAGAGCTCTTTTAGTTGCCAAAGAACGTATAAACCATGCATCCCGGCTAACCGCTCCCCCCAGGAGCTTAACCCCTCCATCAGGTCTGCTAATCTCACTAGGGAATAACCCGAGCTTTTTCTTCGAACCATTGCATGATGACAAAAAAATCTCAGTTTTCCGAATATTAAGCCTAAGCCCAAGAGACGCCTCTTCAGAGCGTATAATGTCCAACGCCCTAGCGACTTCCTCAGCTACCAATAATAGTGTCATCGTCCAAATACCAAGCATGGAAGGGTAGGGAACAGACGTGTTAGGACAAAGAGGATTGGTGAAACCACTTTTGGAAACCTTAGTCTAATTCACTTCTGTCAATTTTGGCTAAGTATAGAAGTACTGAAGAGAAGACAAGAAACTGCTGAAGAGAAGATATGACAAGTGCTAAAGAAGAAACTTCATCAGAAGTTCTGAAGTCCAAACCAGACAAGTTCACTTCAGAAGTACTGAAGACAAACTACTCATCAGTAGTTTGTCATTCATCAGCACTTAGCATCAGATATTTTCCACCGCCTTTTGTATCAGTAGTTTATTGTTTATTATTACTTTTAGCTGTAATTGTTTGTTTCAATGTTGCAACTTGTGCAACTTGTTTTTGATATTTCTGTACTTGCTTTATTGGCAAGATACATGTATGTAAACGTCTATAAATAGGAGGCTTCAACCTTCTATTTTAGACATTGATTTTAATAGAAAAATCCTTCAAACACTTTCACTGTTCTATTCCATTTCAGTATTTATTGTGAATCTGCCTAAGTATCTAATTCTCATTTACTGCTTAGATTCATAATAAATACTTGTCATTATTAGTTTCAATCATCAAGAGGGAGTAATAACTCCTCTTAAGTATAAAAAGTGTTGCTTTAACTTATACATTCCGCTGTGCTTACAATCTGATATACAAGAGCTTGCTAAACACTTAAGTGTCAAAGATAGCAAGTTCTTACTTAAACAAAGAGCATACTGATCCAACAAGACGTCCTATACTCCGATGATAAGCGGATGAAGGACCAAAGAAAAAAAGCAGGGGTCCGAGGGGGTTCCCTTGCTGCACCCCTGTAGTAGCCCCAATATGAGTATTACCCACGTATATCCTGGCACTCCGGGCATACAAGAATTGAACCCAGCGGAAAATGGATAGGCATCTACATCTGACTTCCCTGAGAAGGGCTGTAGAGTCCACCTTGTTGTATGCGTTAGAAAAATCTACAATGAACATAGCTAGGGAACCGTCAGAATAGAACACGCTCAAGAACCTGTTGGCAATGTGCAACACTGCTTCTACCCCATTAGGGACCCTAACCCCAAATTGATAATCCCCTAAATAAGCAGCAATCTCTTTACCCACTTTACGCATAGAGACCTTCGACACCAATCTCCTCCAAATGGCCACCACTGTGATGGGTCTGATCCCATTGTCAGGCTTTAACAACGGGGTCAGTGGCGCTGATGCAATGAACTCCGCGAAAACCTTAGGACAAAGCCCCCCAAGCCACAAGTTTACCACACCTGTGATGGAATTAAGGAGTCCGGAGGCAGTTGGGGATCCCTAGCCACAGAAAGCGTCTAAAATATGTTGAGCTCGCAAACCATCCCTTCCACAAGTGGTCCCTTTTGGGAAGGATTTAATACATTCCAACACATAATTAACATCCACCTGCAAGGCTGGCTCTAACGGCGTAGTAGAGGGCATGGTCGGGTGGTCCACAACAGGGTGTTTATCAATCAAAGCTCTCAAAGTATCCCCCCAAAAGGCGCAACCCCATATGAACACAGTACCTTGACCGTCGTAGTGTAATGCCCATCTGCCACCTTCCTAAGGCATTGTTTACTGTTGCCCCCGCCCTCCTCTTTTCTTGGTCTTTGAACCTCCCAGAAACCCCCTCCATAGGGAGTTCAAGGAGATGAAGGAAAAGTTCCTCAAAACCGGCCCCATCTTTTCAAACCGCCAATGCTCGCATAATGGAGTTACATTGAAGCGATTTCATGTTACCCGACCTTCGTTCCTGCCTACAAGCCGGTTTGACCACCCGCAACGTGCTGTGAGGAAATAAAAAAAAGCATAACCCATGCCTCAATGGACCCCAGTGCATCCATCACTCTATGCAACCCCCCTGACAACGCTTGGGCAAACGCCACACGGCACGCAGGCGGGATACTCTTGAGATCAGTAACAGACAGGGAGAGGATGCGCTCGAGGAGAGATACATCTACCACCATCCTCTCAGATATACCACCCTCAGGCTTCTCATGCGGACCGCAGGGATGAGGAATCCCCACAATAAAATCAATCCCATCCCCTGCGCCATAAATGCATTTAATCACATATTTCTCATGTCGACAATACCGATTCAAAGCATGCAAGGTCATGCACTCCCCGCATAGCCAATTCTGAAGCAAGCACAATGTATCTACAACATCATTGTAAAGGTCCAAGTCTGAAGCAAGATGCCCCCTTAATTTTTCTCTCCTTTCCTTTCCATTGAAATGATCTCGCTGAAAATGCATAAGCAACCTAGAATACCCCTTGTGTCTAGGCATACCATTTTTGCAAGAATGGTATTTTTTTAAAGGGGCAAGGCCATTTCCCTGTGGCCGAGCTTGGACCCACTTCCTCACCCTGTGCTTTCCTGCCACCCCTAAGCAATTCCATAGTTAATATTATTAATTAATACTCTATTATTATTATTATTATTAAAAACTGTTTTCCAAGAAAATATGTTTTAAAAATGTTTCCGAACGTTATATATGTTTCCGAGGCTAAACCATGATCCCAAGAGAAATAGATGGGCCCCCTTGGAAAAAAGAGTTTCTGTTTTCAAAAGATGTTTCCGAGAATAAATATGTTTCTGACAAAAAGAAAGAGTTTCTGGTTTCGATTTTGAAATCCCAAAAATAGTCGTTACAGGAAGGATGGGGGTGGGGGTTCAGGGGACTGGCCATAAGAAGAGTGAGGGTGGGGTTTAAGGGAGGGGAGGGGGAGACGGAGGTGGGGGCTGAGGCAAAGGCGGCCTGGTTTTAGGGAGGCGGAGGTGAAGGGAGGAGGTGGAGGCAGAGGGGGTGGGGATCAAGGGAGGAGGTGGTCGGGTTTCAGGGAGGCTGAGGTAGAGGCTGTCAGGATAACGGATTTTTTGGGTGAATGGGAACAGGGTTAAAGGATTGGGGCGAGTGGGAACCTTGGGTTTTAAAAAAAAAAATTGACCGTTACAGGGATAAGAGGAGGAAGGGGGGAGGAAAAGGGTTCAAGTGAAGAGGAGGAGGTGGGGTGAGGGTTCAGTCGAGGAGGAGGTTCCAGGCGAGAAGTAGGATGAGGGATAATAATAATAATAATAATAATAATAATAATAATAATAATAATAATGTAAAAACTTGTCTTAATAAACTTTATAAAACTAATTATACAAAAAATAAACAAAATGCAATAGATCAAATAAACAAATGCTATTCAATATGATTTAGGCAAATGTCATATATAACCAATTAACTACTTATCTTGATATAGATTTAATGCTTAAAAAACTTTTAATATAGTTATCTCTTTGCTTATGTATGACCTAAGTTTAATTATCTAAACATATAAAATTAAGTAAACAAACTAGCAAATTAGTAAAATCCATGAATATCAACATAAGGGAAGGATTATTTGAGAAGAAATTTAATGTGAGCAGAAAAAGAACAAATGATATAATGATCAAACATTAAATAATTCATCTCTTCTAACATTAACTATTTTTCCCTCTAATTAATTAGTCAAAAACAATTTGTCCTATACATATGACAATTCATCATACACATATTCATATTCACCCTTACACGTAACGATATTCATCCTACATATTGAAATTCACCATTTGTTTATCTTACACATCCCGAAACTAATCCTACACGTATTGATATTCATCCTAAATACACCATACATTTGTTTTGTAAAGATATATTTGTGAAAGAGTTATGAGTTTCATTTATTAAGCTAGTTTAAGGGGTTACAAACATTTAACACAAAATCAATTAGAGCATTTTTATTATATTAAACTTGTTTTTTTTTCTTACAAGAAATTTCCTTCTCATTTGAACCCCACTATTAACATATTGATAACATGTGGGGAGATAGAAAAGAGGCAAACTTCTCCACTATTGCAAAGAGGTTGCTCCTCCTAGATTATTTAAGAATATCTCTAATACATCCACTTTCAAACTCATACTTATACACTACGTCATATTTTTACGAGAAAAATGAACGAATAGTCCTTGTGGTTTTTCAAACTAACACCTATAGTCCCGACGTTTTGAAAATTACACTGGTGTTCCCTATATTGGTTTGACAAGTGTTCCCTATATTAAATGATAAACCTACCCTTACTATTAAAATATAATAATTAAAAAAAATTTAATTAAATATAATTAATATTTAAAACCTTAAGTGAGACCCACCACTCACCTCCTTTTTCACCTTTCACCCACCACCACCACCACCCACCATCATCTCCGAGTCCAAAGTATCAGTAGTGTGGTGGGTTAGCTGTGGTACACCCTATATATAAGCATGAGCGATACTGCAGGCGGGAGCGGACTAGGAGTCTGACCAAGAACCTACCCATTACTATCTCTTTATTAGATCGTTGACTAATAGCTAGCATTTTCGATAAGAATGTTCTTACACGAGCTTCAATTCGACTTCCTAAAGTCTTTCTCTGGACCATCCACACAGAAAACACAAACTTTGTATACTCTTACACTCTCTATTAGTCGAAATCCTGTTGCATGTCCTTAATAAAGTTCGGTCAGAAACTTCTCTAAAGTAAGGGAAGCTATTATAACACTACCCTGCCCTCACCAGTTACATACTTTTCCTAAACCTTGCTCATTATAAACTCTTATTTCTCTAACCTTGGGTCAAACTTTAAGGATTTTCAAACACTTATTTTGGGTATTAAACAACTACTTCAAACTTTGTCAAATTATGGCTGATGCATTTCTTAAAATCTACTTGCCTTTTTACAAACTCTTATTTTACATGAACTTAACTGAAATTTTTAACGGTGTTAGTTGGTAAAGACCACTATAGTTACAAATTCCAACTAATGGAATCACACGAGTACAAGTTGTAAATCTTTAGGACTAAGTTTGTAAATACTGAAGTCTAGGGATCAAGAGTGCGTAACCTGAAAACTACAGAGACCAACCAAGCAATTCACTCATCAAATAGAAAAGTAGACTTGTCCTTGTTTCAACAAACTGAGGTGGGGTCTTTTAGATAGCTATGATTAGCAAGAAATTATGCTACCAAAAATGGGAACAAATTATGCTACTAAAATTTTGATTGATTATTAGATAGCTATAATAAAACAACCTTTTTTTTAATTTAAATCTTACCATACAAAAATCATTAAAAAAAAAAAATACAACATAACTAATTTTGCAAGGGAAATAAGGTGGGTCTGAATATAAAAAAAGTAATCTAAAATTGAAGAAAAAATTTACACAAATCAGTAAATGTGTCTAAAATTGTTCTTTCGTATTTTATGTATACACATCACAAAAAATAGGTATGTATTTATTACTTGAATTGTGAATGGAGATGGATTAGATTGATTGTGATTTCTAATCACTTTTAATTCCAGTGGCTATAACAGCAACATACATGTGACGGTTATATTTTTACATTGTTATGTAAACGTATCGGCACAAGGCGAGGTTAGACTGTGGATTCAAAGTGGAAAAAAACGAAGAGCAACAAGAAAACTCGTGCTAATAATGTGTTAGAAAATATCAATCTAGTAGCAACCAACATACAAGTCATATAAACATGAGAAGAAGACTTTAGACATCATGTATGGAAAGAAAGAATAAAGGAAAAGAGAACTTTATTCATTGATATGTTTCATATACCATTTTTTTTTGAACGGCCAAATTTCTTCTAATGTTAGTTGTTAGTGGGTATTGAACCCATGATCTCCATGTTAGTACAACAAGTTAGTTACCAAATAAAGGACCGCTATTTATACGTCTATAAACATTGAAAGATATGTAAGTTATGTATGTGAAGAGTCACCGCATTATTTATATACCAAATACATGACCACTATTTATAAGATTTCGGTTTCATTAAATCTATCTTGTTTTGCTGGCAACATGTAATACATGGTTTCACCACTTGATCTTCATGTATCATACTTTTCAGCCTGTTTGCACTCCTTCAAATTCGATTTTAAGACTGCATTATTAAGATTGCTAAAACAAAGAGCAACAAGAAAACTCGTGCTAATAACGTGTTGGAAAATAACAATATAGTAGCAACCTACATACAAGTTATATAAACATGAGAAGAAGACTCTAAACATCATGTATGGAAAGAAAGAATGAAGGAAGAGAGAACTTTATTCATTGATATGTTTCATATACCAAATAAAAGACCACTATTTATAAGGCTATAAAAATTGAAAGATATGTAAGTTATGTATGTGAAGAGTCACCCCATTATTTAGATACCAAATAATATTTATAAGACTATAACATTGATACAAACATAATAAAGACATGGAGGTTATGAATGTAAAGAGTCACCACATTATTGTTAATTTCTTATCAATTTTATAATTATGCTTAAATTAATTTCTTCAACAATTTAATAGTTGGGTAGAAAGACAATTTTACCCCTAAATGACTTCAACAAGCATTGTACTATAAGCAATAAAGGTTGTATTTACTTAAATTTTACGGGTATCATTCACTCATGTTTTATAATATAGTATAGATATAGATATAGATATAGTAATTACTTATATTTTGTAGTCATCCTTCCCAAATGTTTTATAATATAGTATAGATATCGTAATTTGCCAAAGAAAATATAGAATTCATGATGATAGAAAAGTACTAAAGAGTCAAGAATCAAAATTAAGGGAATAAAAACATAAAGAGACAACACGTATTGAATCTTATAAACAACATGTAGCAAAATGCTTGATACGTATAAAAATTGGCACTTAAAACAAAAATCACCTCTGATTTTGAAAATCTTTATAAGAGTATAAGAAGATGATGAGACCTTTCGCGTTATCCCCAGTGATCTCGAATCCATCTTTTGCCATTTAGAGACAATGCTAATCCCACCTGTCAATTATCATCAATCACCATAAATCCACAAACTCATTTTTTTCCCGTTAACACAGTTTCATGTTTAAAAAAACTATTTGACCCACTAAATCAAGATTCCTAAAAAAAAAATACTAATTAACATCACAATCTTTGTTTATCAAGCTTCAATGAAATGTCATAGAGAAAGAAAAAAAACAATAAATAAAATGAAAGATACGGAAAAGAAATAATGTTTGCGTATCAAGCTTTAATGAAATGTCATAGAGAAAAAAAAATGATAAATAAAATGAAAGATACGGTAAGGAACCTATGATGATAGAAGGGTTTTGAGGTGAGAAACCAAAGAATTGCGTTTGGTGATTTATGTGGTGATTCTTGTTGTTGTTGACCCCATATAGATAATATATAGATATATAAGAGGAAGAAGTTACTAATGAATTGATCATGATGATGATGAAAGGTTGATAATTATGATAGGTTAATGATTATGAGAGGTTGAAAGGTCTCACATTTAAGATGCATCATAGATTGTATTTTGTATTCAAAATGTTGGACATGAGGGTAGAATTGGGATAAGATTTTAGGATTTGAGGTATTGGATTATGCTAAATTTACTATTATACCGTCCTAAGTGTCTTAAATGTCCATAAAGTTCCAATTCTACCCCGTCATGTAAGCATAATTCAATTGTACATGTTGCTTGAATAATTGGATGCTTGACAAAATTACAATCTTGGCCATCACTCCTCCTTAATAAGATAATATAGAAATATAGATATGCAACGTCAATGCCATATAAGATACTCCTTAGTTTTCGGTTTACAATGATCCAAGCATAGAAATTTCTCTCTCAAGACTCCTAGGATACGTTTTTTTTGCTTTCGAAAACCACCACAGAAGCACAAGATTCTAGATCTCACAACTACAACTACCGTATAGCCGGACACGTGAACAACAATTGATATAAAAAGGCATATGTTTATTTAGCAAATAGTTGAAAAACTACACTATGGTTATGTATGCCTAATTCCATAAGAATTCAATTAGTACTTCCAAAAATTCAGTGAAATATATTGCCTTGTCCCGTTATCCAACTACTCATGCACTTTCTCTTCATAGGTGATCAACCGTTATTCAATTAGTACAACCGTTCGTTCTTCTTCTTCATAGGTGATCAACCAGATATCCATCGCTTAAATTGAGGTCGAAGACCACTTTTGATCTTTGTTTGCCAGGGCTTCTTCTAAATTTTGCCTCGTGCCGCTTAAATCAATATCTTATGACTTTTTTTCTTTGTTAGTTCATTCTTCCCAACATAAAATCGACCACGATATGTTTGTTTCCTTATACAACTTGTAACCTATGTTGTACGGGAACTGGTACGGGAATGAGAAACGGGTACGGGTACGGGAACGGAAAACGGTAAAACTCAAAAAATTAAGAAACGGTACGGCATGGATACGGAAATAAATACATAAAAAATAAATATATATTATAGATAATATACTACAAACCCCAAAATATAAGTATATATATAGTTTTTTAAAAAAAACCTCTAAATTATTTAATGAGGTTGAAAAACAATCATTTCAGTAATCAATAAAACAAGTTAGAACATGACTTAAAAATTTGTTTAAACGTTATCACATACATAAATGAAAAATACACATTTTTATTAATTTAACTAGGGTGAATTACGAGCGCGCGTTGCGCGCCTGTTAATATGTCCTAGATAAAAAAAATTCAAAAAAGCATAGTCATTCACTTTCGTTTCCATTTCGCCTTTTTAAAGTTAGGTTGATTCTTCAAGCATTTTATTGTTTAACCTCGCCCAAATATCCTCTTTATCCAAAGACCCTCATGGGAAAAGCACTCTAAACAAAAAACTACTGGTCCCCACGCTGATCTTACAAAATCCATAACGACTATTTCATTTATACCATAAACATCGGTAAGCAAAACTACATAATATACAAACAGTAGCATCTAAAAAAAATTACGGAAACATTATATATATCTATTAAAGGAGGGACACTTCTACGGTGTCCCCTCCATAGTCAATTACTAATAAGACCTCAGCCCTATTTCAAATTGGTAATATATGTAGCAGCAGTTAGCCCTCATTCAAATTGGTCATATATACATCTCATTAATTTACTAAAAAGCCCTCTTTCAACTTGATAATATAGGCAGCTAAATTTATAGGTATACTTTGTTCCAATTTAACCACCAAACTTTTAGCTTTTAGGATTTAAAACTTTGGTCACTAACTTTTAGCCTAACTTTATTTTCTTCCAATTTGACCACCAAACTTTGACCGTCAAACTTTTAGCTTTTAGGATTTAAAACTTTGACTACCAAACTTTGAGTTTTTAGGATTTCAAACTTTGGCCACTAATTTTCTTACTAACTTATGCACTTTATTTTCTTCCAATTTGACCACTAAACTTTGACGGCCAAACTTTTAGCTTTTAGACCACCAAACTTTTAGCTTTTAACTGCAAATATTTTTTTGAAGCCCACGCGAGAATAACAGTCACTTAATATTATCTTTTATGTCCACGAAACCCTCCACGCAACAGGAGCTCCCACAGCGACGCGCGATCTTTAACATCCACCAAACACTCAACGCAACAGTAGCTCTCGCCGCGAAGCACAGGGTAATATAATCCTAATCATTATTATATTAACAAAATGCAACTAATTCTCTAAAATTTATAATTAATATACGAAAACTACATGAAGAGTAACATAGATATTTAGCCGCATCACATTCATCTTTTTAGTTTTCACAATGTACATTGATATACTTGTGTTTTATGTAAATGAAGCAACTTTATTTAATTTGTAAACCATGTGCCAGAAAGCAAAACCATGGTTGACACATTTTGCTTTCTATATTTCTCTTCACACCACAAAGTAACAAATGGTAGTCACATTCTCTTTGTCTACTATTTTTCTCTCCATACTGCCACCGCCAACAATACCACTCTATCACCATAGCCACCAGCCCACCACCACAAACATTCACGAAGTTATTCTCCCTGTCTCAAAAATCACATTTGCGGAATCGTCTTTAACACGATTTGCTGATGAGAGCAACATGCACAATAATCCAACAACAAACAAAGCTGGAGAATTACTAACTTTGAAAAACCCGGCGCGCAACCGTTTTTTTCCATGTTGATCCGCCATCATCTCTGGTTGCACAGGTAAAAGCCTTGTAAGAAAAAGACTGAATAGCGCAAAGTAAGGGAGAGGCTACATCGTGTGAGGGACACAAAAGACGCTAACCGTTGTTGGTCAGAGGTTTGACCGGAAAACGGAGTTCACCAGAGCCTGTTGAGTCCGATAACCACCACCACGTCCACTTGCGAAATAGAGGAGAGAGAGAACAGGTAGGATAAAGTGGTAGGCGGTAATCATAACTCTGTCAATTTGCGTATGCGTGGCTGTGTGTGAGATAGACATAGATGTGGTCCACTAATGTTGTGGCACAGTGCCAGCCAAAGAAACATGTGGTCTAATAAGTAAACGACAGACACACGCAGGGCAGTACCGTTATCTTTAGCGGGACTGTGGTGAGGGGTTGTTGGTGATTGGCGTTTTACAGGGAAAGGGGGCGAGAGGGAGGGAGGTGGTGTGAGAGAGGTTGATGATGATTAATCAATTTGTATAGGTAGGCATGAGGTGGCCAAGGGATCCCATCTCTATCTACATGTGTGAGAAACTAATGAAGGGTCGAGAAAAGACGTGTGAGAAATTACAAAGGTATCCTTTAGACCATTCGGTATGGGCACCGGCAAGGGACCGGCATTGCCAAGCCGGGCCGGGCTACACCGCCCCCCTGGCGCGGCAACGGCATGCCCGGCATCCCTTAGCCGTTTATGCCGGGACTGGTATTTTCTTGGGAGGCGTGCATTTTGACCGTTGGGGGGACCTTTGGGTTTTTTGACCGTTTAAAAAAAAAAAACGATTTTTTTTTCAAAAATCTATTTAAACCCACACATTTTACCTTTTTCAACACAAATCAAACACCACTTTTTATACCAAACACCACCTTTTATATAAAAATTACTTTATACATTTTTCAATGGATCCCAACCAAAACAACCCAAACCCGAATCAACCACCACAATATAACCAAAACAACCCGAATCCAAACCCGTTCACGATGCCAATGGATCCATCTTGGGCTACTTTTGCGGGTTTCCAACAAACTCCCAACCCTTTCACCCAATATCCCCAAATGCACCAAAGCCCTACTACCTTTAACCAATTCCATAATATGCAAATGCATCATAACCCTCAATCCTTTACCCAACTTTTGCAAACTCCGCCATTCCGTCAATCTCTACCACCACAACGACAACCCAATTTTGAACTCGAAGATGAAGAAAATGATGAGGTGGAGGTTGTCCCCGAAACACAAGTCCAACGTTCGAAGGGGAAGGCGAAGGCGAGTGTGAGTGCGAAGGGGAAGGGGAAAAAAAAGCAAAGCGAACGAAGCCCATGGACGAAATTGGAAGAAGAAGCGTTAGCGAAGGCGTATCTGGCTAGTTCGAAAGATCCCATAGTTGGTAAAAAAAAATTAATTTTTTTGTAGTATACAATAAAAAAAAATTATTTTTTTTATTCTCTAATATATGTTTTTCCTCATGTTCGAGCTTGGACGGTGTTGAAGACATCTCGCAAATGGGCACCGGTTCCAAACGAGGTTGCATACGCCAAACGAAGCAAGACTTCGGAGTCGGGCGATTATAGCGTGGGAGGCGGGTCGACCGGTCATTGTCAAATAAATATAAACGATGACCCAGACCCAGAGTTCGAGGATACTCCCGTTCAAGAGGAGCCACGACCCATAGGGAGAGACAGGGCAAAAAAACAAGCGGCGGCTGCAAAAAAACAAGCCGCGTCAGGGAGTGGGAGCGGGTCAATGTTGGACGGTTAGGTCGCTGAATTGGCATCCTTCAAAAATACTTTTAGTGAAAGTCAAGCAGAGAAGAAGAAATTGAAGGAACGCGAAGTCGAAGAAAAGCTTCGCTTGAAGCAAAAGAGGGTGGAGGAAAACATTCGCCAAAAGAACGAGGATAGGCAAATAGAAGAATGGCGAATAATGACGGCAAACATCAACGACTACCCCAAAGAAGACCGTCCCGTGTTGCTCAAGATGAAGGAGAGCATCGCAAAAAAATATAATCCATAGTTTATGTTTTTTTTTATTTAAGTGTTTGTTTTTAATTGAAAATTGTACTTTTTTTATTTAGGTGTATGTTTTTTTTTTAATTTAAGTGTTTGTTTTTAATTTAAATACATCTTCACATTTTATATTAATATGATAATATTATTTAATTAAAAAAAATAGCATTAAATGATGTTGGGCCTCCTCCACACCCCTAGGAGCATCATCTCATGGATGCTCCTACCCCACGCTGACGTGGCAGCTGAGGGGAGGCAAGGCATGAAAGTTGGGCCTCCTCCACACCTAATGGTCTTATACAAAGGAGGAATAACAAAAGTGGCAAAAGTACTATTCAAATAGCACAGCTATTAATAGTAGTTAATTGTTTAATATTTATATTTTAGAAAATGTTCCAGCTGTAAAACACAAACTTCTATTTATTTAAAGTTAAAAAAAAATCACTTTTCAACTTCTTCTTCTCCAAGACTTAACCTACAGCCACAGGTCATCTTCATCAACATGTTTGACCAACCTTTTATTGCCAACATCAAAATCAAACAAGATGATGAAGATCTTGTTAATATTGAGTCTGGATGAGGTTTGCCTCACCATCCGGATGGCACATGCCTATGGTGTTACAACCATCCCTAAAGTATCGCCATTGTTTTGATGCTAATCTTGACATGGCACTGCATGATTGGCAGGGCTATGGTACTTTGCCTATAGTGTCTATTCCCCTTCTATCATTAAACCGTACTTTTATTTCTTACCTCATTACATTATAATAATTTATGCTAATCTTGAGAATTTTTTTAATTGGAATAAAAATAGTCATCGCTCATCATCACACCCTTGGGACAAGGTCGATTTTTAACAAAAAGAAAAATTCGGATAGAGATGGTGGTCCAATTTGGTCCCCCTCAATAACTGATAAAAATTTAGAAGCTGCATATCAGACTCCATTAATTGAAAATTTGAAACAATCACATATTCCTGTCGAATTAAATTGTGTAATTTGTCCTTGCGAAAATATGTGGTGATAGAACCCCAATAGACCCAATTCCCAATCCAAAATAATCAAACCAACATCTAGCCTATTGGGCTTAAAAATATCCTGGTAAATGCGAGGTCTCATAGCCCAATATAAACGTACTTCCAATTAGAGGGTACGTGTACAACAGTACAAGTACCGGTTTGGGCCCAAACCAATTACAAAGCCAACCCTTTTTTTTAGAATGGGCCAAATTGGTAGGTTATGAACCAAGGAAAAATGTTCGAACCTATCAAGGGGGTCGGGTAGGGATGAGCTCAGGACGGTATCGGTACCAACCGATACCGATCCCGAAAAAACCAAGACCGAAAACACCCCAAATCCAATACCAATACCGAACACATACAGTACGGTATCGGTTCGGCATCGATACGGTACCGGTATGGTATCGGTATTTTAAGGTAAAATACCGATACCATACCGATCCCGTACCAATACCGATAATACCGAAACCGAAAAACCTCTAATTGTGGGTAACGATACCGATCCTTAAAATACCGATACCATACCGATCCTGTACCAATACCGATAATACCGAAACCGAAAAACCTCTAATTGTGGGTAACGATACCGATACCGAACACCCTTGGTTCGGTATCAGTTCGGTATGGGATCGGGACGGGACGGTATCGGTATTTGGCTCTATGTGCTCATCTCTAGGGTCGGGTTACAAACCGGTTTGGGACAAAAAAATTAACAAGTTATTTCACTTAATTTCAAACCAGTACAGGTAATAAACTGGTTTTAAAGAGCCAGACTATGAACTGGTGCCAAGCCTACATGTTGGGTTGGGCTCAACCGATTTTCTTGGTGAACTGATTTCAGACCGGGAACTAGTTTGTCAGGCCAATTCCAAACCGGTTTTTTTTTATACCTCAACTTCCAATACATTTTTTATCAAATTGACCCAAACACATTTAATAGAACCCCTAAAACACGAAATGCGCCACCGTGACTAACTTCTCATATGAATGGCACAGTGGGAAGCTAGGAATGACGACCGTTTGGTGCATTTGGAAAGCTAGAAATGAAAAAAAAAATATATATTAGAAGGGAGTCATGATAGGAGATATAATTTCAAGCGTTAAATCGTACTCTTATCTTTGGTTGCCAGGTAGATCCGAATTCAAAAACCTTTTATGGAAGGAGTGGTGTAAATTTTCATTGCACATGTCAAAGGCGTCCCGAGGATTTACGTGCCTTATCTAAGCCGTTAAAAAATATGCCCCTTAATCTTTAATAAATTAAATGTTATGTGGATCAATAGTATAGCAAAAAAATATAACAATTGCAAAATAATAGTATTAGAATGAGTGAAATTACATATCGTAATAAACTAGTATCTAACTGACGATTCGTTAAGCTTTCATAGTATTCTTAGTAGCAAATTGGTGGATCAACTTGTAACAGCCCGCACCCTTCACTTTTCATAAATGTGCATAATTGGTTCCTCAACTATTTCAAAATTTTCATTTTTAACCCTCGTATTTTAATATGACCAAAATTCACAATTTAATAAAGGGAATATTTCATAAAATAGTAATAAAGTTTTAGGAGTGTTCCAATTAGATCACTAATAGAAAAATTTGTTTCAATTAAGTCATTAAAGTTTATTTTATGTTCTAATCTTATACGAGTATAATTTACTTGAATAGCAGGTAAACTCTCATATGTGGCAATTATTTTAATATTTTTTTTTCTTCTAAATGCTGACATGATAATCTATACATATAATAAACCAAAGCCATTTTAATGACATGTCATAATATTATGCAATCTCTCTTTTGAGAGATACCACATAGGATGTGATGTGGCAACTCTAAACCAATTAAAAAAAAGGAATAAATATGGTTTAAATATGATTTAAATAATCTATTAAATACCAAATCTACTAAATTTAAATATTAAAACTTTATTATTTTCCCTCTCATGTTTTCTCTCATAACTTTTAAACATTAATATCTTTTATATACGAGATTTTTTAAAGAAAAAAATTACACCAAATTAACGAGCGTTTTATTATCTTTCCAACGAGTACCATATTGCTATATAAAAAACGGAGAAAAAAAACGACTATTTTTTGTAATCCGACAGGTATTGTGTCATGTTTGGAATTAATTTAAAAAAAATCGTGGGTTTGGGTCGGGCCTGGGATTAGGTGATACCTGACCCAATTACCTTTTTTTTTATATTAGAATATGATAACTTATGGCAGAGATTTGTTTAAAATAATAATAATAATAATAATAATCATTAATCATATATTAGCAGGTCATTAATTATGTTGTCATATTAGATATTTTATTATGTCATATTAAATATTTCAACCCGGGACGCTCTCTAACGGGTAATTGCTATATAGATGTCATTTTTATAGTTTAGATACTTCTAATTTTATTCACTTTACTTAGATTTTCTCAACCCGGGACGCTCCCGGGGTATAAGCTAGTGATAAAGATAAAGAAAAGAAATAAAATAAAGATTTAATTAAACCTAGCCTTCCCCCTTGTTTCTCTTTGGCAACATTGCCAGCGGCCAGGCTCCGGAAAAAGTGCAAAACCACCACCATCGATAACCGACTTCCACCTACCAACGGCAACAACCTTCTCATCGCCATTGAACCACCCATCGCCGAATCGAACAAAAACTACAAGGTTTAATTAGAGGGTGTGACGGGTCGATCTGATTGGTCGGTGTTGAAATTAGGGTAGAAAGGGGTGGTGGGTATCGATGTTGATACGAAGGTAAAGATGAGGTGGTCTGGTGGTTATAAAGGTGGTAGATGGTGGTGGCTGTCAGGTAATGTGGACGTTTCTGTTGGTTATGGCTTCAAACAAATGGGAAGGGAGGCTGATGGTGACGATTGGTGACGGTGATGGTGTGGTTGAAATTCTTGAAAAATATGGTGGCTAGGCGATTCTGATGGACTATGATAGGAATGGTGGTGTTATGATGATTATGGTTGAAGAGAGTGGTGATGGTGGTAAGTTGCACATCTGTGAAAACGACGATGTAGTCGCTGGCGATTCATATTTCCATATTCCCATGATCATAAGGTCCCATGATAAGTTTTCAATTAAACATTCATCCGTTTCTTAATTCAATGACAAAAAAAATTCTGATAGTGTTTTATTTTTTTGCACAAATTTTAATATTTTTTACCATTCGCAACATTAAAAAAAATACAATTTTTAAAAAACTATTTTGTATTTTTTTTAAATCCATGTGGGTAGTTATAAACAATATCAACATATTTAAAAAAAAAAACTAAATAAATGAAATGTAGGATGGATAACCTTTTATTTAGGTAAAATATCTAGGATTAGAACATTAAAGTAACTTTGAGTTATCTAAATAGAACAAAAGTTTTTATGAGTGACCTAATTAGAACAATCCTAAAACTTGGTTACTATTTAACAAAGTTACCCCTTTAATAAAACTTATAATTTTTTTAAGTAAAAGTATGCACGTTTTATACTCACATCTACACCCGAGCACGTTTCGGACCTTGATACTCAAAGCCCTTAATTTTCGGTCCTAAAACAACTTAGAAATCGAAGGAAACAAGTCCATAACTTAAAATTGATTGAATTAGAAAAATTGATTTTTTTAGCTCTCGCGGTCCGCGGAGACAGTCAAAGTCCTAGTCAAATTCCTAGTCAAAGTCCTAGTCAAATTCGTAGTCAAAGTCTTAGTCAAAGTCCTAGTCAAATAGTCAACTTATTTTAAAACTTTACTTTATTGTGTTGACCAATTTTAAAGCCCAATTGAATCCAAAACTAAACCCATCTATGACCCATTACACTTTGCACCTCTAAATCGATTGTTTCAATTCTATTAAACTCTCCCTCATACCTTTCTTCTATAGTATATTACTTCTACATTTGAAGCTTTGATTATAAGCTCTCGTAATTGGCGAATTGGAAGCTGGATATTTTTCTTATTCGGTTTCTTTTCTTCTAAATTGGACTAGTTTCGTTGTTGAATCTTTGGATTGCTCGCATTTTTACGCTCGCTTAGTCATCTAGTTATTTGGCGAAAGTGAGTATTTCCTATCCCCTTTTTGCTTTTATTCATTTTTGGGGTGTTACATGTACACTTATACAAATTACAAATACAAGTTCACATTTTTACAATACAATTCTAGTACTATGTGCATTTGCTTACAAACGTGCTTTATGCTTAGACATTTCATGTAGAATACATTTGTACTTAGTGAAATCATTAACATTGTACAAACCGACCTTAACATTGGATATCGCTATTGGATTGACAACCCACCTAGGTGATTCTCCCCCTTTTTCATCGGAGAATCCATGGTCATTGTTAAGTTATTATCCATTTATTGGATAAGTGCACCGCCGTTCATTTTAGTACATTTATACAGTCACAAGATTGATTTCGTTCATTTGTATGATACATAGTTTACATAAATGCACTGTAACTTTGCACTTGAATTGTATAACATTTTCCAACTTACTATATATATATTAAAACTAGGAATGCTCACCAACATTTCATATGTTGACAAAACTTATTTTGTACATGTTTCAGGTGCAGTTTGATCTTAGTTCCATAGCATTGGATTTTAGTGCTTGCTTTTAATAATTTATTTCAAATTTCATGTTTTGTTCAGACTTTTGTATTTTTCCCATTTCATCCATGTAAGACAATTTAAATTATACAATAATATTTACATTTTAGTACCATGTGCTTTTGAACAATCGTCACTACGTGACACCTCGATGATTCCGCCATCGGTTGGGGTGTTACACAACTTTTCGTACTTTATACAATCTATGATTTCGTTCTTGATACGCTAACCCGCTAAGTCTTTCTTGGGATATTGTTAATCGTAATTATGATTTCAACAACTTTAATTTTGAAAAACTTCTTTCTGCGGATGCCATCATGACAGGAATGGTCAATCACATTCTATATGCAATGCACGCATTTGGGAAATAATATTCTTTTTTTCATATGCCCCAGAACATCTATAGGGTCGCTAGATTTTTGTGATGTTTCAAATAAGTTCAACTCTGAAAAGAAAGAAGCGTTGTTTTTTTATTTATTTTTTTTACCTAATCTGTTAAATAGGTATTGGGCTTCTAAATGTTATGCGCTTTGAGTTAACAATATTTAAGTTTAAATGCACCAAAGGTATAAGTGTTAAATGGGTTTTGTATTTTAAATACACACATGCGCGCGCACACACACACATATATAGGAAGTTTATAGAAGAAATCATGCCCCGATAAAAATGGGCCCAAGCCGGATGGAAGTGGCGGGCATATATTATAATTAGGGGTAGCACCGCTACCCTCAACCTTACAGGCATAGTGCAATTTTGTTTTACTTTTTTTGTACTACGTTACCCCAGAAAGTAAATTAACGCTACCCCTCAATTTTTTTAAAACCCACTCTCCAAGTTTTATTATTAATCAACCATAAAAAATAGAAGCGCATAAGTCCATAACCCATTGACCAATTCGACTTATTGATTATAAGATAGAAGTTCATAAGGGTTATGTCCAATTAGTTAGTTAAAGGTACATGTGAACATATCAGGTTTTTTTAATACCCGGTTCGGGGTATGGAGCCCGGTTTGTGTATGAACGGGTATAGAAAAGTTGGGTAAATCGAGTAGGGTTCAGTACTGGTATATAGGAGAAAAATCATACCATATGTACCGGAGTAAGATATGATCAGATTCGGATATAATTGGGTACTGGATTCGGGTATGGGACAAGGTATTAAAACCACTTTTATAAATTACAATTTACTGAAGTACTAATTATTTGCTTTATGATATGCATTTAAAAAATATAAAAGTTATAAAGTACACATAATTATACTTTAAAAATTCGGGTATTTTGCCGGGTATTAAAAAAATTGGTATATGGTATAACTGGGCGGGTATAGCGTATAATTGGTTTCAAGTTTTTCGGGTATAAATTGGGTACAGTTAATTTCGGATACGGGTATTGAGACTAAAATGTATACATTAGGGTGCAAAAAAATATAATAAGTTAATGGCTCCACAAATACTGAAAGAGGTTATTGATTTTTTTTATAGATTGTATGAAAATATAGCAAAAAGAAATTTGAACGTTAACCCTAAGATTTCGATATAGATCCGCCCCACTGCCAGATGGCCTCCCCGGCTTGGGCCAAAGCCGCCCATGGTACATGTTGTAACTCGGTTTTCGCGAGGCCCTTCGTTTTTGGGTCTCGCTTAGTTTTGATGGTTAATGAAAGTTAAAGTTAAAAAAAATTAATTAAACTATTCACACAATATACTCGAAAAATATTAATTTCGTACAAAGTTGGTTAATGACAGATGAAGCATGATTTTGGCCCATTATTATCTCAAGCTCAAACTCATATTTTCTGGAAAAAAAAAAACACAACCGTTATAGATCTTATATGCAACAATATGAAGGAACAAAACGCTTAATCCTTCACCAGCAAATTGGCTCTTCACCTAAAACCATTGCCTTCAAGAATTAGCTCTCCAACTGTAAGCATTCCCCAATTTTTTTATATTTTTTTATTTTTGTAAAAAGTAATAACATGTATACATTTACGTGTAAAACCAATCAAGGGTTCCCCTAAATCATTTTTTTTCCTCAAACGGCTAATTTGATTATAGGACGAATGGATAGCGGATAGCCGATGATGACAATCAAGAACGTGAAAGCATATGCATGGTGATGTTTCTGCAGCTTGGGTTATATGCATCAAACAAATGGGGAACCAGAATAGAGATATAACCCCGGTGTTTTTGAAATTCGGGGCGGCTTTGGCGTTGTCTCTTGGTGGTGTTGTTTATACTTTGATAATGAACAAAAGATCCAAAGCTTCTCAATCCTCACCTGATTATAGTAAACTTTCATGTTCATGTGGTTTGTTTTCATTAAGATTTATTTTAATCATGTTTTATTAATGAAGAATGTTTGTTCAGATTGCAAGAGGCAGGTGAATTCAAGAAGTGATCATCTCCATTTTGATCCTTCTGCATCAGATAAACATGTAAGAACCTGTTTTATTTCCTTCATATGTAACATATGCAACGGTTTTTCTACCAACCCCAAAGATTTTTGAACGCGAACCTATGAGGTTTTCAAAATTGTTAGAAAGGATCAATTCATAAATCTTGCATTAAGAAAAAACAACAAAAATTAGTATCTAATTGATTAAATACCTCAGTTATTTTCTTTGAATGGTTATTGAAGGGTGTATTAGGCCATGGGATGTGAGGTGCGTCCCTGGTCAGGCCGGGCTAGGCCCGGTAGGGAGCGTCCACACCGCCCCCTTGGGGCTCGGCTTGTTGAGAACACCGACTGGTGGACAGAGAGGACGAGTAAGTTGACCAATGGTACTTTTTATTTTATTTTTTGTTTTTTGTTAAAAAAAAGGAGGGGGTCCATCCCCACACCCTTGCTCCGTCTCTATCTTGATAAGCCTAACCATAGTCACATAGTTCGCGGTACGATCCGGTACGGATCGTGGAACGGGAACGCGATTCGCTCGGTCTCTAAAATTCGGTACGAGCGGGGGTAGGTTCATTTCGGATTGCTTCGGTACGATGTTCATATAAACAATAAGTAACCTCCATTTACAACATAAAAGATATATTAAATAAGCGCAACTCTTAATGAAATAAGGAAAAGAAACAAATAAATAAAGTTTTAGGTTAAAATTGAAGAAAGCAAAAACATTGAGGGTGTAAGTGTGAAACTTAATAAAAGGGTAATAATAGGTTAAACAAACAAAGAAAAAGCAGCCGTCATCATCTTCATATCCATGTCCTGCCTTAATCTCCATTTCCCTACTTCAAACTTCATTGTTGTTCTTCATCATCTTCTCAAGTAAGCTTCAATTTCTTCATCTTCATCTCCATTCTTAAGCATAAACCTTGGATTTCATGTTTTCAACATGAATCGGATGCTTTGCGACTTGGGTTTCACCAAATAAAAGTTGCAAACTAGGAACGCCAATTTCATGTACCGAATCACGATCCGGAGCGAACCCGGAACACATTCGTACCGCGATTCGGTACGGGCGACCTAGATCGAAGATCGTGGCACCTCTAGCGAACTATGTGACTATGAGCCTAACCCACACCATAGTGACATTGTGGCTTACGTGACGTCCCATCCCCAAAAGTCTACCCTCCTCCACACCCACAAGGCTTAGATTTATGTTTGTAGCTCTTAGTTTTACCAGTTGTAACGAAAAGTTATTATTATTTAACTGACATGACCTAAATTGAAAATTTAAATGTCGATTTAAGAAACATAGGAGAACCAAAGAAAACCGACCCAGATGAATAAATTATGGGTCCACCATTATTTGCAAGATTGTTATTGTTGAGAATCTTGGTTTCTGTATGGTGTAGGAGGAGTTGCATCATTCAAACTACACAAAATTTCAATGCGCAAATGTGGAATCTCCAAAAGGATATTCGTGTGCCGAGAAGGAAAAATATGAGCAAGAGATTAAGAGCCTAAGAAACACGGTCAGAATGCTTAAAGAAAGAGAGAACAACTTAGAGATTGAGTTACTAGAATACTATGGTCTAAAAGAGCAAGAAACTGCAGTCATGGAGCTTCAAAATCGTCTTAAATTGAACAACATTGAAGCGAAATTCTTCGAGCTTAAAATTGAGTCTTTACAAGCTGATATTAGAAGATTTGAGGAACAAATGGCTGACTACAAGAAAGTGACAGCGGATCTTGAGGCCGCACGAGCAAAAATCAAGATACTAAAAAAGAAGATTAAATTAGACTCCGAACAGAACAAGAAGCAGATTTTGGATTTCCAACAACAAGTTCAAAAAATGCAGGAAGACGAACAAAGGATTGTATCAGAAGTCGAAGAATTGAGAAAATCGAACCATGATTTGCAGGTGGAAAACACGGACTTGGCTCATAGATTAGATTGTGTTCAGATTCTTGCTACATCAGTGTTAGAAGATGGTGAAGTAAGTGGATCAATCCCTTTTTACGTATTTGTTGTTAATTTTCAATAATACCAGCCTAAAGGGTGCATTCATGTACATCAGTCCAGTTGTCACATCATAGGGGTCATATGACAAACAGAAAATTGGTCATACGGGCCAATTTATGTGTCAGTCACACGCGTTATACTAGTTGTGTGATTTGGTGACCCCTACCTCAAACAAGGCCGCATACAATCCATATGATCATTTCTCATTTGTCATAAGACCCACATGATATCATATAGACTATAGGCCATGTCATTGGTGTCTAGATAGTGTGCCAGTGGTGTTCCAACCTAGGCGGCCTAATTTCACATTGTTTCTCATTGGTTATCAATTCAATTAACAGATGGAGAAGGTCAAAGAAGAAAATCAAAATTTGAAGAAACAAAACGAAGATTTATCAAAAGAAATCGAACGAATCCAAGGAGACAGATACGGTGATGTCGAAGAAGTAGTTTATCTAAGATGGATTAACGCATGTTTAAGATACGAACTTCGGAATTACCAACCGGCACCCGGTAAAACAACCGCTAGGGACCTCAGTAAAAAGCTAGACCCTAAATCCGAAGAGAAAGCGAAACAACTGATCGTCGAATACGCGGAAAAAGAAGGCGGAATCAACTCCGAACAATGGTCCATTTCTCAAGCTTCCATCATTACGGATTCAGGCGAGTTTCATGAGTCGTTTATCGACGATCAGTTACATCATAAAAACAACAGTAGTACATTCTTTGGAAAGCTAATGCGAGTGATACGAGGGAAAGATAGCCATAGTAACAGCCCAACTCATCACCACCATCGAAATCATAGCAGAAACTCATCTTTAGGGATATCTGAATCAGGTGGAGAGGATATTATGTCTAGTTGTAGTACATCTGAGAGTCAAAGATTAAGAACACTGTCAGTAGGGGGGTCAAAAAGATTAACTCATAGGCATAGTGATTCAAGCTTTTATAAGCATGATAAATCTGTTTCAGGTGGTGATCACAGTCGCCGTCATCGTCGTTCGAGTTCATCAGGCGGCCCAAAATCTGAGCTGTCGAAATATGCAGAAGCTTTGAAAGATTCTCGACCTAAGTCTAACTTCAAGTCTCACAAGAGCTCCCCTTCACTTTGTTTCTTTTGATCATTAACGCAAGCAAATTTGTATTATCTATGTGTGTATTGTGAGAGAAATACCTTAGTTTTTAAATACTGTGAACAACCCCCCCCCACACACACACACCGAATCGAAACAGAAGGAGGACTAAAACACCAATAAACTATCAAACTAGCTGGGGCGTTAGGAGTGTAAACGAGGCAAAGTGACTCGAGAGCTACTCCGAATCAAATCGGTAAAAAGCTTTGAACAAGCCGAGTCTTAGCGAGCCCGAGCCTAAAATATGACTCATTTAGTTATCAAGTCCGAGCTCGAGCTCAAGCTTTACATATAAAGCTTGTTCAGGCTCGTGGACTTAAATGGGCCTAAATAAATTATATATATTATATTATACAATACATACACGCACACACCTATTGTTTAAGCTATCAAAGTGAGTTCGGACCGACCTTTTAGCTCATTTAAAATTGTTCTAAGATTACCTCGGTCTGAGTCAAGCCAAACTCGAGCTCTTGGGTTTTACTTTCGAGCCGAGCTCGATCTCAATATAACATGCTCGAACGACGACCTGAGTTTGAGGCTACTCTGGCTCAGGCTAGGCTTAACTTTTTTACACCCTTAGACGTACCACTCAAAACATTAGAAAGGAAAAGGCAAACTTACAAACAAGACAAATAATTAACGACTGGTGAGGTGGGGAGTGTGACGCCTGACGAGGTGGGAAAAGGCAACATTAGTCTGGTGAGGTGTGATTGTGAAGCTTGCTTCAGTGAAACGTCTGTGTGTTTTATTAAATTTTATTTAAATGGTTTATTACTTTATGGGCTTATGTGGTGGGCCTTAATGGGTTATTCATTTAATTAAATGTAGCCTAAATAAGTTAATAAGTTACCTTTTAATAGAATTTGGGCTTGACAATTATTCTTTTTTAATTAAAATATAGGCTAAGGTTTGTTATCAAATTTTCTAAGGTTCTGTTTCAATTCTTTTAAGGGTTTGGTGTCAAAGTTTCTAAGAGTTAGGCGTTAAAGTTTCTAAAGGTTTGGTGTAAAGGTTTATACAAGTTTGATGTTGAAATTTCTACGAGTCCGATGTCAAAATACAACTATATCCAACACAATGTTCTTTCAGGTACGGGTATGAGATTGTTTCATGGCCAGTATCTTCTACGCAATACATACAAATACTTATTATTCAGTGGACTTTCCCCTTGATTCAATAACTTTTTATCCCTTCTATTACATGTGATTATCTTTTATACTCCACGTATCTATATCTATATCTATATCTATATATGGGGAAGGTTGAATAGAAAACTTATAGTTAGGGAGAGAACTCGAGAACTCCTACTTAAATTAAGAAAAAAATTAAAAAAATCATAACTCAAAATTTAAGTCAAAAACCAAAAATCTGGTTCGGAGCTTCTCTTTCCCATGTCATCCCCGTTCAGAAAAAAAAATATGCGACTTCTAATGCACATGTGTAGTAAATGTCCGGTTAGTTTTAGGGTTTAGTTTTTGGGTTTTATGGTTAGTTTTTTCAAGTTTAGCTAATAAGGTTTAGGTTTTGGGGGTGTGTAGGACGGGTTTAGGTTTTTGGGTGGGGGTTAGGTTTTTGGTTGTGGTGGGTAGGGCTTAGGTTTATTGGTTGGCGGTGGGTGAGGTGGGTTTAGGTTTTTGGGTGGGGGTTGGATGGGTGGTTTAGGTTTTTGGATAAGCGATTTAAGTTTTTGAGTGAGGGTGGGGGTGAGTGGGGTGGAATTAGGTTTTTGGGTGGGGATAAGTTGGGGGTGGGGGGTTTAGGTTTTTGGGTTATACTACACATGTGCAGTAGCGTTTTTTAGGTGTTTTTTTTTTTCCTAAACGGGGATGATGTGGGAAAGAGAAGCTCCGTACTAGTTTTCTATTTTTTTACTTACATTTTGAGTTGTGATTTTATTATTATTATTACTTTGTGTTTAGTTAGGAGTTCTCGAGTTCACTCCCTACAATGAGTTCTCTATTGAACCATCCCCATCTATATCTATATCTATAATATAATGATTGAGGTGAGGACACATGACACTTGGTGAGGCTATCCCTACCCTTAAATTCCCACAAAAAAAATTTAGGTTATAAATAACCTAATTAACCCAATATTAATTAATTATATTTTTTCATCTTTGTCTTCAGTTTTATCTTTATTATTACTTTACTTTATAATAAATAAAAATCTCATGATTATTTTCTTTCTCCCTCATATGAAAAAAAATTATTAAATCATAATTTCACGTTTATCTCTTATTTATCTTCTTAACTAATTTTTTTTATATTTTCGCTTATTAAAAATCATTTAATATTTTATTGATAAAAAAACTAGATCTTCAAAACCACCGCTTCAATCACGCCCTGCAATGATTGCTTCTTCCTTTGCACCTCATCTAAACAATACATTCACTCTTGATATGCATTTTCATTTTTTATTCACATGATTAAAATTGTTGTCTTCTTATATTATAGTAGATTAAAATCTATGCTACACTGTGACACATATTTTGTCTTAATATTATATTTGTCTATGTCGAAAAAATCCCAGGATATACCCTAATAATATTTATACACATCTGGTATCAAATAATCACTTAAACATCTATAATACCATCCATTAAAAGTTACAATCTCCATTGACCACCATAATATCTTATCAATGAAAAGGGAAGAATAATAAGGTTGGTGAGTGTGGAGGAGACCTCACTCAGCAAGGGGTAGGAGCATCATCCCCATGATGGTCCAAGGGTGTGGACTGATGGACCTCACTCCCTTAAAAAAAAAAAAACAACTCACCAATTAAGTGGCCATATTCGACAGATGGAGGGACGGCAAGCCCGGCAACCAAATGCCGTTAATGTTGATGATGGGCCAAGGGGCGGTGCTGCCGCCCCTGGCTAGAGGATGATGTGCCTATGCTGCACCCCACACCGGACGTTCTAATCATCAAGTAAAATTTCAAAATCAAATGATGTGTACTCTGCGGGATGTTCTATAAGGAAACAACATGATTATTGGAGTAAGATCCGTTTCTCAATCAAATTCTTTATGTGTAATTATATCCATGTTTAGAGGAGCAATTATCTCCTTCATTGTTGTCATTGTATTTGTATTTATAGAGGATGTACAGAAATGAAAAATTCAGTTGAACCATTGCAATTCAATATGGTATCAGCCTACAGACATAAAAAGATCCTTCTTACTCGCTATTTCCCTTTTCCTTCATGTTCTTCATTTCATGTCGCATCCTTCTTCTTTCTCATGGCTGTCGACCCTCAATCCCTTCCTCTCCATTCTCTTAGTCACCTTATCAACATCAAATTAACCTCCACAAACAATCTCCCATGGGAGAAACAAATCACTCCGGTCCTTTCGTATGTCAAACTTTCCAGAACATGTTACCGGCGACAACTCTCCTCTACCCAAAACCATCATTTCCGATAACAAAACTGTCTCGAACACTGACTTCATTGCTTGGCAACTTGCCGATCAAAAAGTCCTCCTTCTCATAAACTCTACCCTAACTGAAGAAGCCATGGCTGAAACTATCGGTCATACCACGGCCAAAGCCATTTGGAAAGCCCTAGCCGATGCCTATAGTCACTCCTCTATTGAACGAATCCACAACCTCAAAGACTCCCTTCAAACCCTTCAAAAAGGGACATCCTCGGTTTTGGAATTTGGCCAAAAATTTAAAGCCCTAGCCGATGATGAGAGGGTGTTTTACCATGTTAAGATGTATTGAATTATGTGTTTTTAAGTGATTTATATCATAAAACATGGTTACTTTGAGATTGTTGGTGAATTACAGTTGTACGATGCTTAAAAGTACTAATTGGAGCTTATTGGAAGGTTTCGGGAAAAGGTAGTAGTGGATTGGATGCATTTTTGGAGAAACAAAATGGATTTTAATTGAAGATATTAAATGATGATGTGATAGAGCTCTGAAATACGAAGACGTGGCTGCAAGAATCGAAGAAAACGGAGTTATAGCGAAGATTTTATGAAGAAAACAAGGTTTGGCGCCCCGTTTGGAAGATCGCCAGTTGGCGCTGAAAATGGCGCCCATCCGGGCTTTTGAGAGAAGTGGCGCCACCTGGCGCCAAAATGGGTAAAATGTGGCACCACCTGGCACCATTTACTGATTATATATGATTTTTTGGGTTATCACCATATTTAAAGATAAACCATCACAAAAACGAAGATCTTTTCAACCCTAGCCATCTTGGAGCTCCTAAGGACAAATTTTATCATCCCTAACTTCAATCTAATAAATTCTTTCATGCAACTAACATCTACAGCAATCATTGAAGATCCTATGATGAAGATGAGCGGCTAATTCTCTTTGTGACCACCTCCGGGCGGATAGTTCATTTATGTGAAACTCAACTCTTGTTTGATTTGGTTTATGGATTGTCTTTTAATCGTTTGAAAGATATTTTTGGTTTGAGTTATTTAAACAAGTCACAGTTGTGCAATTGCTTATCTTTTAGTCATTCGCATTCGGTTTTCTTGCATCGTGAGCAGTTTGATTAACAGGAGGGTAATTCTTATTCATGGGTTGGTAATTAAATTATACGAGTTATTATTAAAAACTTGTGTTTGATTATCACTTAACTTAAGCCGTTCAACCAAACTATGTCTATGTGGTATCCAATCATCTAAATAATGGTTGGGTGAATCATTGAACCGGAAACCTAGAGGGGGTTACTTCTTTAGTATTATTGTTTACAATTTTTTTCAATCCGCTTTCTAAAATTCAAGTTAATAACAAAGTAATTAGATTTTTAGCTTAATAGTTCACTTACAAAACTACTCTATCCACCAATTCCTTGTGGAAACGACTCCCTTTCACTTTACTACTTATTTTCATTATTTTTTATTGACCGAACGACATCGATCAGCCGACCAACTTGCGGCTATTGGACATCCCATAAGTGACGAAGACAAACGTCATTGGTTCCTTTGTGGACTCGGCCCCTCCTTTGAGAATTTTTCCACCTCTCAACGAACCATTCATCCGGCCCCTTCATTTCGTGATCTCTTGGCTAACGCCGAGAATCAAGAAATGTTTGTCCAAGAATTACATGGTTCTCAAACCCCTTAAGCCGCATTCTATGCCCACCCAAACAAAACTTCTCACAATCGATCTTCTTCCTCTCGTGGAAGAGGCCGCACTTCTTCCTCGCGAGGTCGTACCTCTTCCTACACCAAACGTCCTCCTCATTGCCAACTTTGTCGCCAAACCGATCATTATGCGAGTAGTTGTCCTCAACTTGCCTCCTTTTCATGACCCCACTCTTTATCGCTCCCTTGTAGGTGCTCTTCAATATCTCACAATCACCCGTCCTGGTCTCTCTTATGCCGTAAATCAAGCTAGCCAATTCCTTCAAACTCCCACAACCACTCATTTCCAGTTAGTTAAAAGGATTCTTCGTTATGTTAAGGGCACTTTAGCACATGGTTTAACTTTTGATCGTCCACCTAACACTACTTTATTAGGTTTTTCAGATGCAGATTGGGCTCGTTGTATCGACACGAGAAGATCCACATACGGCTATTGCATCTACTTAGGAGGAAACTTGGTCTCTTAGAGCGCGAAAAAGCAACCAACAGTGTCAAGATCCAGCTGTGAATCCAAATATAGTGTGACATCCGGCACCCTCATATTGTTGTCAAGTTGTCATTTATAGTCCTCATACATTTGATCATTGTCAAATTTAATAAAAGTTGAGTTTCATTCGATCCTTATATTTTTCTTTAAAGGATATACATCTTAATTGAATATGTATATGTTAATGTATTAAACGTGTCATAAATCTACAATCATATGCTATGGTAAAAGTTTTTGTCTATTTATTTATAGTTTTGTTGGTTTGAAAAGTTAAAAAAAAAACTAAATCTTTATTTTTATATTTTGTAAACATTTATGAGTTATAAAGGATGTAAAAGTTTATAAAGTTTAAGTTGAATTTATAGTATCAAGTTTCTTTTACAAATTATAACAACATAGAAAGTCAAAGGTCTATAAATGAATTTTAATTCGGTCTTACAAAGTCAAGTCTTATAGTGTAACCGTCGGATCTTTATGATGAGTCAATGATAAGTTTCAACTAAACAAGCATATAAATCAACTTTGCTAAATCATTTCTACACTCACTCCCATTCGAAACCCACAAAAATGATAGGCTTAACACGTCTAAAACCCGTGTAATCGACTCACGAAGTTTCAGTTTTAGTTGTTTCGTCTTCGATCTCATTCGTGTCTGTAAGTCCAATTTTTCGTAGCCGTTTTATTAGTTTATCATCATTCTTTCAAAGCCCTCTATAACAGATTTGTTATCGTGTTCGAATCGGGTTTATTAAATTTAGGGGTTAGGGTTAGGGTTCTTGTTTATTTGGGAAGAAGATGACCAAGTAATTAGTGTTTAAATTTTATTGTTAATCAAACCTTCCAACATATATATCAAGTGTTCTAGTGGTTTATGTGTGTGTGTGTGTGTGTGTGTTTGCCTCAAGAACCACTCAGGTTCGAATCCCACATAAAGCACCACCCTTTTCCATATTTTGTTTTTCAGGATTTCTTTCTTTGTTTTCATTTATTTAATTATTTATTATATATATAATACATATAAATTTAGAATATTCATAATAAATTCATTTTTGATCCAAAAATTATAAAATTTAGGTGTAGCATCTTGACACTGTAAAGAAAATTACCACACTTTTATTTTCTGGAAAATGTCATATTTTCATATTTTTATTGAATTTATTTGTTTTAATCGTATTTAATTGATTAAAAATTCATTTTTAATGATTTTAATCTCAAACTTTTTGGGAAATTAATTTTCACCATCATGAACTGAAATAAAAATTATTGGTTCAGAAAACATTCATTTTTATTAATTTTCCTATTTTTAATTATTTAAACATGATTTATTTTCATTAAATTAGTTTTAAATATAAATAAGTGTATAAAAATTATGAGAAAATTATGTTCATTAATTTACATCAGAAATCATCCATTTTCTATAAAAATAGCATTTTTGGATCAAGTCTAGAATTATTAGTCTTATTTATGTTTAATTAGACATAATTAATCATTTATTTATTTATACTATTAAATATCTATTTTATAAATACTTTTCCTATAAAATAGAAATAATTCTATGTTTGAAAATCTTAATTACAATTTGTGGGATCATTGTGTAACTCATAAGTATTTATTCCAACATTTATGATTATTGTATTTATTTACAATAATTAGTTAAAGTAATTAACTAAATTATTTTGTATTAATTAAATAAATATATGTTGACCTAAATATTTAATTGGTAATAATTATATTACCTAAATCCTAATTACAAACTTTAATATATTATTTTATTTTTAATATATAACTTTTATAGTAATTCGACTTATCATAAAAACTCTAATTCCCCAAATCGACATAGCAAACCCTAATGCCTTAGACCCTAGTTACCTTAGATTTTTTTAGACATTTCCTTATTAGTATGCTTAAACATTATAGGTTGAATTCCTCGGAATTCCCATTACTTAGCTCACGACCGTTTAAGTGGATTTTGATCGCTTTCGCAAACTGTGAGTATATCTTTCCCCTTTTTATTGTTTTACTATTTTGGGGTGACTCATTTACTTACTATCAATTTTCTATTTCATCTTACTAAAATAGCAATTCTTATGTGTGTTTGCTTGTGTCATTTCGTGTATCTATGACCTGTCAAATCATTAACCGTTGCGGCCTGGCATTTCAATGAATAGTACTATGGTATATACCCTTGTGACTCTGTTGAGAGTCCTCGTCATTGCTATGTATTACATTACTACTAGCGCATACTATATATATCTGCTTTTCTTTCATATGGTTGATTTGACCCGGATACCACTTATTACATAATTGCAATTGGTACCGCACATGAATTGCTAAATGTAACACCCCAACCGATGGCGGAAACATCGGGATGTCACGTATTGATGATTGTTCAGTAGCTCATGGTGAATAATAATTTTCATTAAATGATTTAAATAAATTACATACAATTGTTCTACAAAAAAAAAAAAAAAAAAATTCGTACATCAACATGAATAATACTATGCACACATCTTCAAGCATTAATTCAAATCTTCAAGCAAGTAGAACCTGAAACATGTTAAGTTTGAAAATATTTTGGGTCAACAAAAGTTGGTAAGAATACATAGGTTTTCGAATGTAATAGGTAACAATAGTTTGTACAACAATCACAGTTGTATAATGATAGAGTATGAGTCCGACATGTAACAATGCGTCTTTGTACAATCAAACCTTGTGTCGACTGAGACCTAACTCGCAAGTTAGTTAAATGTTGTTACTGTTTTCGATCATCCCTGAATTTATGCGGGGGGATGGGTTTGTCAGACCTATAGCGCTATAATCTAAACAGGCGGCTTGATCAATGTTAATGATTGTACTGTGTCTTTTTGTTACAGTCAAATGATAGAATGAGTAAATGATAGTGTAATTGAATCACAAGTTTCAACAATGTAAGAATGAGTAAATGATAGTGTATAAAATGTTTAAACATGTTTCACCCCAAAAATATAAAATAGAAAAAGGGGCTATGTAAACTCACCTTAGCAAAACGTTATGTCTTGTGAAAATAGAGTATGTGTTGTGAATGTATGCGAGGCGAATCCCAAAGACTCAACAACGTAGCTAGTCCAAATTGAAGAAAACGAAAAAGAAAGAATATCAAGCTTCCAATTCGCCAATTACAAGAGCTTATAATCAAAGCTTCAATTGTAGAAGTAATAGACTATAGAAGAAAGGTATGAGGGAAAGTTTAATCGGATTGAAACAATCGATTTAGAGGTGCAAAGTATAATGGGTCATAGGTGGGTTTTTATACTAGTTTTGGAGTCAATTAGCCATTAAAATTGGTCAACACCATAAAGTAAGGTTTTATGATGAATTGACTATTTGACTAAGACTTTGACTGTTTGACTAAGACTTTGACTAATCAATTTAAGGAATGTGTTAAGTTTATTTTCTTCTGAAATACTACACAAGATGATAGTTGGCTCAGTTGGTTGTCACTGTGTGTTGGTTGGCTGTGGACGCGGGTTCGAGTCCCGGTCCACACAAATCTTTTTTTTTGCCAATTATTTCCCTAAAACTATATTATTCTAAATTCATAATATGATCATATAAGCCCGAAAGTGACTCGAAATATTTTTAAAACGTACAAAAGTGTCGAGATACAAATAATTATTAGTTTAAGGTATTTAAAAACATATATTGTTTAAAACAATACATTCTTTTTATCAAAAAAAAATTAGGGGAAATTCGCGATGTTACAGTCTCCCCTACTTTTGGAAACTTCGTCTCGAAGTTATTATAAACACAGGTTTGAGGTTGATTAGGTAGAAATTAAGGCAGCTGTGGTTTGGGTTAAGGCACGGCATGAATTTATAGGTAATAGAATAATTTGTTTCGAATAATTTGGATAAGAGGTTTGAGATATGAGTTTTAAGGATTGGATTAGGTTCGTCTGAAGTAGCAAGAAGCATAAGAATCTAGCAAAATACTAAACTTATGTTTTAGGAATCTTATAAGAAATGCATGAATTGATTGGCTATATGAAAACCAAATGAACTACTAAAACCTTATTAGAATTTCACACTACCTTAACGTACCTGCAAATTCATGATTACGTTCCGGACCGCAATCACCAATTTACCTTACATTAGGGTTTTATGTCCTTCTATGACTCTAAACACACATGTAAGTAATGCAAAATAACCTTGTGATTGAATCGTTTACAATGTATCCAAAAATGAGTCCAACTGTTGAGTAGGAAAAAGACTTCTACCAGTCAGTGAGTAAGAACCTCTACCGATTGTTGAGCAGGTGCGATAGCCTCTACCAGTCGTTGAGCAGGTTGTAGGGCCTCTACCGACTGTTGAGCAGGCATGATGACCTCTACCAATCGTTGAGTAGGTTATTTGGTACTCAACTAACTGTTGAGCAAGTACTTCATCCTCTACCAGTTGTTTGATTAAGTGTACCAATTATTTCACACATAAATTGCAAATTGATAATATGTACATATAAACAATCAAGTATCAAGCATAGCATGCGAGTTGTAATAGTGTTGTCCTAGACAAGGTTAATGACTCTAGGTGTGTCTATAGCAAATAGTTTATATTCCATGATTTCTAGTATCAAATGTTTAAATATGGTAGATAATCGAATCCTCATGTATAACTAAGGATTATGTTTGATGCAACACACAATCAAGTTTCAATAGTTTGGTTATCATGGTAACTAGCTCATGTGTGAGAAGGTGAAGGATATGAATTTAGTTCTTGAGACGATGATGAAAAATCTTGAAGCAGAATCAAGGTTGTGAGAGATAGTGAATGTGAAGATAGTTTATAAAGAGTTTATTTTATAGTAAGGAGATTATGTAGCAGTGTAAATTTTGGGGTTTGGATCAAAGGTTATAATCAAGTGTATAAGAAAATATGATTGTGGTATATGCCAAATATTGTAAAAATTTGAACAAGTTGAAAATGAGTGAGTGTCGATGGAGAATTTAGAGACTAGATATTATTCTTATGAAAAAAAATCTTATTTTCAAAATCGGTTTTATACATAAAGCAAAAGTTGTTAAATAGTACAAGCTAAGTGAGCTTTGATTAAAATATTCCCGTTAGTTGGAGATTTCAAACATGACATTAGGTTTTGAAGATCAAGGTTCTATTAAGTGATTTTTAATAGTTTAAAGCATTATATAGAAAATTGTTTGTTACGTCAATAAATAAACAATTGAATTTAAGTTCGAGGACATCTTTTGACAAAAATATGTACTTTGTAAAGTTACTAGGTAATGAAAATACAACAAGATTTAGAAATCTTTAGTTTGTGCTAAGGTATGAGGTTATAGTTTTAAAAAAATAAGTAACATGCGGAGAAATGAAATAATATGATTTGGGTAGGGTGTTGAATATTTAAAAAGTGGCTAAGATGGTAAGGTGAAGTGTGATTGTGAAATCCATAGATGGTTATGATATGAGATTGATTTAAGCTGTAAAATTTTGAGATTTTAGAGCTTAGTTTTTAAGGGAAGTGAGTGTAATCATCTATTCATTAATTAAAACGAATAAATGAAAACGTTGACTTATCAAAGCTTCTAGATTCTAATAACATAGTGAAGACATGCTTTAGCCTATAAGTGAACACTCATCCCGAGAATTCCCAGGTAGGCATCCGGGTCCCTCGTCTGATTGGGATATATGCGCAATGCCAGTCCTAGACAGAAAACTCAGAATAGAGGCGTTCACCCTTCCAGATTGCACGTGTTCGTTATTAAAATCTAGAACTTCGACGAGATCTTCAAGGTGGTTCAGGCTAAACCTGAGGATTTGTCCTATTAGTCTAAGAGTAGATCTTGTGATGGAGAGCACTCTTCTTGTAGGGACTAAAGTAAGGATAAGAAGTAAAATAGAGAATATAAACAAGTAAGGTTGCAAGTAAAAGGAGCAAGTACTGATTAAAATCCTATGGTTATAGACTAGATTATTTTTTTTAATAACCTAATTCCCTATAACCATGGCTCTGATACCAATCTGTAACACCCCAACCGATGGCGGAAACATCGGGATGTCACGTATTGATGATTGTTCAGTAGCTCATGGTGAATAATAATTTTCATTAAATGATTTAAATAAATTACATACAATTGTTCTACAAAAAAAAAATTGTACATCAACATGAATAATACTAGCACACATCTTCAAGCATTAATTCAAATCTTCAAGCAAGTAGAACCTGAAACATGTTAAGTTTGAAAATATTTTGGGTCAACAAAAGTTGGTAAGAATACATAGGTTTTCGAATGTAATAGGTAACAATAGTTTGTACAACAATCACAGTTGTATAATGATAGAGTATGAGTCCGACATGTAACAATGCGTCTTTGTACAATCAAACCTTGTGTCGACTGAGACCTAACTCGCAAGTTAGTTAAATGTTGTTACTGTTTTCGATCATCCCTGAATTTATGCGGGGGGATGGGTTTGTCAGACCTATAGCGCTATAATCTAAACAGGCGGCTTGATCAATGTTAATGATTGTACTGTGTCTTTTTGTTACAGTCAAATGATAGAATGAGTAAATGATAGTGTAATTGAATCACAAGTTTCAACAATGTAAGAATGAGTAAATGATAGTGTATAAAATGTTTAAACATGTTTCACCCCAAAAATATAAAATAGAAAAAGGGGCTATGTAAACTCACCTTAGCAAAACGTTATGTCTTGTGAAAATAGAGTATGTGTTGTGAATGTATGCGAGGCGAATCCCAAAGACTCAACAACGTAGCTAGTCCAAATTGAAGAAAACGAAAAAGAAAGAATATCAAGCTTCCAATTCGCCAATTACAAGAGCTTATAATCAAAGCTTCAATTGTAGAAGTAATAGACTATAGAAGAAAGGTATGAGGGAAAGTTTAATCGGATTGAAACAATCGATTTAGAGGTGCAAAGTATAATGGGTCATAGGTGGGTTTTTATACTAGTTTTGGAGTCAATTAGCCATTAAAATTGGTCAACACCATAAAGTAAGGTTTTATGATGAATTGACTATTTGACTAAGACTTTGACTGTTTGACTAAGACTTTGACTAATCAATTTAAGGAATGTGTTAAGTTTATTTTCTTCTGAAATACTACACAAGATGATAGTTGGCTCAGTTGGTTGTCTTGTCACTGTGTGTTGGTTGGCTGTGGACGCGGGTTCGAGTCCCGGTCCACACAAATCTTTTTTTTTGGCAATTATTTCCCTAAAACTATATTATTCTAAATTCATAATATGATCATATAAGCCCGAAAGTGACTCGAAATATTTTTAAAACGTACAAAAGTGTCGAGATACAAATAATTATTAGTTTAAGGTATTTAAAACATATATTGTTTAAAACAATACATTCTTTTTATCAAAAAAAAAATTAGGGGAAATTCGCGATGTTACACTAAACACTTTTCTTACTATATGTATTCAAATCAAGGTATGCTCACCAATACATTTTTGTATTGACATATACTATTTTCGTACATGTTTCAGGTTATTTTGCGACGCTTCTTTTTAGCTTTTGGATTTATATTTAAGCTTTGACTTTATTGTATTTTAGTTAGACTTGACGCTTTAGAACTATTGTATACTGTAATTTCCTTTCAATGTAAAATTATTCAAATCAATGTATTCAAATTTACACTTTAATACCATGAGTTATTGAACAATCGTCACTACGTGACACCTCGATGTTTCCGCCATCGGTTGGGGTGTTACATATAGAGCAATGGCAAATACGACAGCTGAAATTATTTGGTTAACAAATCTTCTTCGGGAACTTCATGCTCTACCATCGGGTCGCCCGACACTCTTATGTGGCAACAAGAGTGCTTTGTTCTTAAGTCAAAATCCTATCTCACACAAACGAGCAAAGCACATTGACATCAACTATCATTTTGTCCGATAATTGGTAACCGCTGGAAAACTCCACACTAAATTCATCTCGACAGACAAACAAGTAGCCTATATATTCACCAAGAGTTTACCAAAACCGTTATTTGAAAGATTTCAAACAATGCTTCGTCTTGGCTCTCCACTGACTTGCATTGACCGGGGTGGGGGGGGGTTATAAGGAAACAATATGATTCTTGGAGCAAGATCCATTTCTCCATCAAATTCTTTATGTGTAATTATTGAGTCAAATTATATCTAGCGGTGTTCAAATTCGGATAATTCGAATTTCGGATAATCCGAAATTTTTGGATAGTCAATATTGGGATCCGAAATTTCGGATATCCGAAATTCGAATAATCCGAATTTCGGATTCAGATTCAGATCATCCAACGGATAATCCGAAACTTAAAAAAATATAAAAAATAATACAACAAACGTTCTCCTTTATGTCTAAAATGTGAACCTTGTAAAAAAACAAAAATCGAAGTTAGATAAACGAAACTGGAACAAAAAAAATGTAAAAGAAACTTACTGTTTGGTGGACAGTGACTGTGGAGGTCGGAGACGAGGTGGACGGGGCTGTTATAGAGAAGAGAAGAGGGAGCGACTGCTATGGATTTGAGTAATATGGACTTAGGGTTAGGAGGATTAGGGATTTACGATTGTGTATTGTGTTATGTAGTGTATATAATATTATATATTTATATATATTTCTTTAATATTCGGATTCGAATAATCCGATTATCCGAAAATTTTCAAAATTAGGATCCGAATCCGAAATTTCGGATTATCCGATTTTCGGATAATCCGAAATTTCGGATAATTCAGATTCGGTTTTTTTGAACACCCCTAATTATATCCATGTTTAGAAAAGCAATTACCTCCTTCGTTATTGTGATTGTATTTGTATTTATAAAAGATTAATTCCCATTGCAATTCAATAAATCCGTTACCATATACAGAAAAAAAATACCCAACCGTTAATATTACGCCTCTATAAGTAACACGAATATCTTCCTCCCTCCCTCACTCATATAAACACATTACATTTTCTTGCTCTCTGTATCAAACAAACATTAGTTGTTTACAATGGCGAATCACACTCTTCTTCCCACCATCCCACCACCACCACCACCATTGTTGTTCTCACTATACGCCGGAGACCTCCATCACCAAGTTACTGAACGTGATCTTTATACCCTCTTCTCCATTACCGGCCCTGTTCATAACATTCATCTCTTTAGACACCGTCTCTCCCACAAATCCCTTTGCTATGCCTTCATCCATTTCTACTTCCCTTTTAACGGTATTCAACATTCAACAACCCTTTTTGTAGTTTTCTTTATTTCTTTATTGATCTTTTTTTTTTTTTTGTTAACAGCTGCTGTTGCATTGTATAATTTGAACCACATTGAACTAAGAAAGAAGCCCATAAGGCTAATGTGGGTTCAGAGGGACCCTGTGTTGAGAAAGACTGGATTGGTAATCTTTTTGTCAAGAATCTTGATTCTTCGGTTAATGATGTTGAACTGCAAAAGGTTTTTGGGGTGTTTGGAGTGATTCTTTCTTGTAAAGTTGCTAGAGATGATGATGGAAAGAGTAAAGGTTTCGGGTTTGTTCAGTTTTGTTCTGAGGATTCGGCTTTGTGTGCTCTCTCTGCTTTGAATGGATTTTCTCTTCATGGAAAGATTTTGTAAGTAATCTTGATACATGTTATTGGTTTAAGTAGTTTTGTGAGTTTTTAATTTTCTTGACTACATTTTCAAGAACATATAAATACATTTGTCTGATTTTTATGATTGTTTTTTTATTATTATTGATGCCAATGATTGTACAAGTGTTTATAATCTTGATTCCTTTAACTCATTATTATTATTACTCCGTATTATTATTATTAAAAAGGGGTAGCGGCGCAGCTTGTGGCTCGTTTACCTGCATATAACTTGTAATTGGATGTTACTTTGATAAAAAAAGATTATTATTATTATTATTATTATTATTATTATTATTATTATTATTATTATTATTATTATTATTATTATATGTGGTTTTGTATATGTTTTTGCTTATGATTGAACCTACATTTGCTGGTTTTTTTTTATACAGGTATCATATATGTTGTTGGTTGTATATGTGATTATGTGTTACTTGTTATGATGTTGATTGTAGTATATGAATAACATTATGGTTGTCTTTCAATGTTTTTCTTGTTTAGAACTGTTGAAAAGTATCTCAAGAAAAGTGAAAGAAAGGAGCCTCAATTTACAAATGTGTATGTGAAAAATCTTGATAAAGATTTAACTGAGAGTTCTTTGAAAGAGACATTTTCAAAATATGGAAAGATGACAAGTGCCGTAATCGTGACTGATTCTGAAGGGAAGTCAAGAGGGTTCGGATTTGTCAATTTCGAGTCACACAAGGATGCTGTGAAGGCCATCGAGGGTCTCAATGGCGCGGGAATTGGTAAAGAAACATAAAAACCGTCTTTTGTTTATATAAATTGTCTTCTTTTTGTTTAAGAAGATTTTGTAGCAACTTATTTGTGTTTGGAACAGGTACCAAGAAATGGTTTGTTGGAAAGGCTATGATGAAATCTCAAAGGGCGGAGCTCTTAAGGCGTTCTCATATGAAACAGAAACCAAACGGGTCAAATCTGTTTGTGAGAAACCTTGCAAGTTTTGTAACTGAGAATGATCTTAAACAAGTGTTTGGCGCTTTTGGTAATGTCACTTTTGTTAAAGTGATATGTTATAGTAATGGTGTTAGCAGAGGTATGGCATACATTTGCTTCTCCAAACCTGAAGAGGCAAAGAAAGCTATAGCTTTTCTTAATGGTAATTAACTTAATTAACAACGTAACATGTTGTTTAAATCGTTTCTTATCGACTGTTATGATCACTAACTTGATGTTGGTTCAATTTCCACAGGTTGTTTTTATAATGGGAAGTACATGAGTGTGTCTTTGGCTCTGCACAAAGAAGAGCATACTAAACACTTGCAAACCCTTTTATCCTTACAGTATACGCCTCCCTTCGCTTATAAAGTACCAAAGTTACATAAGTTGGAGGAAACGAAGGTTCAGAAAGAAGATCTAGCAATTGAAGCAAGCTCTTGTGACGTTGAGGATGATGGTTTTGTTTTAGTAGATAAGTCTCCCAGTGACTCAGAGTGTGATGTGTAGATCGGTCTCAGTTTAGTGGTTTTGGTGAATATACAAACGAATACATGTAAGTACGAATGCGGGGTCTTCCAATCAAGTCTTGTAAATGAGTTGCAATTGATGAACAATAATTGTAGATATCTGAAACAGGTCTTTTACATATGGTTTGTATTCACACAAACCGAAAATCAGTAAGAAAATTGTAGTTTCATATCGATCTTTGTTACATTAGGGGCAAATACATCCATCTTTGTCACATGCATATGGATGAGTAGTAAGACAATTTCATGCAGTGTGATATTAAGTTGTTTATTTTCATTTTCTTTTCTTTAATTTTTTTTGTGATTTTGGTCGGCCATTGGACTCAATCAAAAGTAACAAATATGAATACAATACAATGTGATCAACAATGAAAACTAAACTATGATTGCTTCTTGATGTTCGGTTTGTTGGAATTCAGGATCAAAATAACAAAACAATACTCGAATTTGAATAACAAGAACAATAATAATGATGTATTATTTACGAATGGAACAACAAATACAATCGAATTCTGAGATACACTTGACTTTTTGGATTGTGTTTATGAGAGACAATCTTGATAACTAACAATGAAACATAATAGTCCTATATATATGATCTGAAACATTGTGTCCCCTTGAAAACGGTTGTGTCTTGATCCTACCGGTTTGTATTATTTTGGCGCCAACATAACTAGATTAACCGTAGGGGTATTATTGTCATTTCAGCTCAATATGCAGCCTTCAAGTCTTCGAGTATCTGTTGTGCTTCTGTCTTCTGATCCGGTTATAATCTTGAATTTGCAGCCTTGTTTTGTTGACCCATATTGACCCATATGCAAATTTTATCCATCTAACTTACTAACTAAAGTACTAAACTAAAGTCTAAGACTTACAATTATTCTAATTATACATACATCACATACGAACTAATACATAGGTTTAATATTTACATAATACAAATATACTAATAAAACAAGTTCATATTTATATCTTAACACGGTTCTTTATGGGAGAAACCGAAAAAACAATCTGTTATGGTGACAGTTTACAAACTGCCAACATTTATATGCTATGAACCGTTGCTCTGCCTGGTGTAACCGTCAAACAACGAGACACTTCGGTTCATAACAAATCGACACAAACCTATTCCCTTGTTGGACATATACGGCTCAATCAAGCAACAACTATTACATAAAGTTTTGACCCATTAAGACTATAGTATGGACTTGACCCATTTGACTTATTTGACTTATAACATATTACATATTATAAAGTTTGATAATTTTGCAGCCCAATAAAAACTAAAGATTAATATTCAACAAAATTGGCTCTAACAAAATCAAACCATAAATCAAACCTAACAGAAATTAAATGATTTACACTACAAAGTTAAATTAATATATTGTTTAACTGTTTCTTGTCAGTTTTATTAATCACACCAACTTCATTTTTCATATCTAATTTCCACATGATATGGTCCCCTTTAAGATATAAAACATACATAAATATGAAAAGAATGTTCAGAAGGGAAATGAGCAAATGAAGCATGCTCTTGGGCCATCCATCATGATGGTTTTTGTTTTAGCTGATAAGCTTACTTGTAATTCGAAGCAGGACCGATATTCAAATAAATACGTAAAATAGCAAATTTTGGATCATTTAAGAAATCTGATAGTACAATAACTGTAGAAATCTGATACAAGTGTTTTACATGTGATTTGAATACACAAACAGAAAAAACAGTAGTTGAAGTAACATAAACATAATCATTAATCAACATTGTATATGAATTATACAAAGTTTAAGAAAAGAGTGCAGTAGTAATTATTTAACTGATGAGTGCAATGCCTTGTAGGATTAAAGCATCAGCAAGAACTTGATTAGCAGCTTCAGAGGGATGAACACTGTCCCAAAACACAAACTGAGTCGCGTTGCTACATGTACCGACCGATTTTGGATTGCATAAAAACACTGTTGTCTCCACCCTTCCTGTTCCACAACACCCTCTTGTAGCCTCCAAAAAACCTTAAAAGAAATACATATAAAAACAGCCATTAGTTGTAAAAGAAACATTCTTTAGTTAAAAAGACTCAAACCCTGCATTACCTTTTGTCCAAAGTGTATATCTTTGGACAAAATAACATTAAAGATTCAAAATCATTACTTTCTTGTCTAATTGTATTACCATGAGAAGCAGGATCTTTAACAAGGTCGTAGAGCGGTTGAAATATGTCGAAGATAACAATCTTGAGACCGGGGAGTTGTTTTCCGAGTTGGGTTGCTGCAGCATTCACCTTCTTGTTGAATTGTTGAGCATCTGTGTTGAAACTAGCTACACATCCCTTTTCATGTGACCCAAACAAAGTTCTAACCGCGGGCAAACACCCTAGCGGTGGGAGCGATGTCACGCCGATTCTCCTTGCTCCTAACCCATACAAGTCCTGTAGTTTGTTTGTTTGTATTTCAGTTATCAAACTAATTAATAAACTGACACTGAAACTGTTTGAAACAGAATTGATGATAAAACATTAAAAGTTTATAACTACCTTAATGAAGCTTGTGAAGATGCCGATAAGGTACGACCCGTACTGGTCTGCAGTGTATACTTTGTTGATGAAAGGATTAACATAATAATTCTGGACAAAATCGCTGTTGCCGGCACTGATCAAGTACAATGCATCTTTTATTATGGAGGCTGATTTGGTACTTCCTGCAACCTGTGCTAGCTTACCTTGATACTCTTTGTAATATTGCAGTTGTTGTGATAATGGAATTGCATGCTGCAAGTTACAAAATTAACTGTTAGTTTTTTTTTTTTTTTTTTTTTTTTTTTTTTTTTTTTTTTTATGATAATCAATATGTGACAGGAACGCGATACTAGAGTTTGTTATATTACGCTTGCAATGGCGGTTTTGTCATCGTAACCAGATCCAGCAGACGCGAAATTAGCGCCGATCAGAAGATTTTTTCCAGTAGCCTCCGGGCTGAGATACGCCGCTGGGTATGTACTGAATCCCAGCGTATCAGCTGCAGTAATGGAGCAAACATTTAGATTGGTTAACTAAAAGCCCAAATCTATCTTGAGTTTAAATGAAAAATAAACTTATATAATAAAGCTTGACCATGCTCGTGATCTTGAAAGAGCCTTTTATTTATATAATTTTATTAAATGAAAGTTCCGTTTGGTTGTTCAAAAAAAAAAAGTATGTCTACATCGTTATTAGTATATACAAAATTATGATAAAAATAGCCGAGCCCAAGGCTTGGCTCGTTTATATGATTATATTCCCAACCAAAGCCTAATAAAAAAATATTAGATTTAAATAATTCTAACTATTAGCTATTTATTTACTGTATATCATTTAAAACCTTTTAAACCGGTTACTAAAAGCAACTTATTCAGTTAAAAAAAGTCAAATAAAAGCAGCTTATTTGCCGTCTGCCTGCTATTTCGATATAATTTAAAAAAAAAACATCCAAATACTCAAAAATGATAATCAACATCTAAAAATCAACTGTTATATTTTTTTTTTATTATTATTATTTTTTTGGTAATTCATACCAGTGATGTCGGTAGCAAGTTTGCCATTGCAGAATCTTCCAGTGGTTGATGGTTAACAAAGTCACGTCCATAGGGTGGGTAATTAGCTTTAAATATGGTCGCAAGGTAGTCGTTGTTACCGACATCGACCGCAGAGTCACCGAAAGCAATAATAGCAGGAACCAACGACGTAGAGTCTTGAGCTTCACTGGTTGTAATAACTATAGCCACTGCTACAACAACTAACCACCACGACACCGTTTTGGTTCTGGAATCCATGAGCATTTTTAGTCTTTGTTTGGAAAATGTATGTGTGAAGAGATAGAGCAGTGTTCGTTTATAAAGATGGTGCATTTAATATGGGTTGTAAATGTTGGTACAAGATCAATAAAAGCAGTTAAAGAGATACAGATGGATGGGTGATCATTGATCATAGTTTTGGTTTGACATATGTGCATGACAAAAGCTTGTAAATATGAGCGTCTGTGGTTGTGTGGTTATTACTAAAAGGTGCTACATTTTATTTTTGTTCACGGTAATAATAAATATGGATGATCTGTCTTTAAAAAAAAATCTAGCTAATAAATATGGATGCAAGTCCCAACTATTTATTTGGTGGAGTGATACGAGGATATGAAGATAAGAGCTTGAGTTCATTTGGTCTTAGTTCGAATCTCATCTAGAGTGGTTTTACCACAGTAGGCCTTTGGCCAGCGGGTTTTTTTCCGAATTTGTGGCTTGGTGGATTTGCAGCCCCAGTTGGCAGCCATTTGTCGAATTTTAATTTCAAGAAACATTTTTTGTGTGTGTGTTTTAAAAAGCCTTGTTTGTGTTGGGTAATATGTTTAATTATAAGGTCTATGATGCTTAATTGTTGTTTATGGTTGAGGTCTAAAGCGGATCGAATTTATCGAAACGTCTAAGTTGAAATACGGTTTATGTTGTAGGTTTATTTAGATTCAAATTATTCTATCTTATATAGATTTCATGAAATCTAACCTTTATTAATAGATTTGGATGTCTATTCAATGAAACTTTACACTTGGGGAAATGTTGGGTCTTGGTACACTTGGCTACCAGAAAACTGTGTTTATATGTCTATGGTTTACTTTATTTCCTTTTGGGGTCGATGTAATAGACCAAAACACTTCACTTAATTACATATATATTAATTTAGCTTGAGTTGAAATTGTATTTCCCATCTTATGATAAAATGTGTAATGTGGTTGGTTGCTTCCAATAGTAATATAGTATTAAGGATCGATCTGGAGGTCAGGCTTACTATTCCATTTTATGTATTATATATATGTCATGTAATATCGGGTTATACCATATAACATAGTGAGAAATATTCGGAGTGCTAAATTTTGACTAAACTATTGACACACATTCATAAATGTGAAAACTGTTCATCTCAAACAATATTTTGTCTAATTGATCACTTGGTTAGGAGAGTGAAGTGGTTGGGGGAGAAGAGTGAATGCAGGGCATGCATGTGATGGTATTTAAAAGCTTTCCATGTTTGGTTTTGATGACAGCTACGCTTTCCCACTCTACACATGGGTGCACAATGCCATTTTTTTTACGACCAACAAAAGCGCGGTCACCCGGGTAAACCCAATGGCAATAGGCTACCCACGCCCGTGAACGTAGACAGTATTGGTGACCCGGTCCGCCACCATTCCAGGGAACCCCCCCCCCCCCCCCCCCGAAAGCTCACTGTTGTAAAACCTCTGTGTCAACCTAGAAATTTTTTGCTCTAGGTGAGGCTCCAACTCATAACCTCCACATTGAAAGGTTATGGGGTTGCTGCCACTTCACCAGAAGGTGATTGGCGCACAATGTCATTTTAACATCTTCGTGCATCTAAAATAATCTGTTACTTCTAAACGGTAACATATATATCTAACCCCAAACATCCTGCTTTTAATTGGCCATACATCAATAATTCAATTTCGCATTTAAAATATTATACATCATATAATCAAGTTGTATCATCACAACTGTGTTGTAGTGTATAGATGCTATTTTTATTTTTATACAGCCAATTACATAATTACATGTATCCCTCCGTAAACTTAATAATTTACGTATTTATCCCACGTAAAAATTAAATTATATATTTCCACTTCTTAAAACTTAAAAATATTAAAGGGGTGTTTGGGATTGCGTTTTAAAATGGATTTTTAGATTATTGCGTTTTGAAACGCAAATAATAAGTTTTTAGTGTTTGGGGTTGAGTTTTGAAATGGATTTTTAAACTACCAAAAAGCAATAATCTAAAAGCAGCTCAACCTCTGCGTTTTCCACCTCTACTTTTCAAAACGCAGAAGACCCTCTAAATATCCCTATTTATTAAAAACATATTGGATAATAACTATTTTACCCTTCCTTCTAGTAAACCATAAGTATTACCTATTTACCCGTTTTAAGTAGCAACATTCTTTTTACTATTTTCTTGTAATTTTTTTTATTTTCGCTATTTTAAGGGGAATTGAAATTAAATAATCCCAAATTATCGGGTTGGAAGGCGATAATCTCAACTTGAAAATTAGAATCTAACACACCTAACTTGTCTTTGTTTTTATTCACTGGACCAAAACTAACTGCGTTTAACTCGGTTAGTTTTCTGCTTACGTGGCATGCCATTTTATGCATTTTATTGACTCATTTTCACTTTATGGCATGCCACTAACTAAGTTAAACCCAGTTAGTTTTGGTCTAGTTAAATAAAAACTAATTGAAGGGATATAACGATTCTGGAAAAAGAACGCCGGAGAATATGAAGATTCACCGGAATCTTCAAAAGAAATACAAGACGAACAGATTTCAAGGATGGAAAAGCAAACAAAAGGCGAACACACCTAAAGTTTCAACAATAAATCTCCAAGACAAAGGAAGTCTTCGAAGATTGAACGGAAACTTCAACGGAGAACGACCGAATTTTGGGAGAGAAGTGAAAGCAAAGAATAGAAGAAGGAAATTTTGAGAGAATAACCGTTCAAATGAACCACGATGAGGTTTATATACTCATCGCATTAATGACAGTGGGACCCACCTAGGAAGCGCCAAACGTCACACCTTTTCAAATTCCAGACACCAGATGGCGACACGTGTCAACCAACACAAACGGGCGGCCCAGATGATAGTGTGTGACAGTTGTGTGCCACACATGCGCCGGATGATCGACACGTGTCAACAGATCTCACGATCACAATAAAGTAAGCGCGTGCTAACCCACGCGCCTGACAGGAAACACGTGCCCACTGACACGTGGCACAATCTCAACCACGAAGACAAAGCGTCAGACGCGTGGCGTCCCACGCTCCTGACACAGACGAGAAATTGGTAACTGCAACCATGACGTGACATGCCTCAGTCTGCACAAACAGACAGTCACTAAACACGTCAGCAACCATTAAACTTCCATCAGAAGTAACTGATCATTCGAATTCCAGGCGCATTCACTCCAACTCATGAGAAACAAATTGAATGCCAATGATTTAGAATTTATTACCAACTCAGGACCCGCATTAAATCACTCCAATAGCATTTAATTCATGGGCGCAAACTTGACATAAATTTGCAAAAGACGTTCCTCGCCCAACGCCTGCAAGGTTAAGGCGGAACACGTCCTGCATGGCGTAAGCTTGACGTAAGTTTGCAAAAGACGTTCCCCGCCCAACGCCTGCAAGGGCAAGGCAGGAAACGTCCTGCATGGTGCAAAGTTGACGTAAGTTTGCAAAAGACGTTCCCCGCCCAACGCCTGCAAGGGTAAGGCAGAGCACGTCCTTCTCAGCGCAACTTTGACGTAAAACCGGAAAAGACGTTCCCCGCTGAGTTTTTCCAAGAATCCGCGCCAACAAACTACAACACTAGCAAATGAGCTTTCATCAGCGACTAACACATTTTGAGTCTAGCACTCCACCTCCTCATCAGCGAGCAGGAGAAGTCCTAGACTAGGGGGACTTGAAGGGATAGGGAGCCTAATCTGAAAGGCGTCCCTATCCCGGAACAACGGCAAACCCACGCCAGATCATGGCGCGAGAACACGCTCACGCGGAGACAAGCAGTCAACATGTCTCGCGCGCCAAAGCATACGATAAGCAACAAACAACACCTGATACGCGCGTGCCACCACGCGCGGAATTTCCCCTTGACACCTCTCATATGAAGTACAAGGAATGGCAGAAGGAAGATTCATAAAGATCCATGACAGAGTACATACCAACTGGAGAAGGACATGTGGCAGACGGTACAAAAGGTGAACGGCTACACTGTACATGCTGTCGTGAATAGTGACCAACAGGCATTACCTCGCCAACTGTCAGACGTCACATCAGGCAGCATGAATAGCCTGAGCACTGTAGCAAGTACGACGTTACTGTGCACCACCAGAAGTCCGCCACGTGTCAGGCTACTACAACGACCACACTATAGCATGACGACATCAACAGTAACAGGTCCTTTCCCGCCATTATCAGAAGGGCCGTGGGTTTGGGCCTCAGCCGGGCCCAAACTGATTGCGTCATCCGTGGGCCGCCCCATGCAGCCCACCACGGTCTCTATAAATAAGATCGCATGCAACCCTTGTAGATTCATTCAGAAATAACTATCACCACTACACTCATTGTAATCTCCCTTATTATCAATAATATTCCGGTGTACTTACAGTGGACGTAGGTCATTAACGACCGAACCACTTAACTCTCGTGTTCTCACACACTTCATACACACTCACCCACATTAATATTCACACGGGTTACCATCACGGTTTGGGTAAAGGATTAATCTGACAGTAACATAGGTATTAACCCCCCGGTGATTAGTCCTAATCTCCGGGATACTTATTGTTTCTTCACTAATAAAAGTTGGACTTACTAGATTCCAGTTTTCAAGTTGAGATTATTATCTTCCAACCTAACAAAGTTAGAATTATTTAATTCAAAATCCCCCTCTTTTGTTTCTTCATACTCACCCAAAATCTACATGCAACATAGAAATACATTATTTTAATATATAAGTAACAAATTAAAAACTAAAAGAAAACATTACACTCACCTAAGAGATTCGGTTGAGATACTTTTAGTCTTAAGTACTAATGCACTATTTCGTTTCTTCCGAATCCTACTTTATTGTCTAATCGTAACATAATCTTCTCCCTAATGAAATCAAAAAGGTCAAGTACTGGTTGATAACCCACATCACATAATTATATCCAAGAATTAAAAGTCTCATAAATGTTGTTAGTAATGTGATTACATTTGGATGTTGTCCCAAACCCGCAACGACTCTATATTTTCTTATGGTTCTCAATAATAAATGTAAATTCATCCTTATTCATTCCAGAAATGTCACCTAATAAGATTTCATGTTTAGTAACATTAAAAGTTGCAGCTCACCATAAATTTCCCTTTGATGAAGTAACCATAAAAATGGTTTTTTTTATAATTGCTATACAAATGTCTAATACATTCTCTATGCTCTAAAGTAGGGCAACTTATGTAATTGCAAGACCATCTGATGTGACAATTGCTTCCTTAGGTAAGTCAAGAAACCATATCCATGAAGTTGTATTCTCATATTCAAGTACACCATAGGCCATTAGAAAAATGGAATTGTTATCGTCTACACTTGTGACAACAAGTAAGACATTGAACTTTCCTATTAGATGGAAGGCATCAAGAGGATTAACTTTGGGATGACACATACATTAGATGTGCAAACCCTAGGAGCAAAAACCCAATTCCCTCTAGTTGGTGGTGAAATTATCAAGCTAATCTCTAGCTATTGATGCCCTATATTTGTGCTTGTGGGTGTGATTTGCCTCATCTAAGCCTTGCAAATCAAATGTAGTGGAGATTATGACATCATGATTTTTTGTAAACATAAATTCTTCATATATAATGTAGGGCTGGCAATTTAGACACGAACACGATAACCTGACACGAACCTACACGATTTTAACAGGTTTCGTGTTTGGCCTTAACAGGTTTCGTGTCTATAACAGGTCGACACGTTAAGACCTGTTTATTTTCGTGTCGTGTTCGTGTTTACATGTTTCGTGTTCGTGTCTTATCGTGTACGTGTCTTAACAGGTCTTATCGTGTCTTGTCGTGTTTCTTATCATGTCTTGTCGTGTCTTATCGTGTCTTGTCGTGTTAACTTATTTTACTAGGTGTTCCTTATCGTGTCTTGTCGTGTCTTATCGTGTTAACCTGTTATACACAGGTTCGTGTTCGTGTTTGAAAAAAAATGACACGATTAGATTTCGTGTCGTGTTCGTGTTTACATGTTTCGTGTTCGTGTCTTAACAGGTTCGTGTCTTAACAGGTTCAGGTAACCTGTTATGTGATCGATGTCGTTTGGTCGGTCAAAAGAAAAGATTAAGTAGTATATGGAAGTCGAGTCGTCTCCACAGGGAATTGGTGGAAAGAGTAGTTTTGTAAATTTAACTATTAAACTAAAACCTAATTACTTTGCTTTTGCTTTGAATTAAGAAAACGGATTTGAAAAGTTGTAAACAATAATAATAAAGAAGTAACCCCCTCCGAGTTTCCGGTTCAATGATTCACCCAAACCTGGTTAAATGATAGGATACCACATAGACATGGCTTTGTTAAACGATTTTAAATCAAGTGATAACCGAACACAAGTTTTTAATAATAACATGTACAATTCAATTACCAACCCACATGTATCAATTACCCTCCCAATAATCAAACTGCTCACGATGCAAGAAAACCGAATGCGAATGATTAAAAGATAAGTAATTGAAACACACATAAATTGTTTAAATGATTAAAACCACAAATATTCTTCAAGTGAATGAAAAACAATCCAAGAACCAAATCAAACAAGTTTGAAGGTTTCACAAACGAACCGTGCACCCGGAGGTGGTTACATAAAGAAACTAGCCGCTCATCATGATTATGTATGCTTCCATGGATGATTTTGATGATTGATGCATGAAAAGAATGATTAAAATGAGTTTTGGAATGATAAAATTCGTCCTAGAATGGTCCAAGACGGCTAGGGTTGAAGTCCTCTTCGTTTGTGGAGTAAAGAACCCTTAAATATGGCCAAAACCCGAAATTTCGCGTCCATAATCAGATAGGGGCGCAAGCTTGCGCCCCTGGTGAAGTAGGTTGCGCCCTAAAGGGCGCAGATCAGCCAGAATTTGCCTGTCAGCGCAAGGTTGCGCCCTGCTGAGGTAGGTTGCGCCCCTGTGTAAAAATTGGCCATTCTTCGTGTTTTCATCCCCGGTGCTCTCGGGTGACTTCCAATCCTTCTTAACTTGTCCCGAAACCCTCGAATATGCTCCGCTTAATGCTTTTCACCACTGTGCACCTGCAAATCACAAACATTCTCAAAGTAACTATGTTCCATGCAATAAATCACATAAAAACACATAATTAAATACATCTTAACATGGTAAAACACCCTCTCATCACACCAGCCCTAATATAATGTGAAACTTTATTTAAAATTATTATAGAAATATACCAACTATCTCACGATTTTTAATTGATCATAATTTTTTCAGACGCTAATATTTAAAAAAAATATTAACACCATAAAACGAGTTTTATGTATCCTCTTTAATTTGAGTATTGTATTGCTATAAACTTTTTAAATAAACAAAATTGATGTCATAATTAACAGTGTCTAGGGAAAGCAATAATCCAAACCAAAATCAACCAAAAATCGGTTATTGATTTTTTTGTACTACCTTCGATTAACACAAGTTTGGTTATTAACAAAACCGAACCCAAAATTGGTGATCTAATCGAATAAAACAATGTAACTTACCGAAAGTGAATGGTTAACAAAATGAATTAACGGATGTCGTTGGTTTCGGTTGAGGCAAATAATCAAACGGACATTCTTCTATGCCAATATATATGTTCACATCTCTCGGACATTCGTCTAGATGATGTATATATAGGTCCGGGATGGCTCAATGTCTTTGGGCCTTAGGCAAAAGTCTGATACTAAATTATTTCTTATGTGTGTAACGTGTGTATAGTGTCATCCAACATTAATGAAAAGAATGTTAACTTAAAATAGTTATATAAAAAAATCGTCATACCACGTTGATCGTGAAAGAAAGTGATGGCAAAAAACGCTTATAATGCATGTGCACTAGTGCACTCTTTCTATATTGCTAAGAGGATAAAATGATTTGATAACGATCCCAAACCTAAAATCAATGCATTGGGTTATGTTTCGTATAAAAACACAAGTTATAACTATTAAATAATTTTAAAGGCTTGAACCCTCATTTATTTTCAATAGCCCTAGACTACCCAAGGATTGTCAAAACATTTAATTTACATCAAAATCATCCATATACCAAAGGCAACATTCTAGAGCATCACGTAATATATAGTATGGTTGGTATACGTCGATTTACACCAAACTTAGCAAAATAATTTGAAGTTGGTACACTATAAAGTTAAAAGAACTTATGATAATCAATTAGATACTTGAGTCACCTACTAAGGCCATAAAGGCGTTAAGTTAATACAAACACTGTCTTTATATTTATCTAGTTAAATTAACATCAATGATACTAAAAGGATACCCCAATGGTCTAAAATGTTACTTTAAACTCGGATGAACTATATTTTAGTGATATCATTTTGGATTTTCGCCTAACGTTAATCCATGTTACTTGAGGGTGGAAGGTATCCGGCAAAATTTTCCCAAACACCCCGATTTGTGTATGAATCATTCGAGAAAGCACTCGAGGACAAGTACTCCAAGATTTTGAATGAGAAAATCGGCCCCAAATTAAAGGAAATGGTGTTCCAACGCGGCCCTGAGCATGATGAAGCCTTTCCCGTCTTCCCCAGACCACACCATTCTCCCTAACATCATTTTTTACTATACTAGTTATATCCTTACCTTACATTACTCTAAAAAAAATTCATTTAATCTACAGATAAATTTGATAGAACAATTACAATGAACAAAGTGTTTTTAACGTATAGGGTAAGGTATCATACCTAGATTATCTTATGTACGAGCAAGAATCAAATAAAAAGATTATAAATCAAAAAAAAAAAAAAAAGTACAAACTGAGAACTAATATGAACCTTTATTAAGTTAAATCAACATCTATTATAACAACTTGTTGGTTAACAAGGTGGCAATTAAGTGAAAAATGAAAGTTGGTTATGGTTGGGAGAGGCAAATTAAAGGGAGCTAGAAACAGGAGTAATTAAGTGTTGACTTAAAAGTTTTAATCTACTTTCATTGATTTTTCAAACTCAAAATTCCATTATATACTTCATTAATTATTTCTTTTAAAAATAGATATACAACCAAATCAAGAATTTCATGCTCTTTAATTTGTAAATAGTATTACTATATTTAATAAAAAATAATACTAAGGCATAGAGCATTCATAGCCCGTCCCCTATTCTCAACCATATAATTTAAGGAAAAATCATAGTTTTCTAAATTTGTCTCTCACTTTTTCAAAGTCTCTCGAGCATTCACAGCCTGTCCAGTGTCCCCCATCCCCAACCATATAATTTAAGGAAAAATCATAGTTTTCTAAATTTGGCTCTCACTTTTTCAAAGTCTCTCACATTCCATTCCCATTTATATCTCCTATAAGCTTTTTTTTTATTATTATTTTTTTTCTTTACAACCAACATCAAATCACTCCACATTCAATTTGTATTATTTTATTATTATTAAATGAGATGAGGGAAGTTGAAAGACCCCATATATGGAGGCTCAACATAGGTTTTTTGCAAATTTTAGAACTGGGGTATGCGGATAGGGATTAGAATGGAGTGAGTTTTTATGTGATTTTCTTAAATTTTAAGAATGAGGGAGAGAATGGGGGATGGGTTGTGAATGCTCTCACATCCCATTCCCCATTCAAATCCACTATAAGTTTTTTTATTATTATTTTCTTTCTTCACAACCAACATCAAACCACTCCACCTACAATTCGTATTATTTTATTATTATTAAATGAGATGAGAGAAGTTGGAAGACCCCATATATGGAGGCTCAACATAGGTTTTTTTGCGGATTTTAGAACTGGGGTATGGGGATAGGAGTTAGGATGGAATGAGTTTTTATAAGATTTTTTTAAATTTTAAGAATGGGGGAGGGAATGGGGATGGGTTATGCATCAGGCATATAATGAGGCATCTAACACTATTCAAATGATGCGTATAAGTTGTCTAAGTCTCTCCAAATGTATCATCAACCATTTGCATGGTGCATTGAACATTACATCTTTGTATTCAAGTAATTGGTTTTGCTTATACAAGTACAATTACATATACACAATGTGTAGCATATATACGTGTGTCCAAATTTCATGTATTAGAGCCTGGTAACTGTGTAAGGCCATGGGGTGTGGATTGAGGAAAGTGATCAAGGAGTAGATGTGGCACCCTACCCCCCCCCCCCCCCCCCCCACACATACACACACACACAAATTCAGTGACTTCAGTGATAATTGCCGGAACTCCCCGTTTGAAAAAAAGGTGTACTACCAACTATATAATAATAATATTATATGCACACATATGTAGTAATAATATATAATAATATTATATAAAATAATAAAAAATAGAAGTGGAAAAAGGGGAAACCATTTCCCTAATTTAGAAGAGGGAATGGGGAAATGACGTGACGCTGATGTGGACTTGGAAGAAGGAGGGTGTTCCACACCCCATGGCCTAATAAAACGACGAAAATTGAATACTCGTCCTCTAAAGTACAGTCCCACTTCTTGATTCACTTTTAGTAACTTTTAATATGGGTTTGAAATGTCATGAAAGTTATTAATTAGAATGATTAAGTTTAAGAATGTATAAAAGTTGACACGTATTAAGTTACTTGAAATCCTTGCTATTAACATTTTGGTTTTACTTTCTTAATTAATATGGGTTTGGAATGTCATGAAAAATGTTGATTAGGATGGATTAAGATTAAGAATGCATACAAGTTGACACATGAGTTTTACTTTCTTAATTGATGCAAAAGTTTCGTTTTCTCAGAGGGAAGATTGTAATGTGGAGAAAGTCTAGAGAACTGGTAGATATTGAGGAAGAGAAATGTTTGAAGGAAGAGATTGCGGAGTTAGAAACAACCATGGAGTTGAGGGATCTTTCGGAGGAAGAGGTTTGGGTTTTCGAGCAGGCTAAAAAGAAGCTTGGAGAGTTAGAATTCGGGAAGATTAAAGATCTCAAACAAAAGTCTCGAGTGCAATGGGCTAAAGACGGAGATGAGAATTCTCGATTTTTTTCATGGTATAATTAATAAGCGGAAGGCTTTTAACTCCATACCGGGTTTAATAGTGGACGGGATTTGGGAGTATAAGCCTAGTGTGATAAAGAGAGAGGTGTGCAGATTCTTTCGAGACAAGTTTCGGGAGGATTTGACCACGAGACCGAGTTTGGTATGTGATGGTTTGAAGCAAATATCGGCCGAGGAGAGCAGTATGCTGGTTGAACAGTTTAGTGACAGAGAAATTAAACAGGCAGTGTTCGAGTGTGGTGATGATAAAGTGCCAGGTCCAGACGGTTTTAATTTTCGATTTCTTAAGAGATTCTGGTATTTGTTTGAGGCTGACTTTAGCGATATTCTTAATGAGTTTCATGCGTCCGGGACTATTCATAGAGGGGTTGGGTCTTCTTTTATTACGTTAATTCTGAAGATTAAAGATCCGGTTAGTTTGGGGGAGCATCGTCCAATTAATCTAATTGGTATTGTGAGTAAGGTGGTTTCGAAAATATTGGCTAATAGATTGAAGAAAGTGATGGGTAATATCACTTCGGAGACCCAGTCGGCTTTTTTATCGGGTCGATATATTTTAGACGGGCCGTTGATTATTAGTGAAGTTATGACTTGGGCAAGGAAAGCTAAGAGAGATATGTTTCTATTTAAAATAGACTTTGAAAAGGCGTATGATAACGTCAATTGGGGGTTTCTGTTGATGATTTTGAGACAGATGGGTTTCCCGGATCTTTGGTGTGAATGGATTTATAGTGTGGTGTCTTCGGCTCGGTCGTCAGTTTTGGTGAATGGCTCCCCTACGTTTGAATTTAATTGTGAAAAGGGTCTTCGACAAGGTGATCCGATTTCTCCGTTTTTATTTATTATTGTTATGGAAGCTTTTTCTGCTTTGTTTAGTAAAGCGGTAAAAATGGGAGTCTTTGAAGGGATTAATCTCCCGAATGAGGGGCCGATTATGAGTCACTTATTATTTGCGGATGATGCGATTATTACGGGGGAGTGGTCTATTGAAAATTTTAAAAGCTTGAGCCGGATTTTGAGGATATTTTATCTTTGTTCAGGGTTGAGAATTAATTTACAAAAGTCCACAATTTTCGGTATTGGCAGAAGTTATGAAGAAGTCCAACTTATCGCGAATGGCTTTGGTTGTAGAATTGGGTCGGTTCCGTTTGTTTACCTCGGGATTTTAGTAGGCGCTAATATGAATAAAGAAAATAATTGGGAGGCGGTGGTTAAAGTGTTTATGAATAGATTGTCGAAATGGAAGGCGGATTCTATATCTATTGGAGGTAGAGTGACATTGATTAAGTCGGTGCTCGAAGCTCTTCCCACTTACTATTTCTCCTTGTACAAAGCGCCGATTTGTGTTTTAAAGAAACTCGAGACTTTGATAAAGAAATTCCTTTGGGGTGGTGGTGAAGGTAGGAATAAGATACACTGGATGGGGTGGGAGGTGGTGACCGGGTCGAAGCGTAGAGGTGGTCTTGGCTTATCTAAACTAGAATGGTCGAACAAAGCTCTTTTGCTAAAAGGGCTTTGGAAGTATCGTAATGAAGTAGAAGCTATGTGGAGAAAAGTTATTGATGCTATCCATGGGTCGAAAAGAAAGTGGGATTTGGTTAAATGTAGCGCTCGGTATCCTGGTACGTGGTTGAAGATTGTCCGTTTTGGCTGTAGAGTTAAAGATAACGAATCGAACTTTAATTCCATGGTGCGGGGAGTCGTGTGCGATGGTGGTACTATTCGATTCTGGATCGATAACTGGGTGGATGAGAAACCTTTGAAAGATCGGTTTCCATCTTTGTTTAGATTAGAGAAGAATAAGTGGTGCAAGGTTAAAGATCGGGTGATAAATGATAGAGGCCACACGTTATTGAAGTGGGAATGGAAGTCGTATCCAGAAAATGGTCCGGAAGCGGTAGAGTTGATCGATTGTCAAAGGCTTGTTTCAGATTGTAACCTGGTTGACGCTCAAGACTATTGGAAATGGATGACAGGTTCGGACGGCCAGTTCTCGGTGGCAATGGTAAAAAGATGGTTAATTAACGAGCCTGCTAATGATAACCAGACGGTTTTCGATTGGTGTAATTGGGTACCAAAGAAGTGTAATATTTTTATGTTACGAGCTACTTTGAATCGGATTCCAACTAAAATGGCGCTTAGGAGAAGAAATATTGAGGTGGGAGATACTAGTTGTGTTTTTTGCGGCGATCAAGAAGAGTCTACGGATCATATCTTTACAGGTTGCATATTTTCTTTGGGTGTTTGGCTTGGCATTGCGAGTTGGTGTGGGCTTCCGCCGATTTATTTATTCGATACTAGAGATACTTTGGAAATTCAAAAAATTTTCCAAAATTCGAAGACTAAGAGAGAGGTTATGCAAGGGTTGGTTATTATTACTTGTTGGAGGATCTGGAAGGCCAGGAACGAAAAGGTGTTTAAAGATAAGAGGCATATGGTTACGGAGATAGTGGCAGACATTAAAGCTTTAGGCTTCTTGTGGTTTAGAAGTAGATATAAATCGGTCTCGGTAGATTGGTATATGTGGTGTAATTTTGAATTTGTGTAATTGTTTTGTTTTGGCTTTGTTCGATTTATTTCCGTCTTGGAGATAGGTCGACGGTTGTTGTGAATGAAATTTGCTTTAAAAAAAATACAAGTTGACACATATGTAAGTTACTTGAAATCCTTGCTAAAACCTCGACTCGAGTCAAATTTACTAAATAAAAGCTCAATTAATAAATCATATCTAATGGACCCCAGGTTTATAGTTTATACACCGGGCTTAGTTAACATCAATATAATAATCAATATGTTATTATTTATTTTTTTTAAAACCATAAATGCATTTTATTAATTAAAACGAAATACGAACGTTACATCACAATAGAAGGTAGACGAGCAACAAGCTGCGCCGCCACTCCTTTCTAAATTGCGAACCCTAGTCTACTAAAGACAAATCATTGCCCCCTGGAGATGAACTATTGTTGTGGACGACCCGTTAGACCCTGGTCGAGAAACACATAGCTTCTGGCGCTAGGGAGCCAAATGTATCAAAGGCCAAGGGGATAAAGGCATGTTGGTTCTCTACACAGGCTTTAGCATGCTTATCTACCTTTTCAATTCCGCCTTTCTTAATGCTTGCCCAGCTACAAACCCTGTTTCCCTTAATCCAACCAAAGGAGATATCCCTGTGAGATCCACGCAAGCATGTTTCCCCCTCTCCCAACCAAAGACAAGTAGATCCGCTGGTCGCAGGGTGGATCTCCCTTCCGCAGGGTCTGTGAGAAAATCAACAGGGGCTTCCTTTTTGGCAGAAATCCCAGCTCTTCTCAGGATGTCCCACAAAACGTCCCTCACCCAGTCATGCCTGTATTTGAACCCAGGGAGCTCTTTGCAATGAATTGCGTGCTCCCCATATTTATCCATGCAAGCTTTACGGCATATGGGGCATGTTTTATCTTCCGGATACATAGGAATGAATAGTATAAGGAATGAATAATATATTATATTATATGTGTAATTCTTAATTCTTATTATTATAGGTATACATAAAAATTTCCGCGCAATAACCACATTGTAAACAAGCCCTGGCTTGAGCTTGTGAAGTTATATGAGTCAAACTTGAGGCGTTATAATGTTATATAAAGTTTACACTCCATCAAACACTAGATTAAACCCTTATCAAATAAAACCAGTCACCTCCTATAATCCTTTATCCTCTTAAATAAAGTATTGTAATAATGCATTGAGTTGGGTTGGAGTTAGCGGTCAAGAGTTGACTTTCAAAATTTGGCAGGTCATTTTTCTTGGTTAAAGGAGGTGCGTTAATGCATTTGAGTTGGGAGATGTCCATCACTTTAATGCCTTTGAAAGCGAAACCTTCGATGTGTACAGGACTCCACCGCTTAGACGGTCGTCTGGTTAAATACTTCACTTATCCAGAAAAAAAAAAAAAAAAAAAGACCAAACATGAGTTTATTTATTTTTGAACGTCAAGTGGTGCAGCCGGTGGAGCTCCGCCTAATAACCTGTGCCAGCCTGTACTGATTATTTATCCCATCTGGATTGGGGATCTTCCAAGGTGAAACCCTCACATGTGATAAATATGGCTCCGACCGGAATCGAACTCTCAACCTCCATATTGCCTCCACTCTAGACTTGAGTTAATAAAAGGGAAAATCACTAGATCAATATATCTTACAAAAATAACATATGACACGTCTAATAAGTCACGTAAAACAAGAGTGTTCAGACGATGCCACGTATATAAAGCATCAGTTTTAGCCTTTTAAAAAAGTATGGGATCCTCATGCAAATCCAATAACTTGACATGTGTCTTAAACGTCTTGAGTTGTACGAAACATCTAACCAAGGTTTTCAGAACCGGACCGGACGTCAAACCGGACCCCCGGCCGGTTCGACGAACCGGCCCAAAAAACAAAAAAAATTAAAAAAAATAAAAAAAAAAATCCGGTCCGACCGGCCGGTTCACCGGTTCAACCCCGGTTCGCTGCAAAAACGGTCCGACTACCCGAACCGGTCCAGGCCCCGGAGCCCGGTCCGACCGGCCGGTCCGGTCCGGTTTTCAAAACAATGCATCTAACATTAGACGTCTAAGAGTCTAATGGAAACATCTAAGAATATGATAAAACATCTAATAATATGACGAAACGTCTAAGAATCTAACAAAACTTATGAGAATTTGATTAAATGTCTTATTGTACTTGGTTTAGAGCATTGGTCCCTTGCTTTTTAAAATATCAAAGACACTCAGACTTTTGCATGTGTCAACCTCTAAGCATACCTGTTTTGCGTGACTTCTTGAAATATAATATAGACGGTTAAATGTATATGAGGTTTAGAAACTTAAAATTATTAGGGAGGAAGGATTGCTCGTCAAGTGTAGCCCGGTAAGCACCAATATTGTGTTGCCACTTCACAGTTATCAAGTACTATCATAAAATAGGGTAATTGGTGACACCAGTATCCTATAGCATTCTAGAAGGCTAAAACCGTAAAATCTTTTTTCCTTTTCTATTTTAAAGTTAGATTAAGCAATTAAACACCAATACACCATTTAAAATTAAACATTAATAATTAACGGAAAAAAATTACATTATTGAAATCTTAACTACATTATAAAAAATTTAAAGTAAAACATGACAAAAAAAACTAACTACTATTCATCATATTTGTCCGACTTGAGACAGGATAAATTTAGAGATACAAGATGTCCCATAAGATCATATCAAAGTCGGAAATGCATATCCTCGTTTCGTAACTTCCTAAGAACACTTTCGTCAAAGACTGGTTCTACCAGGGGGATCCCTTATGTGGACTGGGGATATCACTTTTCCCTCGTCCTTTAAGATCATGTTGTGCAACAACATGCACGCATACACAACACCCCTAAACTTGCCTACAGTCATAGCCCGCATGAATTTCCTAAGTGTACCCTTGTTTCCCTTTAGAATACCTAAAGACCGTTTCACGTCTTTTTTTTTCCCAACTATTGCTCCTCTAATCTCTTTTCTTTTGGATTGGTCATTTGGTTGGATATCTAAACACTTTCACAAACATTGCAGACATTTATAACGCGAAACCCGTGTGTGTTAACTATTGCGTTAAAGAAACATTGCAGACATTCATGTGAAGGTCATTCAGGCATACATAAATATTCATCGTATTCGTCAAGAGAATTACCAGTTGCGAGGTGTTAAACAACAAATGTTCACTTTTGTATAGCCCTAAAACTTTTTTTCATCCTCTCATCTAGATCCTCTTGAAACCATTCGTATTTTATTTCTATATCACTTACTGTCAGGTTTTGTAATACGATCAACCCAAACAACCAGAAATACTCAAGATCTTATTCAGACTTAGAAACAATCAACAATTACACAATAACCTCACTACAACCCTCACACTCAATCTTCTAGATCATCAACATGATGATCTTGATATAACAAACAAAAGATCTAATTAACAGGTTACTCGAATCAAAAGAATAATGACTGAAACCCTAGACCTAAACAATATCAGGAAGATGACTTTTGAGAGAAAGATGAAAAAACTCAGAGATCAAAAACTGAGAAGTGTTCGAGATAACAACTCTTTTATAGGTAGTTGTAACAACTTGCAAAGAAACACAAATCTAACGGTTTAGATTTGTTTGTGTTTCTTTGATAAACGATCAGGATGACTTCGTAGACCAAGACACGGATTGATGACGTGTACTGGGCTTTTATTTAACAAATATCACGGACTGGGCTGGTGCTTCACCAAAGCCCACTTCACTTGTCTTTATCTCGGCCCAACAGCTACATCTACAACGCTCCATCAGTCCAGTAGCCCATCACCATCTTCTCAGCTCACAATAATTGTTTTAATCTATAAATTTAACACAATAAAAGTGTATTAGGACAATGTCAATCTTTTCTATAATTTAACACCCCCCCCCCCTCACTTTTATTGCCAAAAAGATCATTCATGTTTAACCAATTACAAATGATCTCATGTTGACTCACAGCCAACCCCTTAGTAAAAATGTCAGCAATTTGTTCTTCTGACTTTATATACAAAGGTTTTATACTTCCTTTTAAAACTTTTTCTCTTAAGAAATATAAGTCTATTTCAAAATGTTTCGTTTTGTCGTAAAACACAGGATTGTTTGAAATAGATATCGCAGCAGAATTATCACAATAAAGAGTAACAGGAAGAATGACCTGTATTTGCAATTCACCTAACAAGTTTATCAACCAAAGTACTTCACATGTTGCAGTACACATAGACCGATACTCAGCTTCAGCTGTGGATCGAGAGATTGTGGACTGCTTTTTACTTTTCCAAGAGATTAAGGATTTTCCTAAGAATATGCAATATCCTGTAACTGATTTTCTGGTTACCATACATTTAGCCCAATCTGAATCAGCATATGCTGACAGATTAAACTCAGACTCAGGACATCTAACAAAAGATATCCCTTTTCCAGGAGCTCCTTTCAGATATCTCAAGACTCTCATAGCCAACTGAAAATGTGCTCTAGTTGGCTTATGCATATACTGACTTAGTATATGCACAGAGTATGAAATATCAGGTCTCGTATGAGACAAGTAAATGAGCTTCCCTACAAGTCTTTGGTATCCAGTAATATTAACAAGATTTGCAGACTCTTTAGTAATTAAGGAAGTCACTAAATAGTTAGGATCAATGGGACTGTTGGCAAATTTGCACCCACTCATGCCATACTCTGCCAAGAGTTCCATACAATATTTTCTTTGGGTTAGACAAACACCATCACTAGTGTCTACAACCTTAATTCCTAGAAAATATTTTAGACTCCCTAAATCCTTAATCATAAACTTGGTTTTTAAAAACTCTTTTACAAGTCCTATTTCAACCTCATTATTTCCAGTGACTATAATATCATCCACATAAACAAGCAAAACAATGAACACAGAAATTGCTATTTTTAATGAACAAAGAATGATCACACTTACTTTGTTCAAAACCATTTTCAACTAACACACCAACAAGCTTTTCATTCCACATTCTAGGGGCTTGTTTAAGCCCATACAAAGACTTTTTGAGTTTACACACCCTAGTATCATCTTTTTCAAAATAACCCTCAGGCAACATCATATAAACATCTTCACATAAATCTCCATAGAGAAAAGCATTATTCACATCAAGTTGGTATAAAGACCAATTATGTTGAATGGCAACAGCTAACACACATCTAATAGTTATCATTTTCACAACAGGTGAAAATGTCTCATCATAGTCAATACCTTCTCTTTGACTATAACCCTTAGCCACTAATCTAGCCTTAAACCTATCTATTTCTCCTGTAGACTTGTATTTGACCTTATACACCCACTTACACCCAATAGGTTTTCTATCACTAAGTAATTCAACCAATTCCCAAGTTTTATTCCTATTTAGTGCTTCAATTTCATCATTCATTGCACTTATCCAATTAGGATCATCACAAGCTTGATGATAAAATTTGGGTTCAACAGTTTTATTTAACATTGATACAAAACACAAGTTTTCAGGACTAAGATTAGTGTAGTTCACTACACTTTCTAAACCATATTTAACCTTCCCTTCTATGACATACTCACTCAGTTTTTTAGGCAAAACAGACTGTCTAGAGGATTTTCTAACACTCAAATTTGGTTCAGGTGTATTGTTTCCCTCAGACATAAGTGTTTCATTTCCCTCAGCCACAATTGTTTCATCAATATGATTATCACACTCAACCCTACCTGTTCCAGACTTAGTCCTACTAGGTTGCTGAATCTCAGCCTTACCAGTAGCAGGACTTGGGCTGACAACTGGTTGCTGAGACCCATGACCATCATCTAATGATTTATCCCCTAATTCATCATTGGGAACACCTAGACCATTTGAATGTTTGCCCTCAACAGTTTCAAAATAATCAAAGAAATTTATATTGTTAATTTCTTTATTAAATTTAGAATCATAGTTTGTTAAATTTTTAGACTCTTTAAAAGGAAATACAGTTTCATAAAATCTAACATCTCTGGAAAATAGAACCTGTCTAGTTTCTAAGTTCCAGAGTTTGTATCCCTTTTTTTCAAAAGAATATCCAATCATAACACACTTATCAGCATGACTCTCAAATTTATCAGGATTATTTAAAACTGTACTAAAACACAAACATCCAAACACTCTTAGGTGATCTATCAAAGGTTTAAATCCAAACAAAAGTTCATAGGGGGTTCTACCTTTTAACACAGATGATGGAGTCCTGTTTATTAGATAAGTAGCAATTAGAACACATTCAGACCAAAAACTCAAAGGCAAATTTGCTTGAAACAATAAAGATCTTGCTACATTCAATAAATGCCTATGTTTTCTCTCAACAATCCCATTTTGTTGAGGTGTGTACACACAAGTAGTTTGATGGGTTATCCCTTTAGTTCTACAAAATTGTTTAAAAGTTTGATTTACAAATTCTGATCCATTATCAGATCTAAACACTTTAACATTTCTTTCAAACTGATTTTTTAAACAATTTGTGAAGTGTTGAATATTTTCAAACACTTCAGTCTTATGTTTCATTAAGTAAACCCATACACACCTTGTATAATCATCTACAATGGTCAAAAAGAATCTAAAACCTTCTCTACTTTTAATTTTATATGGACCCCAAACATCAAGGTGAACAATTTCTCCTAAGTTAAGAGTTTTATGCTCACTTAAGGGGAAAGGTTCTCTATGTTGTTTAGCTTTATGACAAGTTTCACAAGGCATATGACTATCAAAGGTTTTAAGTTTAAGTTCATCTTTTAAAACTTTTAACACAGTTTCAGAAGGGTGACCAAATCTAGAGTGCCACAATTTAGACACTTCTACACTATTACAACATATACTAGTAAACACAGAGGACTCACCACAGAAGTATAGACCATCAAGTTGATTACCAGTCACCAGGGTTTTCTTTGTTAAAGAATCCTGGATATAACAATTGTTTTCATCAAACAACACAACTAATTTACTATCTTTGGCAAGTTTATGCACAGAAAGTAGATTAACAGCATAGTCAGGAACAACAAACACATCATATAGAGTGACTTTATCACTTAATTTGATATCACCAATTTTAGTGACCCTTGCACTAGTCCCATTTGGATGTTTAACAGTTATATTGTATTCTAAAACATCTATTAGATTAATCATATTTTCATCACTCATGACCATGTGTTGGTTTGCTCCTGAATCACAAATCCACCCAAGCAATTTATATCCCTCACTAATACTAGAAAATGCAAATACAGGCCTATAACTACCACTAGTAGCAGAAAGGCAATGTACATTCATACCTGCAGAATTGCAGGCAGAAGTAGATTCTTCAGACTTCTTATTTAACAGATTCAACAATTGTGATATCTGTTCAGAAGTAAACATACTTGAAGAACCATTAGTCTCAACATTTGAACTACTCACACTGTTACTACTAGCAGGTTTTTTATTTTGTCCAGGTCTAAACTTCATCCAAGATGGATAACCTACTATCTCAAAACATTTTTCAACAGTGTGACCAACTTTGTTGCAATGAGTACATTTTAAGTTTTGAGCAGCCAGTTTGTTATTTCTTTTCTTATTATCAAAAGACTGATTTGACTTAGAGAAAAATCCCATAGTTTTACTAGTATCTTTAGTTCCACTAGTCAAATTAGAACTCCTATGAGACTCTTCTCTTGACACAATGGAAAAAGCCTCTTTAACAGATGGTAATGGTTCTCTAATCAATAAGTTTGTCCTAACAGACTGATACACTTCATCAAGACCCATTAAGAATTGCATAAGCTTTATTAAATGATTAAAGTCATTAAACTGTTTAGAAGCATCACAAACATATGCAGGTAATTGTAAAATTTGATCCAATTGTTTCCACATTATATTTAGTTTGTGATAGTATTCTGAAACAGTAGATCCATTTTGTGAAAAAGAATTTATCTTTTGATACAATTCAAAAACAACTGACCCATCAATTTTATTATATGTTTCTTTTAAGTCCTTCCAAACTTCTAAAGCTAATTTAGAATAGACTTGTCCTAAGTACAATTCTTCAGAATCAGAATTAAGTATCCAAGTTAACACAACTGAATTACATCTGTCCCATTGCCTAGCAAGTACAGGATCATCACTAGGTTTAACACATTCACCAGTTATAAACCCTAGTTTATTTTTAACTTGTAATGCAAGCAACATGGCATTAGACCACACATTGTAATTCTCAGTCCCTTTTAGTTTTATATTCACTATAGTAAGATTAGCAGAATCACTAGCATGTAAGTACAACGGATCACTTGCATCAAGTTTATTTATCTGAGTTCTAATAACCAGATTATTATTAATATTCAGATCATCATTAATATTGTCATCAGCATTCACATTATCATCATCAGCCATTTTAAAAACAGAATCAGATATCACAACAGACAATTAAATTCACAGATCTAAACAGTAAAAAACACACCAGTCAAGAACACACACAGATGAAAAAAAAAAAACAAACAAAGTTTCAATCAACAACTGGCGAAGCCCCGTGGGTGATCCAGATCGTCGATTCGTCACTCAATAGGTGTCGACGCAGGTCCTCACGAGGGAGCCCCTAATGACCTAATCCCAACCTTAAAGCTAATCAGAGACTCAAGCTCTGAGCAACAGACTCCTTAGGACAGACTCTAGAAAAAATAAACAAGAAGAGTGGAAAGATCTCACCAAATATAACCCAAGTTAGGGTTTCTCCAAACTCGTAATGAACAACCTTCACTTAGGGTTGTTCATCAGAGAGCATAAAGAGAAAAATAGCTTCCAGTTGTCCAGATCCACGAACAAGAAGAGTTTCCTTCAAACAGCAGACTCAAAGACCAAGAACAGAGCTTAACCTAAGCTCTGATACCATGTCAGATTTTGTAATACGATCAACCCAAACAACCAGAAATACTCAAGATCTTATTCAGACTTAGAAACAATCAACAATTACACAATAACCTCACTACAACCCTCTCACTCAATCTTCTAGATCATCAACATGATGATCTTGATATAACAAACAAAAGATCTAATTAACAGGTTACTCGAATCAAAAGAATAATGACTAAAACCCTAGACCTAAACAATATCAGGAAGATGACTTTTGAGAGAAAGATGAAAAAACTCAGAGATCAAAAACTGAGAAGTGTTCGAGATAACAACTCTTTTATAGGTAGTTGTAACAACTTGCAAAGAAACACAAATCTAACGGTTTAGATTTGTTTGTGTTTCTTTGATAAACGATCAGGATGACTTCGTAGACCAAGACACGGATTGATGACGTGTACTGGGCTTTTATTTAACAAATATCACGGACTGGGCTGGTGCTTCACCAAAGCCCACTTCACTTGTCTTTATCTCGGCCCAACAGCTACATCTACAACGCTCCATCAGTCCAGTAGCCCATCACCATCTTCTCAGCTCACAATAATTGTTTTAATCTATAAATTTAACACAATAAAAGTGTATTAGGACAATGTCAATCTTTTCTATAATTTAACACTTACAGTTTTAAAAAATAAACATTTTGCCATACGACGACACTTTTCTTTAAAAGTAGCTTCATTATACTTCGGGTTGTCGGTGAAATAATCTTACATTAGCCCTTGGTGACCTTATTCACGATCATGTTCCACATATCTTTTAGTACATGTTACAGTGTCTTGATGTATGGGTTGTGTGACGATTTCTGTGATAAAATTAAGGCTACTATCCGTTGAGAATATATCATTGTTGTTGTTATTGAGCGGTGAAATGTTAACTCCAAGAACATTATGAGCTTCATCCATCTTATTAGAAGTAAGAATAAGTTTTTGTGAAATTGTATGGTGTATAGAGGAAAAATGGTGATAAAATTTTGTGTAAAAATGGTTGGTTATATAGATTCAAATATTGATTTTTTTAAAACACCCAACAGCTCTATTTCTAGCCATTACCCCACTACCATTTTCTAAACCATCTAAATTTTGGTTTGAAATGTTTGAAATATTGATTTAAAAAAACCCTAATTGGACGGTTGGATGTTGTCGCCTAGATAATGCTACTGAGAAGTGACCACCACTTCAACGCGTCCTGTTAATCGATCTTTGATGCTTTGTTGTGGGTTAACGATGTAGGGTTGGATGTTGTCTCCTAGATATTTATTGGGTATTAAATCAGATATAGATTTAATGGTATGTTTCTTCTTTCTTTTTTATTTTTATTTTATTAAGTACAATTTGGGACGGGATAAAGCAGCTCAATAAGGCCAGCTGGGATGATCCATAATGTCATGAAGCATGCGAAACACCCCCCACCCCCCTTATGGTATCACGGCCGTGATCCCTTTTTCCGTGATTTATATCACGTTGCTTTAGCCAAAATGTGACCGTTGGCCAACGGTCAAACGACCGTTTTGGGTTAAAAAAAATTAAATTTCAATCAAAATCTCTATATATCCATATATATATACATATTTCATTTTCAACAAAAATCAATACCACCAACAATCAAAACATACATCCAACAATCAAAAAGGCAAAAAGAATATATATATCAAGTGGAAGACCCCTCGTGTCCACTCAACTCGTCTAGTTCTTCCGACTCGTCAGGTTCTTCGATGGAATTTTTTGCAATGGTTTGCGAGGTGGCGCAACGTCAAAATGCGGAACGTCCAAAGAAAAGAATGGTGCAGCGTGATCGGTGGGGGCAAGTTTTTGATGAACGATTATTTTGTAGAAAACCCAAAGCACAACGACGAGGTGTTTAAAAATCGATTTCGTTTATCAAAGGAATTAATTTTAAATAATGTCGGGGACATCAAAGCTAAGTTCGAATGTTTTCAAGTAGGGTATGATGCTAGGGGGGAAAGGAGCTTTACAGCGATACAAAAATGCACATCCGTGATTCGTCAACTTGCTACCGGTAACGTTCCTGACGAATACGATGAATATTTTAATATGTCTAGTAGAATTTGAAGCGAGTCTCTTCACTATTTTTGCAATGCTATTATTGAGTTATATGGTAAAGAGTATCTCCGAAGACCGACTAGACACGACATTACACGTTTGTTCGCCGCACATGAAGCTAGATGGCATTTTCCCGGTATGGTCGGTAGCATCGACTGTACCCACATCGAATGGAGAAGTTGCCCAAAGGGTTTGCGAGGTCAGTTTATGAGAGGTGACCATAAAAACCGATGATAATACTAGAAGCCGTGGCGTCGAACGATTTATGGATTTGGCATGCGTACTTTAGTCCCCCGGGGCTCAAACAACGACATCAATGTTCTATATCAATCACCGCTTTTCGATACAGAGCTACAAGGAACTGCCCCGACGTGTCCTTTTACGGTAAACAGACGACAATATAGACGTGGCTTCTATCTTGTTGATGGCATCTACCCCGCTTGGTCAGTTTTTGTGAAAGCTTACTCGTTTCCGACAATCAAAAAGAAATGTTGTTTAAGAAGCTATAGGAATCTGCGAGAAAAGACGTTGAACGGGCTTTGGTGTGTTGAAAGGTAAATGGCGCATAATAGATTGCCCGGTGCGTTTGGTTGATCAAGCGAAAATAAGGAGTGTTGTTTACGCGTGTGTCATATTGCACAACATGATCATAAAGGAAAAGGGGCACACAATATCCCCGGATTACGTTATGGATACGGATATACCAGAAAACGTTCCCCATGATGTTCTTCTGGAGTTGCGGAATGAACAAGCCCACTATCAGCTTCGATTTGATCTAACGGAACACGTGAGTGGTTTAGATATCGAGTTCCATGACCCTTACGCACCGCTCACTTAAATTTTTTAATTTAATGTAATTTTTTTTATATAATGTAATGTTTTTTTATTTAATATAATGTTTTTTATTTAATATAATGTTTTTTATTTAATATAATGTTTTTATATATTTTTAAAAAAAAAGTTTAGTGATGAAATGTGATAGAATGTGAACATCGCCGCATGGGTTTAGTGATGGAATGTGATAGAATTTGATAAAATGAGGTGGCAGAATCTGATTGGGTGTGATAGTGTGATGAATGTGATAAATATCAAACCATCCCTTGTGGCCTAACATAATATGTGTTTTATAGTTTATTTGAAATAGTTCTTTTGTTTAATTAGAAACTAGTGAAAAAACCGCGCGTTGCGGCGGGGCTAATTTTTTGTATATGACTTGTTTCTTTAGAAATATTGTTTCTAATCAAAACATATCTATCTTTTTTGGGTATATAGTGAGATACCCCGCACTACGTGGCGGGATTTGGTTGGTATCGGTTATGTTCATTTCGTTACGATATCATACTTAATATGGCAATCAAAAGAGAAAACAAAAAAATACTCGTGATATACATAAAAAATATATAAAATAGATAAAAATATAGCATGTCGCATTAGTATAAAAAAACATCACAATATTGAACAAGTTAGAGAAACAACTCAAAGAACTCATGTAATAATCTCTACTACCTTATTAAGGAGGAGAGATAGGTAAGAAGGTAATTTTACACAATTTTAAGATGGGAGTTGAAGAGTCCCTTCACAAATTTTCAATATTTGGTCATTTTGTTCCCTTTATGCCCTTGTGTACAACCTATAATGCTCATTGTATATATGTGTAATGCATACTTCATATCCATTTCAACATGTAACCCCTATTCATAACACCTAATTAAACCCCAATTCAATTTCAATAAAACCCAAGCTTTTCATTGAATCCTTCTACACATCTATTTAATAATAACAAGCAATGTTTGTGATGGTTCTATTAGGCTTTGTTGGAGCTTATAAACATTGTAGTAATTGGACATTTTTGTCTTTTTTTATTTGTTGAATTGTATAACTCTTTAAAGCATTATGTCTAACCTCATATAATATATGTATTTGTTGCCAATAATTCTATCTCCTTCTCTCTGTATATTACAACTAACTAAAAGAAAACTTAATATCCTAATTTATGTATCAAATACTTTTAATTTAAAATTACCATTTTGGTAAAAAAAAATTATTTTTTAACTTGGGTTACCTTTACGTACTTAGTCACGTTTAAAAACCGCCGCAACGCGCGGGGTAATTTACTATATATTATAAAGTATGAGGAAGGATACCAACAAAATTTAAGTAAATACTACATCTTATGCTTATGATACAACAACTTAATGAAGTTAGTAAAAGGGTAAAATTGTCATTCTACATGAATATTAAGTTGATTATGTAATAAAGTTAAACTTTAGAGTTTAATGTAAATCTAACTAATTATTAATAAATAAGAAAGAAATCCAAAAGTCTTAAAGTTACAAAAATCATATGAAAGCCAAAGAGTCACCACCCTTTAATTGCTTCTAACTCTCAATTATTTCAATTTACCCACTCATTATTGCTTTTAACTCAAGCAAATATATCATTATATAAACCAAGTAAAGCAATAACATTTGGTACTCCATTGATCCTTACTCTCAGTTTTTTTTTTTAATAAAAGTTTGTTCTCTATACAAAGTCTAATCAATCAATCAGGTATGTTTTTTTTCTTAATCTTTAATTTATTGTAATTCATATAGTTTTTTACTTGTTTTATTTAAATTTCACTCATATAACTTAGTGGTACATATGTTTTCATCGATCAAGGTTTATTGCTTTACTTGGTTCATGGATATTGGAGTTTTGAAGGGAAGGATTTGCACATAATTCTCATGAAGAATGTTCTTCTTGTACATGTTATAATAGGTACCTGGATGACATGTATGGCCGTGTTTGGGATTTGGATCTTGCAAAAAGATGAAGCTTTCCGGTGAGAGTGAGAAGTTTAGAAGTTTTATGCACTTGTTATTGATTTATCATATGATAAGGCCTTAATTGTGTTAGTTATAAGTTTTTTTTTTATGTGGTCACTATACCAAGAACAAGGCAGTTTTATGGGAAGAAAATAGGTTCTACGACTACTATACCTTTTGTAATCATATTTCATGCACTACATGTTTATAAAAAAAGGACACGAATGTGTGACTTAACGCGTTTTCAAATCATTATACAAAAAAGGACACGAATCGTGCAACTAGCTTAAAATGTTGTAAATGATTTAGTGGATCAGGTTCTCTTTGTTGTTTTGGATGGTTGGTTTCATGTAGAACCACTCAAAGGAAATTTTTCAGTTTCATGTATATACTTTTTCGTGTTAATGGGTTTGATAACCGGTTTGTTAGTATCAAAGTATATTTTTGATATACACACCTCTTGATTTAGATTACCAATATAAATACAATATAATATACCATGAGAGGGATGTAAACTAGCACAAAATGAGTATCGGGTACTACATTATCGTCACCGCTGCATTGCATAGGTTTCCGACACTATGTGCTTCAATATATGTCACCCCGCCGCAACGCGCGGACACCCTACTAGTAACTATTAAAGTAGTAAGTAATAACTACTACTCTAATGTGAGAAATAGAATATTAAAAGGAAAAACAAAAAAAAAGGGGGCATAAATGAAGAAATGTAAAAGAATAAATAGAGCAAGAATAACTAAAAATCATAGTGCTCAAACCTAAGATCTTAAACTGTACTACTTGTCCTTATGTTTAGAATTAATAAACACACTAATGAATGATTTTACATCTAAATGATTTAGCCGAATCACATTTTTTCCCTTGAAAGTCAATGGTAAAACTAAATTGATGATGGGCATGGACTGTTTCAATAAATATTTATGTAGAAAATAAACATATAAGACTCGAATCACATATATGGGTGGGGTTAAGAGTTGCATTGGTAAATCCATTGGAGTTTAGGTGTTACTTCTGTTGAAATTAAAGTTCAAGCCTTGTTAAAGATTTAACGAATGGTAAATTTGATGTAATTTAAGCCAATAAAAAAATTCGGACATGGAAAATGATATGTGAAGAGTGAAAGCAATGAATGTACAAGTAACAATGCATCAATGGGTAATACGGGAAAGATTTATATGACATTATAGGTTTAAAGCATGTGTCTTTTCAAATGTCATCTTAACTTTAACAATTTGAATATTTTTTTACCCATGTCTCTCTTTTTATAAGGTAGTATAGATAATTTATTCTTATGATAAAAAAAATATATAAGTATTACACGTTTAAAGAAAAGCCCATATATTGGTTTCTTAACATGTTATCGGATAATGAGGTAACTAAATCTTGATCCACAAACGCCGGCATTCATGGCCCAACTACAAAGCCCAAAGTTAAGTATAGATTTTGGCGGTTAAAAGCCACGGAATAAATGCAAAATGTAAAGTTGCCTAATGAAGCCACGGAATACTGGAATAGGCTTTGGGTTGTGATGTATTTGTGTTAATGGTTCTGGTGATGAATAAAAGTATCTCGTTTGGCCGTTCAAAAAAAAAAAAAAAAAGCGGGATTGCGTAAGTAGAGGGAGCGAAGGTGGCACCACTCACCACCGCTATTATCACCATCGACGGCCAACCACCATCACAACCATCCACCTCCACCTTTCACTGTCGTCACCACCGCCGCTACCATCGCCGCCACCACCACATATCCCCACCCACCATCACCGCCACCACCACATATCCCCACCCACCATCACCGCCACTGACCACCACTCACCACCGCCACTAACCACCGATTTTATTCCTTCGTCTTTTTCTGCCTATACAACAACACAAAGTAATGTTTTGTTCATTCTCCATGGCAACCAAACAAAACATAGAAGGATAATGATTCATTCCATTACCTCATCAATTTCATTCACTCATCCATTCTATTACCTCATACCAAGCGGATCAATTGTTAATTTTTTTTATATAACTTACCAAAGAAAAGATATAATAAGGTATAATCGCATGCCACCAACACCACACATAGATTTTGTACGTCAGTATGGTTTTAGCTTTAAAGCATTCATTTTACCAATTCCATCACATAATCAATAACAAGATATTATTTATTATTTTTAATAGAATATAACTAAACAACAGTACAACGAGACAAGAGACAACATTCACTTTAAAATGGAGTATTAATTCTTTGTATAGTATAATATTTTTGACATAATTAAATGCTTATCCGTCATTTTAATGACTTCCTAATGTTTTATCCAACATCACGGCGACTTATTTTCTGAATCGGTCACAAAACATGCACAGTAGCAATGCGGTGGTGGTGGTGCATCCGTTTGACAACACAAACATGGTGGATAACGATGGTTTTGATATAATTCTGCATAAACATAAAAACGAAAATATAACAATTTATGTCAGTCTTACAATAACAGGTCTTCTCATAAGTAGGGTTGTTCGTTTTTATCTAAAACCCCGGACCGAATCCGAAGCACCCGAACCCAAGTTAGAGAATACACGAAAAACCCGAACCCGAATAACCCAAAACCGACCAACCTTAACCTTAAATGGTTTGGTTATGGGTCACTTTTTCCCAGTCAAAAATCCGAAAAACCGAAATCTGAAACCCGAACATTTAATGTTTTTTTAAAATTTGGTATCTTAAACATTAAGTTTCAGGACTTTTGAACACCATTATATCATATTGTAAATTTTGATAATATTTTTAAATAACATGATGAATTTTGTTGATATTTTGCGAAAGAAAAAAAATATATTACATTTAAACCCGAAAACTAAACAACCCGGCTCGAACTAACCTGAACCAGAATAAATTCAACCCGAACTTTAAATGGTTCGGTTATCGGTCACTTTTTCTCAACCAAAAAATCCGAACAACCCAACCCGAAAAACGCGAGACGGAAAAATAACCGAAGAACACCCTTACTCATAAGCTTAACAAAGTAGAATCTTTGGGGGAAAAAAGCATCAAATTTCATGATTAAAAATCTAAGTTTAACAATCAACCTTATACACATGACATAAATAAATATAAAGTTATGGTTAACTAAGATTAGATGTCAAATATTTTGCTAGTAAACTAATTAACATGTACATGTCGTATGTCATATTAAGTTTAGTGTAAATATTGAGCAAGAAGTAAAGGAAAACAATGCATACGTCGCGAAGTTAAGGCAGCTGCATCGGATTGTTGATGCATGGGATGGGATAAAACGATGATGAAGATGAAGATCATCATAGCGGAGCTAAATGATTTATTCGCCATGTTTCCAGGAATGCAAATAATAAGATTGATTTGGGGATGAAATGTGAATATAATGAAAGTAGAGTGGTAGTTGCTTTATATAGGAAGTTTTGGCCTTGAACAAGTCTTTGACAAATTCTTGTCGTGTAATTTAGGTTAGGCGTTGACATTGACTTTACTAGTCAATATGTGTGGGTTAGTCATTAGTATATTCTCGCTGTATAATTTCGCAGACTACAAGTGGGAAGTAAAACCATTTGTTAATACCCAGTTTGAACTAAATTAGTCTTAATCAACTGCTTAAGTAAAAGGGTGTCCACAAGATACAGAGCGGAACATAAACACTTTCAAGTAAGTGCATGGTTCGATTTGGTTCAGTTTGACAGTTAGCCTTATTCGAAATCGAAGTTATCGGTTAATCGATCTTATTAACCAATCGTTTAATTGGTTCAGCTTGAACCCCCAAATACATTATAATCTAATATAGATAACAATTAAACAATAATATGGATACTAGACAACAAATATCTTTGATTAATAAATAATGAAAAAATAATTCTAAAACATTAGACTAGGAACAGCTTAAACCCCCAAGCACTTCATACTTCAAATTCTAATGTTGTAATATTACTATAATCGATTAATGGTCAATGTTAGTAGTCCATGTTAAATTACAAAGAAACAACCGTCATTGATTCACCAATCGGCAGTCGCCATAGCAAAGCTATAAATATTTTAACTAACTAAACGTGAAAAACTGAAACGTATCATTAACGTTCTTCCCATATGTTGCTTCCTTGTTATTTCCTAAATCAATAGTAAATATATATATCTTACAACACTTCTAGTCCAGTTGGTTGAGGGCCTAAAGTTTTCTATAGGAGGCTTAGGTTCAATTCTCACTAGCTACATTTGGAGGACATTGGTGGATGGGAAATGAGAGATGACCCGGCCATTGGCTTTGGTTCGAGTCTGATCCCGACCGGTTTTACCGATTATTTCACTGTCGTGCCTTCGGGCGGGTGAGTGGTCGAGTTTTCTCGGGAATTGGTGGCAATTGGTGGCCCAGGTACTCTCGAGTACCTGATTTGCCAAAAGGGTGCCCGAGAATGCTCGGGAATTGATTCGTTGGCTGTAAAAAAAAATAGTAAATATATAACTTGGTCAACTATACAACTTAAGGTGAGGGAAAACTAATTAACTGAAACCGAATAAACTGACAAAACATATCCGAAATAATTAATTTTTTTAAATTTAACCTTAATGAAATGCCAAGTGAGTCCTCAATGCAAGGACCGCGTAAAAAACCACTACAACGGATACAAAATCCAATCCTTCTAAAGAAGGTTCTTAAATGTAGACCGATTTTTCAACCATAAAAAAAATAGACTTCACGTTAACAACCACATCGTAGACCTTCACGACTCTACCATTAAAAATCTTGTCGTTTCTCACCTTCCAAAGAGCCCAGCACGTCGCCAACATAATCCCGTGAGCCACGATGCCTCCCATCTTCCCCCTATCGCTTTCTTACGCAATAGATATAAATCTCAAACATCAAAAGCAAACACTGCACTAGCCCAATCTTGCACCAACTCCCAACTAGCGCCCAAACGCCATTGGAGAAACCACACCCGGTAGAAACATGACTAGCTAACTCCTCCTCATGCTCGCAAAGAGCACAAACCGTACATGTGATTCCCACATTCCTTCTCAATAAAGCAACCTGAGTAGGAATACGATTCATTTCCAAGAAATTCAATGGAACCCACGAAACCTATTTCATACGATGGTTACGTGTAAAATCTCCGTCTTTTCCAAGAAGTTCTTTTATCGATCTAACAGATAACATCCCGGATTTATCTCCACACCATTTCCAACTATCTACTTAATTCCTCAAGACCACCGAAGACAACAGGTTAATACATTCCATCAACTGTTCCTTTTCTATGTCGTTGCCAGGAACCCGAGACAAGGACCGGCTAAATCCTTCGGTATTGATGCGATCAGCCACCACACAACATTTATCCTTATTCTAAAGCACAAAAACATAGGCCATTTGTCTTTAAAAACCTCGTCTCCCCACCACCTGTCCAGCCAAAAATGGATTCGCCTCTCATCACGAACTTCTCCTATGATCAGACCATGTAACGTGTTATCCCCCAACTTCATAGTATCACCCACTCTAACACTCGTGTTCCAACATCCGATTACATACTTATTTGAAGGCAGGTATCCCCAACGACGTCTACACTTATGGCAAACCTCAATAATCCTCCTCCATAGACTATCATGCTCTGTCTTGTAACGCAAAACCCACTTCGATAATAACGCCTCATTCACGTCCTTAAACCTGTTAATACCCAAGCCACCCAATGTTTTTGGAGCCGTCACTCTCTCAGAAGCCACCCGATTAATTTTTATTTCAGTGCTCGATTCCACCCATAAAAATTCCGCGTAATTCCTTACAATTTATCAATAATCTTCATTGGATCTCTATAGAGCGAGAAATAGTACACAGATAAACTTTCCAACACAGCTTTAAGTGACCCTCCCCCTATAGAAAGATACCTCGCCTTCCAAGACACCAATCTAGCTTTAAAAACCTCTATCACCATGGACCAGTTATTACATCTATTCATATTTACGCCCAACCTGATGCCCAAGTAATCAAAAGGTATCTCCCCCCCCCCCCGACACCCGAAAACCGCCGCCATAGACCCCACCTCTTCCCCATAGAGCCAATCCCAAAAATGTATGACTTATGAATGTTAATTTTAGACCCAAGCAGAGATAAAAATATCTAGGAATTCTCGCAATCTTTTCAATATTCCTTTTAGACCAATCACCGATTATCAACGCATCACCCGCATAAAACATATGCGAACTCTCCAATGTGGAAGAACGCAGTGTTATCATCGCCATCCATAGCCCATTTCACACGGGATTTCTGCTTCGGATCTCTAATGTGGATTTGCTGAAACTGTCCCACCATATTTTTTACATTCGGACCAAACCCATTCTTCTTTTCGTCTAAATCCCTATACTCCATGATATTTTCCAATCTCTCCATATCCATCTTCAAACTCTAAAGCTCCTCCACCTCCTTCATAGGTAACTCCTTCCTGCACTTTACCAACACCCCTCTAGGATAATTTAATTTTATATACAAAACCTTGTATGGGCCCCCATAAAACCTACAATCCTCCAAGGCTCTCCTCACCACCTCCTCACACCCTTCCTTGTCTAGCCAAGAATTGAACCACCTAAACGGCTTAGCACCAAAGTTAGTATCAATCAACGATAACACCAACGAATAGTGATCCGATAAATCCTGAGGTAAAGCCCTTAAACACGCCTCCGACCATCTTTTAAAAAAGACAACAATAAATGACGTCGCTGCTGGAAAGAATCAGTGATGGGTATTGAATTAAGTTTAAAACTTGATGAATGTTGATGGAAAATTTAGAAGAATATAGGATCAAATAAGATGAAATCGATATCTAGTTTTGATATATTTAGTTTGCATATGTGTTTTGAAACTGAGTATAAATTAATGGGTATCGGATAAACTGACATCTAATTGATAGGTATTTGAGGGTCTTTGGTTGATGGTTATGGTGGAATTTCCCAAATGAAAGAAGTAATCTAAATTTTACAGAAATATTAATAGAAAAATAGGTAGTAAGATTTAGAGGCTTATAACACTAAAACGAATCTACATACCGTGAGTGTCCGTATAATTTATTTTCCAAGTATTTACAGAGTGCCAGTAAGTTATCGATATTGCACTGGAACAAAGCGGACTAAGACCCCCCGTAGTGGGGCGCCATTTGTGGGATTTTTTAAAAAATAGCGTCCCCCACACCGTTACGGGGGGGCGCTATAGGCAAAAATTGGTTTGGGGCTTTATATTAATAACGCCCAACACACTTTATTTTACCCAATAAGACCTTGCCACGTGGCAAGGTCAAATATTCAACCAATCAGATTAAAAACATGGGCTTTATAAATAAAGTCTCACCACTACACCTCTTTTTCATTTTATCTCTTTATGCTGACTCAGCAGCTACGTGGACCAATCAGAAACGGGGGCTTTATATATAAAGCCCCCCCACTACGCATGGTCTAAGTTTCTGCTACAACGCTAGACAATGAAAGCCTACAAATTGAAGCATGTCAAGTCATGTTTCTGCGGCAACGCGCCGGACAAAAGACTAGTTAATTTACAAGTAGGAAAACTCTAATAATAATAACATTTTAGATAATCTAAAATCTGGGTTAAGCTCATTCATGTCAAATAGTTTTCTTTAATTCATTTCATATTTCAGCCCACTACCATGGAAATTATTTAGAGGAACCACTCCGCATTTCCGGGCTAAAAACAAGCCATATATCAGCCCACTACCTTGGAATTAACGTTATGTTTAACCCAAGAATATCCACATGAATGGGCCAACAAATATTTAGCCCACTACAATACCATAACGAAACGACGTCGTTTTAAAATCCAGTTTTCTAGGGTTTCAAAACCCTTCACCCAAAGCACTCCTTCTTGTTTTATTCCTCCTCTTTAACTATGTCTCCATCAGTCAACAACCACAAACTCAGATCTTCAATTAAAAACACACATTATATATTTTATATCTTTTCCTTTTTTTAAAGAATCCAAAGCAAAAGAGACAAACCCAAAAAACAACATACAATATCATAGATCTATTAAATATTAGAGAATCTAACCAAATCCATAAACATAACTCAAAAACACAAAGATCCATAACCCAACTAGTTAAAACAATAATAATAATAATAATAATAATAATAATAATAATAATAATAATATTATTAAGTAACTTCATTAGTTAGAACAAACTAATGATGTGGACAGAAAGTAAGCAAATAGCTAGCACCAGTGCAAGTAGCAATACTAGTGGGATCATCATACGCATACGAATAAGCTCTCGGACAAGCCACCTTAAAAATCTTCGAATACGCCGTAGGTTTACACGTCTGCGGGTTCCCATAGCTTCCAGTACAACAAAACCTAGGAGAGTTAAACGCCGAACACGCGCTCTTACACGCCACCACGCGCCGCCTGTCATGTGACCTAACTTGCAAACCAACCGGACACATAACATTCAAATCACTAACACAACCAGCATAACTACATTTACCCGTCCCTTTAAACGGTGTTATAGCGATAGGTAGGTTATACCCATCGACTAAACTCACGTCGTAGAAGTCTTGTTCGGCGGTTAGGGTTATTTCTGCTAAGGTTGCTGGTGGTGCACCGCCGGCGCCGTTGCAGAATAATGTGCCGCCGCAGTCGCCGGTGGCGCATTTGCCGCGACCTGTGTGGTCGAATGTGCAGCCTTCACGGCCCCAGAGACGGCCGGACCAGTTGGGAGGGAGGAAAAGGGTGTAGGATTTTTTAGGAGGGAGTTTGAAGCCGCCACGTGCGAGGACGGGGTGGCCGGCGCCTGGTTGGATACCGGGCCAGACTGGGTGGTTGCATTTGTTGACCATCATGATGGTGGTGGCGGAGACAATGGTGGTGACGGTGGTGATGATGATGAGGAGAAGGAGGAAGGTAGGGAGGTGCATTGGTTTCATGGTTGAAGGGAGTACAGAGAGAGAGGAGAAGAGACAAAGGTGATAACTGGTTGAGAGAGTACTGAGTTGCACACTACTTAACGTTGGATGGTTATTTTACTTTTTACTGTTTTATGGTTTTACCGCAGGGCTGGTTTTTGATTACCATGTGTTTTTTGAACTGTTGAAAATGTTGAAAAGAGAGGGTGCAGGGCGAATCTAGCTGCTGTCTTTAAGCTTTTTTTTGTGAATAAAGTTTTATGTGGTTTAAATTTGGAAAACTATAGGTACAGAATAAGTGTACTAGCCGTTGAAATTAATATAACGTATATTATAAGAATATATAAGATTAACATATTAAATTTGGAAAGATTTAAGGGGTTGTTTCATTGATTAAATGTTAAATCATTAAAAGATCCAAATGGTTAAAAGACTTTAAATGATTAAGTATTGAATGTTCAGTTATGCACCAAGTCTGAATGGTTGAGCTCTTAACCATTCTATTTAGAGCATTTTTTAGGTTGAAACAAATAGTCTGAATGCTGAACCATTCCGAACTGAATGGTTCAGAGCCTCATTAAGAGGCTACCAAACAAGCAGCCCTAAGACTTATATATATAGTAGATAAATAGATAAATGTGTAGTTTTACGATCAAAAGTTTAAAACTAAAGGTAAGGGACTAGCCTATCCGTTCAAATAATGATAATGATCAGCCTATTCTTATTTTTTTGTTTGTTTCATTAACTGGTGAATGGGGTGTATTCAGTTTTTTTTATTGACAAAACCGATTTGGGTTGCAAAAAGATTTGCAAATTTATGGAAAACCGATTTAAATCGAAACCGGTGTGGATGATCATAAACCATTTATGGAGGAAAAAATTCAAACCCTATGCAAATCGGGTTTACCGCGGCACGTTTGACCATGTCCAGACATGACAACTCATGCGTCAACTTTAAGCTTTATTTTTTATGTTTTGATGTATTTTTATTATGTTTAATATTAATGAATTATGTTTTATGTTTTTTATTTAATAATGTTTTAATTTATTTTTGTTATGTTTAAAACACACGGTTTAAATAAAAAACAATAACAAAAATGTGGTTTGACTAATAAAACTAACGGTTCTAATAAAAAAAATTGAATTATATTGATTCAAAAATAAAAAATCACGGTTACCAACCCGTTAAATACAACCAAAAAATGGTTCACGAGATTACTACAAGCATGGGTGGCGGCGATGTTACCGTGCTGATAGTGGGTACCCATGACTGATTCTGGTGGCGCCCCATCCCCATAGTAATTATTCGTAAATCAAAGCAATAACACACGACCAAGAACAATGAACTTGCAAGCTACTAATTCTCTTTATTAGTGAATTGCAAACGGTGTACATGGAATGGAAACATAAACAATTATTTACTAAATCAAACGGCAAGAAACTGAAAATAAGGAAGACTCTAACAAACTGGACGTAATAAACTTATTTGAATGAGTAAAACAAAGCCATGCACTTCGCCACCTTATCCCGAGAATCACAACTTCTACCAACGTTCACCAAGAGTTTAGAATCATATTTCATTACCTCCTCTTGATTCAAACTCCATGATTTCATTACCTCCTCTTGATTCAAACTCCATGACACCAATCATGTACCTTAACCAAGCAAAATTCTCTCAGCTTAAAGCCTTTGGCATTAAATCAACCAATTGTTCATTTGTGTTACAATGTCCAAGCTTGATCTTTTCTTGAACCACCATTTCTCTAACAAAATGAAACTTCGACTCAATGTGATTTGTCTTTCCATTTAACACTGGGTTCTTGATTAGATCAATTGTGGACTTATTATCACAATACAAATAAGTAGCATTAGACTGATCATACCCAAGATCCTCCAGAATTCTTCTTATCCACACAGCTTGACAAGTTGCAGCTGTAGCAGCTATGTACTCTGCCTCAGTGCTAGACAATGCCACGGTCCCTTACTTCTTTGAGCTCCAAGTGATTGCACCATTCCCTAAGAAAAAGATGTTAGTAGAAACACTCTTTCTATCATCCGCACTATATGTGTATCCATTTAGCTTCAAGTCAGATCCTTTTTCGTACCAAATCCCAAGCTTGAATGTTCCAACCACATATCTAAGTTTTTTTTGTTTTGTTTTTGCAGCTCCCTAGTGAATCTTGGAAGGTGCCTGCATAAAATGTGACACCATACCAACTTCATATGCCAAATCTGGCCTTGAATGAGTTAAATAAATCAATCCAACAACTAAACTTTTATAAGCCGTCCCATTCACTTTCTCAGCCTCATCTTCGATCATTAATTTCTCATTCACATTCATAGGAATGTGATCAGAATTACCCCCCCCCCCCCCAACATGCCAAACTTCTTTAAGTGATTCTTAATATACTTCTCTTGAGACATGAAGATACCATTTGAAATTTGCTTGATTTCCAGGCCCAAGAAGTACTTATGCAGTCGCATATCAGACATTTCATACTCATTCTTCATTACTTCCTTGAATTTTGCAATCAGTCTTGAACAATAACTTGTACAGATTATATCATCAACATACAGGCATGCATAAATCATGTGATATTCACCAACCTTTTTAACATACAGTGTTGGTTCATTCTTGCTTCTTATGAACCCATGATTCAGAAAATGAGTATCAATTCTTGAGTACTAGGCCCTATGAGCCTGTTTGAGTCCATACAAAGCCTTTTTCAACTTGTATACTTTATCTTCTTTACCTTAAACCTCAAATCCCTCAGGTTGTTGCACATATATTTCTTCTTTCAAGTTGCCATTAAGAAAGGCACACTTAACATCCATCTGGTGCAGCCTCCAACCTAATTGTGCAACAATTGAAATAATAATTCTAATTGTTTCAAACCTGGCCACTGGTGCAACAATCTCATGATAATCTAGACCTTGCTGCTAGGAATATCCCTTAGCAACCAATCTGGCCTTATGCCTCATGATCTCACCTTTTGGTCCAATCTTTGTCTTGAAAATCCATTTCAATCCCACAAGATTTCTGCCATTTGGAAGTTCAGTCAACTCCCATGTATCATTCTTTTCTATAGCATCCATTTCCACATGCATTGCAATCTTCCATTCTTTCTTGTCAGCAGCTTCACTAAAACTCACGGTTAGCCGAAGGCAACGGCGGTGTTGGCGTGCCTAACTATGGAGTGCCTAGACCGTCTTAGGGGAAAAGGGGTGCTCAATGTTTATTTTTTTTCTTTCACTGATTTTAACCAATCCTGTATTGCCACATCACTTCACTGATTTACTTCACTGAAACACTTTTTTTGAAGGCAACACTCCACTGATTCTTTCATTTATATTTTCATTTAAATACCCAAACTTTTTTTTTAACATTTCACACGGTTTAAACTTTTAAATCGGTTATTAATATTGAATTTCATACTATTGCAACCGTCGCACCAAACGGTCAGCAAATTTAAGTGTTAATTCTTGGAAACCGTTGTCTGAATTGAATTGAGGCCAACTAAAGGGTCAGTAAAATTTAATTTTAACAGTGGACCGTTCAAAATTTTGGATATAATATAACAAACCGTGGGGTTAAAACCCACATAAACAAACCGTAAAAAAAAAACCAACCCACCACCAAGATGAATCCGTGGACCGAAGAAGAAGAGATGGCACTAGTGGTGTGCCACAAGGACGCCACAAACGACCCCGAAATTCAACAACAACCCAGGGACGAAGGCTCAGCCTACCCCCCCCCCCGGATGTGTTTTGGGCTCACGTGTTTAGCGACTTCATCCAACACATGGGCACCAACACCACCAAGACCATCTGAGACCTCCAGGTCAAGTGGGACGATCCCAATATCAAGTGTGCGAGGTGGATCACCTTCTACGAGCAAACGATGAGGGGTTGGCTATCGGCTTCACAAACTATGAGTATGAGGCTCGACACGGCAACGAATTCGACAATGTCGAGGCATGGCGCTTGTTGCGCCAACCTTAAGTTTATTTTTCTTTGTTTTATGTATTTTTATTTTATGTTTTTAATGAAATATTCTTATTTATGTTTTTTCATTTAGTTAGATTTTTAAAACTAACGGTTAATATTTGGTAAAAAAATTATAAAACAAATGGCTGAAAATGAAACAATACTGAAACCAAACAGGCTGAGCAAAAACAAAAAATAAATAAAAATAAAATAAAAACGGTTACCAGCACAGTAAATAGCCGAAGGCAACGGCGGTGTTGGCATGCCTAACTATGGAGTGCCTAGACCGTCTTAGGGGAGAAGGGGTGCTCAATGTTTATTTTTTTCTTTCACTGATTTTAACCAATCCTGTATTGCCACATCACTTCACTGAAACACTTTTTTTGAAGGCAACACTCCACTGATTCTTTCATTTATATTTTCATTTAAATACCCAAACTTTTTTTTTTTTTAACATTTCACACGGTTTAAACTTTTAAATCGGTTATTAATATTGAATTTCATACTATTACAACCGTCGCACCAAATTGTCAGCAAATTTAAGTGTTAATTCTTGGAAACCGTCGTCTGAATTGAATTGAGGCCAACTAAAGGGTCAGTAAAATTTAATTTTAACAGTGGACCGTTCAAAATTTTGGATATAATATAACAAACCGTGGGGTTAAAACCCACATAAACAAACCGTAAAAAAAAACCAACCCACCACCAAGATGAATCCGTGGACCGAAGAAGAAGAGATGGCACTAGTGGTGTGCCACAAGGACGCCACAAACGACCCCGAAATTCAACAACTACCCAGGGACGAAGGCTCAGCCTACCCCCCCCCCCCCCCGGATGTGTTTTGGGCTCACGTGTTTAGCGACTTCATCCAACACATGGGCACCAACACCACCAAGACCATCTGAGACCTCCAGGTCAAGTGGGACGATCCCAATATCAAGTGTGCGAGGTGGATCACCTTCTACGAGCAAACGATGAGGGGTTGGCTATCGGCTTCACAAACTATGAGTATGAGGCTCGACACGGCAACGAATTCGACAATGTCGAGGCATGGCGCTTGTTGCGCCAACCTTAAGTTTATTTTTCTTTGTTTTATGTATTTTTATTTTATGTTTATTAATATTATGTTTTTAATGAAATATTCTTATTTATGTTTTTTCATTTAGTTAGATTTTTAAAACTAACGGTTACTATTTGGTAAAAAAATTATAAAACAAACGGCTGAAAATGAAACAATACTGAAACCAAACAGGCTGAGCAAAAACAAAAAATAAATAAAAATAAAATAAAAACGGTTACCAGCACAGTAAATAGAACCAGCGAAAGAATTCACGGGACCACTACCAGCATGAGTGGCGAGAGTGTTACCGTGCTGATAACTGGTATCCGTGACCAATTCAGCTGGCGTCTCATCCCCTTGTAGTTTCTGATTTTTTATTCTAGTGCTAAATGATTTTTATTTACTATTTATTTGGAGTGGGGATCGTACGAATATGCATGTTAGGACAGTGAAATGGGCTGACACATACGCATTGAATTTATCAAATCAAATTGGGGTGGTCACGTGACCACTCACAGAACCCTGCAGCTCTTTTTCTATCAACCACAAACAAACCCTTTGGATTTTTTCAACATCCCCTGCCCCCATTTAGATCCACTTTTTATATTTTTTCATTCACATGTTCACAAATATAAAAAAATCAAGTCTCATGTTGTTGCTGGCTTTATGATTTTTTTTTAAAAACTTATCGATCTAAAAATAAGGGGGACAGGATGTTTCATTTGATTTTTTTCAACTTTCTAACAATCATGCATTGCCGCATAACTTCACTGGTTTACTTCATTGAAACAGTTTTTTGTAGGCAATACTCAACTAAAAATAAAAGGGGGGGAAAGACAAACTGAGTGAACCCGTTAACAATCTCACGGAAACCCTCAACGGATCCACTACCAGCACCATCGTTGACGGTGTTATCGTGCTGCAGTGAGGTTCTACCCATACGCATTTCAAGTTGTGCCCCGCCACCCCTACTTATATCAGATAAAAAAAAACTCTTTATCAAGTTTTCATTATTTTTAGTTTATGAATTATATGATACCAATATTTTCATTATTTCATGTTCGGCCTGACCCATATGCTAGGTGGACAAAAGCCTACAAAATGACTCATGTAATAGTTAGAGTGCTGGCACATAAAACCAATTAAAGGTCTAAGAGGGGATGGGGCACCCTTGGCTTGGGTTATGGGCTTGTGAAGCCGCAAGGCTACACCATTCCTTCCCTGGCCCTTGGGCTTGTTCACGAGGCTTGATTTTGAGGCTTGTGGAAGCCGAAGAGAGAAGAGAAAGAAGCCGAGGAAAGAAGAAGATAAAGTGAGGGCTTTGGGTGGGGACCATTTTATAAGGTGTGGGAGATTGGTGGGTATTGTAAAATAGTGGGTTCATTGGTTCCAGACTACTTTGGGCTTGTCATTTCCACTGTTTAGGCTACTTGAGGGTAAAAATGACGTGACACTGTATGATTGGTTAGGATAGAGCTACATGGGGCTTGTGCCCCTTCCCCCTAAGATCGATTTAAGGAGTAGTGTTCTTTTTTGGGGAATTGGATTTTAATAACCCAAACTATTCGAAATTGGCTACTAGCACCATCAACACAAAAAATTGGCCATATATAACCTGAACTATTGACTTATTTGAATCTAGTACCCAACTAACTGACGCCGTTAGTTGGGTTGTTGACGTGGCACGCTGATGTGTGCACACGTGGATTGACACATCAACATGCCACGCCAGCGAACCCACTAACGGTGCTAGTGATTTAACCGTTGGTGGGTGTTAGATTCCAATAAGTCAATAGTTCAGGTTATATATGACCAATTTTTTATTTGGGGGTGCTAGTGGCCAATTTCAAATGGTTCAGATTATTAAAATTCAATCTCCCTTCTTTTTTAAAAGAAAAAAAAGTTTTTCTCGATTTTCATATGGGTCTCTTTCAGCAGGTCGCTGGAAGTCCAAGTTACAATAGTTTTGCTTTTGTCACACCCTCAAAATCCACTTGCGGAGTTTTACCGCGAGGCGCATGACAAACCAGGATCCAAACCAACGATCACAATAAACAAGTCTAAATGAATATAATGCAATTTCAAAACATAGTTTAAAATCCCCGTTTACAGCGGAAGCTTATTTAAAACAATATCTCAAAAGTAAACCAAATGTTCAACATATGAAACCATGCGACTCTAACTAGACGCCGTGCAGACGCGTGCGCCCTAGTTCCATTGTGCTACCTTAGCGACCTGAGAAAACATGTAAAAGTTTACGTCAGCACAAAAATGCTGGTGAGTTTACAGGTTTTGTATCCAAGTACCAAGTCAACCTGTCCATACTATACAAATCGAAAACCAGTGTATGCTAGCTAGGCGTATGTTTTGTTACTACCACGATTGGAAAACCATTACTAACTCGAATACCAGATGTTGTGCCGTAAAGTAAACCAGTTGTTCCTGTTGTTCCTGTTTGAGACAATATGCACTCGCCCGGCCCTCCAAGCCGACGAGCGGGGTTGGTCACTCCCAATAGCGCTATTCACATTTCCCCGTTGTGCAAACCCGCACATTCATGGTTCCCCCGGGACTTCCAAAGATCGTGTAGTACACAATAGAAACCCATAGTATGACAGTAGTTACCAAATAATAGTTTTAACACATGTTTTCTCCCCCGAAAGTATGAAACCAGTTTAAAAGAGGGGCCGTAAACTCACCTTAAGTTGCGTTACTCCTTAACCCGAGTAAACTCAGCTGCTATGCTAGTCCCGTAAAGCGGCGACCTAACATATGACAGTTGCAAGTACTTAGACTAATAACCCGCAGGTTAATTAGTCCCTAGATGTCCAGACCATAACCAAGTTCGTTTGAAAACACCGTGACTGTTTAACTGACCCAAAGTACAAGACTCGACATCCCATTGGTGACCCGAGACTCCCCGTGTTATGTTTACGCTCTCAAACAGACAATCATGCAATCACACTTAACATACGTTAACGTACAACAAGTTATAGCACATAGTTCACGTATCACCGAATTACATCCAAACATATGTTACCAAGTTATTATATATGTTACGGGGTTCCTAGCATGTTACTACATGTCAAATCGGGTCTCGGAATGCTAATTTACACTTACAGCAGCAGTACACGCGATTAGGAAAAATCAACTAGCATTTAGGTTGGTCAACTAGCATTTAGGAAAGCTAATCGCATGTAACTACTAGCATTTAGGGCTAATCGCATGTAACAACTAGCATTTAGGGCTAATTGCATGTAACTACTAGCATTTAGGGCTATACCACATGTAACTACTAGCATTTAGGGCTATACCACATGTATCAACTAGCATTTAGGGCTATACCACATGTATCAACTAGCATTTAGGGCTATACCACATGTATCAACTAGCATTTAGGGCTATACCACATGTATCAACTAGCAATTAGGGCTAATCGCATGTAAGTACTAGCAATTAGGCCCTAATCGCATGAAAGACTGGCGATTGGCCTCCTAATCGCCTCTAACATAGGCGATTAGGATTGCTAATCGCCTGTAACCTTGCTGTTCCAGTTTTTCGCGCGTTTAACGCTCCAAATCAGATCCAGAACGTGTGTAACCACCCAATATCATCCCAAACACTATCCTAAACATGTTTCAACTAAAACCCTTCGTTTGGCCTCGTATTATCAGCCCTGCATGCAATCACGTAATCCAAACACCATTCACATAGCATGCAACATCATACTAACATGCGTAACTATAACCTAATAATTAATTCTCAGATTTTATCATCATAATATCATTATTATTCTGATCTAACATAATAACATGTCATTCATTCATCTTGAATCATAAAAACCCTAGCTTTCTAATCATAAACACCCATAACACATGTATACTAGTTAAAATCCGATTAACAACACTTATTAACGATTTTCAGAAAGCTTTTCCGTTTTAGAACAGGTCTGGACCATTAGGGATTGATTAAAAAAACGTTTATAAAGATTCATGGATGGAAACCAAACCTTAGATTTGTGAAAGAATGATGGATTAAGCTTGAAACCTTGTGTTTTGATCAAAAATCGCGTTCCAGAGGTTGTGTGTGTGTTGGGGCAGGTTATGGGACGACTAGGGTTTGTATAATGAAGTTTATGAGGTCAAGTATGGTATTTATAGTCGTTTTTAGTCGTCCAGCCCGTAACACGCGATTATGCAGCTTTACACGCGATTAGGAATCCTAATCGCATGAACAGTAATGCATTTGGGCCTAATCGCATGAACAGTCATGCATTTGGCCCCCTAATCGCATGAACAGTCATGCATTTGGGCCTAATTGCATGAACAGTCATGCATTTGGCCCCCTAATCGCCCATAGGGGCTAGTTTCGTGTGTTTTGCGCGTTTAAACCCCGTTTTAACATATGTTAACACATATTCACATACCGACAAGTCACATAATGATTGTAAACACATAACACTTTTAAATACACATATTCACACTCGTTCACCAATTCCCGGGACTCGAGACTTGTATGTTCCGTATGCCCTGACGATCCTACAAATCGTCACCGTTTGTACACTTGGTTAAGGACCGACATCTAATGAACCTCTAGACCAACATCCAATGATCCTCTAGACTAAACCGATAGTTCCCGAACCATAACCCGACTTAACTAACCCAGTTAAGTACAATATACGCGTGACTCGCTAAGGTAGACTTTCATCTAGACAACGTTGTTAACCAGAATTTGCCGGGTGTCACAGCTTTGCTCTCAATTGAGCTTTGGAAATGCAATCCAATTTTTAAGACTGTCAATATATTTATTATGCATGTTGTACATTTTTTTTTTTTTTGCTTTGCTTTGCTTCGTATTGGGCTTTGGAAACGCAATACAAATGGTAAGATTGTCAAATTATATATTGTTCTTTTCTTTCTTTCTTTCTTTTTTTTTTTTTTTTTCTGTATTGGGCTTTGAAAACTCAATCAAATTAGTAAGATTGTCAAAGTGATATGATAGTTAATTCTTAGAGGGGATTATGCTCTTGAAGAAATTAAGTGTTAAAATTGATACATCATTTGCAATTCTACTAAAATGGGTCAATATAAGCTAAGTATTTTCTTTATTATTTGATTTTGTTTGCATGTTGTTTTTATATTTTGCATAAGAGTGGTTGCAGGTATTGAGTTGTTGATTTAGGCTCGAGATTACAAGTTGGATGATGCTATGAAGATAGGCCCGTTGCAGTGTTGATTCATGGCCCAATTTATGTCTGGAATATAAGCCCAAAAGTGATTGTTCAACTGATGATGGCCCATGGCCCATCTCGTATATGTTGCGTGCTGATGTGGCAATCCAAGTGAAGAAACACAAATCAATTTAAGTCGTTGGATCTATTCATTGCTGACCGTTCGATTAAGTCAAGAAACACACTTTTCAGTTATATATACCTACTATCATCATTCATACTCCGGTTTTGCAATCTTCTCTTTCATAATCTCTTTGTCTCTCTCACTCGTCTGAATAGTTTAGGGTTTTGATCTTTATTGTTTGTGGTTCATATACGTCTTGTATCTGTTCTTTGATCATTGTCTAGTTAGTCTGTTGATGGTTTTGAGAGGTTCTTGTTGGTGAGAGATTATTGTTCAGATTGTTACTCAGTTTAGATTGTTTGATTCTTTGATTTGAATAAAGATCTTTAAGTTTCTCTTTAGATATCATGTTTGTAACATTAAGATTAGAGAGTATTTTTGGAACAATTTTCTGGATATTCTCATTAAGCAAACATTAAAACTATAAATAGGAAATCGAACTACATGTCCACTATGCCACTAAGACACATACATGATACACCATGTCACATCCTTATTTTTAACCATAAATACCACTAGTTGAGACCATGGGCCACTAACTAATTAAAACAAACACTTAATATTACTGAATAGAAATAGTCTAACAGATCATGCCAATATTTGCGGATCTCTTCATAGCAGCCTGGGCCTCTGGTCATCCTCTTGGGCCTGTTCTGAAGTGTTGGGCCGGCGGCCTGATGTGTGGCTGACGTACTGGGCTGGCCCATAACATGATATTACATAATTGAGAATGCAATACTAGAGTAGAGGGTATGATTTATGAATCATGAAGAGTCAATCAATTGTTTTGCTTTGGGTAATGTTATCACAATAATCGTCGTATTCTTGATTTTGTGTGCAAAGAACATGCGTAAGGCCCCTTAAATCTTGAGGAATATCTTGATGATTTTTTTGCGTTCACTGTTGTTATACCCACAGTTACAACTCAAAACCAACTTTAGTTACTCCTACAAGTGACTCGATCATCCCCTACAAATTTACACTTACAAATTTACACTAAGAAATGGCTTCCTCAAATGATACACTAGATCAAACAAAAACACAAGATATTTGGGAGACAAACCCGTGATTCTTTTTATTCAACCAAACGGACTTAAGGAACATACATAGAAAAGCACAAATAAAACCAATAACCTAGACCCCTATGAATACTAAAGGGGGCTGCTAAACGTACCCCCTTTATATTATTTTTACTAAATATACTCCCCCTTCAAGTTTTTGTATAATACAAGTTTAACCTTTTACTTTCTTTTTTGCTAAACTTTATTCCATAATCTTTTGAATTTATATATATATATATATATATATATATATATATATATATATAGGGTAGGGTTCAATTGAGAACCAACCCTTAGTTAGGAACTTTAGGAACCAATCTCATCCATCCATCTTCAATGGCATGATGGTAAATATGTTAAACATTAATTAACTTTTTAATTAAATCAAGGGGTAATATTGTCTTTTGGTATGTGAGTATTAATAGGTTATTTAGTATACATTGTAACTGACAAAACAATTATAGAACAGTGTTTAGTATCGTCATATTCAAACAATTATACATCGGTGTATACAATATACATCAGACCCTAATAAAATTGATGCTATAGAACAGTGTTTAGTATCGTCATATTCAAACAATTATACATCGGTGTATACAATATACATCAGACCCTAATAAAATTGATGCTATAGAACAGTGTTTAGTATCGTCATATTCAAACAATTATACATCGGTGTATAGTCCAATCATTGCTACAAAAACATTATACTGTACGATAACATTAAACAACTATACGTCAGTGTATATTCATATTCCAACAATTATACATCAGTGTATAGTCCAATTAGTACTACAAAAACATTGTACTGTACCATAATATTCAACAAATATACATCAGTGTATATTCATATTTCAACAATTATACATCAGTGTATAGTCCAATTAGTACTACAAAAACATTGTACTGTACCATAATATTCAACAAATATACATCAGTGTATATTCATATTTCAAACAATTATACATCGGTGTATATTCCAATAATTGCTACAAAAAACATTATACTGTACGATAACATTAAACAACTATACGTCAGTGTATATTCATATTCCAACAATTATAAAAAAAAACTCATTAAAAACAGACCCCAAACACAAAAAACGGGTTAACCGTGAAGGTGATTTATGTCTCCATATAAAAACGATCTAATTAATTCGACAAATAGTGAAGAACTAATATTATTATTATTACGAATCAAATAGGGCTGAGGAGTTGAGAGATCGAGGGTTTGGATTCGGAGTTCATGCCGATGAAGATAACCAATGGTATGAAACCGAAATGGGTGATGACTTTAGCTTTCTTCATGGTCCATGTGCTCCATTCCTTCAAGATCTTTGATGTTGACTTATCATCTGAGGGTTTTGATCCTTTTGTTGATTTACCCTTCGTCTTCAGAACAACCTTGGACGACATGTTGTGCGTCTGTTTTGATCGATGGAAGTTTCGAGTGTGTGTGTGGTGATGAAATTGAAATATAACGTGATTAAGATGTTGATAGATTGAAGGAAGGCAATTGAATGATATTAGGAGGAAGTTATAAATTTGTAGAAAGAAGATGAATGCAATCAAACGTGTATTTATTAACTTCCATTTTTAAAACTTTTTTTTAAATTAAAATATAAAACATAATTGTTTAATTACCATCCTACCCCTAGATCAAGATTAAAAGATGAATGGCTCAGATTGGTTCCTAAGTTCCTAACTAGTACCTTGGTTCCTAAATGATCTTTTTCCTATATATTATATATATATATATATATATAATTTATAAAGATTATCAAGATCCTTTTTCATAATTTCAAAAGATATAATCTAAATTTATATATATTACAAAATTGTAGAATTGCTTTGATGGATCATGAGAACACAAGATTTGAGTTGATAAGTTCGTTAAATTGATATTCATGTGTGGGCTAAACGATTTGATAAATCTGAAAAATTAGAGGGGGAAAGTTGACAAATTTTAAAGTGGTTTTTTAGGGAGGGGGTATGACAAGTAACAAGGGGGGTACGTTTAGCCCACCCCATACTAACACAACCATACTAATCATACTTAAATACTTCTAGCCATTACAATTTAATACTAAGGCTACCTGTTGTGGCACGCGAGAGCACCGGCGCGACCACCTTTAAACCATCGCTCGCATGGAGGTAGTATGGCTCGCTCCAGGCCATAGCTAGCGTCCCCCTCAAAATCCATGTGGTCGCTTGTGCTCCGGTGGCTTGCTTGCGCCGGGCTTAGCGTGGGGCTGTTGTGGTGTTCGCAAGCCATGTGGCTCGCAAATGGTTTGCGCCGGGCTATTCGCGTGTCTGCGACGGGTAGCCTAACTACACATCATTATCTCTACTAATTAAATCAACCTAGACCCTATTAATACTCAAAGTACCTTATACCTTAAGCTTTGAGTTTTAAATGAGTATTGGTTAATAAGTTTTTGAGTTATAAATGAGTTTTCAATGTTCCATGTTTTAAATTTAATAAAAGCACATACATATGTATATAGGCATTTTATAAAAAAGAAAACGTGTCTCCGAATAAAACGAGCCCTAGTCATGAGTCATTCCTTACCACCCTAAGAGTTTCCCATGTTCAAATGTAACTTCAAGATTTTGAAGATCAGTTACGATGGAAAATAAGATAACAATGGTCTAAATTAATTTTAGAGCTAAATTAAAATAAAATATGGGCTTATGGGCTGATTTAGTATTTCGTAGGCTTATGGGTTATAAGTATTTTCGAATTTTGGGGACCGGTAGGCTACAAGCCGAAAAGGAGTGGGCCATGTGTGGCTGCACACCGTGCACATGGGCTTGGACGACCTTTTATTCCACCTAGCTGAAAGGATAATAATGGCTAAACCACTAAACATTAGTTGATCAAAGGCATATGATTTGTATTCATGATTTCATTCGGTATGATTACTTTTGCGTTGATTCGACAACTGTAGTTACAGTTTGATAAATAACTTTGCATGACTCCTTTAAAAAATAACAAGTAATACCTCACTCTGTCACTCATAAATTAGGGTTTGAGATGGCAATATTAAATCAAGCGTAATCCTTATCACCAGTGGCGCATCTAGATATGTTTCAACTTTCAAGTCTCAACTAAAAGATTTTACCCATGACCTCTTGGTCTAGTGGTATGGTAACCCTTTATAAATATGAGGTTGTGAGTTCAAATCTTTGCAATTGTAAGGTGAGATGAAATTAAGGTGTTAAAAAAGTTTTAGTTAAAAAAAACTAAAAGATTTTACATGTAGTAGAATGTAACAGTGTGAATGGACGGTGGCCCACTTATTTTAGAAAATATAAAGGCCCAAAATAGATTAAGGATCTTCCTCCCTTGCATCTATTTGTATTTTTTTAACTAGTAACAAAGGATACTGGCTAGCCACTAAGGTACATTCACAATGAACACAGGATATTCATGTCAATGATCATAGATAATGCTGGTGACTTGACACGTCACCCATTCCTAAACTCACTGCCATAAGCCCACTTTAACCTCTAGCCACATGACATTTTGTCGCGAACGAGACTGCAACTGACGATATCCCATTGAAAAAAAGTCATCTAGATACCGCTACAATTGATAAAAGTTCGGTGAGAGAGTAAATAGAGGATATGGGATGATAATCAAAGAGCACGACTAGGCTTGGTTTAGAACAAAATGGACGGGACCACTCACTAACACTGATTAGGGACTCACAACCCCAATCATTTACATTAATCGCCTATTTTACCACAATCATTATCCAACATACTAAAAAACAAAAACATAAACCGTCAAAGGAATATTAACATTTAGTGATGGCAAAGTGTAGAAAATACAAAGAAATACAATGACAACACATGATGATCAACTGTGACAAAATCCTATCAACCTTTAAACACATTAATTAAACAACACCCAAAACCAACTTACGGGTTGAAGTCTAGCTCAAATCCATCACATGATGAACCGATCATAAGCCATAACCCTATCATTGAGTTATTGGGGTTCGATACCTTGCTTTACTTAAGTACACTTTCTACTACACAATGTACAAGTGTTTCATGCAGGTGGCAAATTAGTAGGGTAAATCTGTTGATGAGTAGGTAGTAAAAAAGGAGGAGCCTGCATGGAAAACGGTACCCCTAATGTAACATTACGAACAACATTCTGACTTGTACTATACGCATTAAGAGTTGTACCACATGCCACATAATCAACCTTCTGCCTAAACTGCTCCAACACTTTCACTTGTGATCTTAAAAACCTCAAATAATTAGCAGCTTCATCCAGCATTGAAGCTGTATCCATTTTATCACCACCTGGTACCAGTTTCTGCAAAACCCTAATTCTTTCACTTATCTTCTCTCTCCTCTTCCTTGCCGCCACTGTTTGTGGGTCGTTCGATATCCTCACGTTTCTTCTTCTTGGTTTCTCTGCCACGTCATCGTCGGTGAAACTAACTGGACGGAAAGCTGCTGCTCTGTATATCATCTCCTTCATCTGTTTAACAACCTCGGAATCTGTTTCATCGGATTCTGTCGGTTGTTGGAAATTTATAGTGGATGAGGTGGGTTGACCCGGATCCGATCTGGGTCTCTTGGGTTTTTTCTCCAATGAGGATTCGTTGTCGGACTCTTTAGTGACGGAACCGTCTGACGAAACGACGTCGCTATGGTTTTCAATAACTTTGTGGTTTGAGAAAAGTAAGGAAATGTCGTCTTCTTGATCAAGCGACGTCGTATAATCTAGAGAGGTGAGGGGAATTACGTTTTTGCCCTCGTGGGTTAACGTTTGACGCCAACGTTGACTAGCGGAATCAAAACTTGAGGCTACGTCTATGGCTGGAGGTAACTGATCACTTAGAGAACCGGCGGCTGGAACCGGACTTGAACCGGGTTTAGGAAGGTCTTGGAGCGGGTTCAAGAAGATGTTATCTGAACCGAAAATGAAGGTTTCTTCGAGTTGTTGTTGTTGATGATGATTGATGTTATTGTTATTCCATGGAAAGGATATGTTTCTTTCCCAGGCGCCCAATTGTTCCATGTTTGTTGAAAGGTTCAACACAATGGAATTATTAATAACACAAATAAATGAATCTTTATCCAAACTAATATTATGGAAGTTTATATTATTCAAGAGTGCATGCAAATATTGCAGCAAAAATTTATAAAGAGTTATGAAAATCAAAGAATTAAACGACACTTTGTATTGGCTCTCACGGATGCTATGTAGGTTGTGTATATATATAACGGAGTGAGTGAGACTGTGAGAAGGTGAGGAATATGGGACAACTTGGAAGTACAAAAAAAATGCTTATTTTCAAAAATAAAAAATAAAAAATGTTATCCTATACGTTTAAATTACTTAACACTGAATTTATCAGTTTGGGTTTAAGTTTGGTTTAATTTTGTTTGGGTCAGGCTCACGAAGAAAACCACTTAAATAAACGGGCCAGGTTGTATCAACCCGATAAGTTTATGAGTATAACCCGTTTAACTGATTTACTTTTTATTTATTTTTTTTAGTATGTGTTTTATGTGATAAAGTAAATTGTTTAGATATTTTATGTCAAAATCTAAAATTTAGAAAGATAATTAACACAAAATTTTAGAAATAAAAATGTAGTTGTTTTATATACATTTGTGCTATTTTGTTGCTCAAATGTAAATTATAGTATGAATATGCTAAAAATAGATTTTCTCACGATTTTAGGATTGGGTATAGTTCAAATTTTCTGTTTGAACTTGACAAATTTTGTGTTTTGAATAATAAAAGATGATGATTTAAAGGATGTAGATTTAAGAGTAGGATTAAGGTGTATGTAGTGATTGTCGACAAATACCATTAAATGCAAGATCGAATAATTGTCGTTAAAACAAAATTTGGTCAAGGTTTGGGTGCATGCATAGTGGGAGCTACGAAACACATCACGACAGCTCAATCACACAATGAATGGGGTTCCATTCAATAATTTTTCTAGATGTTAAAACTTCACCTTCATTATTCCGGCACTATCATTCATCAATTAGGCGGATGAGTGTTGAAACGCCCCATGCTCCCATCCCACACTTTTTGCCCCGTCCCCGTCCCAATACTGCCTCCCATCCCTGTCTTCGTCCCTCCCGTCCCCATAGAGACGCCTGGGACGGGCCAATCACAAACCAAGTTAATAAATGGACCAATGGGAGGTCCATGTCTCACCCTCTCATGTCTCAAACAACACCCCTCCAATGTCTCATTTCTTGATATTTGCTCCAATTGATAAGTTTTCCTACGTGGCACTCAATGTCTCCGTCTCCACACCCAGCAGCCTTATCATCAAACTTATTATTGGTTGAAAAAAAATATCACCAACTATATTTTTAACCTGTTCTTTTAAACAGTTTTATCTGTTTAGAATTCAATTAATTATCACATTACTTTTTTAAATAACATATCAAAGTTAAAATTGATAAATACTTTTGAACGAAAGAGAAAGATGATGGTCCACTACTTTATAAAAAAAAAAAAACTAAAACAAATTAATGTGGTGCATTGCTGCTTTTTTTTAACCCTGTGTCCGTTGTTTGCTAGGTTGTACACGATCACTCATGATATGATGGGAACTGTGTCCGACCTGTTGGACATAATATTTATTTATCCTAAGTTTAGTATGTAATTAGTATTATTATTGTATATCCTAAGTATGGGTAGTTAGGCAATTATTAGTGAACCATTGTGTTGGTTCATCAAAGGGTATCACACCCTTTCACTATGTATAAATAGGCCCATACCCCTTCATTTGTATTTGGATGATTTCATTAGTAATATATCAAGTTTATACAATTCTCTCTATTCAAATCTCACATTTGGCATCAGAGCCCTGGTTCACATCGATTCATCACAGTGAAAGAAGAGAGATACATCAGAAAGTTTCATCCCCTGTTTTTTTCAAAAAACAGAGATAGTCACAGAATCGTTTAATAACGATTCACAGAACGAATATTCCAATCCAGACGATAAGGAAGATCATAATTTGAAGATTATAACCGAAGAAAGAAAGACCAGAACCGGAAGGTTCACTCCGGCAGAATTCCGGCGAAGATCCGGCAAAACAGAAAACGAGTACAAGGAAGATTAAACGTTGTTGAATCACGTTTTGACGGTTATATCTCATCCCTTTATTGTTTAGAACGAATCGAATACAAAGAGTTTCTTAATCCAAACAAAAAAATCAAATCTTTAGTAATCCCCTGTTTTTGAGACAAAAATATTTCCCGCCAAAATTGTTTTTTTTAAGAATCCAAAACAGTTTCTGAAAATTCTTAGTCTGTATATCAGACACAAAACGATCTGTTTTTATAAACAATACATAAAGGATTCAGTGGATTAAGTTTTATAAACCGAGAAAAAAAAAAAAAAACAAAACAAACGGGTTTGTTTTTTAAAGAAGTATTCGATCAGTAAGGGGAGTATTTGATTATAAGAAAGTTTTGATCAAGACAGTGGATTAAAGAAATTTGATCAAGAAAGTTTTCATATCAAAAAAGGGGAAAGAAGGCCACGATTTTTCTGTGTGTTACAGAAACTTTCATAAGAAAGTTTTGACTTTCAAAAGTCAAACACATTCATAAAAGGTCGTAGTGGCAGAATAGTTATTTGAGAAGATTGACTTTGAAAAGTCAAAAGGAAAAGTAAAAAGAAAGTTGGAAAGAAAAAAAAGGAAAGAAACTTATACAGAAGTTTTACGTAGGGAAGGTTTGACTTATAAAAAGTCAACACAATTTATCAAAACAAAAGGAGGAATAAACGATTGAAAAAGTTTCAGTGAAAAAGATTGACTTTCATAAGTCAATTAGAAAGTGATTTTTTTTAAAAAAAAAAAGAAAGTCAATAATTAGACTTTAGTTTTGATATTTTTAAAATCATACATATTAAATTGAAAGCAAGTGAAATCGAATCATAAACGATTCGTATAACAAGATACTCCGAATCCATCTTGGTTCGTTGAGAAAAAATAGCAAGTGACTCCGAGACACTTCGTGACTCGTTGAGTATAGCAAGAAAAGTTAGACCTTCGTGGCAAGTTAGTCCTTTGTGGCAAGTTAGACCTTTGTGGCAAGTTAGACCTTTGTGGCAAGTTAGTCCTTTGTGGCAAGTTAGTCCTTTGTGGCAAGTTAGACCTTCGTGGCAAAATTCGACCTGTGTGGCAAATCAAGAAAGAAAACCTTTGCTTCAAAGTAAGCAAGCAAGAGAGTTTAGCAAGTCAGAAAGTTAGCAAGAAAGCAAGATTGGAAAGAAAAAGTCGAAGAAAGTAAAGCAAGAAAGCATGGCAGGAAAAGAAGACAAAAACGCGTCTAGTAGTTCAATATCATCTCGTGAGCAAGGAAATGTATCACTACAATGCCCGAAATTGACAGAGACAAATTACACCTCATGGGCACTATTAATGGAAACAATCTTAAAGGCTTATGGTCTTTGGGAAACAATTGACGCGAAAGAAGGAGCAGAAGCAGCAGATGAAAAGAAAGTAAATACTACGAAAGCAATGATTCTCCAAACATTACCGGAAGATATCTTAATGCAAGTAGCACAATGTCAAAATGCAAAAGACGTTTGGGAATCAATCAAAGTCAGATACCTTGGAGCAGATATGGTTCAGAAAGCACGACTACAAACATTGAGAAGTGAGTTAGAAACTCTAAAGATGAAAGAAAATGAACCAGTAAGTGACTTTGCAAGCAAGTTAGCCAACATAAGAGCAAAATTCAAAAGCCTTGGCACAACTCTTAAAGATAAAGCAATAGTGAGAAAACTACTCAACTCAGTTCGAAGAAGTTCCTACCTATTGTAGCAACTATTGAGCAATATTCAGAGATAGACACAATGCCATTTGAAGAAGCAGTGGGGAGAATAACAGCATTTGAAGAACGCCTCAAAAGTCAAGATGAACCAGAGGAAAATCATCAATCGAAACTCCTAATGGCAACGTCAAGTAATTATCATTCTGGAAGTTTGCACTATGGTAGAGGACGTGGTAATCATAATCGTGGTAGAGGTCGTGGAAGAACCTTTAACAACGGACAAGGAAGAAACTTTAGCGGAGAAAGGAAAGAGTATGAGAGAAATATAAGTCAAGGAAACAAAGACAAAAGCAAATTCAGATGCTTCGACTGTGGCAACTATGGTCACTTATCGTATGAATGCACAAAATGGAAAGACAAGAAAGATAGGAACGAGCAAGTATCCCTTCTCGTTCATGAAGAAGAAGACCCAACCCTACTCTAAAGCAAGAAAGGATAAATCAAAATTAGGGGGGAGAATGTTGGACATAATATTTATTTATCCTAAGTTTAGTATGTAATTAGTATTATTATTGTATATCCTAAGTATGGGTAGTTAGGCAATTATTAGTGAACCATTGTGTTGGTTCATCAAAGGGTATCACACCCTTTCACTATGTATAAATAGGCCCATACCCCTTCATTTGTATTTGGATGATTTCATTAGTAATATATCAAGTTTATACAATTCTCTCTATTCAAATCTCACACGACCATATGGTATGATCCACCTCACACGTGAACTGCATGCTATTATTGGCACGTGGCTTCATAGTAGTGGTGCAACTTCCACCTTCATGATCTATGTGGCATATCGTTGCTCTCCATTTCGATATTATCGTTTGTTCTTTGGATGGGGACCAAACATCCTATGTACCTGCACCATTCTACATATACATGCATGTATACAGATTAATTATTATGCACATCCAATGTGGCTTACATATAATGCCACAAAAGTCACCAAAATGTATGTTTATTGATAAGAAAATTATATTTTTATTTTATTATGCGAATTATATATACACAATTACGTATGCACATACAAAAGTCATCAAATATATGATTATTGATAAGAAAATTATATTTTTATTTCATTATGCAAAACTTTTGGCCGCGTACCTCGATACTTAAATTCCATTAAAGTTTTGTTTATTTTGTTTGTGACCAATATTATCATACGTGACTCTATTGTCGCGGGTTAATTAAGAATTGAAATCCTTTATGCATGTTTTTGTGCAGTGAAGACCATTATACATTTATATAAGATTGAATAATAAGTTGATAGATGGATTCGCTTTAACTGAGTTGAATTCACACGTACAAGTATCTCTTTGTGTATTCTCTGTATGTGTATAAATGAATAATGACGGTATCAATTAGCGATTGATATTCATTTATTTAGACATTGTCTTAAATAAACATACTCATGTGACGAAAAACTTATACTGCATGAACCAAACTTGTGTTGCAACGAATGTCAATAGCAAGACATGCACTTTGGTTGAAGACACAAGAACAAAATGTGCTACTTTAGATGTTATTTGCGCACTACATGATTTTTAGCTTGCGTTGACTGAATAAAATGGACACATAATGTTGATGATGATGAATAGTATTTCATTTTTTTTAAAAAACTTTGAAAAGAAACTTTTAGAATGAATTGGTGTATTTTTGAGAAGTGTAGATTGGGTTTGGGGTGTAATATATAAGAAAAAATATTAGATATCTTTTATTAATTAATTAATTAATTAATTGTAACATTCAAATTAACGGTTGTTTTATTTGAATTAATCAATGAGCATTTAATGCAAAATTGGAAAATGTAGGCGTGTTTCATATCACGCCATTTCAAAAAACAAATCATTAAACGCTCATGTGTAATGCTTGTAGGGCGTGATTAATTGTGGGAATGTGTTAAGGTGATCCAATTTCCCCTTTTCTATTTATCATTGTAATGGAAGCGTTATCGGGATTGATCAAGAAGGCTTGTGATGATGGGTATTTTTTGGGGGTCAAGCTTCCTAATGGCGAGCCGGTTATGACTCATTTGTTATATGCGGATGACGCCATGATCATGGGTGAGTGGTCGGATGGGAATTTTAGGACCCTCAAACGAATTTTAAGAATTTTTTATTTGTGTTCAGGGTTGAAGATTAATTTATCCAAATCTACCCTTTATGGCATTGGGGTTAATGGGGGTGATACAAAGACTAAAGCTGATGAGTTGGGTTGTGGTATGGGTGAATTGCCGTTTAAGTATTTGGGAATTCAAAGTTGGGTCTAAGATGGGAAGGATAAATAGTTGGGAGCCGATTGTCGATATGTTTAAAAAACGCCTTTCGGGATGGAAAGCGAGGACTTTATCTATAGGAGGAAGGGTGGTTTTAATAAAATCGGTTTTGGAAAGTCTCCCGGCATATTATTTTTCTTTATTTAAAGTGCCAGTGACGGTAAAGAATAAGCTTGAGACGATGATTAAGCGGTTCCTGTGGGGAGGTAACTCGGATGTTCACAAAGTTCATTGGTTAGGTTGAGATTTTATTACTCGGCCAAAGAAGTGTGGGGGTCTCGGTCTTACTAAATTGGATGTTACTAATAATGCGCTTTTGTTAAAGTGGATATGGAGGTATAGAACGGAAGTTAATGCTATGTGGAGGAAAGTCGTTGTTGCTATTCATGGTTCCCAGAGAAGATGGCTTTCGGTTCCGTGTAATGTTAATGTTAGAGGAGTGTGGAGTAAGATTGTTCTGTGTGGTTCGAAGCTTATTATGAACGGTTCGGCTTTTAATGATTTAATGCAAGCGAAGGTGGGTAATGGCACATCGATCAATTTCTGGATAGACCCGTGAGTTAGTCGAATTCCTTTAAAAAGTGCTTTTCCGGCTCTGTTTCGGCTAGAAAAGGATAAATGGTGTACGGTTGCTCAGCGAATTGGTCAGCAGAATATGGCGGCCATTATGATGTGGAATTGGAAGACATATCCTACTTCACCTCAGGAGCAAGAAGAGTTAATTGATTGTTGTCGTGCAGTTGCAGGTACCATTATTGGCGTTTCTCAAGATACTTGGACGTGGAAAGATATCCCGATTCAAAATTTGGCTGTGCATGATACGAAAACGTGGGTCAATACAGTTGATGTGAACGAGCATGAGGATCAATTCAAATGGTGTAAATGGGTGCCGCTGAAGTGTAATATTTTTATGTGGCGATCTCATCTTGACAAGATTCCCACGAAAACGGCTCTTAGTAAAAGAAACATATGGGTCGGCGATCTTAAGTGTTGCTTATGTGAAGAAAGTGAAGAATCGGTCGATCATCTTTTCACTACTTGCCCGGTGGCAGATGGTGTTTGGGCAGGGATTTCTAATTGGTGCCATCTCCCTCCTATTTTCTTGTTCTCAGTTAAGGATGTTCAAAATTCCGAGCCAGGTGAACGTCAATGCAGCTAGATCTGATTTATTGCACGGCATTTTCATTATTACATGTTGGAGATTGTGGAAGGCCAGGAATGAGAAGGTTTTTAAAAAGGTGAAAGTTAAAGTTCATTAGATTATTGCGGATGTTAAGTCCTTCAGTTTTTTGTGGTTTAATAGTAGGACTAAAAAGGATAGGGTAGAGTGGAAGGATTGGACTCGATTTTCTTTTGATGTAACATAATTGTTTGTGGCTTTCCCTGGCTATCTCTATCTTGGAGATAGTTGGTTTGGGTGGTGTTGTTTAATGAAATTTGCTCTTCCAAAAAAAAAATAAAAAATTGTGGGAATGTATAAATAACGCTTCATTACAGGAGGTCTAAGGTGCATTGGATGCATGAGTATAGTTTCATGCATAATCCTTGATTGCATGCGTTATTGAAAAACTAAACGCTTTTGTGATTTTTTTTCTTCTAAAAAACAATGGATTAGAGGTTCAGATCATATAGATGCATTATCTAGTATGGATCGATCAGTCAATCATGATACACCCATTAGCATTTTTTTTTATACGGGAAATAGCTAAATATTAATATGATTTTAAAAAATTTAAGCTAGAGATAAAATTGATGACTTTGCTTTTATAAAACGGTTAGAATGTTAGAAAGATACAAGTGTAGATCATAGAGATTTATTAAACTTAAAGGAATGATAGACGAAATTCCAGATGTCGAAAAATGATAGTAACTTCAGAAGATATTCTTTAGAATTTTCTTCTCATTAATATATAAGGTAGCCAATTCTTTTACCATATATCGTGAATAGGTCACACTACAAAACTAGCTCAATTGGGTCATTGTCACATGTTAATATCAACCATTAAGAAACCAACTATATTGGACCACCTCAATTATGACAGGATCCCGAGCCCATTTTTGAAACAAGTGTGACAATGTCATTTGAGTATATTAACTTCCCATTAATAAAACCGACCATAAGTATGGTCATCTATACATATATATATATATATATATATATCTATTATCTATTATCTATTAATTATAATTATAATATATATAAAAGAATTGAACATTGCTGATGTGGCGTGCAATGGTGCCTTCAATCTCTCCATAAAGCTGCCACGTGGCATCATAATTGCAAGATTTTAGTGTTTTTGAATTATTTTCTTTTTTAATTAAAAATTCTCAATTACTAAAATTAAATTGAGTTATTTTAGGAAAAAGTAATTTAAAAATAAATTTAAAATTTTCTCTCTCATGTTTCCTCCTATAATTTTTAAACGTTTATATCTTTTATATACGAGATTTTTTAAAGAAAAAAATTACACCAAATTAACGAGCGTTTTATTATCTTTCCAACGAGTACCATAGTGCTATATAAAAAACAGAGAAAAAATCGACTATTTTTTTGTGGGGTTTCGTTCATACAGGAAAAAAAAACACACAAAGTGTTCATATTATTCATTAATCATGTTTTTTCTTTTAAACCGGGTTCTTATCTACGATGTTGAAAATCAGCCCAATCGCCATGTTATCATTGAAATTTTACTAGATATACTTCATCAAGAGAAGCTAGGAGAAAGAATCGCGCAACACTGCAACACATAGTGTCACCTTATAGCAAGGTTATTTTTTTATTTATTTAATTACAAGAGTAATAATTATTACTATTGGTATTAGTATTATTAGAATGGTTATATTTTTCAACCCCGGAACGCTCCCGGGAAGAATTGATAGTTGCTGACGTGGCGTTCAATTGTGGCCTCAACCATCTCTTGATTATGCCACGTGGCATAATGAGATGCAATGGTTACAACTTCCAACTTAAGTGTTTGTTTAGTTGATTATGTTAGGAATTATAAGAGCCATTAGAATGTGAGAAATTAGAGAGATGTGATGAGTTTTTAAATAGTTGCAGCTTACATAAGTGATTTTTTAAATGATTACTGATTAGGTTTTAGATTAGGGAATATGAGTTATTACTGATTAGAATACTATGAACATGCAATGATAGAGAGATTTTATGGTTAGTTAACTTGAGCCATTTGCAATAGGTTACCACGTAAAATTAGATTTTTTAACCCCGGGACCCTCCCGGGGTAATCAGCTAGTATATATATATTGCAAAGGGATTAATCCTACATGTCATATTCTTATGCAATCTCTCCTTTGAGAGATGCCATATAGGATGTGATGTGGCAAGTGTAAACCAATTAAAAAAAAGGAATAAATATGATTTAACCTAATCTATTATAATCTTTAACCTAATCTATTAAATACCTAATCTATTAAATACCTAATCTACTAAATCTAAATATTAAAATTTTACTATTTTTTCTCTCATGTTTCCTCTCATAACTTTTAAACGCTAATATCTTTTATATACGAGATTTTTTAAAGAAAAAAAATTACACCAAATTAACGAGCGTTTTATTATCCTTCCAACGAGTACCATAGTGCTATATAAAAAACGGAGAAAAATGACTATTTTTTGTAACCCGACTGTGTCGGGTTTGGGATTAGTTTAAAAAAAATTGTGGGTTTGGGTCGGGTCTGGGATTAGGTGATACCCGACCCGATTACCCGAAACAACATACCCAAATACCTGAACTATATACCCGATCATATACCCATGAATTTTTTAACGCATCACATAACCCTTAGGCTAATGCGTTCGATATTTCAATAATTAACTTTTTTTTTTTCTTATTTCATGTTAGTTTTTTTTTAGAATGATCGATTACAAACTTTCGAATTCATTTGTAATGACACTAGATTTATACCCCGACGCAGAGATTCGTTTTTTTTTTAATATTTGAATATGATAACTTATGGCAGTGATTTGTTTAAAATAATAATAATAATATATTTTATTATGTCATATTAGATATTTCAACCCCGGATGCTCCCGAGATAAAAACTACTATATTAATATTTCAAAGCACGGAATTTTACACATATATATTAATATTTCAAAGCATGGAATTTTACATGACATTTGAATAGGTCATCTCTCCCTTTCGAGTGTGACATGTGACATTGGGCATCCTCCTTATTTCCAATTTAAAGTCTTTCTCTCTCTCATTTTTTCCCACAATTTTTAACGTTAATAATTTTTATATATGATATATTTTTTAAAAAAATTACACCAAATTAACGAACATTTTATTATCTTCCCAACGAGTACCATATTGCTATACAAAAAATGAAGAAAAAAAAACGATTTTTTTTGTCGATTTTTGTTCATACAGAAAAAAAAACACAACGTGTTCAGGTAATTCATTAATCATGTCTAAGCAAGCTACTAATAATGTTTAAACCATGAATTCTATTTTCATCAAGAGCAGACTAGGATAAAACCACTCATTTTCAAAAAAAAAAAAAATCACACATTCAAAACTACCGCCTCAATCACGCCCTGCAATGGCTGTTTCTAGCTCTGCTCCTCATCTAAACATACATCTTTTTTTTAATATATATTTTCATTCTTATTCACATTATTAAAATTGTTGTTTTTTATATTATAGTACATTAATTTCTATGTTACATCATAACACATATTTTATCACATCATATTAGGTTTATCTATCCCGGAAAGCTTCCAGGATATAATCTAGTTTATAATAATAAAAATAAAAACCACACACAAATACTGATTAAGAGGAACCTCTCATATTGGTTATTTATATTTAATAAGAATCAAATATAAATTAGTTTTTTTTTTTCACATCTGCTTAAACATGTTTTCTAGATGAATAATATATATAAAAAAAATAGTATAATTACACCATTAGATTAATTATAGTAGTTTACACTATAGGAATTATACTATATTATAGAGAAATTACACTATTTTTTTTAAATTTCAGTATTAAAATACATGTTTAACAAAATGGTAAACAAAAAAAAATTGCTTCATTCACTTCTCACGTTAAGACTAAGCGGAGTGGGGGCGGGAGAGGGGCGCCGCCGGTAGGGGCGGGAGAGGGGCGAGGGTGGCTTCACCGACGTGGGGGGAAAGGGTTGGACACGTGGGGGCTTTTTATTGGTCAGTTTTTTTTTAACTTTAACACAATATAATATTATTTCCTTCCTCCCCCCCTTTCACTCCCCACAATTATTCCCCCCCCCCCCCACTCAAGGGTCCCACAAGTGCCACATGGCGCTTCATCCCCCTCTTCCCCCTCACCACTCCTTATAGTCTAAGACCTATTTATAGGATAAGAACCATTTGTACAATAACTTTCCTCTATATTTATAAAATATTTTAGATGAATAATATGATAACTTCAAAAACATTTTAAGGTGCCTATTATACAACTTTTGAAACATAACAAGTGCTCTATGTTACAAACACAAGCTTTGCAGTAAAACTTGTAACGCAAGATTTATCAAGACACGCGTGTTGGATCGTGTCACTTGGATTATTATATTGGCTATATTTAATCATGCTAAACAGGGCCGGCCTTGAAAGTTCAGGTGTCTGGGCCGAGCTGTAAAAAATGTGTCCTTAGCCTTAGCTTTAGCCTTTAGGCCTTAACGAAATAAATAATGTAAGCTATTTTTTAGGCTACGATTAAAGTAATATCAAATTGATAGATAAAAAATTATTTTCCACTTAGGTTGTAATCTAACGGTAGAAGGAACACACCTTCATGGGGGAGGTTGGGTGTTCGAATTCCACAAAGTATGAAAATATAAATGAGTGAACGTTTGAAAATTAAAAATAAAATTGTTTCATAACAAAAGTAAAAGTTAAAAAGGAAGTCATAACCAACCGGTAAAGAGCAAAAACAACTACATATGAGTCATTTTCATTTCATCTTCTCTGTCCCGCACTCATTAACAAACCTTTATTTTTTTTTCTCAAATCGTTTTATTTTCTTCTTTAATTCTTAGTCTCTCTCAATATTTCTTTACTTTCTGTTTTATATAAACTAACCTTCACTTTGATTAATACTGTAACACCCCAACCGATGGCGGAATCATCGAGGTGCCACGTAGTGACGATTGTTCAAAAGCTCATGGTACTAAAATGTAAATATTATTGAATAAACCAAAATTGTCTTACATGGAAATGGAAATACATTGTCTAAATGAAATGTAAATATTGAAATAACTGAATTAAAGTAAAGCACTAAATGTCTCTTGTTAAAGCACTAGATCAAACTGCACCTGAAACATGTACAAAATAGATTTGGTCAACATATGAAATGTTGGTGAGCATTCCTAGTTTTGATATATATAGTGTGACAACCGTCACCCTCATCCTTATATAAGTTGTCAATTTTAGTCCTTCGTCCATTTTGAAGTTTCACCGCTAGTCCCCGTCAATTATTATATATTTTATTTTAACTTTGCTATTAAAATGGTCTAGGTATACATTTTGTATACGCACGTTTTGATTTATAAATGTACCATACTCGTATAATCATGTTAGTTTATGAGAGTCTCCTTTCGTTTATCTAAATAAAAAAATTAATAAGTTAAACTTTGGTTAGTTGGTTAGGTATATAGAAGGAATAAATAACCAAGTTAAATAGAGAAACAAACTTAGTTAAAGTATAGGGACTATTTGTGTCAAACATGGAAACTTTTTTTTTTAAAAAAAAAAATAGATCAGAGAGGCCGCCCTTTTCTTTTTCCGGCCAACAGTCCGGCGACCGGAGTTATATTCCGGCGACATGGTAACTTGATCTTTAACGCGTCTTAGAAGCTTCCACTCGGGTCTTTATGATTCTCCATCAATATGTAACTGATCCTGACATTATAAGGTGTAATTATAGTGATTTAATCATGGTTTAATCGGGTGTAAAGCTTGTAACGATCGGACTTTTATGACCTCTTCATAACGCAAATTTTACTTGAACAACTCTATAAACAGACTTCGCCAATTCATTTCTGCACTACTCTACTTCACAAACCCACTAAAAACTCGTCATAATTGTGTCAGAAAGCTTCTAAATTGAACCACAAAACTCGGCCCTATGCTCTTTCTATTCGACCTTCAAAACGAATTGTAAGTTTGATTTCTTTATTGCATCTTGTTAATCGGCCCTTTTAGAGTAAAACCCCTTTATCACAGGTCGAGTATCGGGTCTGAAATGGGTTATTGATTTTGGATGTTAGGGTTAGGGTTCTTAGAGATTTGGGGAAGAAGATGAACATACTAATAATGTTTAAATGGAATTATCTTTGCTTTAAAACAACAAGTAGACTAGATGGTGTAGTGGTTAGATCTTCAAGGTTGCACAAGGGGGAGCCGAGTTCGAGTCCCCATGGCTGCAACATTTAGAGTGTTTTTTTTTTCAGATTTTGTATCTCTTATTTTTTTTTTTTTGTTATTTATTTATAAATACATTTATATCTTTAAATATTCATAACAAATTCATTTTTGCTCCAAAAATTATAAAAATTTAGGAGTAGCTTTTTGACACCTCATAGAAAATTATGATATTTTTTATTTTCTGAAAAATAAATTATTTTCATATTTTTATTGATTTAAATTGCTTTGATCATAATTAATTGATAAAAAATTCATTTTTAATGATTTTAATCTCAAACTTTTTGTGAAATTATTTTTAATCATCATGAACTGAAATAAAAATTATTGGTTTAGAAAACATTTATTTTTTATTAATTTTCCTATTTTAATCATTTAAACATGATTTAATCTCATTAAATCAGTTTTAAATATAAATAAGTTTACAAAAATTATGGGAAAATTATTTTCATTTATTTACATCAGGAATTATTTATTTTCTATAAAAATAGCATTTTTGGATCATGTCTTGAATTATTAGTCTTATTTATGATTAAATAGACATAATTAATAATTTATTTATTTGTATTATTAAATATCTATTTTATGAATACTTTCCTATAAAATAGAAATCTTTTATCTTATTTACCATTTGTAGATCATTGTGAAACACATAATTATTTATTTATACATATATAATTATTGCATTTATTTATAATAGCTAGTTAAAGTAATTAACTAAATTACTTTGTCATAATTATGCAAATATATTTTGATCTAAATATTTAATTGGTAATAATTATATTACCTAAATCATATTTACAAACTTTGGTATATTATTTTTAATATACAACTTTTAATTCGACTAATCATAAAAAACCCTAATTCCCCAAATCGACTTAGCAAACCCTAATGCCTTAGACCCTAGTTACTTTAGACTCTTAGACTTTTCCTTATTAGTATTCTTACACATTATAGGTTGAATTCCTCGGAATTCTCATTACTTAGCTCACGACCGCTTAAGTGGATTTTGATCGCTTTCGCTAACTGTGAGTATATCTTTCCCCTTTTTCATTTTACTTTTGGGGTGACTCATGTACTTATTATCAAGTTTCTATTACTTCTTACTAAAATAGCAATTCTCATGTGTGTTTGCTTTATGTTAATTTGTGTGTCTATGACTTGTCAAAATCATTAACCTTTGAGGGCCTGGCATTTCAATGAATAGTACTATGGTATATACCCCTTGTGACTCTGTTGAGAGACCTTGGTCATTGTCTTGTGATTCATATTACTAAAAATGTTTTTGATTCCTGATTCTTGATACTTATTTAGGGTTGATTTTGAACGGATATTACTTATTACATAATTGCAAATGGTACCGCACATGAATTGCTAAACACTATTCTTACTATATATATTAAAACAGGGTATGCTCACCAATACATTTTTGTATTGACATATACTATTTTCGTACATGTTTCAGGTTGTTTTGAGATGCATTCTTTAAGCTTTCGGATTTATATTTAGATTTTGATTCATTGTATTTCAATTTAGTTAGCAGTTAGAATCGTTGTATTTCATTGGAATGTAATAAATTATTTAATCAATGTATTCAAATTTACACTTTAGTCCATGAGCTATTGAACAATCGTCACTACGTGACACCTCGATGTTTCCGCCATCGGTTGGGGTGTTACATATAGTAGGTTAAAAAGTTATACAATTCAAGTGCAAGCTACAGTGCAAATATGTAAACCATGTATCATACAAATGAGCGAAATCAACCCTGTGACTGTATAATGTACTGTATGAACTAGGGTTGTAAACAAACCAAACGTTCGGCGAACAGTTTGTGAACTGTTCGTTGGGAAGTTCGTTTGTGTTCGTTCGTTTAATAAAGGAACGAACACAAACAAAAAATTCTGTTTGTTTAGCTAAACAAACGAACATGAATAGAGGCCGTGTTCGTTCGTTTATGTTCGTGAACGTTCGGTAACGTGTTCGTGTATGTTAGTTTTTGTTCGATAGTTCATTAGGGTTTTTAATTTTTTATATTTAATTTAAGGATTTCAAATTTTCCCGTGGTAGATTATTTAACATATATTAGTGTATCACATGTTAATATTACTTTAACTATTTTGATTAACTGTTATTTTTGGTGGATTAAACGAGGATTTCAAGTTTAATATGATACCTCTGTGTTTTTATAAGACATTGTGTGATCAAGATTATGTCACGTATATTTAAGTCATTGGATTAGTATATTCTAGGCGGACAATGTTAGCGATGAAAAATGCGAATCTTTAGAATTTAATGTATTAGTTTGTGCTCGACTTTGTTCAGTAATGCCTATTTGTGTTCGTTTACATTCATTTGTATTTGTTTGTGTTCGTTTTTGTCTGACACCGAAATTTAGCAAATAAATACAAGTGAACACGAACAAAAATCTCGTTCGGTAAGTGTTCATGAACAGTTCGTGAACACGTTATTTTCTTAACAAACGGACACGAACAAAAAATCTCGTTCGATAAGTGTTCGTGAACAGTTCGCGAACACGTTAATTCCTTAACAAACGAACACGAACAAGGCCTTGTTCGTGTTCGTTTGGTTCGTTTACAGCCCTAGTATGAACTGTAGTGTACTTATCCAATAAATGGATAAAAGCTCAACACTGGCCACGGATTCTCCGATGAAAAAGGGGGAGAATCAATCTAGGCGGGTTGTCAATCCAAATAGCGCTATCCAATGTTAAGGTCGGCTTGTACCATGTTAATGATTTCACTAAGTACAAATGTAATCCACATGTATTGTCTAAGCATAAAGCACGTTGTAAGCAATGCACATAGTACTAGAATTGTATTGTAAAAATGTAAACTTGTATTTGAAATTGTAATAGTGTACATGTAACACCCCAAAAATGTATAAAAGCAAAAAGGGGTAGGAATACTCACTGTTTACGTAATAGCTTGAAATTGAACCGGACAACGAGATATGTGTTGGAAATTATCCCAAAGGATCAACCTAAAGAATTTGATAACGTGTAAGGGAAATAACTCTAGGATACATGTATTTCTAGGGCTTCGAATTGGGGATAAACGTTTATTTGTTTAATAAACAAATTGTTTATTAAATATAAGAAATTTAGTAAATAAATAAATAAAAGTCTCTTTGTAAAATTTTAAGTTGAATATAGTCACAACATAAGGTTTTAAGTATGAAAATAATTTTTATAAAATTATTTTCTTGAAAATAGAATATTTAATCTAATTAATTCAAATTGTCAAAATATGACTTTAATATCTAAAAATATCAAAATCAAAGAATTTCTGAATTAAAAATTGTAATTCAGTTCTAGATAGTTAGAAATAATTTATATAAAATTTTGGTGCAAAAATATTGTAAAATGAATTTATTATGAATTATTTATGATTAAAATTAACAAAAATTCATTAAAAATATAAAATGACCGGTTTTTCTGAATTAAAAATAATTTCTGAAATGTATATTGTCACACAAGTTTAGAATAAATTTTGTGGAATTTTATAAAATCGTTTTGATATTTTTATAGAATTTTATAAATAAAATAGAATAAACTTGAAATATTTATTATTTATATTAAATAAATGATTTTTGAAAATCTAAAAATTGGATGATGAACTTTATCATAAGAATAACTAAATATAATTTTTGTAGATTTTATAAAGCACTTTTAGTATTTTTAAGTTATTTTAAAAGATTAAAAGTATAGATATATGTAAATGGAAAAGAAAAGAGAGAAAAAAAAATGTTTCGCTGCTCATGGGGATCGAACCCGCGTGCTTTACCAAACAAACATCAGACACAACCACTTGATCTAGATCAGTGGTTGTGTTTGATTCTGGTTTAATTAAAATATAAGATATAAGCATAAAGGTGTTCTTCCCCAAATTTCAAGAGTTCGAGCCCTAGTTTTCTTAATACAACGATTCGACGATTATTAACCCCTGTAAAGCTGGGGTTAATGTTCGTACATGGCCGATTAGTAAAACCCAAAACAATAATTGAACTTACAATGACGAATTGAAGCAAGAACACGAGTCAACCCAAAAGTCAAACGCGTGTGATTCTTGGCTAGGAACGAGTTGTTTGCAGGATTTAAGGGTGGGGGTTTGTTAATCGTTCTATTCAACGATGGTGTGCGAGTCCAATTGGCTTATCATCGAGTATTTATACAAGTTTCAATCGGGTTTATTAGGAAGGTTTATAAATGGCTTTCAATCGAATTCTTGGTCAATTCAATGCGTTAATTCACGCGTTTTATTAGTTTAGAAAGAGGAGTGCGTAAAATCCGGAATCATGTTGATTATTGGCGTGATTGTTGGAAGAAAAATGGCTTGGTGTGTCTTTTTTTGGTGCAGCGATCGTTAACAGCAGATGAGGGAGAAAGAAGCTTCAAGTTTAATTGTGTATATAATTATATGGCTTGGTTAATAAACAAATGATGGGGTGCAGCCCAGTTGGTTTCAGCGTGGGTTTGGTTGTGGCCGGCTCGGGTTCGAAACCTGGCAACAACAGGTTTTTTTTTTCTTTTTTTTTAACAGATTAGAGGGATGGGCTTTCAGTTGGGCTGGACTAATAGCTTTGGGCCGAGAATTTTCAAAAGAAAAGGGGTTGGGTTGTTGGATTTGGGCTCAAGTTTGTTTTGGGTTGGGTTTTGACTAGTATTATTATTATTATTTATTATTATTATTATTATTATTATTATTATTATTATTATTATATATAAAATAAAATATAACGAAAGAAAAGTGACGGATGTCACAAATACTTGATTAATAATTTTAGGGCTCAAACATACAAAAATCCATCGAATTAAGGACATCACTGTGTTTAGAAAACTTGGATTGCTGAAGGGTCAATGTGCCCCCAAGAAATTGGGCCCGGGCCGGGAGTCCTCCCCGCACCCCTTAAGGACATCACGCGTACCTAATTATTAATAAACATGATTTTGTTATTGTTTAAATAAATGAAACCTGTAGTTAAACTTATTGTGTTTCGGATTGATTTAACCAGTTATGTTGAATGTTTCCTGTCAAACACGGATCGTTTAACATAACACATGACACACTTATCAACTTTCATGAATCATAAATAGTGACTATAAACTTCTAATTGTTCAATTTGGTTGTTTCATTTCTTTAAAACACTATATATACAAATATAAAGACAACAATGAGGGAGATAAATGCTCCTCTAAACATGAATAGACTTTGACTCAATAATTATACTTTGACTCAATAATTACATATAATTCTTTGACTTAAGACTTTGACTCCAAGAATTATGTTGTTTACTTATACCCCCGTCAATGCAAGACGGTGGAGGTCCAAGACAAAGCATTGTTCGAAATCTTTTAAATAACAGTTTTGGTAAACTCTTGGTGAATATATCAGCTACTTGTTTGTTGGTCGAGATGAATTTGGTGTGTAGTTTTCCAATGGTTACCAATTCACGGACAAAATGATAGTCGATGTCAATATGCTTTGCTCGTTTGTGTGAGAAATGATTTTGACTTAAGAACAAAGCACTCTTGTTGTCACATAAGAGTGTCGGGCGACCCAATGGTAGAGCATGAAGTTTTCGAAGAAGATTAGTTAACCAAATAATTTCAGCTGCCGTATTTGCCATTGCTTTATATTCGGATTCACAGTTGGATCTTGACACTGTAGGTTGCTTCATTGCGCTCCAAGAGACCAAGTTTCTACCAAAGTAGATACAATAACCGTATGTAGATCTTCGTGTGTTGATACAACGAGCCCAATCTACATCTGAAAAACCTAATAAAGTAGTGTTAGGTGGACGATCAAAAGTTAAACCATGTGCTAAAGTGCCCTTAACATAACGAAGATTCCTTTTAACTAGCTGGAAATGAGTGGTTGTGGGAGTTTGAAGGAACGGGCTAGCTTGATTTACGGCATAAGAGAGATCAGGACGGGTGATTGTGAGATATTGAAGAGCACCTACAAGGGAGCGATAAAGAGTGGGGTCATGAAATGGTTGGCCTTCGGAGGTGAAAATATCTTTTGTTGTTAAAGGAGTGGCAACGGGTTTAGAGTCAAGTAAACCGGCTCGGGTGAGAATATCATGGGCATATTTGGATTGATTTAAAAAAAAAACCGATTTTGTGTGATGAACTTCTAGGGTAAGAAAAAAATTTAGAGAGCCAAGGTCCTTTATTTTGAATTTCTTGTTTAGACAAGATGTGAAGTTGTTGATGAAATTTTCATTATTCCCACTGATAATAATGTCGTCAACATAAACAAGAAGATAAATTAAGATACCTTGGTGATTGTAAATGAACAAAGATGTATCGGCTCGACTGTTTTGAAATCTACGATTAAGAAGGAAGGAGCCTAATCGTTCAAACCAATAATGGGGTGCTTGTTTTAAACCATATAGAGCACGGTTTAGTACATGGTTGGGTCGATGAGAATCTTCAAAACCCGGAGGTTGTTCCATGAAAAGGGTTTCGGTGAGGTGACCATTTAGGAACGCATTGTTGACGTCTAATTGACGAAGATTCCAATTGTTGATGGTAGCAAGACTAAGAACCACCCGGATGAGGGATGATTTGACAACGGGACTAAAGGTGTGAGAGAAATCTAGCCCCGGTATTTGCGTGAATCCTTGAGCTACAGGTCGTGCTTTGTAGCGATCAATAGATCCGTTGGATTTGTATTTGATTCTATAAATGCATTTTGAACCAATGATGTTGGTGCTAGTGGGACGAGGAACAAGAGTTCACGTTTGATTTGCATGAAGGGCTTTGAGTTCGTCATGCATTGCTTGGATCCATTTAGGATTATTTTAGAGCGGTTTTAATGCCTCTTGGGATGTGAGAAGAAAATAAAGAGTGATGTAGAGGATGAGTGGTGAGTTGAGCAAGGTATGAAAAGTATTTTGGTTTGAAAATCCTAGCCTTTGCTCAAGTGGTCATGGGATGAGAGTTTGTGGTTTGGGTAGGTGCGGTTGTTGAATTTTGAGGAGGTTGTTGATGAGTTGGGTTTGAAGTAGATGAGATATGGGAATCTGTTAATAGGTTTGGGACGATTGAGATAGGCATTTGGTTGGTAGATGGGCCGGTGGATGCGGATGAAGGGGGTGGGCTTTGGATTGGGCTGGTAGGATTAGAAGGTAATGGTTAGGATGTTGGGTTAAGAGGAACATCACAGAATGGGAGACACGAAGTGGGATGAGTATATGATGGTGTGGTAAGGGAATTTTAGTGGCGGTGGGAGTGGGTATTTGTTCCTCAAAATTTGTGATAGGTAAATCGGTAGTATTAGTGGATGTGGAGTTGTTGTGAAAAGGTAGAATGTCTTCATCAAATTTGGCATTGCGAGTTGTGTAGACATGACCAAATGATGGTTCAAGACATCGAAAACCTTTATACTTAGGACTATAACCAATGAATATGCAAGGAGCACTTCTTGGTTGAAGTTTATTTTTTGTATAGTCTTTAAGGTAGGGAAAAACTCGACAACCAAAAATACGCATGTTTGAGTAAGTGGGTGGTTGGTTGAACAAAACTTCAAACGGTGATTTGTCGTCTAGAAGTTTTGTGGGTAGGTGATTGATAATGTAGGTAGCAGAGGTGAAGGCATCGAACCAAAAAGTGGGTGGGGGCATTGGCATTGAACATCATGGCAAGACCGGTTTCGGTGATGTGGCGGTGCTTCCGTTCGGCCCTACCATTTTGTTCGGGTGTGTGAGGGAATGACAATCTATGATGTATGCCTTGTTGTTGAAAACAGGTTTGAACTTGATGATTGGTGAATTCGGTGCCACCATCACTTTGAAATACTTTAACATTTGTTGAAAATTGGTTTTGAACAAAGATTAAGAAAGTTGAGAGAATTGCAAAAAAATTCGGATTTTTCTTTTAATCGGTAGAACCAAGTGAAATGGGAATAGTCATCGATAAAAATAACATAATACCAGTAACCATCCTTGGAGGGCACGGGTGCGGGTCCCCAAAGGTCACAATGAATTAAGCTAGAACATGTTGTGCGCGTTTTGGATTTTCAATAAATGGTAGGTATTTTGCTTTTGATAATTCACAAGATTCACATAATCCTGGTTTGGGTAATATAGAGGTAACAAAAACACGACCAAGTTTATTTAAAGTAATAATTGTATCAAAAGACACATGTCCTAGTCGACTATGCCATTTATTGAATGATGCAAGCAAGTGGGATGCAAAAAGCGCAACAACGAGAGACTTGTGACCTTGGGTGAGGACATAGAGACTATTTTCGCACGTGCCTTTAGCTAGAACCTCTGCTATTTTTCGGTCCTGAATTTGGAAAAAAATCATTAGAAAACAAAACATCAACCGGAGAATCATTTGTTAACCTACTAATTGAGAGTAGATTTTTTGTTAAATTAGGAACTACTAAGACATTTTGTAAAGTTTTAGATTTATTTAATTTAGTGTTCCCAATATGAGTAACGGGTGATGATTTTTCGTTTCCAAAAGTAACACGAAGGTCACCATTGTGAGATTTTGAATTAATTAAATCATTAATGGAGGGCAACATATGTGTTGTAGCACTTGAATCAGCGGTCCAATTGGGAGAGTCGGATGCTATGTTGCATTGGGCATGAAAAGCCTCGGCGAGATTAACATCAAGAGGAACCGATTTTTGGGCGAAGGTGGTGAGTTGAGAACAAATACTCGCATAATGGCCGGTTTGGCGACAAAGTTGGCAATGACGAGGACGTTTGGTGTAGGAAGAGGTACGACCTCGTGAGGTTGAAGAGTTTTCAAAGGATGGGCCGAGTCTATAAAGGAACCAATTACGTTTGTCTTCGTCACTTATGGGATGTCCGATAGCCGAAAGTTGATCGGCTAGAGCTTTAAATTTTCGACCAAGTTCCAAAACCAAGGATGTCCCTTTTTGAAGGGTTCGAAGGGAGTCTTTGAGGTTGTAGATTCGTTCAATTGAGGAGTGACTATAGGCATTGGCTAGTGCTTTCCAAACGGCTTTGGCCGTGGTATGACCAATAGTTTCCGCCATGGCTTCTTCGTTTAGGGTAGAGTTTATGAGAAGAAGGACTTTTTGATCGGCAAGTTGCCAAGCAATGAAGTCAGGATTGGGGACAATTTTGTTATCAGAAATGATGGTTTTGGGTAGAGGAGAGTTCTCATCGGTAACATGGTCAGAACGTTTGAGGTACGAAAGGATCGGAGTAATTTTTTCTCCCATGGGAGATAGTTAGTGGAGGTTAATTTGATGTTGATAAGGTGACTAAGGGAATGGAGATGGAGGGATTGTGGGTCGGCAGTCATGGGAACAAGGAAGAAGGCGACTGGAAATGAAGAACAGGAAGAAAGAAGGGAAAAAGGTAGACATAAAGGATCTTGTTTATGTTATTAGGCTGATACCATATAAACTTGTAATTGTTCAATTTGGTTGTTTCATTTCTGTACAACACAATATATACAAATACAAAGACAACAATGAGGGAGATAAATGCTTCTCTAAATATGAACAGACTTTGACTCAATAATTACACACAATTATTTGATTTAAGACTTTGACTCCAAAAATTATGTTGTCAAGACTTTGACTCTAAGAATTATGTTGTTTCCTTATAGTGACAATGTTAAGATGTCTTGATATACGTCGATCTTTTCTATCAACTTTACTTTATCCAGAGTTTATAAATTTTATAACCAGCTGTGAAAATTAGGGGTGCAAACGAGCCGAGCCGAGCTCGAGCCTTGCATTATCGAGCTAGGCTCGTTAAAATTTTCAGAAGCTCGAGCTCGATTCGAGCCTTGTATTTTGGGCTCGAGCTCGGCTCGAAATGTAACATCGCGAAAATTTTTCCTCAAATTTTAATATAAACGCCCCTATTTTCGTTACGTTTTATACAAACGTGCCTAAGTCTCCATTATCCTAACTCATAATTTATATATATATATATATATATAAATGTTTATAATAATGATAATAATAATAATAATAATAATAATAATGATAATAAAAAAAAAATACCCACATTTTAAATCTAAACCTATAAAACAAATCCAAACCCAACCCAACACCCCTTATACCTTTTACATTATTGTTGTAGCCCAGCAAGTCTGCCCAAGCCCAGACTCAGCAGGCCCAAAGGTCTCGGCCCACCAGACAATCCGGCCCAGCTCCCCTCTCCTTCCCCCTTATGTTTTTTTTAAAAAAAAAATGTTTGCTGTCAACCAGATTCGAACCCAAGCAGGCACCAACCACACACACGCGTTCAAACCAACCGGGCTACACCTCTATGTTGGTTTATTCCTAACCTGTATTATATTTAAACCCGCGTTGCTGACTCCTTTTCCTTCTCCCTGGTTCGCGTAACAGCAGCAGCAGGTTATATAAATTTATTTTTTTTTTCTTCTTTCTTTTTTTCCTTTGATCCAGCAATCACACACACAAAGTTATCACAGTTTGACTTATGACTCGTGTTTACCGGCCTATATTAACTCACTAACGCGTGGATTATAGATTGATTGATAATCAATTTACCTTTTTCGCGTTTTGACATTAAACATTGGTCAAACCTACCAATTAAACGATCTAGACAATTGCAGTATAAATTGGACGTTCACACGTCTTCACAACTCGCTCATGATCTCTTCTCAACCTTCAATCTCTTTCTTTTCACTCTGTGTATAATTTTACGAGCATTAGTTGACTTTTTGGCTTGACCGATCATTCTTAATCAAATCAACACTGTAAGTCCAATCTTTTTTGTGGGTTTTGTTGGTCGGCATCCACACAATGAAAGCCCTAACATTAATCTGGTTATAGATGTGTGGATCGTTCGATTGTAAATCCTAGGGTTCGTTCTTAGTTATAATTGGGGAAGATGAATGACTTGTTCTTATGTTAAATATTTTCTAAACAGAAATAAAACAACTCTGGTGGCCAGACCAGATGGTTTGGATGCCTGTTGTGAACCTTTGAACCGCCCAGAACCATGGGTTCGAGTCCCACAAACACCATCTTTTTTTTTAAGCTTAACTTATATATATATATATATTCATTTATATATATTTATAAAATTCATTTAAAAATACCAAAACCCTTTTATAAATTCTACAAAAATTATATTATGTTGATCTGATGAAAAAGTTCAACACCCAATTTTTAGTTTTCAAAAATTTATTTATTTAATATATATAATAAATAAATCAAGTTTATTCCATTTTATTTATAAAAATCTATAAAAATATCAAAACGATCTTATTAATTTCCACAAAAATTATTCTAAGTTTTTATAACATTAAGCTATTCAGAAATGATTTTTATTTCTGAAAAATCATTTATTTAATATTTTTAATCAATTTTTGTTAGTTTTAATCATAATTAAATCATAATAAATCCAATTTTTGTTATTTTTGCACCAAAATTTTATACAATTTATTTTTAAATATTTAGAACAGAAAAATGATTTTTAAAACAATATTTCTTTAATTTTAGTATTTTTGAATATTAAAGTTAAATTTTGACAATTTGTGATAAATAGATTTAAACATCTATTTTAAAGGAAATAATTTTATAAAAATTATTTTTACACTTTAAACACATTCTCGTAACCATCTTAAGTTTAAATTTCATAAAAAGATTTTTAGTTATTTATTTACTAAATTTCTCTCAATTGGCGAATATTTTTAATATTAATCAAACGAACAATTATCCCCAATTCAAAGCCCTAGAACGTATACATTTCTAGACTAGATAGACTTAGACATATTTATTACCTTATTATAGGGTGATACTTGACTCATTTGGGCAACACACTATTTTCAAGAGATAACATTTTACCAAGGTGAGTTTTACATAGCCCCTTTTCTATTTATCACCATTTTTGGGGTGAAACATGTTTATAACATCATCATTGCAATTCAATCATCAATGTGTCTATGTGTTTTCTATGTTGCATTATGTCTTGAGCATGATTAGAGTAAGCACCATTCTAGCATAATCATTAACATTGATCAGCCGGCGGTATACATTGATAGATCTATTGGACTGACAATCCCACCCGGATACGTGCCTCCTACAAAGGTAGCGTGGGTGTTTGTTATCGTATAACATATTGGACCATGAGCGTATGGTATGTATCATTTTATAACAGTCATCAGGGTTGATTATGCACTCGATTTATTTCTAGTATGTTCTCACATATGGGCTAGATTGACATGACACATGAATTGCACAACATTTTTATTCAATTATCAAAAAACCTATGTAATTCTCACCAACTTTTGTTGACCCAAAACCTTTTCAACTTAACATGTTTCAGGTTCTATTTGCTTGAAGATTTGAATTGATACTTGAAGATATGTGTTTAGTTTTATTCAATTTGATGTACAAATTCTAGAACTATTGTATGTAATTCATTTAAATCATTTAATGGAATCTATTATTCACCATGAGCTACTGAACAATCATCATTACGTGACATCCCGATGTTTCCGCCATCGGTTGGGGTGTTACACGAAAGCTCGATCAAAATGTATGTGGCAAGAGTTTAAACGAGCCCAAGCTCGGCTCAAGCTCGCTTTGGACCATTAAGGAGCTCGTTTGACCATTAAGGACTCGTTTCGGACCATTAATGAGCTCGTTTTGGACAATTAAGAAGCTCAAGACCCAAATTAATTTAGTTAATGCATGGGTTGCAATACAATTGGGCTATATAGTATTGATTAACATAAATAAGCAAAGCTCGATAAGGCTCGACGAGCCCAACCGAGCTTTACATTCGAGGCTCGAGCTCGAGCTCGATAACCAAATGAGCTTTATTTCAGGCTCGAGCTCGATAAGACTCGGCTCGTTCGAGCTTTTTACCGAATCGATCTCGAGCCGCTCGGCTCGTTTGCACCCCAGTGACAATTTTATAAAATTTACATTTGCTTCGAGTAGCATACATTTCTTAAATGCACGGTGCCATGGGCAAGTGGGTAAGTCCCCAACTTTCATGAAGTTGTCTCTTTGAGAATATTGTCGAGCACCTTGTCAGCATATACTAATATTAATATGCTTTTCATAGATGAAGCAAAGGTCACCATCATCCACCACCCATCATCCAGAAACATCTAAGGTACTATATATTTACAATAATGTCAACGACCTTTGATCATATAAGTTCCATGAATCTATACAGATGAACTTGCCTTCGATCTTCATATTGTAATTAATTAATTGATTATAATTTAGGTCGGATTGGTCCCGTGGGCCTTGGGGGACCTCTACACCTTATTGCAAACGGATATGTATATTATAAGTCGAGAGAATAAAATAATACATGAAAAAAAAATACCACACTGATAATACACGCTCTTACGCTATGTTCCAAGTTTAATATACAAAAAAAAAGAAAAAAAAAAAGAAAAGAAAATGAAGTAGAGAAAAAAATGGAAAGAAAATAACACAGTGACTCGCAGAGCCCTAAGAACCAATGGTTTGTGTTTAGCAGGAAAGACTTTGCGATTCAAAAGGGGATAGCGGCACAGCTTGTTGCCCACTTACCCACTATCTAAATATAACTTGTTTTAACTAGTTATTTATTAAATTGAATTTGATACTTTCTTATTTGAGAGTTCAAGGAAAATGAAATGAAAATAAAATCTTCATTTCTCCTCAAATTCTTCCATTTGTAAGGAAATTCAGGAGAGAAAATTACTAAATTAGTAAGAATTTTCATTTATTTTTTTTCATTTCCCTCCTTTAAAAAAATAATATGTAATATAACTTTTTTTAGTTTCATTCCATTACACTCTATTAAAAAAAACTCATGATCACAACTTATTTATATTTTCCTTTCATTTCCTTTCTTTTCACTCCTTTAATCAGACTTGAAAACACATCGTTAAGGTTGAAATTGAGATATGGAAAATTTAAACGTAAGTGGCAATTTTAACGAGACATCTATTTTTATTATTAGGTACGACTACAATAATGTAAGTGGCAATTTTAACGAGACATATATTTTTTTAACGGCCAACAAACGATGTTCTGACTATCCGGGGTACCCATCAATTAGTTATAAAAGCATCCCATACGTTCCTGGGTGAAGACACGTCTTAGGTGCCCGCCCACAGGTAGTGCTGGGTAGGCAGGTAGCCAGAACCCACCAAGCCACCAAGTCTAGGGAAAACCTGACCCTCACCCGCACGAAGGCACAGTAGTGGCGGACTCAGAAATTATTTTCAAGGGTGCGATAGGGGTATTTAACCGAGCTTTTAAAGGGTGCGGTCGAGATTTTTGCCTACAAATTGCACTGATTTTTTTTCAAAGGGGGCGCCCGCACCCGTGAACAATACCTAAGCCCCCCATATTGTCTCTACCCATCATTTCTCTTTTCATTTCACCAAAATCTATTAAGTTAAGACTTCTGATTGATACAACCAGATCCAGATCTAGGTTGATGTCTAAATACAAATTCATAAAGCAACAAACGACAAATGTTGCAAGTAAATAAGTATGCCTGTCGGGTGAGATTAAATACCTTTTGACCAATGCAACTCAACAAATGTAATTATAGCGGTAGAAATCATGGAGTGAGAATCAGGGGTGTTCATGAGCTAAGCAAGGTCAAGCTCGGGCTTGGCTCAGATTTAAAACTGAGTTGAAAATCAACGCTCAAGCTCAACTTGGTTTTAAATTGATTCGGCTCGATTTGGTTTAGCTCGAATTTAAAAAGAAAATGAAAGATATTTTTTAAAATTTAGTAGTCTAAAATATTATGTAATAGTTCAAAATAGTACATTTAAAATAAGATCAACCTAATACATTACAAGCTAAACTCAAGTTTAAGCAAATACAAAATAAGTCTCAAATTTCAACGAAATACACTCTAAGTGCATCAGCATACGAATTAACCCCTAAATATGCAATAGATGTCCGATTGAACTTTTAAATACTGAGCTCTTTGATATCAAACACAAACTTGTTTATAACATGCTAAGATGATAAGAAACAAACCTGGTTATAAACATTAACCCTGAAATCAAACCAAAATTGTCTGAAAACAAAGACAAAAAAAGTTTTCAGTTGAATTACGCTTATTTTAGGGTGGTACCTTATGATTAACGGAAAAAAAATGTTCTTAACTTTTGAGTATCTTAATATACTCTTGTGAAATGCATTATATAGTATAGATAAATAATGTTATTTATTTATGTTTTCTTCATACCATCAAAAACAGTCAATGACGACTATATTACCCTTAGAAACCGGTTCCAATGATCAAAACCCATTTTTAAAGAATACCCAGTTTTATCCGGTTTTCAGAAAGGAATCATATCTGACCCGATCCTAACCAGGTATATCAGATATCTACATACACATATAGAACCCGGGTTCGGTTCTTACCCGGTTCCGTTTATACCCAATTGGGCTTTAACCGGTTCCGGCCCAATCTCAACTAAAAACTATCTACAAAATATTTGACAAGAGCCCATTAAAGTGTGAGGGGGTAATGTAATGTAGTCTTGACTCTTGAATGCGTTAGTTTGGTTTGCTTTGCTTTAGATTTTCTCAAGCACTAAGCCATCTGTTTTTGTAATGGGCCAACATTTTCAATTTACGATTTAAAGCCCATTTGGTCATCATCTTAGATTCTTAGTAACTGGTAACCGACTCTTGGCCCGATAATATTTTTATATATATATATCGCCAGCAAGAAACACGACGATCAGTAGCACCAAAACCTAAACCGCTATCAGACCCATCGATTCGTCCAATTTTACACAGGTTTCTCCTCAATTCCTTTTATTATTACTCATCAATCGATTTTTCTTTCATCCTGCTTCTTATATAATTACAATTATCATCATCACATGTATTTTATTATGTTTAAGTTTGATCTGAATTGATCAGTTTTTAGAGTCATACATGAGTCTTAACGTGCAAACATGTAACCTATTAATTCCAAGACAATAAGGTTTTATTTGTTTATTTACTTTATGTTTGCAAGTCATTACATGTAAGGTTGTTGATATGATTATATTGTGAAATTCTCTAGAGATGAAGTCCTAGGGCTCTTTGATTGATGTGTGTTTTGTTATTTTAGGAACCAGGTGTTTGTTTTCAGTAGGATAGGGTTCGCCATTTAGAAGAGGGGTGACTTCATCCCCATTTTTGACATAGAGATGAAGTCCTAGGGCTCGGTGTTCGTTTACCTGACATCCAGTTGTAACTTGCCTTTTATTATAAAGTGAAAATAACTAGTTTTACTGATATCAATAGCATGGTTTAAGAAAACGGGTGAGGCGTGCGCCTCAAGGCGAAACTTTAAGAAAACGAGTCTGAGGCGCGCCTCATGGGGTTCATATTGTACATACGCCTCTAAGGGCTGAGGCGCGCCTCATGGAGTTCATAGTGTACATACGCCTCTAAAGGCTGAGGCGCTAAGAAAATGTGCGCCTCATGTGCTTTTGGGGTGTTTTTGATGTGTTTTTTTTTTGGTGTTTTAGACTTTTTGGGTCAATTATTCATTTTTTATGTGTTTTTTTTATGTTTCAAGACTTTTCTATGTCAAGTATTTTATTTTTTACAGACACATAATTTTTATATTTATTTTTTGATTGCGCCTTGAGCTTACGCCTCGGTTCGCCTCGAGGCTTACGCCCCATATGGCGTAGGGAAAAAGCCTCGTGGCTCGTTTCCGTTCTTTTAAACTTTGATCAATAGAAAAATTATTATAGGTTTGGCCAGTTAGTTTAAGTATTTTGTGCTGCTAACATTTGGCTTAAATGTGGTGTTGTGAGTTGTGACATGGGTTTTATATCTTTGAAGTACGTTCAGGTTGCTGTGAATCGATTGTTTATGTTTAATGGGAAGTAGTTTCTGCTGCATAAGTTTTGGTACTGTAGTAACTTAAAATGTTTATGAAAGGCAGACGGTTGATAATTGATAGTCAGTTGAAGAGAAGAATTTCTTTGTCTCGTTTGGGCGGTCTAGTGGGGTGCGATGGTGTAGTCAAAGAAGGTCAAACATTGAGCTCTGGATCATCTAAGAAAGGTGTCTCTGTTAATGGTAAATCAAAGAGAAAGCGTTCGTCTATTCTAAGGAAAGCTATCAGGGGTAGAAAGAAGAGGAAGATGGAAACGACTGATAAAATTGATGACATAGTTGAACCAGTTGATCGAATCTCAGAATTACCCGAACCCATTATCCACCACATTCTTTCTCTTCTTCGTTCTCCAAAAGATGTTACTCGAACCATTGTGTGGTCTAAGAAATGGAGATCAATATGGGCTTCATTTTTCAGTTTTGACTTTGACCAGAAAAAGTTCCAAACGTCAAGAAGAGATAATCCCAAGAATTTTATAGCTTTTGTTGACAACTCGTTAGCAACGAAACTAGAACCAATGCCTAACATTCAGAAGTTCAGGATTTCTTTGTCCCAAGCTAGTGTCAAGTTGATACTTCCCATGAGTAACTGGATCAATGCTGCTATAAACAAGGATGTCAAAGAGCTAGAAGTTCACGTGGAAGAAAATGTTCCAAAAAGACATTATTTGTTACCTAATACCGTTCTTACCTCCAAAATTTTAACTTCACTGAAGTTGTACGGTTGCAAGTTTGATAGTAATATTATCATCAATCTATGCAACTTAAAAGAGCTATCGATAAAGAATACTCATGTAAATGCAGATTTGATTAACAATTTCATTCAGGGTTGCCCTTCGGTTGAGGATTTAAGGCTAATACATTGTAATGGAATAGGTCATTTGCACATTTCTACTCTTCATAAGCTTCTTAGGGTTCAGTTACACGAGTGCCATGGGCTTTTGTCGGTGAACATTGAGTCGACCAGTCTTGTAATGTTTATGTTTTGGGTGAAGAGCTCGTGGCGATGCAATTTAAACCTGGTGGGCTGTGAACATCTGAAGTCTTTGTCAATAAAATATCCGAGTTTGACAGATAAGATGTTTCAAGATCTGATCATTAAGTTCCCCAACCTTGAAAAAATAGTTCTAAGAGAATGTATGAGGCTTAAGCGGATAACTATATTGAGCAAAGCACTTAAGGAACTATCTGTGATTGGATGCAAAAAGCTCAATGATTCTTTAATTGATGCACCAAACCTATCTGCCTTTGAGTATTCTGGTGAGAGGATGCCATTTTTTCTCAAGGATGTTTCAGTTTTGCATGAGGCAAAGCTACAAATTCAAATTAGAAAAAAAGGTGCCCTCCTTCGTAATGAGCTGGAGCAATTTTTACAGAAATTTGTGAATGATGGAGCTTGGAAATTGGTTGTTAGCTCCAAAAAGGTATTAATTTATGCTACACTTAAAGAAGAAATCAACTTTCAATGTATTACAAACAGTGTTGCAAAACTCGGTTTGGGCTTGTACTCGGCGACATACCCTGGAGCGAGTACTTGGCCTAATCGGGGGAGTACTCGGGGGTCAAATCGGCCTATGCGGGGAGTACTCGGAGTACTCAGCCAACTTGGCTATACTCGGCGACTTACCCTGGAGCGAGTACTCAGGGAGTAATCAGTCAACTCGGCCTTGTTTTGCAACACTGATTACAAATTTAATGAACAAACACCAGTTTAACGTATATGGTGTGGCCTGTTCTTCATCAGATGCTACATGCAAAATGCCAAAAAAAAGGATTTCTTTTATGTGCGACAAAGTTTAAATATGCATTTTTTTAAAAGGTTAACATTTTTTGAATTTTGTTATTTGCATATAAAAAAGATTATTGAATGTCAAATAAAGGTAATAAAGTGTAAGTTTGTTTAGATTTTTGGCCTGATTATTAGTAAGTTTGTTGCTGAAATCAGGAAAACAATTGCAACCATTGTTTCTTTTCGTGCAGTTTGCTCTCAATGGCCAATGCAACTTCTTTCTTATGATTTTTCTTTTCTAAAATTGATTATTTATATTCTCTTAATTCACTTTGCTTCTTAATGTGGTTGAAGAATATAACTATTTATGAAGAATTACCAAAAGTCCAACATCTATCATCAAATAAACTGAAGATAGAACTTATCAAATCTCCAATGAAGTTGAAGGATTTTGTTGATAATTTACTACGAATGACTCGACCAAAGACTTTATCGTTGGTGTCATCTTCCAGTTCTGAGCTACTAAATGTAATGTTTTATGATATTTTTTTTTTTTTTTGAAGATCATATGAGTTGAATACTTGGATTCTAATTATTTTGAAAATTTGGTTTTAGTTCTTGAAGGAGAAGATAATGTCAAGAGAACAAAACCCAAAATGCTGTACATATTACTTGATGAAGTGTTGGCTTCATTTTATTAAAGATGTTACAATGGTGGTGCTGTTTGAAGGCGCTGAAAACGGAGACATGGGTCATGATTCGCAACAAACTACTTTCAAATTTAACTGGCAACCTTTGAAATCTGAAAAACCGGCACTGGTAAATGACTCTTAGAATCAAATTTATGCATATAAACATCTGAAGAAAAATTATATTGTAATTAGTTATCTTGAGTTTTTGACTACAAATTAGTTTTATCATGCTGTCGGAATTTATTTGGTTCCCTTTCAACTTGGATATTATTTAACCTTGTGAAAGATGAACTTCAGTTATCTTGATTAAAAATAGTGTAATTAGTTATCTTGATTCCTCGACGGATGTTTGAAAGTATTGCTTTACTATTAATGGATAACAAATACTTGTTCAAAGCTTTACCATATATGATACCCTTGAACTCTCATCAAACCCTCCATCTCTCAAGCCTGAAAACTTTCCGACGGCTGATTCCGTTAATAATTGAATCAGGTTGGTTTTCAGGTTTGAGAGATTGACGGTTTGATAAGAGTTGATGGTCTTCCAGGGTTTGATGAGAGTTTGAGGGTAAATTAAAGATCCTATATGGTAAAGCTTTGAACAATTATTTGGTATTCATTATAATAAAGCATTTTTATTTAAAACCTGTGTCGAGGAATCAAGATAACTAATTACACTATAATTTTAAATTGTTACATTAAATCAACGTTTCTAGTATTTAGTATTGTGTTGATTTTTTTTTTCTAGCTGGATCAATCCACTCAATACGATGATGAATCTTGCCAAAAGAAAAGGGGATGTCACATTTTCTAGCCCACTAGTTAAATTAACTTGTGTGTTTTGTGTAACAAAAACATGTGTTGGAATGTCGCCGAATCTATGCATATGTTTAATGTAACAAAAAATATTTGCTAGAATGCAATGTAATGGAATGCATGTTTTACATATGTCGAAAATATGTAACCAGTCTTGGAACCTTCATTGAAACTGAAATTGATTTCTCACCTGCGTAACTGTGTTTTCAGACCCGGACCGATCAGTCAGACTGAAAATCGAGACCTCGGCCGGTCCGGTCAGTGGGTATGCAATGAACCGGTGGTTGGGCCTCCGAAATGGGAAACTGGCTGGACCGGTTTTGGAGGGGTTGAACCGGTTTTCGTTTAAAAAGATATCACTTTGCTGGATTTCTTGGGCGGTTCGGCGAGCCGCTCGGACCGGTGGGAGTCTGGTTCGACATCTGGTCCTGTTCTGAATACATTGTTTCTCACTTATTTGGTCACAAATTGTTACTGTTATACATGAGCTATATAATTATCTATTAATTATTAGTTAATAAAATATATTACTTCTACATATAGTAAATATTGATGTTAGCGAATAGTGTCTAAATGGAATTGAAAATAGTTAAAAGTTTCTCAAATAGGAGTGTTGGTAAATTTCTACTAAAAGGAACTCATCACGGGAGTCAGGCATATATCTTGGTAGTAGTTTTGGTGACGGAGATGATGATGTTCAGCGGTGGTGGTTGTGGTGAGATCAACGATTAGGTAGGGATTATGAAACATTGAATAAGAAATGCGACAAAATAGAGGTTGAAGTATGTACAACTAGGTGCGGTATGCTAGGAAAATAGACACCATAGGGTGGGTCTCTAAAGCAAGAATTGGAAAATGATAAAGACTCATGTTGATTCAGTCCCAAAACTAGCAGTCGCTAAGCTTGACCCGAAACTTTAGAGGGTCGGAAGTCACAAGTTTCGGGGGTCGAAAACCAGTTTCGGGGGTCGAAACCTTATATATCAAAAAATTTCTATACGAATACTATATAATCAGAACTTCTGAGCGAAAATTCAGGGGACCGGCCGCCCCTTAAAAGCTACGCCCCTTAAAAGCTACGCCCCTGAAAACTAGTGAAACGCAAAGTACATTTTACTCTTTAACATTATTAGTTGGTGTTCTTAATTTTTTTTTTCAGACAAATACTCAAATAAGTCTCATTACAAGGTTTTTAGGGTTTTTAGAATTAAAGCAAAACTCTTGATCTTTAAAAAAAGCACATTTCTTAAATGTGCAGATTTCTGATACGACCACATATGACATATTTACAACATGCTTACAACCCTGAATAAAGACATTTGCATTTGTTAAAAGAAATGTTCGATTAGAAAAAATATTCATCGGTAGTTGACGCATATTTAACATTAAAAAGGCATCATCTATTCCCACCCTCATTTGTCTATTTTCACCTCATGTGGGGTTGAAGCATCAGGGTATGATAGGGATGAGCATTTTTTCCCGAGTACCTATACCCGTACCCATATCGTACATGTACTGGTACCCGTACCGATTTTGAGTACTCGGTATAGGTATCTGTACCCACTTTTTCTGATTTCGGTATTCGGTATTTTCGGTATCGGTACGGGTACGAGTACGGGTAAAAATGGTACGGGTACCGGATTCTATATACTATTGAATTTGATTATATGTTTTACTTCGTATTATGGTATTTATGGTATTCGTATTTTACCTATTTGGTACATGTACCATATTGGTACCCGTACCAAAGTTTTCAATTTGGTATCCGTATAGTATTGATACTCGTAATTACTTGGTACCCGTACGAGTGCTCAAAAAAGAAAAAAAATAACAAAATGGTACCAAACGGGTACTGTACCGAAATACCAGTACCGATACCCGTACTCGTACCCGTACCGTACCTATATATTCGGTATGGTACTCGGTACCCACTTTTGTTCAAATTCGGTACGAGTATTTTCGGTACGGGTATAGGTACGGTACCGATCTCATCTCTAGGGTATGGTTATAGTTTGGTGCTTTGAAGTACAATGCTGACACAATCATTGCAGGTCTTGGGATTGGGGTTGGGTTTTTTAGGAGATTGTTGGTTGGATTTTTGCGGGGTCAAAGCGCCGAGCTATGACCATAGGTTGGTGCTTTAATGTTTTTTTTTAACCCCAAAGCGCTAAGCTATGACCATATCTCGGTGCTTTGAGGTTTTTTTTTTTTTTTTAAATAATTTGTTTTAATTGATTTTAAATTGTTTTAATTCATTTTAAGTGTTTTTACTGATTTCAAATAAAAAAAATGTGTTTGGCGCATTTTGGTTGGATTAATTGCTCGTTTGTAGTTTTTAGAATAAATTTCCGGGTATGAACAACTTTCATAATTTAATGTACGTAATACATGAACTATACAATCAATACCATGATTTATCAAAATACAAAATTTTACATTTCTAATCAATATCATGGACTTCCGGAATAACAGTCAATACCACAAACCCTACGTTATTATTATTGTTATTATTTTGAACTTCAACGGCGACGTCGTGTAACATTTTATAAAACTTCACTTTTTTATTTATTAGGCTATTTATTAAAAACTTCAATTTTTATAAAATAACGCAAACATGTTTAATTAAATGCTACAAAGTACAATACATAACTACATACATATATGATATATATGTATATATGTATATAATGAGTTTATACATACAAAACAAAATACATTAAACAAATGTCTACTACAAACTAACATATACTACTCCTGACCATCTGGCGGTGGTGACTCTGGTAGTGGTAGATCAGCCAATCCCGTCTGCTGCCGTAAGTCCTGCAATGTCTGAATCATCCATCCCTGATATTGCTTAAAAAGCCGAAGGCGTCGATCGAAGTCCTGAGCGATCGACCGCGCAGCTTGAGGCAAGGCGTCATAGATGTGATGCGGCAACTGCTGTTGTGGCTGCGGAGGGTCGGGGCCATCATCGTCTGCATCGCCAGGCTGGTGCTGGGGCGGTTGCTGGGCCTGAGCTTGTATGTGAGGAGGCGCCGGTACTCCTAGCTCTAGCTCGACAAAAACCGGGATATCCCACGGCGCTGTCAACTCCACTGGAACAAAAGGGACACGTGCGCCAGGCGACCGAACGTGTGTTTCTACACTTAAGTAAAAGAGGAATGTGATTCATATATTTAAAAGAAAAGATAACAAGTATACATGTGAAATAAATGAGTATAAATAAATTATATACATAAGGATGAGTGTCGCATGGTGATTTTCTAACGAGACAAGGAAATGAACAGAGTAGGTTGGTGTGTGGTGCAACACGTTATCGATTCGGTGTACTAACGACAAACAACAAAAACCTTGATTCGTTGTGCATACTCAGATGTTTATTCTGAAAACTACCAACGAGCAATTAAATCAATCAAAACGCGTCAAACAAGTTTTTTTTTTATTGGAAATCAGTAAAAACACTTAAAAATGAATTCAAACAATTTAAAATCAATAAAAAAAATTTAAAATTAATTAAAACAAATTATTATTTAAAAAAAAACCCCAAAGCACCAAGCTATGGCCATAGCTTAGTGCTTTGGGGTGAAAAAAAACCACCAAAGCACCGAGCTATGGCCATAGCTCGACGCTTTGGATTCAGGTACTTCACTTTATCAGACAACCTAATATGCTGTCAGCTTTATCGTTGATTGATGTGACCAAAGCACCGAGCTATGGCCATAACTCAATGCTTTGAGGGGGTGAAAATAAGTTTAGGAGGTTTAAATATCAAGACCCATTAAAAATGTTAATCTGACGGATGAGAGGAAAATATACGTGTCTGTCTGGATCTAAAAGGGCTTTCCTTTTTTGTGGGTTTGAGGATCAGTGTTCTCATGATAGGATAGACTACTTTAAATCCCATCTATAACAAATTTAAGGTAAAATCTGAAGAGGATAAAATATAGACAACTTTACCTCTATCATGTGGAAATAAAGAGATTGTTTTCGGTTAGACTCCCAACTTGATAATGGTTTTGCATTAAGCCTTGAACATAAGACACATAACAATTAGCAATCGGGACAACCTAATTAATGCATTTACTCCCTTGTCTTTTGGCTATCAACGCCACCAAATGATGCAACTGTCAAGTCGTCAACCGTAAACCGTCATACTACTTTAAAAGCTGCTTCATACTATTCGCATTGATACTTTCAGACTCCTTGCACAAGAGACTATGAAGCTACTTGTTCGAGTGCAATATGTCATGTATAGTCTGATCTAAATCGACTACAGTTTTTTGTGTACATCTCACCTTCGTTGGACTACAAACGTAACCAAGTTCTCACAAACTCACGTATATTTCTTCTCTGCTAAACCCTAATCATGTCGACCAAAACCCTATCATCATTATTCAAGAAACCCATCTCCAAAACCCCAATCCCACCAAACCCAAATCAACAAATCGCTAATCTCATTTCCAAATCCCTAAAACTTTCCCAATCATTCGACCAAACCCAGTTCCCCCCATCATCTTTAAACCCTCAAATAATATCCTTAATCCTCTCAAACCCACACATCCCACCTCAAGCCTGCTTCCATTTCTTCAATTCCCTTCAACCCAACAACTTTAATCACATCCATCCCTACATTTCGCTCTCTTGTCGCCTTTACAGAGCCAAAGACTTCGCTTTAGCTAAACAAATCCTTAACCAGTTAGCTATTAATAATAATATCCAACACCCAGTTGACAAAATTAAATCTTTTTTTGACCAGAACTGTAATGGGTATAGTAAGATTGTTGTAGGGAAGCTGTTTGATACTCTGTTCCGTGTTTACGCGGATAACGGGAGGTTTAATGAGAGTTTGGAGGTGTTTGAGTATATGATGAGTAATGGGTTTAGTAAGATTGATGATAGGTCTTGTATGGTGTTTTTGCTTGCAGCTAAGAGATGTGGCAAGTTTGAGTTGTTGTCGGATTTCTTTCGGAGAATGGTTGATTCGGGAGTTGGGATTACGGTTTATTCGATGACGATGGCGGTCTCGGCTATGTGTAAGGTTGGGGAGAATGTTAAGGCTAGAGAGTTGGTGAATGAGATGGTTGTGAAAGGGGTGGTTAAACCGAATGTGAATACGTATAATGCGTTGATCGATGCGTATTTGAAGAAGAAGGCTGAAGTTAAGGAAGTGGAGGTGATGCTTGATTTGATGAAGAGGGAAGGAGTGTGTTACAATGTTGCAACGTATACGCTTTTGATTGAGTTTTATTCGATGTTGGGTAACGTTGAGGATGCAGAGAAGGTGTTTGATGAAATGCTTGAGAAGGGGATAGTTGCAGATGTTTACGCGTACACTTCAATGATTAGTTGTTACTGTAAGGTGGGGAAATTGAAACGAGCGTTTGAGCTGTTTGATGAATTGACGGAGAGAGGCCTCGTCCCGAATGTGCATACATACGGCGTGTTGCTTAACGGCGTTTGCAAAGCAGGGGAGATGAAAGCTGCTGAAGTTTTGTTGAGTGAAATGAGAAGTAAAGGTCTTGACGTAAATGATGTTATAATCAACACATTAATGGATGGGTATTGTAAGAAAGGAAGCGTTGACGATGCGATGAAGCTGCAGAGTTTGATGGAGACGAAAGGGTTTAAGCCTAGTGCCCTTTCCTACAATATAATTGCTGCTGGTTTGTGTAAAGTGAACCGGCTTGAGGAAGCGAAGACGTTGTTGTTTACTATGGCGGATAGAGGCGTGGCTCCAAACACGCTAACGTACACAACATTGATCGATATATTTTGTAAACAAGGGGAGTTTGTTGAAGCGAGACGGACGTTTAGAGAGATGGAGAGCAAGGGGGAGAGACCGAATGTAGTGACATACAACGCGTTTATCGATGGGTATTGCAAGAAAGGGTTGATGAAGGAGGCTCATAGGATAAGAAGTGAGATGGAAGCAAAAGGGGTGATGCCTGATGTCTACACGTTCACTAGTTTAGTACATGGGGAATGTATGGCTGGTAGAATAAATGATGCAAAGAAGCTGTTTGATGAAATGCCTCAGAGAGGTTTTGTTCGAAATGTGGTCAGTTATACAGCGATGATTGCTGGCTTGTCGAAAGAGGGTAGGTCAGAAGAAGCTTTTAAGTTGTATGACGAGATGCAAAAGGCGGGGATTTCGCCTGATGACGCCTTATACTCTTCCCTTGTTGGGAGTCTCCATAGTGTCAAGGGTTAATTACTGGAGTAAAAGAAACATATATGAATCATTTACATAAATAGTAGAGTTATTTTTTTAGAAATTACTTTTGGTGGGTATTGGGAAAAAAAACCAAAAATGGTGATGTGTAGTTCTCAATTGGCGGCATCTAATAAATCCAACCTTGATGCCGCCAATTGATAAGTTAACATTGAAGCCGCCAATTGAGATGGCCATATTGATGCCGCCAACCAAGATGTGCACATTGATGCCGCCAATTCATTTCTCACTTTCATTTCTTATATAAACCGAGCCTCTGCCCATTCTCTCCATCACATTCCACACCTAAACAAATACATTATAACCACAATAAAACCCCCATTTACAACACACTGTTTTCTGCGGGGATAAGCCATGCTGTGGCGTCCCTCTTTCTGGGGTCCAAGAAAGCGCGGTCTTTGGATCGGTGTTACATCCACATGAAACTACTTGGATCGATGTTACATCCACACGTGGTATAACACGTGTTGAATGCAACGTTGTCTTTGTAGTTTATAATATTTTGCCGTTGGTTGTCGGTGGTGCTCTCAATCTCCAGTCTACCAAACCCGACATTCCAACGGCATAATTAGGGGAGTCAACTTTCCAGACAAAGGCTGTAGGGCAAGGCCATCCGGTGTTGAAGAATCACATCATGTGATTAGCGACATCGAAGACATCGGATGATGCGGTTCTTCACCGTGCTATTCTTGTATGGCAGCCTGGGTTGACCATTGGGTACCTGTAGATTTCGTACACATGTTCAACAGATTGATTGATGTTCCCCTGTTTGATTCAGATGGGTTCCCCCTGGAATGTGAGAAACGGAAACCATTGGGTACCTGTAGATTTCGTACACATGTTCAACAGATTGATTGATGTTCCCCTGTTTGATTCAGATGGTTTCCCCTGGAATGTGAGAAACGGAAACTTAATGAACTCGGTAGATTGTATAGTTTGATTGAGTAGTTTGGAATTGGTGATCTCGGAAATAAATTGTCTTGTAACTCGGTAGGCTATATAGTTTGATTGAGTAGTTTGGAAAAATAGTTGTTAAGTAAATTTGTATTATTTGTTTTAAATAAATCTATCATTATTAACTTGCCCGTTTTCAATCGTTGGGTGGTGGTCCTTGATTCCCGTACCCATCATTATGCGGGGGATGGTAATGTAAATCACTAACATCGTTAAACATAAACATTAATAGGAGAAACAACAATACATAATCAAGTAACATGACGAGAAGTTGCTTCACAACGGCATTTGTATAGCTCATCTGCCATGTGTCGTCGATAATTCACACAAGCATCTTCGACGTCGATTTCTAGCGACAACGACTTTTTTCTCACAAGCCTATCCATCATCATACAAACCAAGACACCAGCATTATCAACCTTTCCCTTGTCTTGGGGCACATCTAATTCAACTAAACCAACAGAAATTGGTGTTTTGTCCACGCGATTAGACTTCAGCCAGTAACGAATACGTTTTAGAAACCATTCGAAAAAAAGCCTAATCATCTCCATATAGTGAGAAACTTCGCGTCGCCTTTCGTTTCTCCATCTCTTATCAGTCCAATATTGGGTAATTACCATGTTTCTTAGATCAATTAGGATAAGCAGCCAGTCTCCCACCCCCATCGATAAAGGAAGGTAAATGCGGTCAACTTCCCAGAATGGCGGGTAGGGTTCCATTCTTCCAGCCATGTCGAGGGCAACTGAAGAATTCGAGTCCTTCATTTCATCATAGAAGGCAGGGGGTAAAACTGTCCAACGTAGCTGTGAATAAATACATGTAGTAATGATAGATTTATTTAAAACACATAATACAAATTTATTTAACAACTATTTTTCCAAACTAGTCAACCGAACAAACTATACAATCTACCGAGTTACAAGACAATCTATTTCCGAGATCACCAATTCCAATAGCTTGTGTGTAAGTTTTATTAGCTTAAATATCTCTGATCCATGATATGAGAGGAATAATCCATCGAGAACTTGAGAAACAGAGAATAAGAGAAGAGATAATAACATATGAGCTACAATGACGTCGTGTTTTGGAAGCTACGTAAAGACATCATTGTACATATACCTCCTTATCTAAAAGAAACCAAGCCCGTAGTGTTTGAAGCCTAGTTCTTTTGGACACAGGTACAGTCAGATTGATAACTTCTCTATGGAAGTTGCTAGAATAGTTAAACAAAAGCTGAAATTGAACAGTTATTTGGAATGTTTCTGATCATTTCAGTTATGCCATCACTATTCCAGTCTCCCGAGATCACCAATCCCAATATTCTACCGCTGCTTCATTAAGTTTCTATTTTGCGCCTTCCATCTCCATTGCTTCAGTGACATCAATAATTGCTTTATTGAAGGCAAACCTGTAGCTGTGGGCACAGAAAGGCGTTCTTCCAGTCAGCGGTAAATAAGGACCGCATTCAGATTCAAACCCATCTAAATGCGGCAGGGGAAGCATATCAATATGTTGAACATTGGTACCAGATCTACAGGTACTTAATGATCAACCCAGGCTGCCACACCGAAGTAGCACGATGAAGAATCGCATCATCCGTTGTCGCCAACGTCGCTAATGACTGACCGTGATTCTTCAACATAGGATGGCCTTGTGCTACAGGCTTTGCCTGGAAGGTTGTCCCCCCTAAAGAGTCTGTTGCCATTAATAGAGGTGGTACACTGGAGATTGAGAGCACCACCGACAACCGACTTTATAATATTATAAACTACAAAGACAACGTTGCATTCAACACGTGTTATACCGCGTGTGGATGTAACATCGATCCAAGTAGTTTCATGTGGATGTAACACCGATCCAAAGACCGAGCTTTCTTGGACCCCAGAAAGAGGGAAGCCACAGTATGGCTTATCCCCGCAGAAAACAGTTAAAACTCCATGTGAATGTAACATCGACCTAATATCAATAAAAAATCGTTCCCTCCAGAACAATTGGTATTTTCTTTGGTTTTCTACGATAGGTGGCATTTAAGTATGTGTGGTTTGAGTGTGTGGTTTGGATGTGGATGGAGAATGGTAATCTGGTGGGATTATATTTATATGAGGGATGCCTCATTATCAATTGGCGGCATCAAAGGGATGCCTCACACTTGGTTGGCGGCATCATATTTCAATTGGCGGCATCACCATTGATGCCTCACACTTGGTTGGCGGCATCAAGAATGTTAATTTTGGCGGCTTCAATGTTAACTTATCAATTGGCGGCATCAAGGTTTGATTTATTAGATGCCGCCAATTGAGAACTACACATCACCATTTTTGGTTTTTTTCCCCAATACCCCCCAAAAGTAATTTCTAAAAAAATAACTCTACTACTTATGTAAATGATTCAAACATATATATGATAAACTCATTCAAGTATACAAAATTGTTCTTTACTTGTTGGTTACCGCTACGATCAAATGGCTCAAGAACAATTAAGTAATCAAAGACGTAAATTGAACCAAAGGTTTTTTTTTTTTTTTTTTTGAACGGTGAACCAAAGGTTTGAAGAACACACTTCTTTATATTTAACTAGCTGATTACCCCGGGAAGTTCCTGGGGTTGAAAATTTTAATATGATTTAATAAAAAATGATAAAAAAAGAAAACTCAAATCACCAAAAGAGTAAATAACTTAAACATAATCAATCTTAGTTAAAAAACATTTATTTAAAAAAGTTAAAAAAATAAAAAGCATAAACCATATTAAACATAATACAGTATTAAAAGGATAACCTTCAACATATAATCATCTTCGCGTAATTTAAAATATGTTACAATTTGACTTTGACTTATATAGATATAGAATTCATGATGGGGGTTGAAAAATATAACCATTATAATAATACTAATACTAATAGTAATAATTATTACTCTTGTAATTAAATAAATAAAAAAATAACCTTGCTATAAGGTAACACTATGTGTTGTAGTGTTGCGCGATTCTTTCTCCTGGCTTCTCTTGATGAAGTATACCTATCCATCTTTAAAAGAGTAAAATTCTAATGATAGCATGACGATTAGGCTAAATTTCAACATCGTAGATAAGAACCTGGTTTAAAAGAAAAAACATGATTAATGAATAACCTGAATACTTTGTGTTTTTTTTTCTGTATGAACATTACCCCACAAAAAATAGTCGTTTTTTTTCCCGTTTTTTATATGGCAGTATGGTACTCGTTGGAAAGATAATAAAACGCTCGTTAATTTGGTGTAATTTTTTTATTTAAAAAATCTCGAATATAAAAGATATTAACGTTTAAAAATTATGGGAGAAACATAAGGGAAAAATTTTAAATTTTTTCCCTAAAATAACTCATTTTAATTTTAGTAATTGAGAATTGAGAGATAAATTTAGGGTTTTATGTTTATCTTTTTTTTAATTAAAAAAGGAAATAATTCAAAAACACTAAAATCTTTCAATTAAGATGCCACGTGGCAGTTTCATGGAGAGGTTGAAGGCACCATTACACGCCACGTCAGCAATGTTCAATTCTTTTATATATATTACTAGTTTATAACCCCACTAGCTTTTATCCCGGGAGTGTCCCGGGGTTGAAAAATATAACCATTCTAATAATACTAATACTAATAGTAATAATCATTACTCTTGTAATTAAATAAATAAAAAAATAATCTTGCTATAAGGTGACACCATGTGTTGCAGTGTTGCGCGATTCTTTCTCATATCTTCTCTTGTTGAAGTACACCTATCCATCTTTAGAAGAGTAAAATTCCAATGATAGCATGGCGATTGGGCTGAATTTCAACATCGTAGATAAGAACCTGGTTTAAAAGAAAAAACATGATTAATGAATAACCTGAACACTTTGTGTTTTTTTCCTGTATGAACATAACCCCACAAAAAATAGTCGTTTTTTTCTCCGTTTTTTATATAGCACTATGGTACTCGTTGGAAAGATAATAAAACGCTCGTTAATTTGGTGTAATTTTTTTTATTTAAAAAATCTCGAATATAAAAAATAATAACGTTTAAAAATTATGGGAGGAAACATAAGAGAAAAAAATTTTAATTTGTTTTTATATTCTTTTTTTTTTTTCTAAAATAACTCAATTTAATTTTAGTAATTGAGAATTGAGAGATAGAGAGATAAATTTAGGGTTTTATGTTTATCTTTTTTTTTAATTAAAAAGGAAATAATTTAAAAACACTAAAATCTTTCAATGATGATGCTACGTGGCAGTTTCATGGAAAGGTTGAAGGCACCATTGCACGCCACGTCAGCAATGTTCAATTCTTTTATATATATTAATAGATAATCAACAAAAAAAAAAAAAAACTTCAAATAATAAACCCTAGACCCTAATTTATAGAGTAGGAAACATAACTTAACTAGGAAACTAAATAAAAGATAAATAGAAAATTCAAAATTTAAATAAAGAAAGATAATATGGATGCTCCTGCATCATACTCCCCGTATTAAAAAAACTCATCCTCGAGTTTTGCCTTCAGACCAAAGCTACCTGGATCAAAAGGAACATCAACCCGATTATGATTTGTTATCAACACGACCAACCCAAATAGTTCAACTTCGCGAGTCATGTCACTAGACTCTAGACATGTACCACCTGGATCGAAAGGAGCATTGAACCGTTTCTCGTTTAATATCAGTTTGACCAGCTCAAATATACGAGTTCCAGCTTGGAGCTCCATTGAAGAATTAGCTACAAGATTATTGATGAACAAGATGGCCCCAAACTGAACTTTAGTTTCCATCATAGACATTTGTTGGGCTTTAAATATCGGCACTCCAAGGGACCCATTACTTGTTTCAAAATCGTTGTAATAATCCGGTATGTTGCTTCTGTTGAGCTTAAAATGTGGTTTATAATCTTTATTCACTAAACACAAGGGCTCATTGCTTGTTAGTATTCTAACTGCCAAAATGGGATTAAATGGATGAATCTCATTTTTGTCATTAATAATCAAGAGGCTATCAAAGCGGAAAGTTAAATGCCTCTCCATAGGAGGTCGGGGTGGTGCTTTTAAAGGTCGTATTGGACAGTTTGCTGCTGTACCATTTTTCACTCTTTCGAGCCCCAAAATGTGTACTCGATCACATGGAAAGCTTAGAAGGCGATTTTTTGGGGTAGGAAACGACGAAAATAGTAAAACATCTTGGGTGTCATGGAAGCGTGTAATAGGACCTAAGAATAAAGGTGGAATCGGTTTGGGATCCCTTCAACACATGAACATGAGCCTTCTACTAAAATGGTGGTGGCGATTTAAAAATGAAGTCTCTAGCCTTTGGAGGAGAGTAATAGAGTTGATTCATCATAATGAGAGATCTTGGTCATTCATGCCTGTCAAGTCAACCATTTCGGGGGTCTGGAATTCAATCATAAAGGTCGAAAAGTATTTTGAAAATGTAAACATACAGGTTGGGGATTTATTCAGTCGTGTACTAGGCGATGGGTTGAATATACGGTTCTGGCTCGACTGCTGGCTGGGGGAACAACCGCTCAGGTACAAATATCCAAATCTGTTCGTTTTAGAATCTAACAAAGGCTGCACAGTTGCAGCACGTTTAATTTTGCAGGGTAATATTTGGGTTGGGGTTGGGCCTCGAAACGTGAACCTCTACAGGATCAAAAGCGACGTGAGTTCGAAGACTGCTGTCAAATGATTTAGTCATGCACCTTAACGACAACAACAGACCGTTGGAAGTGAGTCAGTGACTCGTCGGGAGACTACTCAACAGCTTCCTGCCGAAGCATTCTTGTAGCAGCTGCAATCCCGTTTTTTCCTTTTGTATGGTCAAGCTGGGTCCGAAAGAAGGTTAACCTGCTAGCATGGCGCGCAGAGCAAGATTGACTCTCAACAATGAAAGGATTAGTAAAAAAAAACATCATCACCGGTTCCTCCATGTGCAGCCTCTGTGGTGACTACTTCGAAACAGCTGAATACCTCCTCATTCACTGCTATGTGGCTGCAAACTTATGGAACAAAATCTCCGAATGGTGCAACATCCCACCGATCTACACATTCAACTTTCAAGAACTATTAGAAGCGAACAACATCAATGGCCTCAAGAAAATCAAGAAAAAAAAAACACTCTATGCAATCATCCTCACTACTTGCTGGGTAATTTGGAATGGGAGAAACAACAAGATCTTTGGCAGAAGAAGATTGAATCTAGACGAGCTACCGGGCGATATCAAGACGCTATCATACATGTGGGTAACAAACAGAGAAAAAGAAGTCACCAAGGATTGGGATAAATGGTGTTCCTTTGAAATCTAAAATCATAACTAGTCATGTATCGTATGGTGGTTGTTGTTCATTTAGTGGTATCTAACTAGCACCTTGCTATATATTAGATGTAATTGTAAATATTTGGGTAATGAAGGAAAAGTACTTTGCCATTCAAAAAAAAAAAAACAAAAACAAAAAAAGACACGGTGACTCTTGGGGTCCGCGTCTAAAACTTTTTTGAACCGCGTCTATTGCTCCATTTTGTACTAGTGTGATAAGGGTGCGTTTTATTTTTACCAGCCTCAGACCGGCGATGCTTGAACTTTTGAATGTTGGGGACCAAAAGTCATGAGACCTTTTTTTTTTTAAATCAGTGGGGCCGGACTCAAAAATACAAATTTTTTGGATAAAGCCAGAAAATTCACACTACTAAGCCAAAAATCGGTGGGGGCAATGGCACGCCTGGCTCTCACTAAGCTTCGCCGCTGCTTCCACAATTCTCGGAGACGGGGGCCCTCGGTATTCTATTTATTCTTTCCGCTAACTAAGATACATGTTTTAATCCAAAAGTTATCTAATGGAATAAGAAATGTGCATGCATGTTTTAACTTTTATTTATTTATACTATGGACGGGAAAGCAAATGGAATTTGAAATGATATTGAGATCAGAATTAGATGCTCACGCTCACGGACTCACGGTAGTACTTTGTTTGCTCTATATATTAACAGTAACTTGTGTACAAATTTATTTATCAAACAAATAGATCCTTGATCTTTTTTTGCAGGATTATTATTATTATTATTATTATTATTATTATTATTATTATTATTATTATTATTATTATTATTATTATTATTATTATTATTATTATTATTATTATTAGGGTAGGGATCCTAAGAGAACCAACCCCTATTTGAGAACTGAGAGAACCATTCTGGGTCTTTTTTTTTTTTTTTTTTTTGCTTTAATCGCACATTTTTATGCAAAGAAATTTTTTTTTTTTTTTTGAATTTTTTTTTCATTTATACATATGTGTATATGTCAATTATACATATGTGTATATGTCAATTATACATATGTGTATATAGCAATTATACATATGTGTATATTGCATTATACATATGTGTATACTGAAAAAAAATACAAAAAAAATAAAAAAAAAAATTTCCTTACATATAAAGCAGCGATTTTTGCAAAAAAAAAAAAAAAAATTTTTTTTTTTTTTTTTTGCCTTAGAGAAATGTGTGGCCCAGAATGGTTCTCTCAGTTCTCAATTTAGGGAAAAGTTCTCATTTGAACCAAATCCATTATTATTATTATTATTATTATTATTATTATTATTATTATTATTATTATTATTATTATTATTATTATTATTATTATTATTATTATTATTTTGCAAATACTTTCACTAGTAAGTCATGATAAGAAAAACTTTTTGAAACCAGGAACGAAATCAAAATCGGAATCCGAATATGTTGTATGCATGCAGAATATAAAATAAAGCCATTTGTAATGGAATCAAAATCAAAATAGTATGCATAACACTTATGTTAGCTCTATTTAAGGCATCCATTTGTTTGTTCGATTAGATCAAATCTTTCTTTGTAGTTTATCTTTCTAGAAACTTCTTGGACACGTCAAATATGGTATGAAAATCCTTTCTATGATATCAATATTCTTTGAAGTTGTTGTAACCTATGATAAACTTGTAGGTTCATCTTGATGGGTCAGGTTTGGGTAATTGGATACGGCCATACGGGCCAAAAGGGTTATCGGGAAGTTGTTTATATAACATGTTTCACTAATTTAGGGATCATGGGTTAGTTTTGTTGATTGAGTCAACTAGTCAAGTAGTCTTTAATCATGGCCGGGTTTGTTTTATAATTTTGTAAGGAGTAGTTCCTTTAGTTTTTTTGGACGTTGGATGATCGAGACTTTATATAATGTAAGCCTGAATATTAATGAAGTGTAGTGAGTTTAAGTAGGATATAATCTTATGTTCATGAGTGTAGTTTGTGTGTGATTGTGATGAAATTTGATCATATTATCTCTCGATCACACCGATATTTGAAATACATGTAACAGGATACAAGCATACAATTGGGAGGAAATGTTGGGAGTTATTGGGATGACGGAGTACACAGTGGAGTTAGAGAAATCACTCTTGTATATGATAACTGCATCGACTCAATATGTGTAGCATATGATAAGGATGGAAGATCTTTTCCGGCAGTAAAACATGGTGGCATGGGCGGGACCAAAAGCGCACAGGTACATTCTTAGTTGAATCTAGGTCATGTGTTTGTTATAACGATTCATGAGTTTTTGTTTCAGATTAAGCTGCAATTTCCGGAGGAAATATTGATTGGCGTTAGTGGGCATTTTTGCCATGTGGTCTATGGAGGTTTCCCCGTGATTCGATCCCTTACTTTAGAGAGTAACCGTAGAACATTTGGGCCATTTGGAGTGGAAGAAGGAACCCCGTTTAATTTCTTCACAAATGGAGGCCACATTGTAGGTTTTTATGGAAGAAGTGGGTGGTTTTTGGATTCGATCGGGTTCCACTTATCAAACCATAAACCAAACCTATTCCGAAGGATCCCAGTGATGTATAAAGGATCTGACCGTCGTGCTGTCGAAGATGAAGAACATCAGAAAGCCAAGGGCTCAAAGGGTTATAATTGGGGGATTTGAGTTATGTCATCTCCCCTACAAATACAATAATTAGTTATTTTCTTTCCGTACGGTATTCGAACAAATAATAGGACATATATGCTAAATAAGAGAATTTCCGCAAGTTTGTTGCATGACAAGTTGTCAAATTCTCATGTGTGTTATGTACGTTTACCCAATAATGTAAATGCATGGCTAACTAATAAATATATAGTCAAACTTTTACAAAAATTCAGTCACTACATGTATATTGTTTATATGATTATGCACTATACACGTTCTCACGGTGATCTCAATTAATAAAATTATCGATAGCAACTATTAATATCGCAAACGTCTCTTTACTTTTCATTTTATAAAGAAAAATGACTCGTGTGTATATATATATATGTATTAGTGTAAACAAAGTCTAATTAATCAATGTTTTTTTACTAATTATGGCATTTTGATACACTTTTATTGGTTGCCTGTGGTAATGGGTTGTGTTACCTGGCTATGATGATTTGAAAATTGAAATGTTTTTTCTACAGTAGAAATGGCATGGCAACGATGACGAATGGCAGGTTTTGATATGCAACCCACCATGAAGCCATGATTTTTTGTTGATCTGAGCCACATACTTTTGTTGTTCTTTTTTAAACATGTTTCAACATGGTTGTGATGAGAAAATCTGAACCCGTTTACACTATGAATCTTTTCCGGGAAACAACTGTCGCCTTAAACGACCTTGCGATTGCGCAACGTCCGACATTTATACCACTAGTTATATTTTTATAGAGGAAAATAGATTGTTTTCCCTACAGACTAAAATAAGTTTAATGATTCTATATCGAGTGTGCTTCTTCGAAAATATTGAAAACAAAAAATGTCACCTAAACTTATAATCAAACTTTAAAATGATAAAATTGTATACAATCTTAATCTTATACCCTTCTTACAACGTTAAAGGATTTGTATCAACATTAAATATAATATTGCCGCCGGCCAAAAGTAACTGTTTTTGGTTTAAATCTGTCCGTTAGATCAAAAAATTATACAATCTTGGCCGTTTAAATTAAAGAAAGTGCCTTTTCAGAGCAGTTATTTTATAAATGTTCCCGCTTATGTTTTCACCACTAAACCCACGTTTTAAAGAACTGATTATCTCACCCACGTTCTCCCCCACCCATGTTTTTCGCTTTCTCCGTCTAACCACCTAGGCCACCCTTTTATAAACACCCCAACACCATCATCTCAACTACTGTTTCTCTTTTCTCCTGTACACTCACGAATCCATCCCTCTTCACCTACTACCACTATTTCAACCTGCAATGGTTGATCTACCGACTTCGTCACATATGACGCTGATTGCAATTAACAGGTTTCATCTCATCTTGTCTCTTTATTGGAATTTAGGTTAAAAAATTTTTTTCATCCAGAATGAGACATTCAATTATCAATTCACTTTCATTCTTAATGTTTCTATGCATATACTCTTATTGTTAATTTGATTTTTGTTGTTTAAAGTGTTTACTGGCTATTGTAGATTCGAAATCAAAACCCTAAGTCAATATTCCTCATGCTTTCATAATCACCGACCCACCAGAATAAACTTCAGGTTTGCAAAATTGTAATTAGTCTCTTCTTCTGTGAGTGTTTCACACATTTGTTTCTTTGTATTATACTCTTATTGCTTTTGTTGGATGAAAAGGTGCTAGGGTTTGGATTTTGATTATGTGTGATACAGTTATACATATTAATTAGCTTGTGTACTTTACGGGATGTTATAACTAAAAAAACAAAGAATAAATGTTTAAAATTATTACTTTTTTGCTTATTGCTGTGTGTTTAATTGCAAATGTCAAAAATAATATTTTGATCTTTTTATGTTTAGGTACAATTTTGGTCCACAAGTTGCAAGCTTTGTTGGAGAATAAAAGCTACTCCAAGAAAGCTGCCTCAAAGGATCAAGGTAAGCATGTATTTTTGTTAATTATTCAATGGTCTGTCACATTCTTTCATAATTTTTGTCATGAATTTTATGGCCTTGATGTTTGGTCGTAGAGGTAACAAAAGGTTAGGTTGTGCAGTTTATCAAATTTGGTTTTGGTCAAGGATAGTTTTTTAGATCTATTAATATGGTTTGGGTTGTTTGGTTTGACCTGCAATTGCTTTTGTTCATTGAAGAAAGCATAAATAATTATCATGTTATAGATTATTAAGAAACATCATATATCAATCTTGAACGTGAAGTCATAAATCAATCTTGAATTTGCAACTTACAATGTCGATTTGTCATTTATTAACGTATTTGATGTTGGCTTTCTAGTCTACAACTTGGTTTTACACGTTTCTTGTCGATTTGTTCCCGAGGATCCCGTTTCGCTTCTCCAAAATGGTGAACGGTAGCTTTTTTTCCAAACAGGTTCGCCCTTTTTTCTTATAAAGCATGTTGATTTCCGTTGTTTGAAGGTCTGATGACTGCTTATATGTTTGTATATTTTGTTTGAATAAACTTGAACACTCAATTTTAAAGAATACCTTAGATACTTTTGAGTATGTCAAACTAAAGAGTAAAGACACTTTGGTTTCATTAAAGTACAGATCATATTATTTTTTAGGGTAACTACAATATTAATATGCATTAAAGTTTACATCAATTGTTATATATATTAGATTTAAAAATTGCATTTTGATGCATTAAACTTTCAATTATTAAAACTGTATTATGTAACTTGTAGATTAATGAACTGATCTTTGTTTGGCTTTGGTGTTTGCCATATAAATTATATTAGATCAATGAAGTACATGTTGAGTCTTTGCAATGTGATTACATATTATAGTCTTGTACACTGGTCCTAAATCAGTTTGGGTTGTGTTTTATGGCTAACGGGTCAAACTTTGTTGACAGGTCGGATTTTGAGAAGGTCCAAAGAATTTAATAAAAATATCGTAGAGGTAGAATTTCACACTTTCATGTCGGCCCTACATGGTGTAGGTAATTTTTATGTGCTTTTAATGTGCAAACCTGCACATGTTATGTTATATTGTTATTTGGATACCAGTTCTGTTATCTACAATGTTAAAGATACAACATGGATATGTCTTATTATTTATTTAGTATGTATTTTTTTTCATAGTTTTGTGCTTTAATATAGACTCGAGATAACATTGCTGAATTATCTTGAACCTTATGTAAACCAACAAGTGCTTCTTACACTTGCCTTCTCAAAATGCGTCTTTTAGTAATTGATTTTTTATATGGTTTTTATCAGGAAAAGCTAAATGGGATAAGAAAAAGAGCACAACCATGATACACTTATATCTCTACCATGATCAGACAGTTTGTTGTAACTGCTCCCGTGATTTCAGCACGGCCATGTCCCACGATGTCCATATTTCCAGGACTTGAAAAAGTTAAATGGGGTTGCGTTTGGCGTCTGAAACTTAAATAGAACCAAAAAAGGAAATCGGAAGTAGAGGAGCCATTAATTGAAGATGAAGATTATCACAAAGCTATTTAATCATAGGATGGTAATGAAAGCTTAAATACTTAATTCATTATTTGTCTATGGAAGTACTCTGTGTATCACTTGCGTTCTGAAGTTGTTTTGGATTTTTATAAGTACAGTTATATTTAATCAGAGGGATGAAGATTTTTTCAAGTCTTCCACCAAATATGCATAACCAAGAAAACCCAAACCCCAGGGTGTTTCAATCACGCACTCGCTGCTTCCGCCCCCCTGTTCGCCTCCGACAGTCTGACGTCGTCATTCAAGTAACATTACGTGTATGTGAATTCATAGGTGTTTTGATTATGTATTAATGGATCAACGTTGTAATATATGAGGGTTTTGATGCAGGATTCGAACTCCAATGGAGAGGTTTCACTTCAATTTGTGTTGATGTATTTGCCGATTGATGAAGATAGTTGTTTCACCAAGTACATGTATGATTGTCTATTCAATTTTTGTTCGTTTTTACTTGAATCAAATTGTTAAGTTTGACATCATTGATCAGTTGTTACATTATACTTGATTCATTTCTAAAATATTGAATGTTAGTCTCAAAATCTACTAAACTATATATAATGTTCGTGCCGAAAAGTTGGTTTGGTTTACCGTTTGCATCAAAAACATGATTTTGTTTGTGTTAAATTGCAGCGTGTCTGTTATTCCAGCAGAAAAGTTCAGATTGGTTCAGAGGTTTTCAGTGGAGATGGCGCAGACCACCAGCATCAGCTGCAGAAACGATACAGCTGCAGGTGTGTTCTCACTCAGAGCTGTTAAGCTGTTGTTCAGTCAAGCTAATGATTATTCCAGTAATTTTAAGTTTAAATGGGTGTTTTGGGGCCCGTCAAAGTGTAGTATCGTGGCGTGGCATGGCGTGCTGAAATGGACAAACTTCCTACATGTTTGGCGTTGGTCAGAAGAAAGGTTAATATCGATAGGCTTGTCTTTGGGCTGTGCAATCATGATGACAAGTTGGCCGATCACCTTTTCACAGGTTGCGGCTTTACTACGGGGGTATGGATGGGTGTCGGAAATTGGTGCAAACTGGAGCCGATTTTTGCTTTTTCTATCCGAGATCTTCTTCTTATTCACAAGAAGGCGCCTTGTGGAAACATGGGTAAGATTTTGGTTCACGGTATCGTGGTTGTTACTATGTGGGTGATTTGGAAGGCGAGGAATGACACCATTTTCAACGGCAAGCAAGCGAAGGTGCAAGACATAGTGGCTAGTGTTAAGTCTTTGTCGTTTTTGTGGTTCAAGCATCATTCCATATAGAAATATAGGGTTTCGACCCCCCGAAACTAGTGACTTCCGACCCCCCGAACCTTCGGGTCAAGCTTCGCCACTGAACATCCGTTAGTATGTGATGTAACTGGTTTTTGGGCGGTCTTCGTTTTGAAGACTAGCCGTTGTTTTATGAAGTTAAACGTTAAAAAAAAAAGACTTTTTTAATAAAGTGAATCTGCAGAGAGATATAATGGCATTATCACCGTATCAAGCACTCATGTATGCCAAAAAGGAGCTTGACACCATCTCAGTTGGTGTTGATTACCATGACCCAAATCTGTATCTCTTTTTATTCAACAATATAACCGTTTTCAAATGTAAACTTGCGGTCCTTGACAATCTATTGCATGGTTTAATTCGTTCATATTTTATCTCTTTACCATGTGGAATGTCTTGTAGATGTGAACATGAAAGATCATACTAATTTGTATTGTCACGACACTATCTTCTACCAACATGCACCACACATTTATTAATGCACATGTATGAGCCTTAATGCCAATCATACCTTATAGATTCAGATGGTTATCACTTGAATTGATTCATATACATCATTTCCGTGCCTATATAGTTTCATATACAAAAGTTGTCTTAAATTGGGGTCGTAGCAAACAAAAAAAATATATATAAATTTTATAAGTTATTGTATAATTTGATTGTACAACCCGTCCAACGGACGGGTATAAAACTAGTTTATTCTTTGTTCTAATGAGTTCTGTAAAGGGTTTAGTGTTCTAAAAGGTATATATATATGTTCTGATTATGTTTGTTAACATTTTTACGTTAACGCATAAGCTAAAAAGTTGTTATGTTCTGAAAAAAAAAAAAAAGAGCATTTTCTATATTACATGAGTGTAAGAGGGTGTTTGGGATTGAGTTTGGAGATGCAAAAGTACTTTTGGTTAAAAGTGCTTATTGGCTTATGACTTTTTGAAAAGGAGTTTTAAAAAAAAAGTGTTTGGATTATCTTTTGGGATGAGAAACGTCAAAAAGTCAATAAATTGTTGTTTTTTAAGTGTTTCGCTTAACTTATTGTGAATATTGGTTGTATGGCTGGTATATTTGTAATTTTTTTCCAAAAGCCAAAAGCCAAAAGCCAGAATTTCTAACTTTTCAAAAACAACTTTTCCACCCTTAAAAGCCAAAAGCCAAAAGTCAAAACAGAAAGTGATTTTGGGTTACACAAACAGCTTATTGACTTATTGGCTTTTTGGAAAAGCCAATAAGTCAATAAGTTGTTTTAAAACTCAATCCCAAACACCCTCTAAGACTACCTCCAAGGTTGTCTTTTAGAACTCTTAAAAAAAACTTTTGGGGCCCGGGCGACAAAAAAGACCATGCCTAAAATTTTGGTAAAGAGGAATGAATTATAAAAATTAGAACTTGGTGCTAGAGTCATGAGACCTCTACATTTAAATAAGATAATTTTTCCAACTCCACTAAGAAGATTGGCATGTATAAGCTATATCCTATATATAGAATTATTAATATATATATATAATTATTTTTAATTTCGGGCCCCATAAGTGACTGGGCCCTGAACCACCCACCCTTTGGGCCGGGCCTAACTACTTCCAATGCATTTGTTGGAGGAAATGCCCTTGGAGGTTGTTACAAGCTCTTACGATTATGAAATGGGCTTTGTTTTTATTGGTTTTTATAAATGCGGATGGCCTAAAGTAAAAGAAAAAAGGTTTTATTCGGATATTGTGTGTATTGGAGATAGCCTAAACTAAATGAGTAAAGGGCAACTCCAATATTTGGAAAGACTCAGCTTTTTTAATGAAAGAGTTTGTTCTTCACGAGTAGCTCAGTTGGTGAAAAGATCGGGGATTCCTCTTGGGTGTCTTGGGTTCGATTTCCACGAGGGAGATAATGAGAAATGATGGATGACTCCTGTCCTATGGTCACGAGTTCGAGTCCTTATCTCGCCCGGGTTTTGCCAATCCTTCACCGTCGGGTGAGGGGTTGGGTTTTCCCCGGTTTCAGGAACTGCATAGGTAGGCCTGACTACGCCAGCCACCCGAGGTACGTATGGGCCCTCCATTGGGTTGGTCGTGGGGGTCTGTCCATAGTGTGGGGACTCCCCTGGGTAGTCGGACAGAAATGTTTGTTGGCCGTTAAAAAAATGAAAGAGTTAGCTTCGATTATATTCTAACTAAACGGGTTGAATGTCAAAAAGAAGTTATTAAGAAAAGAAAAAAAAGGTAAAATCATTGAACGTCTCAAAAGTCATATAAAATGTATTATTAATAAAAAAATAATAGATCTACTGTTCAATTTCACTTACATTATTAATATATTGTAATGTAATATAATAAAACCTCGTGAGCTTTTATTACTAATTTACTATTTATCATTGAATTAACAATGTACATATATAATTGTATTTGACAAGCACACTAGTTAAAAATTATAAAATTTACTTTTTACACATGTGTTAATGAAACAGTTTACACATTTATGAACAGTAAATTTACACATGTGTAAAAACAATTTATTTCCGTATAAGTTTAAATTTTTACGTGTAAATTGTGTTTTTGAGATTGTATTTTAATAATAAAGACAAGTGTAAAAAGAAGTTTTGAATTTGAATGGTTTTAGATAACGTTTTCGCGGTTCGCACGAAATATATGTGTTCTCAAATTAACTTTCCCCTATATATATATATATATATAATTTATAACTCCATAAACTCCCGAACACCCATTTTGACATTTCTTATTATCAAATTATTTTATTTTGTTACTAAAATATATTAGTTATATGTTTAAACAAATAATATTAGCAAAATTCTATAAAAATCGGGTTTAAAAAAAATATGTCTCGGACCGAATTCGAACCCGAGTCCCCAGACGGTTCGACCATAAGCAACAAACAACACAACCACTACACCACTTTAATGTTTTGTGGTTAGTTAGAAATCAATAATATCTATCCCTTTCATTAATTTCCTGGTCAAAATCAAGTCAGTCAAAGCTGATTATTGACTAGTTTGACTCATTCAATTCCAGGTCAAAATCAAGTCAGTCAAAGCTGACTATTGACTAGTTTGACTCATTCAATTCCAGGTCAAAATCAAGTCAGTCAAAGCTGACTATTGACTGGTTTGACTCACTAATTTCCTGGTCAAAATCAAGTTAGTCAAAGCTAACTATTGACTAGTTTGACTCATTCAATTCCTGGTCAAAATCAAGTCAGTCAAAGCTGACTATTGACTAGTTTGACTCATTCAATGGACCAGAAATTAAGCTACGCATCAACAATTACAGCACGATTCATGCATTCTTTACTCGGTGTTAACCATCAACTTTATCACTTTCCAAATCGAAAAATCAAAACCTAATGATCAATTGTTCTTGTCCAGACCACACCGAAACCTCTTCTTTCACTCTCAATTATGATAAAATCATTGTTTTAATCATGCAATCATATTGTGTTGACTTTCTCTTTGACTCGACAACTAGCTTCGATTTCTGTTTGGTAATATTTGGAATCGTGTGTGCCACATTTAGACTATTTCAAAGGATTCAACACTTGTGCTAAGGTGAGTTTACATAGCCCCATTTTTACTACTTATCAATTTTTGGGGTGTAACATGTTACATTTTCAAATGCAATTCAACATAAGTGTCTATGTGTTATTCTATGTTGCATTATGTCTTGAACAATACTTTGGTAAACACAATTAGACTAACATAATCATTAACTCCGTACAAGCCAACGATACACAATGATAGATCTATTGGATTGACAACCCCACCCGGATACGTTTACCTCCAGTATGGGTAGCGTGGGTGATTGTTATCGATCATATAACAAAAACGAGTGAACCATATGCGTATGGGATGGACCACAATAATCATGTCACAAGGTTTGATTATGCAAACAATTTACCGGGTAGTGTTGTTTTCACATATGGACTAGATTTGTCATGACACTAGAATTGTACAAGCTTTTATACTCATGATACAATATTCAAACCTATGTTATTCTCACCAACTTTTGTTGACCCAAAATATTTTCAAACTTAACATGTTTCAGGTTATAGCTTTGCTTGAAGATTAGATTTAATGCTTGAAGATTTATATTTAGTGTTTCTCATTTGATGTACAATTTTTTTTAGAACAATTGTATGTAATTTAATTAATCGATTATTGAAATTTATTATTTACCATGAGCTACTGAACAATCGTCAATACGTGACATCCCGATGTTTCCGCCATCGGTTGGAGTGTTACAGTTGGTATATCAGGGCCTTGCAGGTTGATTATCCATTATCATTATTTATTATTATTATTATTATTATTATTGTTATTATTATTGTTATCCATTGCAGTTGAGATTAGGTTGCGGTATGTTGCTGAGGGGCAGGGGCGGCGCTTAGAGGTATACAAAATACCCGAACCCGGGTATTTTAAAACCCGGTTATTTAATACCCGAACCCGACCCTACCCGTAGGGTATTTTAAAACCCGGTTACTAAATACCCGAACCCGACCCTACCCAGTTATTTAATACTCGAACCCGACCCTACCCGTAGGGTATTTTCGCAAACTAACGTATTAAAATTAAAATTTTACTACAAAAAAACACAAATATATATATAGGATTTGGTTCAAATGAGAACCTTTTCCCAAATTGAGAACTAGAGAACCATTCTGGGCCACACATTTCTCTAAGGCAAATTTTTTTTTTTTTTTTTTTTTTTTTTTTTTTGCAAAAATCGCTACTTTATATGTAAGGAAAATTTTTTTTTTATTTTTTTTGTATTTTTTTTCAGTATACACATGTGTATAATTGCATTATACACATATGTATAATGCTATATACACATATGTATAACTGAAATATACACATATGTATAGCTGAAAAATGCTATATACACATATGTATAATTGTCATATACACATATGTATAAATGAAAAAAAAATTCAAAAAAAAAAAAAAAAAAATTTTCCTTGCATAAAAATGTGCGATTAAAGCAAAAAAAAAAAAAAAAAAAAAATTTTTTTTTTTGCCTTTATATGAAATGTGTGGCTCAGAATGGTTCTCTCAGTTCTCAAATAGGGGTTGGTTCTCTTAGGATCCCTACCCTATATATATATATATAACATTTATGTTTTATGATGTGTGTAAATGTATATATAAAAATAACACAATCTTTAATTAAAACGACCCACCTAAAAACTACACACACACGGCAAGTATACCGGTCGCAAAGCAGTAAACAGATAAGACCGAGTATCGAACCCAAAGACGCGTATGCAACTCTAGATCACAACCTCTACCGAATACTAGCCTAAATAAATATATACTTAAATTGGGGGGGGGGGGGTTAAACTAATAATTAAAAACTTAGAAGAAACTAAATATAAATAAAATAACCTCAACTGCTTATACGAAACTAGGAACTTGGAGAAATATGATAGAAGAAGGCTGGTTACTTAGGTAAAATCCCTAGACACTAGCAATAAATCATGAATCTGGTAATTAACTTGAGACCCTATTCTTATCTAATAAACCTCCTGTCAAGGATGGCTCACTAGACTTAAGGCGGGACAAGTGTAGAAATGCTAAGATGGATCCGGATCACCCTAGCGTACCGAAATCCCATAGAAATCAAGTTACAATCTCTCCTGGACCGAAACCTTCTAACTATGAAGCAAACTTAAACTCTACTGAAGAAAACCTAGGAAAACTCTAAACACGGACAAGTAGCGACCCCCGCCCTAGCGCTTGTCAACTACCGAACAATGCCTAGTTAGTTACCTAGCAAACTCGAGTTAGATTTCTCACCCTCAAGAATGGACTGCACATTTTAGTTAATTTATTATATTAGTTTGTTATACTTGTGTAGTACTCCAACTCTAAATACTAGCACGCTAACCTAAGTTGACGAACTAGATTGATTTCAAGACCTAGGGGGTATCTCTACATGCCTAGCTCCACAAAACCAATAAACAAACTTCAAATAAAATCAACACCAACACACATATATCGAATCCAACAATAAACTTAAAATAATGTAATTCTACACATCAAAATTAAAAACAAAAAATCATTAAATAATGCAAATAACGTGTCTAGTTCATAAACCTAAGCAACCATAAAAGTCTAGTTCATAGTTATAATCACAAACATAGATTCAAAGTCTATAAAAAAAACAAATTCATTATGTCTCTAGATAATTAAAACGATAAAACAAACCCCCGGGTCATCAAATAATATTCTTTAGTGCTCCCGGACCTTCTCCTTTAAAAATCCTCCAAAACTCCTTCGCTCGATCACAGGTTGTGGCCGGTGCGATTGAAAGTAGCTGTATGTTGTATGAATAAAATTAATCTTCGAATCCCTAATAATATTAATCTGCCATCCCTTTCAATAATAATCTCCAACAAAAATTTAATTTAGTGCACCGCCTCTAGACTTGGGCTCGGCCCAAGTCTTTTCAAATTTCTTTTTTTTTTCTATTATTATTATTATTATTATTATTATTATTATTATTATTATTATTATTATTATTATAATAATAGCTCCGTGCTCTTGACTCGGGTGTTCTTGACTTGACCAAAGTTACTCGTTTACGCTCCGACGTCCATGAACAAATGCTCTCAAGTGTTCGTGTCTCAATTAAAATTCTTTCTTTTTGAGCTCATTTTTCACGAACACCTATAAAATAATTAAAATAAATAAATAAGTACTAAAAATTAATAAAAATCTATAAAATGATACAGAAAGAAAAGCAAACGAATGCACGACTAAGGGGCTGTTTGGTTGATTAAGTGCTGAATCATTAAGATGGTCTGAATGATTAAGAGGCTCTGAATGGTTAAGAGCTGAATCATTCAGCATCCCTTATTAGCTTAATGGTTCAGCACTTAATCATTCCATTCAGATGCTGAAACAAACAGTCTGAATGCTGAATGATTCAGACCTGAATGGCTAAGAGGCTGATTAAGAGGCTACCAAACAGCCCCTAAAACTACTAAAAACTATATACAAAAGACTCAATTATAACTCAAAATACATAGGAGAATAGATGTGTTTTACGACACATCATTTTATTTATAAAATCTCATGCCAATTTTTGTTTTAAGTTATAAGTGTAGCATAAAATACCTAACCAATTTAATTTATAACATAAAACATATTGTAAAAAAACAATATATAGTATAACCAACCCGCCCGAATTGACCCGAACCTGACCCGTTTAGCTAAACGGGTTCGCGGGTTTGACCCAAACCCATTTACCTAAACCCGCTAATTTCGTGTTAGGTTCGGGTCGTGTTTTCGGGTCGTGTCGGAAATTCACACGCTTACTTGAAAATAGGTATCTAGTACCCGAAAATGGGTACACCCGAAACCGGGTATTGAAAACCCGAACCCGAACCCGACCTGAACCTGGTATATAGGGTATTGATTTGTGACATCCGTCACTTTTCTTTTTATATATATATATTAATAATAATAATAATAATAATAATAATAATAATAATAAAATTAATAATAAAAAAAAAATCAGATTATAACATAGATATATGTAGTCTTTTTTTTTTTTAAACAAACCATCCTTAACCATAACCAAACCATAGCCCAAACCCATTCCCTTGTAGAATTTTTGGAGCCCAGTACTCGGCCCAACAGCAGAAGCCCAGCCCACTTCCCCTCCTCCCCTTTCAGTTTAAACAAAAAAATAAAAGGTTGCCTCTCCCAGGAATCGAACCCGGGCCAACCTCTAACACACACACATGCTTGAACCACTTGAGCCAAGGCTCCGTTCCTGATATAAACTTAACGTAATATGTATATATGCCCAAATACCCTGCTTCCCTCTCCTTCCTTTTGTGTTCACTGTGTGCGACGGACCAAAGCAGAAAAAAAAAAGAAGTCAGCTGAAGCTGACTTTGTGGAACAATAACTCACTATTAATGATTATAGTTGACCAATAAATTGACGCATTCAATCAGCAAGGTTCAGCTCGATTTCGAGCATGTTTCACGCGTAACCATTCAAACATGGTCAAAACTTTCCATAATCGTTCACCCGAGTGTAGCCTATAAATTGGACCTCCCTACACCATCACATCTCGCCGAAAATCATCTCCTTACCATCAATTTCTGTAAACAATTCACCCTCAAGTTGTATTGATTCGCTTTTGACTTTGTGCGTTGACTCGCGAATAGAAATCAAAACGTTTGGTATGTTCTAATTCCTTATCACTGTATGTTAATCGGCCCTTGTCTAACAAAAACCCCATGTTCAATCGGGTTTTATTGTAGTGGGAAATCGATTTCATGTTTTAGGGTTCATATGGGGAAGAACACTTATGCTGAAAACATATAAAATTATTACAAAACAAGAAATATCAACCAACTGACCCTCAGATCAGTTGGTTATACTTGTTGTTCAAAGGGTTGAACCGGCCAAGGGCCAGGGTTCGAATCCCACCATAAACAAAACTTTTTTTGTGTTAATCTTTTATACTTATATTTTCTTAATTCTTTTAAAAATCGTTTTAAAATACTAAACGCGTTTTATAAATTCTACAAAAATTATTATATGATCTTCAAGTGATAAAGTTCATCACCCAATTTTTAGTTTTTCAAAAATGATTTATTTAATATATATTATTAATAATACAAGTTTATTCATTTATATTTATTAAATTCTATAAAAATATCTAAACGATTTTATTAAATCTCACAAAAATTATCCTAAACTTGTATATTCTTAAACATTCCAGAAAATATTTTTATTTCAGAAAAACCGTTTATTTTATATTTTTAATTAATTTTTGTTAGTTTTAATCATAAATAATTCATAATAAATTCATTTTACAATATTTTTGTACCAAAAGTTTACATAAATTATTTCTATTCATTTGGAACAGAAATACAATTTTTAATTCAAGAATTCTTTAATTTTAATATTTTTAGATATTAAAATCATATTTTGACAATATGAAATAATTAGATTAAATATTCTATTTTTAAGAAAATAATTTTTTTAAAAATTATTTTCATACTCAAAACCTTATGATGTGACTATATGCAACTTAAAATTTTACAAAGAGACTTTTATCTATTTATTTATTAAATTTCTTATATTTAATAAACAATTTGCTCATTAATTAAATAAACGTTTATCCCCGATTCGAAACCCTAGAATTCCATGTATCCTAGAGTTATTCCTTACACATTATTAAATTCTTTAGGTTGATTCTTTGGAATATTTCCAACGCATATTTCGTTGTCCAGTTCCATTACAAGCTATTACGTAAACAGTGAGTATTCCTACCCCTTTTTGCTTTTATACATTTTTGGGGGTGTTACATGTACACTATTACAATTTCAAATACAAGTTTACATTTTTACAAATACAATTCTAGTACTATGTGCATTGCTTACAACGTGCTTTATGCTTAGACAATACATGTGGATTACATTTGTACTTAGTGAAATCATTAACATGGTACAAGCCGACCTTAACATTGGATAGCGCTATTTGGATTGACAACCCGCCTAGATTGATTCTCCCCTTTTTCATCGGAGAATCCGTGGCCAGTGTTAAGCTTTTTATCCATTTATTGGATAAGTACACTACAGTTCATACAGTACATTATACAGTCACAGGGTTGATTTCGCTCATTTGTATGATACATAGTTTACATATTCGCACTGTAGCTTGCACTTGAATTGTATAACTTTTTAACCTACTATATATATCAAAACTAGGAATGCTCACCAACATTTCATATGTTGACCAAATCTATTTTGTACATGTTTCAGGTGCAGTTTGATCTAATGCTTTAACAAGAGACATTTAGTGTTTTATTTTAATTCAGTTATTCCAACAGTTACATTTCATTTAAGACTTTGTATTTCCATTTCAATGTAAGACAGTTATTGGTTTATTCAATAATATTTACATTTTAGTACCATGTGCTTTTGAACAATCGTCACTACGTGGCACCTCGATGATTCCGCCATCGGTTGGGGTGTTACATGATTTTCACGAAAATACCCTACCCGAACCCGACCCGATTATTTCATAATACCCGGTCATACCCGAACCCGGGCACGTAACCGAACCCGGGTATTCAAAAAACCCGGTTTTGTACACCTCTAGCGGCGCTGAGAGGGAGGTACACATGGCTGAGGTGGCGCCTGATCAGGTGCAGGTTCCACCGCGTCGCGTTAGTGGCGTGAGCGACAGGACGAGGCGATGTTGATTGCTGGCCAACAGGATATCTATCGCCACCTGGACATGCAGCCTCGTGTTGCACCGATTATAGGGCCAGCACGCAGCACACCCACACGTCCACGGATCAGGCCGGTACGTCCTCGCAGCAGGCCGGGACGTCCACGCAGCAGCCGCCGCCGCCTGATGATTCGCCAATGATGTAATTTTATCTTTCTTATCATATTTTGTAAACGTTTATGACAACTTTTGCTTTGTATTTACTTCTTTGTTTATATTATATTATTGGTGTTTATTTGTATTTGTTTGTTTATATAAATGCTTGTGTTGATGCTTACACGCTTATCGAGACGGCAAAGGTAACAAAAAAATTACATTTTATAGTAAATATAAAATAACAACATATTTAGTATAAAAACAACATTTTATATAAAAAAAGCACGTTTATCAAGACGACCTTAGTAACAACAACACGTTTTCTAATTATAGTTACATAGAAAACAACATTTTAAAAAATTACCTAAAAATAAAAAAATTGCATATATATATATATATATATATTTATAAAAAAAAATAACATTACACATCTTACACACCCCTCTAACCCTATCCATCCCACCCAAATTGGAATTCAAATTAATCAGACCTTAACTACGGCTCATAGTGACCTTTACGGGATGTAGAGGATATCACAATCATTCGTAGTTAGAACTGAACTTCGTACCTCGTTTTCATGTTTATCTACAGGCCGTAGAGGCATCTACGGCCCGTAGATGGATCAAAACTTGTTCTCTACGGCCCGTAGGGGTCCTTATAGGTCGTATAGGGTTGTGTAAATAAAATTCACAATTGTTTGAATAACCGGAGCCTTATTATTTCTATTTATTATTTGTTTTTAATGTTTATTACTAGAAGTAAATAAGGTAATGTTATTAATATTTAGTTTAAATTAATTTGTTATATAAACTTCTAATTCGGTTTAGCCTATTACGTATAAGATCTAACTCGAGATAATTATATAACCCGAATTTCTTTTTGTAATAATAATCTAGGTTCGTAATAACGTGACTATTACATTTTCTTTGACCCATTGAGTCAACTTATTTTTCTATTATATCTTTATTTATTTTAGTTTATATTTGTCGGATATTACAGCCACTTAGTTTTCTAGGCTCGGTTTGTAAACAAACCGAGCTCCGCTTGGGTCCGCTCGTGAACAACCGAACCTAAAACCGAGAGCAAGCATGTAGGGCGCTTATGCTTATCACTCCACCCACATCCATAACACTGCCGCCTCACCACTTCCAATACAGATTTTTCGCCCAAATCATCTTCATCCTGACCAACATCAAACCCTCATTCCTTCTCCAATCCTCTTTTGCCTCAAATATCTGTAAGTCGATTTGTCTCACTTATTCTTGAAGGCCTTGGTTATAAAAGGTCATGATCATTTTCTTGCTTTACATCTCATAGCACAGGTCAAAAGTATGAACAGAATAAAATTTATTTATATGTTTGTTATATGGATCTGTCATATGCTTAGACTATTTGGTGTGCAATGGGGGAATGGAGTCGGGGAGCAAACGTGGCATCGGCCCCGTTTTGGAACACCGCCCCCCCCCCCCCCCCGATTATTTTTCGGGGAAAACGGGGAAATCATCCCGTTGGTACCGAGGCTATTGATTGGCTTATTTTTTTGAACGTTGATGTGGGCCCCAATTGATATAGCCGTTTGAAATTAAAAAAAAAAAAATTAAACCTTTTACCTATAAATATATTCTTCCATCTCCTACCTTTTTACATCTTATTTTTTAAACACAACCATAATTTTTACACACAACTATATTTTCATCCACCAAATTTATAAAAATCCAATTTGTTACCATGAGTTCGTCGGAGGAGGAGGAACAAAACGTGATAAACTTTTACGTTGGTGCAGTGATGGAAACGGCAAAAATTCTAGCCGAGTTGGAAGACGAAAGCGATAGTGAAGCGTCTTCGGTACCATTGACACGGAGCGCGACGCTTGATAGAGATCGTGAGGGTATGTTTTATTTTTTTTGTTAAAATGTTTTATTTTTTTTGTTAAAATGTTTTATTTTTTTTTTTGTTAAAATGTTTTATTTTTTTTAATATGTTTTATATTTTTTAAAGGTGCACATGAACGTTTGGTGGCCGATTATTTTGACGAAAACTGTGTTTACACTGACGAACAGTTTAAGCGTCGTTTCCGAATGAGTAGAAGATTGTTCGAACGAATTGCCGATGTTTTAGCTAATTACGATGAATTTTTTACACTACGATACGATGGTAGAGGGAAACGGGGTTTTACGACCCTACAAAAATGCACGTCTGCAATTCGTCAATTAGCATACGGCACTGCGAGTGATTCATGGGATGAGTATTTAAGGATGTCTGATAGAATGAGTCGGGAATGTTTGTACCAGTTTTGCGAAGATGTTGTGAAGTTATATAGCAAGGTTTATATGCGTACGCCAAGAAAAAGCGACATCGAAAAGCTCTACGCGCACCATGAAGAGAAACACGGCTTTCCTGGCATGCTAGGAAGTCTTGATTGTACGCATTGGCCATGGCGTAATTGCCCCACCGCATGGAAAGGTCAATTTACTTGGGGTGACGTAGGAGAACCATCACTTATTCTTGAAACCGCTTGCTCACAAGATCTTTGGATTTGGCATGCTTTTTTTGGCTCAATGGCGTAAAATATAAGCATGGGTATTATTTATGTGACGGCATATACCCAAGCTGGGCGTCTATTGTGAAGACAATATTGAATTCTTCAGATGACAAAAGGAAAAAGTTTGCGAAGTGCCAAGAAGCAGCAAGGAAAGACGTCGAACGATTATATGGTGTGATCAAGGCGAAGTGGCATATAATAGAACGACCAGCACGTGCATTCCATCCACAAAGATTGAGATACATTATGTACGCGTGATTAATACTTCATAACATGATAATTGAAGACGAAGGTCGTGCGATATGCGTTTACGATCCGAATGAGGTTGAAGAAGTGCTCGAGCCAGTTGACGAGGGACAACAAGAATCAAACACGTGGGCGTTACGCGATACTACTATGAATGGAAACCTTGTTTCGGATCTCGTTGATCACATTAGGAATAATTTTCGTGTCGACAACAATGACGAGTAGTTTTTTTTAGTTTTTTTAATGAACTTTACTTTGTAATTTTTATTATTTTGTGACTTTAGTTTGTATTTTTTTTAATTTTATGAAATTTCGGTTTTTATAAATTTTGACGATTTTTTTTACGTTTTTTATTTTATTTTAATAAAAAAATAATTATGAAATATAAATTATATAATTAAATAAAAAGGAAAAAGAATAAAAAAAAGGAAGGGGGAATGAGGGAGTTGGGGGAAACCATTTCCAAAGTTTGGGGGAGAAAATGGGGAAAATGAAATGGCGTTGATGTGGCAGTTGGGGGAGTTGGGGGAATGGGGGGCACACCAAATAGTCTTATATTTGTATTATTACGTGATTTTTGGGATTTTATTTTTTATTCCTTGTTTTTCGGAATTAGGGTTTTATTTCCATATCTGTTTTGCACGGATTTTCGGAATTACGGTTTTCTTAAATTATGAATGGATATGGATTTATAGCCATATCTATATCTATATCTATATCTATATATATAATAAACCAAAGCCATTTTAATGACATGTCACTCAAAGAGACATTCTCTTCTTTGAGTGTGCCATGTGTCATCCCATGTGGCATTGAGATATTTTAGGAAAAAAATAATTTAAAAACAAAATTGGATTTTTCACCCTCATGTTTAAAAACACAAAGTGTTCAGGTAAATCATTAATCATGTATAGGCAAGTCACTATTTATGTTCAAATCAGTAAATATGATTTTTTTTTTCAACCAGAGCCGAATAGGTTAATAGAGTTATACGTTGTTTTAAGTTAAGTATCAATATTAGTATGTTAGAGTTGTACATTTGTTTAGTCTTTAGGATAGGTGTTAATATTAGAGTTACATTAAAGTTCTACATTCCTTTAGATTAGGTATTAGCATTGGAGTTGTACATTGTTAATTTGTTTTAGGTTAGATATTAATATTAGAGTTATATACCAGTTTATTTCATATGTAAAATTGATGTATTATATTAAATTTCTCAACCCGGAACGCTCCCGGGGTATAATCTAGTTTATTAATATCTATGTATGCACATGCATTTTATATATCTTTGCATTTATATCCTTTTTTTTGGAACAGCTCAATTTTATATCTTTGCATTTATATCCTTTTAATTAAGGGAAAATCACATAAGGGAAAATGGCCAAAATAGCCCGTTGACCGTGTGTTTTGCATAAATGGCCCTCTCCACCCTCTTTGGAGAGACGGGTCACGCTTCCCAACCCGTTTGAGGCGTCTCGAGAGAGGCTTCCCATTCCAGCCAACAGAGAACCACCACGTGTCCATTTACCTAAAAAGATGTGCACCATTATTATTATTAAATTAAATAAATACAACTAAACGGGAGACGTCTTTTGCTTTCCCCAAACGTCTTTGCCTTTTTTCATAAATTATTACCTCCTTCTTTAACAAACCTCTCTCTCTCCTAGCTTTAACAACCTCCTTCTTCTCCATTAATTATCACCACCACCACCATTCTCTTCAAAGGAAGAGGTTTCTCCATAACAATTTATTTCTTGAATTTTATGTTTTCTACTATACCTGGTTCATCATCCATCATCATTTTCTTGAATAATAATTTATCGTTTCCATCATCCATTCAAAAGGTAACGATCTCATTTCCATCATTCATTCAAAACGTAGCCTCTGTATTAGCTATTCTGCCTTCGTCTTCAATTCGTCAGAAACAAGGTTTCAATGAACCCGGTTGATGTGACATCCGTCACTTTTCTTTATATAATAATAATAATAATAATAATAATAAAAATAAAAAAAAAATAAAAATTCAGGTTTTTAGTCATACAGATTTTTTTTTTCTCTTCTTACCATTCTTAAACCCAACCAAAACCCTACTCATCTTTGGAGCCTAGTTCAGGCCCAGTAATAGTCACTGAGCCCAATAGCAGACTGGCCCAAGCCCACCTCCTTTGCTCCTTATCTGTTAGAAAAAAAAAGGAAAAAAACGTGCCTCCTGCCCGGAATCGAACGGAGGCGGGACACACACATCCATACGCGTGCAACCACCTGAGCTACGGCTCATTGTTGTTCTAAACTTGATTCGAATAATATAAATGCTCTTCTAAGCAAACCTGTTTTCCCCTTCCTTCTTCTGCTGTTTCACGCGAACAACAAACCCACATCCAAAACTTTGGTCAAACTTCCTAATTAACCTTCAAATACATCTTAACCACTGTTAATGCGTGAATAATGATTGCCTTGATCAACTCGCGTCCATTACACGATTAATTAGCGTCAAACATTCCCAAATCTGTGCAAATTGACTCGCCATTGTCGTGAAACGAGTCAACCTTCCAAATCAACGAACCAGACCCTATCACTATAAATTGGACACCAAAAATCATTCACAACTCGCCAATAACTCTCCCTCAAACCTCAATTTCTGTTATTATCATCATTCAAAGCATTTTGAATCGAGTTTGACTTTTCAGTTGACCATTCAATTATCACGAAATCATTCTTGTAAGTTCAATCTTTTTGATGGGTTTTGTTCATCGGCCATCAACAAACAATAACCCTATGATTAATCGGGTTATTGTTTGTTGGATTGGTGTATTGATAAGTTAGGGTTTATAAGGCACGAATTTGGGGAAGATGACTCTGCCCAGTAAACATACAAAATTATTTCTGTATCAAATAAAACAACCATCCCCTCTATAGAGCAGATGGTTGGGTGACTTGTGCTTATTAACAAAACCGTAATTGGTCTGGGGTTCGATTCCCATGACCACCACATTTTTTTTAGCCTTTTTCCTTATAGATTAAACATATATTTTTAATTCTAAATTTGTATTATACATTTAAAAAAAATACCAAAACAACTTTATAAATTCTATAAAATTTATTTTATGCAATTCAAATGGTAATGTTTATTATCCAATTTTTAGATTTTCAAAAATCATTTATTTAATATATATAATAAATACTTCAACTTTATTCTATTTTATTTATAAAATTCTATAAAAATATCAAAACGACTTTGTAATATTCCACAAAAATTATCCTAAACTTGTATAACAATATACATTTCAGAAATAATTTTTATTTCTGAAAAACCGTTTGTTTAATATTTTTAATCAATTTTTGTTAGTTTTAATCATAAATAAATCATAATAAATTCATTTTTCAATATTTTTGCACCAAAATTTTATATAAATTATTTCTAACTATCTAGAACTGAAATACAATTTTTAATTCAGAAATTCTTTGATTTTAATATTTTTAGATATTAAAGTCATAATTTGACAATTTGAAATAATTAGATTAAATATTCTATTTTCAAGAAAATAATTTTATAAAAATTATTTTCACACTTAAAACCTTTTGTTGTGACTATATTCAACTTAAAATTTTACAAAGAGACTTTTGTTTATTTATTCATTAAATTTCTTATATTTAATAAACAAATTGTTTAATAAACAAATAAACGTTTATCCCCAATTCGAAGCCCTAGAAATACATGTATCCTAGAGTTATTTCCCTTACACGTTATCAAATTCTTTAGGTTGATCCTTTCGGATAATTCCAATACATATTCCGTTGTCCAAGTTCAATTTCAAGCTATTACATAGACAGTGAGTATTCCTATCCCCTTTTTGCTTTTATACATTTTTGGGGTGTTACATGTACACTATTACAATTTCAAATACAAGTTTACATTTTTACAATACAATTCTAGTACTATGTGCATTGCTTACAACGTGCTTTATGCTTAGACAATACATGTGGATTACATTTGTACTTAGTGAAATCATTAACATGGTACAAGCCGACCTTAACATTGGATAACGCTATTTGGATTGACAACCCGCCTAGATTGATTCTCCCCCTTTTTCATCGGAGAATCCGTGGCCATTGTTAAGTTATCACCCATTTATTGGATGAGTACACCACCGTTCATACAGTACATTATACAGTCACAGGGTTGATTTCGCTCATTTGTATGATACATAGTTTACATAATTGCACTGTAGCTTGCACTTGAATTGTATATCTTTTTAACTTACTATATATATCAAAACTAGGAATGCTCACCAACATTTCATATGTTGACCAAACCTATTTTGTACATGTTTCAGGTGCAGTTTGATCTAGTGCTTTAACAAGGAACATTTAGTGCTTTATTTTAATTCAGTTATTTCAATATTTACATTTCATTTAGACAATGTATTTTCCATTTCCATGTAAGACAATGTTGGATTATTCAATAATATTTACATTTTAGTACCATGAGCTTTTGAACAATCGTCACTACGTGGCACCTCGATGATTCCGCCATCGGTTGGGGTGTTACAGATTGGTATCAGAGCCATGGTTATAGGGAACTAGGTTATTAGATAAAAAGGCCTAGACTATAACCGAACTTCAACTTTCATGCATTATATTTCCTAAACTACCCTACCCCTCATTTCCCTCTACTTTCCTTCTTCCATCTTTCCCTTCCTCTCTCTCTCATTTTTCTCATCTTTCATCATGGTGCATAGAGATGGTGTCCTACAGGGAGTGGAAAGTTTACATCATCATAGAACGGGAGCAGTACCTTTTATGAAGACACTCTTAGACATAATACCTACTCTTATTTTACTCCTTCGAAGTTGTTGAACTTTAATGAGTGTGATAAGGACACGTGCAATCTGGAAGGGTGGACGCCTGTACACTGGGTTTTCTGGCATAGGCAAGCATAGCGCATAAATCCATTTACGGACCTGTTATGCTTACCTGGGGATTCCTGGAGTGAGTGTCCACTTATAGGCTAAAGCACGTCTTCTTTGATCACCATTGGGTTCAATTCCTTTGAAAAGTCAACGTTCTTGTTGAGCTTTACAGCTAGACAAGGGCACTCCAAGCATTTTGTACAAGTTTTTCCAATAATACCCTCTCGTTTCATATACAATACTTTGCATATCATGATTGCTTACAAGATCATGTCTTCATAATCATCTGTACGATTATACACTTACATTTTCTAATCTCATGATTATTAATTAACTACCTCATAGATGTCTGCTCGCCGCATGCTCCGTGATGCCAGCCAACGCCCTGTTCGTGCTTCTGGACGACGTTCTGATCGTCGCCTCGCATCTTTAGTCGCCGAGCAAATTGCTGCAGTGATCCCAAACCTTGTCAGTGAGATAACCCAGAATAGTAACAGTGCCAACACAGGGAGTACGACTCAATTTCGGTGCACTTTCAAACACTTTAACTCCTGCAACCCCACAAAATTCACTGGTGAGGAGGGTGCTACTGGCCTCCTCCAATGGTTTGAAAGCATGGAGAGTACTTTTGTGAACAGTGAATGTCCTGATGAACTCCGCGTTCGCTATGCTACTAGTGTCCTTCAAAAGGGGGCGCTAACCTGGTGGAATGGTGAAAAGCGCAATCGAGGAGCTGATATTGCTTTATCATTATCTTGGGCAGATGTTAAGGAACTCATGATCGCCAAATTCTGCCCTAGGAACGAAATCAGGAAACTGGAGGAAGAATTCCATGGACTGAAACAAGACAGTGGTGAGAATCTTGCGTATAATACTCGATATCACGAACTTAGCATACTGGTTCCACACATGGTCACCCCAGTCTCTCGAGCAATCGAAAAATATATCGAGGGATTACCTGACCTGATTCAAGACGTTGTCACTGGAGGCAAAGCCACTACGGTAGAAGAAGCCATCCAACTTGCAGCCACATTAACAGACAAACACGTAAGGAAAGGAAACTTGGTTAGGAAGGGCACCAAGACACCTACTGAGAAAACCACCAATGTTGTTGAACAATCTAAGACTATTTTAGCAAAGGCCGCCACTACTGCTTCGAACTCTAAGAAACGAATGGGCGATAATCAGAACCATGCTGTTGTTGATCCGGTGGCTCAGCCTCCTATCAAGAAAGCCTACACGGGAATCCATCCTCAATGCAACACCTGCAAATATCATCACCCTGCAAATCTCCCATGCCGTCAATGCACTAGATGTGGAAGGTTTGGACACTTTGTTTCCACTTGTCGAGTAATGGTTGGGACACAGAGTAATCATCAAACAGCTGCCCAGGGACAACTACAGATTACTAACGGTCGGGCATGTTATCATTGTAGAGACCCTAATCACATGCTACCTCAATGTCCCAAATTGAACAATGTAAACCTGGTGGCACATGGACGAGCTTTCAATATCAATACCAACGAAACAACTGATCAGGATGACGTTAATCCCACTGGTTAAGCCATGGATGGAATCTTCTTAAGACTCGGGAATCCAACACTTGCGTTTTCATTTTCTTGATCCTATTATCATTTTGTACCCAATTTTGTCGCACTCATTAGCATATAACATCTAGAAATTTTCTTGCATACTATTGTGTACGAATACAGATTGGAAATTTATCATATTGATTACGTTTATTTTAATCATACAAGACTCTACCTTACATTCATTTGAAACGTTTGGACTTGACACTTGATCTTACAGAGCTTTTCTAAGAAAAACATCATTGCTTGATTGAAACCCGATTCGACTATCCATTGAACATTTAATGATTCATGATACTCGTAAACTATTCCTATAGGCCACTAAGATAACACTTACACTTAATGGTTGTAGTGCTTACAAACTTGCTTGCATGTGTGTATTATCCACGCAACTCAGATAAACATTTCATTTAAAGGGCTCCTCGGACGAGTGGTAGCCCATACTTAAATACTATTATGCTTACAAGTCATTACAACCCATGCAATTGACCTCATTGTTACATGGCCTCATTTCATTGATAACATCTCATTGTAACTCAACGTGTTTGTTGTGTCATTTTCTTGTGAAATTTACTTGCGTTGATGTGTTGTTAGAATAGGATCATAGAAGGACATAAAACCCTAATGTAAGGTAAATTGATGATTCCGGTCCGGAACGTAATCATGAATTTACAGGTGCGTTAGGGTAGTGTGAAATTCTATTAGAGTTGTTGGTAGACGTCCAGTACGTTTTCAAGGTATCAAAGGTGTGGTGGGTTAGCTGCGGTACACCCTGTATACAAACACTAATGATGCATTGAAAGTGAGACTGGAAGTCGGATCACGAACAAACTCTAGTGATTTGTTAGTTCACTTAGTCTTTTTATAGTCAATCAACTCGTACATTTATTCTAAAATTCCTAAAACTTGGAGTTTAGTGATTTACTAGATTTTTATTCTCCTTATTATTCGAGACGAACCTAATCCAATCCTTAACTCACACCTATCAAACCTCTTATCCGAATCATTCGAACTTTCCAAACCACTGCTACCTTAATTTCTACCCAAACCCTATGTTTCTAATAACTTCGGGACGAAGTTTCTAAAAGTAGGGGATGCTGTGACATCCGTCACTTTTCTTTATATAATAATAATAATAAAAAAAAAAATAAAAATTCAGGTTTTTAGTCATATAGATATTTTTTTTTCTCTTCTTACCATTCTTAAACCCAACCAAAACCCTACTCATCTTTGGAGCCCAGTTCAGGCCCAGCAATAGTCACTGAGCCCAATAGCAGACTGGCCCAAGCCCACCTCCTTTGCTCCTTATCTGTTAGAAAAAAAAGGAAAAAAACGTGCCTCCTGCCCGGAATCGAACCGGAGGCGGGACACACACATCCACACGCGTGCAACCACCTGAGCTACGGCTCATTGTTGTTCTAAACTTGATTCAAATAATATAAATGCTCTTCTAAGCAAACCTGTTTTCCCCTTCCTTCTTCTGCTGTTTCACGCGAACAACAAACCCACATCCAAAACTTTGGTCAAACTTCCTAATTAACCTTCAAATACATCTTAACCAATGTTAATGCGTGAATAATGATTGCCTTGATCAACTCGCGTCCATTACACGATTAATTAGCGTCAAACATTCCCAAATCTGTGCAAATTGACTCGCCATTGTCGTGAAACGAGTCAACCTTCCAAATCAACGAACCAGACCCTATCACTATAAATTGGACACCAAAAATCATTCACAACTCGCCAATAACTCTCCCTCAAACCTCAATTTCTGTTATTATCATCATTCAAAGCATTTTGAATCGAGTTTGACTTTTCAGTTGACCATTCAATTATCACGAAATCATTCTTGTAAGTTCAATCTTTTTGATGGGTTTTGTTCATCGGCCATCAACAAACAATAACCCTATGATTAATCGGGTTATTGTTTGTTGGATTGGTGTATTGATAAGTTAGGGTTTATAAGGCACGAATTTGGGGAAGATGACTCTGCCCAGTAAACATACAAAATTATTTATGTATCAAATAAAACAACCATCCCCTCTATAGAGCAGATGGTTGGGTGACTTGTGCTTATTAACAAAACCGTAATTGGTCTGGGGTTCGATTCCCATGACCACCACATTTTTTTTTAGCCTTTTTCCTTATAGATTAAACATATATTTTTAATTCTAAATTTGTATTATACATTTAAAAAAAATACCAAAACAACTTTATAAATTCTATAAAATTTATTTTATGCAATTCAAATGGTAATGTTTATTATCCAATTTTTAGATTTTCAAAAATCATTTATTTAATATATATAATAAATACTTCAACTTTATTCTATTTTATTTATAAAATTGTATAAAAATATCAAAACGACTTTGTAATATTCCACAAAAATTATCCTAAACTTGTATAACAATATACATTTCAGAAATAATTTTTATTTCTGAAAAACCGTTTGTTTAATATTTTTAATCAATTTTTGTTAGTTTTAATCATAAATAAATCATAATAAATTCATTTTTCAATATTTTTGCACCAAAATTTTATATAAATTATTTCTAACTATCTAGAACTGAAATACAATTTTTAATTCAGAAATTCTTTGATTTTAATATTTTTAGATATTAAAGTCATAATTTGACAATTTGAAATAATTAGATTAAATATTCTATTTTCAAGAAAATAATTTTATAAAAATTATTTTCACACTTAAAACCTTATGTTGTGACTATATTCAACTTAAAATTTTACAAAGAGACTTTTGTTTATTTATTCATTAAATTTCTTATATTTAATAAACAAATTGTTTAATAAACAAATAAACGTTTATCCCCAATTCGAAGCCCTAGAAATACATGTATCCTAGAGTTATTTCCCTTACACGTTATCAAATTCTTTAGGTTGATCCTTTCGGATAATTCCAATACATATTCCGTTGTCCAAGTTCAATTTCAAGCTATTACATAGACAGTGAGTATTCCTATCCCCTTTTTGCTTTTATACATTTTTGGGGTGTTACATGTACACTATTACAATTTCAAATACAAGTTTACATTTTTACAATACAATTCTAGTACTATGTGCATTGCTTACAACGTGCTTTATGCTTAGACAATACATGTGGATTACATTTGTACTTAGTGAAATCATTAACATGGTACAAGCCGACCTTAACATTGGATAGCGCTATTTGGATTGACAACCCGCCTAGATTGATTCTCCCCCTTTTTCATCGGAGAATCCGTGGCCATTGTTAAGTTATCACCATTTATTGGATGAGTACACCACCGTTCATACAGTACATTATACAGTCACAGGGTTGATTTCGCTCATTTGTATGATACATAGTTTACATAATTGCACTGTAGCTTGCACTTGAATTGTATATCTTTTTAACTTACTATATATATCAAAACTAGGAATGCTCACCAACATTTCATATGTTGACCAAACCTATTTTGTACATGTTTCAGGTGCAGTTTGATCTAGTGCTTTAACAAGGAACATTTAGTGCTTTATTTTAATTCAGTTATTTCAATATTTACATTTCATTTAGACAATGTATTTTCCATTTCCATGTAAGACAATGTTGGATTATTCAATAATATTTACATTTTAGTACCATGAGCTTTTGAACAATCGTCACTACGTGGCACCTCGATGATTCCGCCATCGGTTGGGGTGTTACAGTTGACAGCGCATCATTATTATCATTCACCGGCCGGAAAGTCTCGGTGGCGCGGAGACGTCACCTTCAACAAGATCTCCGGTACAAGAGACGTCACCGGAAACGTCTCTAAGCCGTTGAAGACGTTTCCGTTTCCTGAAACAGACGTTACCGGTGAAGCACCGGTGAGTTCTTCGTCTTCTCCGGTGAGTTCTCCGTCTTCTTCGACGAAGTTTACTATTTTTTTTCTTGTTCTTCGTCTTCACCGGAGACGTCTTCCGAGACGTCACCGGAGGCGTCTCTGAGACGTCACCGGAGACGTCTCAGGTCTGTTTCACGTCTCAGGTCTGTCTCGGGATCAACAACGATACGTGGCGGTCCTCTGTTGGTTGAAATGGGAAGCCTCTCGGGAGACGCCTCAGACGTGTTGGGAACCGTGACCCCTCTCTCCAAAGAGGGGGGAGAGGGTTATTCTTGCAAAACACACAGTCAACGGGCTATTTTGGCCATTTTCCCATTTTCACAGAAATAGTCTTTGACCAAGGTATTTTACCAAAATAGCCACCTCAACCGATTTTGGAGAGTCGGCTCACAATTCCCAAGACGTCTCCGTGAGACTTCAGTGAAAAACCAATGGAGGAGCGACACGTGTTCAAAAAATAATAAAAAATATAATAAAAGCTGCACCCCACCACAAAAGCTCTGCACCTACCTCTGTCTCTTCTCCCTCTCTACTCTCTCTCTCTCTCTCACCACTTGAGTTTTCTACTCTCTCTTTATCTGAAGAAGACGAAGAAGAAAGCTGCACTGGTCACCACCATCTCCAGCTCTACAGCAACCACCACCTCCATCACCTCCATAGCAACCACCCATCACCAACAGCAGCAGCAACCACCCACCACCACCCCCACCTCAGCCACGTCTTTAGAGAAACCCATCGTAAACGTCACTACCCCTGCCGGGAAACGAAGACGCGCCGCCACCTGCGGCGGTGCTTCACCGGAGATCAGCTCCTCTCCGCGTCTTGACTCATGTTTAAAAAATATAATGAAATTTTGCTTGGGTTAAACTGAAACCCCATCGTTACCGTGTACCAAGGTTTTGAAACCCGAACCGGACCGGACGGTTCGACCGGTTGGACCGGGTTCCGGAGACGAGGACGGTCCGGGTCGAGGCAAAGGATCGGCTGTGCAATGAACCGCCCGGTTGGACCGGGGGCCGGGCGGTCGGACCGGGAACCGTTAGAAACATGGACCGGACCGGCTGCTTTACAAAACAAACCTCCTGCCCTGTTCTACACTTCTTCAGCAGCGACGGAACCACGGGAGGGTCCGTTGATCTCCGGCCGACTATGTTAATCAGCATGTCGAACGCAAGAACCTTTTCTTTGTAGTTTGACCCTTTAAAATGAATGATATACTCTCAGTGGTAGTTAAAATGAAGAAAAAAGAGTAAAAATAACATGTGTAGGGAATTTTCCGGTGACTGGAAATGAGCTCAGCGTTTTGTTGTGGTGAGAAGCCAAAGAGAAAAGACTAACGTTATATGTTTTATTTTCATGTTAGTTTTTAAAGAATAGGTTTGGGGTTTGGTACAGGCTTTTCTTTATTGATGTGACCACTCACTGCTGTCGTTATCATTCAAAACAACCAAACCGTATTTTCTTTTTTAATTTATTTATTAATTTATTTAGAGTATAAGATGTTAGTTTTCTAATTTGATTATTTTATTATATATTATTTATTTATTTATTTATCATTTTTTTTTTTAAGTATTATCACTTTGTTAGATATAATTTTTATCATGTTTGTTTTAAAAAAAATATGGTTTGAACTTTTGAAAAGTAGAGTTTTAATTTATTGTGTTTTTTATGGTTTTTTTTTTAATTTTTATAGGTTTTTTTTGAATTTTTATAATTTTTTTGAATTTTTATGAATTTATATATTTTTTATAATATTTATAACGTTGTCCGGTTCTTAAATCCGGTCGGACCAGTCCGACCGGTCCGACCAGTGAACCGGTAAGCAGGCCGGTTCGACGTCCGGTCCGGTTCTGAAAACCTTGCCGTGTACCGAGCTGCAACATCATCAGATGATACCTATATTATTTTTACGGTTTGACGTCTGAGAGATAGAGAGAGAGGAGGGAGAGCTGAGAGACTGGCCGATAAAAAATAAAACCATACTTTGATCTTTGGCTGTAACGTAATAGTGGAGAGAGAGGAACAACTAACTGGAAACGGAGGAGCAGAGAAAGTCTCCGGTGGTGGTGGCGTTCAGGTTTCCGGGTAGGTCTAGATTGGTTGTAGTTGGATTTTTCTGGTTTTGACTTGTGTCCCGATGACGTCTCCGGTGGTGGTGGTAACTGTGATCATCGGTAGTTGGTAACTGTGAGCTCAGGTGTTGCTCTAGGATTACCTGAGATCCATTATAAATGATGATAACTGGTAACTGAGATCCATCATAAATGATGTGGGTAGTTGGTTATTGGAGAGAGGAGAGAGAAATGGAGAGAGAAGGAGGGAACATGTAAGGTAATTATTAGAGAGAGAGAGGAGGAGAGTACTTTTGAACATGTGTTGATCACCTATTGGTTCACCACTGAAGTCTCACGGAGACGTCTCGAAACTCGTGAACCGTCTTTCCCAAGAGACGGGAAATGACTAGTTTCGTAAAAACAAAAAGTCAAGGCTATTACCGTGATTTTCCCTTTAATTAATGTCTTTGTATGCACATGGCTTGTAGATGTACGATAATCATATTTACTCTAATGCTCATCCCCACTAGTGTCTATTGTGTTTGAACTGTTCACTGTTGGATCTACTGTTTTGCACTGTTCACTATCTTTTCTAACACAAAGGTAGTATAATAGACATAATACATCTGACATAAAAACACTGGTGAAATTTTTTACATGTACAACTAAATAAATTCATATATGGTTGGATTCGAATGTAATGTAATGTAACCTGTTTTCACTTTAGATGGAGAGAAACTTAAAGGTCCAGGTGTCCTTGATGATTGTCTTCCTTCTCATTTGAAAGAGAACATACTATCATTAATACCAATTAATGTGGCATGCCAATCATGTGTATTGTCCAAGGCCTGGTGGAGATCATATAAAAGAATGCCTAAACTTGTATTTGATGAGAGGTATTTTTTGAGAGATATGCGCATTGGGATGCATTTTAGGCGTGTCTTCTTTTATGCTATCAATCAAGTTCTAATGCAGCATGATGGCCCTATTATTGAGTTCGGGCTCACTACTCTTTTAGATAATGAAAGACGCATGGATGAAAATGTGGAAGTAGATCATATTCTGTCATTCCTATCAAAGTGGAACAAAGACACAATGAGAAAATTTACTCTTAACACCAGTGCCGGTCTTTATATGATACCATCAAAACTTTATTCATTCCGGGGTCTGACTGAGCTGCGCTTAATTGGAGGCTCTTTAAGCTTTACACTACCTAAGGATTGTTCGTTCGATAGCCTTTCAATTCTCTTTCTGAAGCTTATCAAAACGACAAGGAATCTTCACTTTCTCTTATCCAGATGAAGTGGATATTGTCATAACAGTTACAGATCTGTTTAACTGTTGTCACGAACTTGAGTATCTTTCTATCCACTACGTGATGATGATCGTAATGTCATTATTGTAGTATAATTTATATCCTTAATATGTTACTTTAGCTTATAATTACTTTTTTTTTTGCTGCTGTTGAAGCCATTTATCCAAAGGAGGAGTGTTCCCACGGTTCTTCCAAATCTTTTAGTTCATCTGAAAGTGCTACAGATGGATCGGTTGAATTTCTATGAGAAAAGTGTAGTTCTTTTTCTTGTTCTTCTGATGAGAAGTTCTCCCAACTTGGAGAAGCTTAAGATCAAGGTGAACTTAATATTTCATCCCTTTTGTATATTTAAATGTTCTTAGCCAGCTTATTATGACTGATCAAGTGAATGACTAAAGATTACTAACGAAGAAGTGGAAGAGAAACTTGCCTGGAAATGTGATTACCCAGAATTGTCATTGAGCAGATTGAATGTGTTTGAGATTTATGATATGACTAGTGATAATCGTGATATGGACGTAGTGAAGCTGATTCTGGAAAGGTCGCCCGTTCTGAAAAAGGCGGGTCTGTATCTGTGGTACGAGGTTGATGAGGATGAAGAGGAGGATGTTCGGGAGCAGATAGGGCGATTTGAGCAAGATCTTGCATCCCAGGAGCTGAAGATTCAATTTGAAAAATTTACAACCAGAGAAACTGAAACTGGATTTGCAAGCTTAGTTTAATGTCTTTGTATGGACATGGCATGTAGATGTACGGTAATCATACTTACTCTAATGCTCGTCCCCACTAGTGTCTACTATGTTTGAACTGTTCACTGTTAGGATTACTGTTTTGCTGTCACACCCCGACTTTTCCCCCGTCGGTTGTGACGTTTGGTAGCTTCGCCACGCAGCGGAAAGTTGCATCTAAGACTCTTATTTCCTGAACGCCATTTCTAACCCTCTAGGATCCCCGATCCCAAGACACCGCCTACTCCAACCGTGTTGTTACCAAAGTTTAAACCTGAAAGACATACTTAAAAAGTCAACATATAATGCTGGTGAGTTCATGAGTTTTACAAAAAGAGTTGTTATAAGTTTGAAAAGATCATATCTATTACTACTAGGTTATAAGAACGTTAGCTAGACGTTAAGTTTTTTTACTACTATGGTTGGGAACCCATTACTGAACATGAACCAGTAGATGAAGCGTGCCCAGATGACTGGGTTACCGATGCCTCGGTAAACCCGGAACTAGAGACAATATGCACCCGCCCGGCTCCCAGCCGTCGAGTGGGGTTTGTGAGGCCCAATAGATCTATCCACATTTCCCTCATTGTGCAACCCACACATTCATGGTTTCCCCCTAGGACTTTGCATAAAACACCGTATAGTAATGTAAAGTAACCATAGTATAACATGACCTTTAATAAGTAAGTATGTAGCATGTTTCTTCCCCGAAAGCAAAACAGTAAAAGTGGGGCTGTGACACTCACACACCCATTTCATTTCTCAAAAACTTGTTCGCTTTAAATTCCTCAGGTTTTCATAAAATAAGCATGTCTTCCCCCCAAAAACATTTATAAAACAGTAAAAAGTGGGGTCATGAACTCACCTTAATTTCCTTGCTTAGCTAGCAAACAAAGCCCGAAGCTTTGAACGACTTCCTCGTGCCCAATTACCAACAAAGGACACCTTAAAAGTCTATCACATATAAGCCTAGCCTATTATCCGGCTAAAAGATAGTTTATCCAAGTATCTAGACTCATGTGTACTAGCTCGAGTCCTAATACGCTTTAACTCGACGAACCGATCGTGACTTATCTTACTTATGCGTTAACACACGACATAGTACCCAAGTTGCGCACTTGTCACTATTCGTGTGTACACCATGTTGGACTAACGTCTCGAAATGTATAACTTATCCTGAGCCGTAGCTCGTCTCGTTAGTCGGATAAATGCATTTGTCTTGCACGTTTATTTTTAGGAAAATATACTTTGCAAAATATAATTCTTATGGTTATTAATTTCCACTTAATAATAAATGCTACATTAATCCCCAAAATCCGACATTTAAAGTATTCAAAACTTTGTTTTGCATAAAGCTTTCCCAAGTAAATCAGACGTTTATATATTTTTGAATCCGAACAATAAACATAGTTTCGTTGTCGAAAACCTTTCAAAAGCTCGTCATACTTGATGTTTGGCAAAACTACGTATATTTGTTTCAAAATATTGTCCGGGATTCACTTATTATTGTTACAAATATCTTTGTCAAAGCGTCGCGATTTTATAAAAATACCTTTATTAAGACGCTTGGAAATTCATTTATAAAAGCATACACAAAAGTATTAACTTAGTCGCGCTTTAGATTTTATAAAATTTCGACAGAGTCTCCTTTGTTTTTGTACGAACCAGACAACCCAAGTTGTCTAAAAATTCCCAAAATCAACTTCAAAACACAAGACTACAATTTGTATATCCGCAATTCCCAATCAAACGAGAGTTATACGTTTCGACGCTTTTATATAAACTATACTTATTTATATAAAGACACAACAATATATATATATGTATATATATATATATATATATAGAGAGAGAGAGAGAGAGAGATATAAGATCCTGTACAAATAGAAATTTCGTACGAACGGTACGAATCAAGTAAAAGGCACGGTGGCAATTTTGTAATTATTGAAAAAGTCACTTTATACTTAACCAGCTTTTTGATGCTTCTACCTAACAACAAACAACAAATCAAAAAACCCCCAAAATCAGATTTCAAACCAAAAAACTCTCAAAAAACCCCCAATTAACATCACAATCGAAGTGATCAGCCAAGATTAAGTTCAAAATCATCCAAAAACATCAAACATGAGGTAATATGTGATTTTTATACGGGTTTTTTTTTTCAATTTTCATGCTAAATTTCTAAAACAGAAAATAGGATGTTTTTATTTTATTTTATGAAGAACAAGGTTTCAAGGTTGTAGGCTTTTGAAGCTGTTCTATGTAGAGTACTTTTTGTGAAATTTGGTATATAACATGTTCTATGTAGAGTAATTGTTGTGACACTTGGAGCTGAGAAGGAGATAACATGAATTTGTTTAAAGCAGATGATCAACAAGAACATGATGAAATGAAAGAAGGATCTGCTACAAAATTACTCTACTTATATAATAATTACTCTACACTATAAACAACACTTTTTGTGAAATTTGGTATAGCATGTTCTATGTAGAGTAATTTTTGTGACACTTGGAGCTGAGAAGGAGATAACATGAATTTGTTTAAAGCAGCGGATCAACAAGAACATGATGAAATGAAAGAAGGATCTGCTACAAAATTACTCTACTTATACAATAATTACTCTACACTATAAACAACTGTTGATTACTCTAGAGTATTTACATAGCGTAATTATAACTATAGTAATTATATAATTACCTTTTATTCAGTAGTAATGGTTTGGTTTCTAGAGTAATTTTGGAACTAGAGACTGAATGTTTCTTGTAGAGTAATTTTTGAAGTTGTAGAGTAATTTTTAAAGTAGTTATTGATGTCTTTGTGGAGCAATTTGTGAAGTAGTTATGGATTGTTTTGTAGAGTAATCTGCGTTTGTTTAGTATTTTTGTGAAGTAGTTATGGTTTTGGTTTCTAGAGTAATTTTGGACCTAAAGACTGAACGTATGTTTTGTTTTTATAGAGAGAAAAAGTGGGGTAAGAGAAAGTGACATAATGACTGAGAAAAAGAAAGCAACAGATAAAAGTTGTTATTTACAATAATGCCACCGCCTTTTTTTTCTTTGATTCGTACAGTTCGTACGATTTTTTTGTTTGTATTTGATCTTTTGTCTATATATATATATATATATATATATATATATATAGTCCAACTAATTTAGTCCGAGGTCCAATAACACCAAGTCACGCTTTATATACTTATCAATAATAATATTGTCGGTTCGTTCGCGAGTTAATACCATTTACGTTTGTATTTATATTTTTTATAAAAATACAATGTTTATAAAAATGAAATAATGAAATAAATACGAGTTTAAGCATACCAAATCGTACGCGCGTAAACCGAAGCCACCTCGAACTACGTGTAGACCGGAACCAAAGTTTGAGCAGTTTGACCGCGCGTTGACTGAGGCTTGACCATCCAGATCTGACCCGAGACACTTGACCCGAACAGAATCTGAACCGAAATAACCTTTCTGCAACCCTACACCACAAACCACTAGACTCGTCACCAATTCCACCTTAAACAACCACTATCGTCAGCCGCTACCTATAACCGTCTCGCCGCCCCACCACACGAGCCACCACATACCGGCCCAACAGTAACAGGAACCCCACCATGACTTTCCCCCGAAACAGACCCGGACCACCCGACCATCACTGTAACCGAACCATCCCGACCAACCAAACCAAACCCGAAGACAAGACCCAAACACACCCAAAAACCCGCCTCAACCGACGCAAACTTACCCAGATTTATTAAATTTGCTGAAACTCAGGACCATTGAGACCACAAAATCCATGCCATCGAACCCCAACATAAACCCAGGCCCGAGAGCAAAACCACCCGGTCCACCACGAACCAAATCAGTGACCAACCTGCAACCAGTTAGCTTGAGATCCCGCCGTCGCCTACCCCCAATCGGACCAGAACCATAATACAACCATCACCAACCTCTACCAAATGACCCGTGCCAAATCTAAACCGACGAGCCAAACCACCCAACGAACCACCACGGAATCCAAACCAACCTCACCTAAACCACCTCTCCGGCTCCGATTCATCACCACCACAGCCCGTATTTGGGCATAAAATTACCACGCCGCCACCACCCAGCTGTGTGGTGGCCGGCCGTTCTTGAACAGAGGGGGAGAGGGTCCGGGAGTGAGAATGAGGGAGGAGAGAGAGAGAGCACGATGAGAGAGTGGGTTGGGGGGGGGGGGGGTGTGGCTGCAGAAAAATGTGAAGGAAGAAGAAGGGTATGGGTGAGCAATAAACGGTTCCGAACCGCGAAAACCGTGAAACCGACCCGGAACCGCTAGAACCGAACTGAATTAATGTTATAGGTTCCGGTTCCAGTTATCATATTTTGGCATAATCGGTTCCCGGTTCGGTTCCGGTTAGAACCGACGGGTCCGGTTAAGAACCGTTAGAACCGTTTTGAATTAAATTAAATATTTAAATATTCTATTATTAGTTTGAAATAGAATGTGTTGTTTCATTCTTTATAGTTCTTAACACTTTTAAATTGTTTTACTTGGTAGGAATGTAGAGTATTGCCTTATGTGATGGTCAACAGTCAGCACAGCTTGTTCTGACCCATTTAATCTGTATAAAAAGAATGATCTGATCCGAACAAAACATATTTTGATACGTAAACTGCTATACTTTTAAGAAAAATCATTGTTTTTGTTTATTTTTTTTATTTAATTGTTAATGTTAATTTTAGGATTTTATTGACAACCGGTTCGGTTTAGAACCGTTTCATGAGAACCGTTTCACCGGTTCTGGAACCGAACCGTTTAGAAATTATCAGTTCCGGTTCATGTTCTCATATTTTGGAATAAACGGTTCGCGGTCCGGTCCGGTTCGGTTCGGTTCGGTCCGGCTCTGAACCGTTGCACAGCCCTAAAGAAGGGTATTAGTTTTTATAGTTAGGGTTTGGGGTAGGTGAGTTACACTGCGTATCGAACCCGTTTAAACGTAAAACGTTTCGGTTTTATTCTAGGCCCGATAATTAATTATAAAAAGTAGTCGGTTTTGTTCAAAATGTAAAACACAACTAAACCGAGCAAAAATATAAATATTTTCGTCGACTTGCACGTGCGTTCGATGCACGCGTTTACATCACGTTAATTAATTCGGTCGCAGTTTCCATTGTTAAAACGATCAGTTAACTTCCGAAACTTAATAATTAACAATATTTAGAGTAAAAATAATATTTCACATAATAAAAATCACATCAGTATCGATCGGAAGTTGTCGATTGTCACATTTGCAGTGTTAACTGTTAGAACTACTGTTTTGAACTGTTCACTATTCTAGAAAGTCGAACTACTGTTTTGTACTTTTCACTGTTGAACTGTGCCATCAAATGTTCTTTTGTTGCTTGCTTCTTTAAAATCCGTACGTCTGGCTATTGGCGTGGTCGATAGGTAGCCAATCATGCACCAAGCCAAAGCCGTCTCCGAAAATGGTAAAAAACTTTTGGGCCTCGGGCGAGACCAAAAATCGGGGCCCTTTCCCTATAATATAAACTCGTCAATCATATATAAAAAACCACAATACGACAAATTTGTAAAAAATAAACGTAGATAAAAAACCATGGGCGGTGTATTCGACTATTCGGGAATCAAGAAAAATTTATGTCATTGTAAAAAGTTAGCGTTAAGAAACACGCAAACGACGCTTTTTGAAATGAGAATAAAGTGTTTATGTTCTCGGATATTAGAATTTCTAGATTACAACTTGTTTGATTATGAATCCCTTTTATATATCCATGAAAAGTCTTCTATATAATCTTTTAAATAGTTTAGAAAAATAGAAATCACATATAATTATATAGTTCCATGAGTAAATGGTTAGGTTTATAAAAAAAGAGTTAGTTTGTAAGAGGTGGGAAACTGGGAATCGAACCCACTAGCTAAATTAGTATAGTTGCAAAAATACTGACCAACCAACTTGTCATTTTTGTAGGAATTAATGATGCATATATACTTAACCATATTGCAGTGGTGAAAACGTAAAAAAAAAAAAACAATCCAACTACAAGATTCGAACTAGCTGCCAATTCATTAAAGGGGAAGACGGATAACCACTAGAGCAAGTTCTTCAACATGTTTTTATAGTGGATTATTTAATATATAATAAACATTAGAAAAAATAAATTATGGGCCCTTTAGATATTTGGGCCTTGGCCCGTCGCCCGGGCGCCCAGCCCAAGATCCGGGCCTGACCTTAACCTTTTTATATAGCCGTTCACATGTTATATTCACCATCACAGTTGAACAGATACGCAAGACAAATTCTGGTGATAATAGTTTGAATGAATCTATGAGTGATGAGTACCTTTGTGCTAAGTTGCATTTAGTTGATTTTGCTGGATTAGAATGGGCTAAAAAAAACAGGTTCTGATGGCATGCGGTTTAAAGAAGGTATAGTTATAATGAGTATTAGCTGTATTATTATTACTGATATTATAAACACAACATGATTTTTTTTTCTTTTTCGCGTGTGTTTTGAAATCAGCGGTTCATATTAACAAGGGCCTTCTTGCACTTGGAAATGTAATTAGTGCCCTTGGCGATGAAAAGAAACGAAAAGAAAGTGCTCATGTTCCTCTTCTTACGATCGTGAATTTCTATTTGTGTGTTTCAAGCTGTGGATGTGGATGGGTTTGGAGGGAAAGCAGAGCACATGTGTGGAGGTGGAGGGAAAAATTGGAGGGAATCAAGTTATAAAGGAGAAATGAGAGTTAGGGAAGTCTGGTTATAATTTTATAACATGAGTTGACGAAATTGCCCATGACTTAACGTCAAAAACTTAACTGGGTTATGTCGTTGGACTGTTTTGGCCTATTTTCTCAAAAGTCAGGGACTGTTCAAGCAATTTTCAAAAGATTGGGCTGGAGTGGCAAATTGGGTGAAACCACAGGGACGGTTTTGGTAATGTACTCTTATTGGTTTTTGCAAATGTGGTTGGCCCCAAGTAAAAGGAAAAGAAGGTTTTTTTCAAGTATTGTGTGTATTGGCGATAGCCTAAACTAAGGTGCTGTTTGTTTTTTCTTCAGGAAAAGGTCTGCAGTCTGCGGATCACGTCTGCAGATATCTACATGCAGTGGCGAATCTTGACCCGAAACTTCGAGGGTCGGAAGTCACTAGTTTCGGGGGGTGGAAACCTTATATACCAAAAAATTCCTATACGAATACTATATAATCGGAACTTCTGAGCGAAAATTCGGGGGAGGGGGGGGGGGGGGAACGGCCGCCCCTTAAAAGAATCGCCTCTATCTGCATGAGAAGAGGTGGACCAAAGGTTTGCAGTCTGCAAGGAGAAGACTGTTTGTTTGTTAACGTCTGTAGGCTGCTGAAATAAACTGAAATTTAAATAAACTGATTTTTTTACGGCACTCTGGTAGTGGACGGTGGTGGTGGACGGTGGTGGGTGGTGGTGGTGGTGGTGGATGAGGAGAAGAGAAGATGAGAAGACCTTGGAATAAATCTGCATTAAGAAGAGGTCAGGAAAACCTTTTTGAGTGAAATGTCTTCCAAAAACAAACAATCTGCAGACCCCAAACGTTTGCGCGCGTCTACGGGGCGCAGAAAAAAGGGGTCAGAAGTGCTTTTATGAAGAAAAAAAAATAGCCCCTAAATGTGTAAAGGGCAACTCCAATATTTGCAAAGACTCATTTTTTTAACGAAAGAGTTAGCTCGATTAGGCTTACCGGTATGGAGACGCCCCCTGCCCTCGTCCCTCACTTTTTGCCCCGTCCCCCACCCCCACACCGCCCCTGCCCCCGTCCCCTTTCCCCCCGTCCCCCACGTCCCTCTGCGGACGAGATGGCCTGACCAATCAGCGATTTTTCTTTTTTTTCTTTTCTTTTTTTTTTTTGAAAATGTAACGTTGGGCAACGGTAAAAGCCAACGGCTTTTTTTTTTTTTTTTTTTATGTTTTCAATGTTAAAAAAAGTATATATATACCACAAATCAACCAATTTCTACCACATATCTCTACATTTTATACCATATATTTTATAAACTAACCACATTTTATAAAAAAATCTCATGGATCCCTTCCAACAATTCAACCAAAACCCAAATGAAAACCCCACTCATCCTTTCTCCACACCGGGTTACACGCCGGTAGTCGATCCACCCATCTCACAAACCGTTACACCAATGCCGGCGGTAGCCCAAATGCTTCAAAACCCGGTCGCCTTTGCACAATTAAACCCGATCGCATATATGCAAATGCAAAGCTATATGCAACAAATTCAAAACTTCCAAAATAGCCAACAATTTTCTCTACAACCACAACCCATGATACCTCTTGGAACATCCCAACCCGCTACACCTCTTGAACCATCCCAACCGCTACACCTCTTGTACCATCCCAACCGCTACACCTCTTGGACCATCTCAACCCGTAGAATCGGAGAATGAAAGCGATGATGAGATAATTCCCGAAACCCAACCTACGCCACGAACCAAAGGCAAACGCAAAGGAAAACAAAGAGAACCGGGACCGGGACGTGGTAATTAAAGGTACCGCCCAATCGATATCCCAATTATGGGATGCGGCGAACGAATACTTTCACAAGTTGATGCAAAACAAGCCGTATCGAAAAGACGACGCTCTTAGCTCGAAGTGGAGAAAGGTAAATGCGGATTGTGGTAAATTCAATGGAATTTACAACCGTATTAAGTCAAAACCGCCTAGTGGTTGGAACGAGCAAAATATTTTTGAAGCGGCGTTGAAGAAATATAAAGATGAGACAAATAGATCGTTCTCCATGATACGGGCTTGGCAGGTGTTGAAAGATGAACAAAAATGGGCGGGGGTTCCGAACGAGGTTGAACGGGCCAAAAGTAAAACTAAAGCTAAACAGGGAGGTCCGTCTGTTCCAATCGACATTGATATTAACGACGAGCCCGAGTTCGATGAACCAGTATTCATGGAGGAGCCACGCCCATAGGTTTATAAATTTATAGTTATTTTTATATATAATTCGTTGTGTTTTCGTTATAGTATAAAAATATTTTAATTTTTATTATGTAGGTCGGGACAAAGCTCGAAAAGAGGCGGCGGCTGGAAGAAAGCGGCAACGGGTAGCTCGAGCGGGAGCGCTTCCAGGCTTGAAACATTAAGCGCACAAATGGAAGCATTCAACCAAGCTAACGAAAGAAAAATAAAAATCAAGGAAGATAAGCTTAGGTTGATTGACGAAGCGAAGGCGGTGGAAGAGTGGAAGATTATGTCCGCCGATATCTCGAGTTATCCCGAAGATAAACGCGCCGCGTTGAAAAATTTGCAAGACAAGTGGAAATAGTTTTATATATTTTAGGATATTGTATCTTTTTTTTTTCGGTGTGTTCGTTTTTATTTTTAAAATTTATCATGTCTTGTACTTTTTATTTATAATATTTAGTTTTTAATTTAACATTATTTTATTTATTTATTAGTTTTAAAACAAATTAAAATTAATATTTAAAAATAAATTAAAAAGTAATTTAATGCTTGAGACATGGGTTTCTCATGTCTCCACACCCCACCCATGTCTTAAGCATATGGAGACATCACTTTGTTGAGGTGACATCCTATGTGGCATGGAGACATGACCTTTCTCATGTCTCCACACCCCATAGCCTTATATTCTAACTAAACGGGTTGAATGACAAAAAGAAGTTATTTAGAAAGAAAAAAAAGGTAAAACCATTGAACGTCTCAAAATTCATATAAAATGTATTCTTAATTAAATAAAACCTCGTGAACTTTTATTACAGTACTAAATTACTAGTTTGTCATTGAAATAATAATGTACATATATAATTGTATTTGACAAGTACACTAGTTTAAAATTATAACATGTTGGACAATTAAAACGTGTTATGAGTTGGTCTACACAACAGGTCGGACCTCTACATTTTTATCACCACTAATGCAAAAGGGAAAGCAAGATCCATGAACTAATGTACATGCATGTTTTATGTACAAAAAGTATCTTAGAATGGATTGAGAATCTTGCATGCTTTATGTATGTTAACTCAATTAAATGAAAGATTTCTGTGATGGTATGCCAGAATGGAATTGAAAGAAAATCAGAATTGGAATAGGAATTGAGATCAGAATCAGATGCTTAGCCCAGTGGTACATTGTTTTGCTATTTATACTGACCACAATTTGTTTGCAACATAATCATACACAAACAAAACAAAACAAAACATATCATTAATCTTTCTTTGCAGGCTTATTTTTTCAGACACATTCTTGGACTCACCATGGTAAGAAATCCCTTACTCAAGTTCACCTCTAGTTTTCAATTTTTTTTTAAAAAAATAATTGTAACTGATATTTAAATATCAATGGATAAGAGCAAGCAATTGGGAACATGGGGAGGAAATGGAGGAGATGAATGGGATGATGGAATACACAATGGAGTTAGAGAAATAACTCTCGTATACGGCAGGTGCATTGATTCAATCCGTGTAACATATGATAACAACGGCAAACCATTTCAAGCTGAAAAACATGGTGGCTTTGGCGGAACGAAATCTGCTCAGGTACATATATTTTCACCAAGTCTCCATGAACTTTATTTAAGGTTGGAAACTAATTTTATATAATTTCTTAATAATTAATTTCAGATTAAGCTGCAATTTCCTGAGGAGATCTTAGTAAGTGTTAGCGGGCACTATTGTCGTGTAGTCTATGGAGGTAGTCCGGTAATTCGATCACTCACTTTCAAGACCAACAAAAGAACATTAGGGCCATTTGGGGTTGAAGAAGGAACACCCTTCAATTTCTCAACAAATGGAGGCCGCATTGTAGGTTTTTATGGGCGAAGCGGGTGGTTTCTAGATTCACTTGGGTTCTACTTATCAAGTCCAAAACGAAGCCTATGCCAACGAATTCGAGAGATGTTTAAAAGGGTTTGAACCCATTTGCTGTTAAAGATGGTCAAAATAAGAAAACCAAGGAGTTTGAAGGCCGTAATTGGGGCATATGAATACCATAGCTAGTCTTAAATAAATAGTTTTGTGTTGTGTACTATCGATGATTCATGAACAAATTTTATATTATTTCTAGTATCAAAATGTCTCTTTCTTCTCATGTTATTATTTCTAAAAAAAAATTAATTCATTTGGCCTAGTAATATTAAGGTATGGGATAAGTTATTTAAGTAATAAGAGTTTAAATTTCATTGGTGACAAAATATTAGCCGTTTTAAAAAAAAAATATTTTCAAAAAAATAAATGATCAACATTTATTTATTTAGACTAAACTTCATTTTTGCTCTTTAAGGTTTGATCCTTTTAACTATTTTACTTCAATAGTTTGAAAATGACCTTTTTTTCTCGCGTGGTTTCTACTTTTACTCTAATTTTCTCCCTAAACCCTTATGTAGTCGGGCGCTATTTGGAGCGTGAAAGGTATCATAACGCCCCCAACACCATTACAAGGGGGCGCTATGGGTTAAAATCAGCCAAAGTGTTATGTTTATAACGTCGGGCATCATGATTCAAAACCAATCAAATGTAGCCACATGTACAATTCAAACGAAAATATTATCAAACGGTCAAAATAGGGGCGTTTATGTTTTTTCCCACCACCACTAGACCCCATTTTGAATTCAAGCCCCATGCTGACTCAGCTGCCAGGTGAACCAATCAGAAACAGAGGCCTTATGTTTTTCAAGCCCCACTACACATGCTCTAATACTAACTCAATTCAAAATGTTTGCTAACTAAATCGGTATTTTGGCAATTTTGTACATAAAAAACTATAAGCCATCTGGCTGCTACCACGACCACCACCACAACCATAACCAAAACTACCTGCCACCGCTACCATTTCTCTTTCTCATTGCCACAAACACTGAACCACAATCCCCCACCTGCCAACACTAACCACAACTCTACCACCACCGGCTGGTCACCGCCACCACAACCGTAACCCGAGCACTTCGCCTGAAAAACAAAACCCCTTCGCAACCACAAATCCCACAACCTCAAATCCGAACCCCAGCCACCTCCTACGACGACCACCACCACCTAAAAATCGTCATATTCCACGTCATCTTTAAAATCTTAGCCACCCACAACCATCGTCGTTACCCTTTTCATTGCAGATCTGACCTTTGAACCACGACTTGTCACCATCGTTGCCAGTTTCATCTTAACCTGAAATTTTTATCTTGATTTAGAAATTTATTAAAAAAAATATTAAATTTTATACATTTGAAAAATTTATTAAAAAAAATATTAAAACCTGACACATCATCACTTTAATGTGAAAACCTGATAATTACATAGTATTGGAACAATAAATGAAACTTGAGTGACTTTAGAGAGACAAAAAAGTTCGAGTAACTTAATTGGAACAGTTAGCAAACTTAGTTATATTTCTACAAAGTTACCCCTTAAAAAAATTATAATCAGATTTTGAAGAATTTAAGGGATAATCTATGATCTATAACTTATAATAAAAGAATTGAATTTCTATGAGGTGACATTTAATGGAGGCCTCAAACTCCTCATAACCCCTCATTGAATGTGTCATGTGACACTTTAAGGTGATAGTATTGAATTTATTATTTTAAATAAAAGATAAATTTTTTAAAATTTTTATTTTGTTTTTTTTAATAAAATCTATATCTATATTATCTTAAAAATTTCAAATATGTTAATTAATATCTTTTCCTTATTTTCCTTTCACATTTTTAAATGTTAATTATTATTTTCAAATTTCAAATATTTTAATTAATATTTTTATCTTTATTTTTTTCTTATTTCCACTCACAATTTTTAAACGTTAGTAACTTTTATGTATGACATGTTTTTTGAAAAAAAAAATTTACACCAAATTAACGATCGCTTTATTATCTTTCCAACGAGCACCATATTGCTATACAAAAAACGAAAAAAAATGTTTTTTAGTGAGTTTTTGTTCATGCAGAAAAAAAACACATTTGTCTAGGTGATTTATTAATCATATATAGGCAAGTACTAATTGTGTTATATAGTATATATGTTTTTTAACCTATGATTACATATATGAATTGTCCATAACGATATGCTTAGTATTAAAAGAGGTTGAGATTTTTTTAATCTACTGCATTAAAAATGGTTGAGACTGTTTACTTTTTTTATCCTTTTCTATTAAGTCATATGAGATTTTTTAACCCCGGGACACTCCGGGGTAATCAGTGGGTTAATATATTAAATATTTTGACAACTAGATACAATCAAAAGAAATGTTGGACCTTAATGTAGCAAAATTGTGTTGAGAGACTTATAGATTTTTTTCTTAAATATTTTGTGCACTTATAGATTTTTTTGGTGAAAGTGAGTGAAAATTATTCTTAACTTGTCTACGACATATGCATATACCCTCAATTTAGAGCATCTCTGATCTTTGCAAGGTATACATTCGACCCATTTTTTATGAATGGATTAATTCAGATTTCAGTATATATTTTATCTTGATCAGTATGAAAGAACATTAAAAAAAACACGCCAGATTGATTAATTAAAAGGTCAAAATTCGTCCAAACATGTATTTTAATATATAACCATGTGACTTTATTTATTCAAAATCACTTTATTAATGTTAAACATATATAAATTTGTAGATGTATTTGTCACACTAATTAGTAATAAAATGGTTTAAATTGTTAGAATAAATATAAATAATGTTTCTTATATTTATTTATTGGCCATCATTAATATTTATATTATCAATTACCTTTATATTCCTAAGTTAATAACAAATGATTTCTTTATAGACAGGATTACCTTTAATGATATTATTAGGGTGTCCCATGAATGATTAAATATAGATCTCATTAGAGGTTAAAGGGGTTAGCAAATCATAACAACACCTACTAAGTAGTAACAAATTTGTCTCCTCCCTCTCTCTCATAAAAGAGTTCTTCAAGAACTTCTTAGCCATGATCACTTATATACATCCTAAAGGGAAACAACCAATTCTGATAAGGATATCGTCCACCAACACTCTCTCTGCATTTGTTGATGTTCTCAATAATCTATCAGGTATCTTTATCTTTATTGTTATATTTTCAATTACTTACAATCAAAACTGATTAACATAAATTTTTGGACAAAAGGTGTTAAAGGTTGGGTCTATTTTTGAAGGTCTTTATTTTGTGATCTAATGCAAAAGGGGGGCGCAAGATTCATGAAAAGCATGGCCCATAAGGTTAATGTTTTAAGTACAAAAATTAATGTCTTAGAATGGAATCAGAAATTATGCATGTTTTATGTATGCAGGTATTAGACCTTTGTGATGGAATGGAATGGAATGGAATTGAATGGAGTAGAATATAGTTAAGATCAGAATTATCACATGCTTAGCACGGTAGTGTACTTTTTTGCTTTTTATATTAACGCTAATTAACTAGTGTACAAGACTACTACAGAATAATCTATCATGCATAATGTCATGATTAATGTCATTAATTAATCTCTCGTTTTTCTAATAAATTCTTATGGGACGGAATAATCGAAACCCGAAAATTTTCATGCATGGAGAATATTAAATATAGAATGGAATAAAAAAAAATCTTATAGAATGTCGAATATTGACCACTTAATTTGTTTGCTCTTTATAAGACCTCAATTTGTTTGCACGATTATCATTACATCTTTCTTTACAAATTATCGTTCTAAAAGAACTCCTTGGACTCATCATGGTATAAAAATCCTTCTTCTATGCTTAACATTTTTTAAACTTGGTTAACCCATGCTAACATCCTTGGCTAGCTACTATGAATTTTATTAATGATCTCGATCACTGATACTTAAAATACATGCAACAGAATACAAGCATACAATTGGGACCATGGGGAGGAAATGTTGGGAAACTATTGGGATGATGGAGTACATGGCGGAGTTAGAGAAATCACTCTTGTATACAACGGTTGCATCGACTCGATCCGTCTAACATACGATAACGATGGTAAATCTATTCGAGCGGTAAAACATGGTGGCATGAGCGGAACCAAAAGTGCTCAGGTAGGTTATAAGCTAAACCTTGTTGAAACAATTGAAATTCTCGTTAATCAATTCATGAATTAGAGTACAAATATATAGACAAATAATTTACACCCTGACACCCTAGATACAAAATGAATTACAAAATATACACTTAACAAATTATTGTACTCTAACATACTTTGTACTAATTTCAGATTAAGTTACACTTTCCTGATGAAATCTTGATCGGCGTTAGCGGGCATTTTTGTCCTATGGTCTACGGAGGATTCCCTGTGATTCGATCCCTTACTTTTAAGAGTAATAAAAGAACATTTGGGCCATTTGGTGTGGAAGAAGGAACTCCCTTTAATTTCTTCACAAATAGAGGTCACATTGTAGGTTTTATGGAAGAAGTGGATGGTTTTTGGATTCAATTGGGTTACGATTATCAACGCATAAACCAAAGCTATTCCAAAGGATCCAGATAATGTTGAAAGGATTTAACCATCATGATGTCAAAGATGATGAACATCAGAAAACCAAGGGCTCAAAGGGTCATAGGAGGGGCTTTTGAGTATCTATATGCCGTTAGCGTGCAATTTGTTGAGTCATTGTGTTATTTTATTTCCATGCAAGTTCTTTTAATTCAATACAGTATTCCATTGAGTTGTAGAAGGACATATACGCTAAATAAAAGAATCTCTTGCAATTTTCTTTTCATCTATACATGTAAAGGCGAAAGCTAACCAATTACATAATCCAGTCGTTAGATTTACAATGTTTCTACGCACTCTACACATTATCGCCCGTTATAAAGCTTAAAATAAGCCCTTTTAGTATCGTATCATGGTAATCCCGGTTACATAAAAATATAATTAATAAATGATAATGCTAAAATCGTCAACAAAACCTTTTTACTCTCTTTATGTAAAAAAAAAAAAAAAAAAAAAAAAAAAAAAAGATGACTTGTATGCCTGAAAGTTAACCTAAAAATGTGTCTCCATCTAATACATGTCGAGAAATTTATTAAAAAAAAAAAAAAAAAAAAAAAAATCATAAAATGCATAACTATGTGTCAAGCGTTCAATGAATTAAACATATGTTTTTAAAATTAACTTTATTTGGAGGCATGTTTGAAGCATTAGCATTATTCAATGAAACATGACCACGATTCTACGAACATATACTTGAGAACGTAAAAATAAGACTATTTTTTTTTCACATTGCTCCCATAGTTTGTTAGTAGGTTCGTCACCGGAACTAATCACTTCCTGAACTCATTTACCCTTTTTTATGCATTTCTTTCATCTCATGAAGTTTTGGTGTAATGAGTTGTTTTTGCTAGTGCATATAGATTATTGATGATCGGAGAAGTATATTGAAGATGTTTATATGAGAACATATATGGTGTGATAAAACCCGGTTACATGAAGTCTTTGTCCCAAATTACATGTGGTCTCAAATGGTAGGTTAAATGTGATGGTCGTTTACAAACACATCATATGGTAGCCTAAAAGTCGAATATAGGCGTCGATAGTTTCATTCGAATAGGAGTAACAATTTGACATGGCCAAGTTAGACCCTTCAGATTGGTATGTATGGTGGGATGTTAGTTACCGTGAATTTCATAGTTTATGATGTATTTTGACTCTACATTTACATTGTGTATTCGGCTTAGAAGTGTGCTTAGCGTGTGTGGGTAGTTGGGGGGTGTTTCCTCACTTGGGAGTTGGGATAGAGGTAAGGTCCTTCAATCCACGTGTCCATGTCCCTACTTTTCAGGTGGAATTTTACTTTTTTTAGAATGGTCAATACAACAATTGTGAGACTCCCACAAGGGGGCTCGTGCAAATTGGCTTCCCTTGCTGGGAGCCCTGTCCGATAGTGGTTCCCAGACCGGGGAAAACCCGATCCCCCACCCGTCCGAAAACCCGGTGTGGAGAACCGGTAAAACCTGGACGAGATCAGGACTCGAACTCCTGCATAGGCCAGGAGTCATCCCTCATTTTTTATTATGTCCTCTAAATGTAGCTAGTGGGAATCGAACCCAAGCCTCCCAAAGAAAACTTAGGCCAACCAACCAACTGAGCTACAAGTGTTGGACCAGGTGGAATTTTACTATGTATGTTCTTTTAGCTAAAAGTATAAATTATCTTTGGTGTTTTTTTTTTCTATATGTCAAAAATAAAGAAATATGGATGACCTGACATAAATGTGCAAGTGAAATTACAAAAGGTTATAATTTTGTTTTTGGTTGTGCTCAAGACACTACGGTTCATGGACAATAGACTTTTACTTAAATAAAACCATATCCATAAAGCAAAATGTAGATATGGTTTTCTGGATGCAAGAAAATTGTAACCTCCCATTTCATGTGTGGTACTTTGATGATGGGACGATTATTGGTGATGTCATTGATGTTGCGAATGCCTTAGACATCATCCGGAATGAGGGGCCATCCTCGGGGCTTCAACTGAATATTAAGAAAACTGAGGTTTTTTGGCCGTCTTGTATTGGGGTGAAACTTAGGGACGGACTTTTCCCCAGTGGGATTGGTTAGGCCAGAAAATGGGGTGAAACTCCTTGGAGGGGCTGTTAGTCGGGACGGTTACTTTATACGGGAATTGGCAGGGCGAATGTAACATCGCGTGATTTTGTTACTTTTACATATATTTTAAATTCTATGTTTAATGAATACCAAGTTCGCATTTATCCGCTTCTTTTTTTTCCTACCAATTCATGACGAGTCGTCATTATAATTCATCCTATTCAATTTAGGCGTTATAACAATAAAACTCATTTAGTTAAGATCTTAATATATATATATATATATATATATATATATATATATTGTTTTTTTTTTAAAAAAAACATATATCTATACTCTTAGTTAAAAAAAAAGGAAAAAAGAAACGTGAATTGTGATTTGATTTTCTCTCCAAACTATAACAACACACAACATTACACAACGTTTTTATTTTTTTTAAAGTTGGACGTTCGTTTTATATTATTTACTTACTTTTTATTTATTTTTTTTAGATGTCAACAAGTATAAACTAAATTCAACCATCACTTAATTAACTTCTAACCACCCTAATTAATTCATTAAATACCCAACCCCTTCACCCCAACTATAAATACATCATTCCTACCCATTCTAACACTTGCTCATTCTTAAATCCTCTCTAAACCTCCCAATTCTTCAAAAGAAATCTCAAGTGTGGAAGTCCACTTCTAAGTGAGTTTTCTCATAAACTCCAACTTTATTATTCCTTCTTCACTTTTTTTCTTCTTCTAACCCCTTGGGGAAACCTCTAGGACCCTTGTTTGCTATGCCAAATAAATATGAGTAGGACACCAAAATGAGGCCTCAAAGGTGGTTCATCTTCTATTGTTTTTATGCACTAGAAGGTTAGTTGAAGTGATACCAACCAAGTTCACCAATAACTCAATATGGACTTGTGCTATGGTTAATGGTTGACAAAGGAAAGCCAAGGCTCTTCCAAACTAAGTCACCATACACTACTTTAACCCTATAGTTATATTATGTAAATACTAAAATATATACTTTCAAAACTCTATTAATCTATTAACTTGGAAGGTTTGCGGATACATCCCTACCATACCAATACTTGACTCTCTTGACCATCCGAATCACCTTTATGGTAGTTTGTGGCCTTAAAGGCACTACTTGACTCTCATGACCATCCGAATCACCTTTATGGTGGTTTGTGCTTTGGTTCGCCTAAAAGGCTTGCTTGACTCTCTTGAATCTAATAATCCAACTCTTGAACCTAAAACGCTTTCCTTTCTAATTCTAGTTATTCGGAGCTAAAATCTTCAATTCTCAAGACCCGTTTTTGGGAACTAAATAACGCACCCTAAGGTGAGTTCATACTTGTCCCCCTTTTATCCTTTATTCTTTGGGGCTCAACATGTATCACTATCAAAACTCAAACGATTTTAAACTCTACAATCTATTATGCTTAGTCTAAAGTCTATCATATTCTAAATTCTATCATGCGCAACCTAAAGTCTATTATATGCTTGTACGCTATGCTATGTAGAATTATTTACTCTAACATACAAATGTTCATATAGATGACAATCCACCTTGCATGTATAGCGCTATAGGATTGGCTATCCGCCCCCTACATGGGTCATGTTAAGCAAAATTCTTCGTGGCTAGTCGCCGTTTGTATGGTTCTCTTGCATATGCCTATAAGCAAAACTTTATTATACTATGTATGTATGTCAAAACTAGTATGCTCACCAATGCTTTATGTGTTGACGGATATTTTATACATGTTGCAGGAAATATTTATTGCAGGACATTCAAGAAAACTACTTAGGATTGGACATAGAAACTCACTCTAGTTCAAGTTATCATATTCTTGTTGTTGTATTTTTCGTTATTTGAACTACTTGTATTTCTATTTTTAGACAATAAATGAAATTCTATCTTTAAACTATATTGTCACAAAATCTAGTGTCATGAAGTCTTTGAACAATCTACCACTAAGTCTCGCCCCGATGTATTCCGCCATCGGTTGGGGTGTGACAGCGAAGAGCCTCGCACGCGGTTGATCTTATGAAACTTTTGCCATGCCTTAGGATCCCCAGAGTGAACTCCTCTTGCTCAGATCTTGTTTGGGGGTCGCTAAGTTGCTTTTTGGTTTGCGGGCCTGCCAACCCGCCATGATGGATGAAGCGGTATCATGTTTTGACAAGGGTCTGCGGGGAGCCATCGAAGACATAGTGGTATGTGGGGGTCCGTTCTTTGGTGACCTACAGTGGCGACTGGCATATTTGCCGATGCGTTTGGGAGGATTAGGGCTCCTCTCAGCAAATGATGTTGGAGTGTATGCTTGGCACCGCGAGCTCAATCTTGGAACCTCCAATTAAGACCACATCTTAAGGAATAGCGGGGGTTGTCGACATTGACTTGGACTACGTACAGGCCCTCGAAAGGATAAATGACTATCTCCCAGGTTTTGATACGGACGTTTTTCTAACAAGGACACCGCCCCCCTCCCAAAGCCTCAGAAAACTTTGGCGAATGCCCTTTTTGGCAAAATCGCATAGAGCCTGGGTGAATCTTTTGATTTGTTCCATGCTAAAAGGTAGTTATTGAATGCTTGCAAAGCCCCTATTCCCATGATTTCCTGAATGTTATTCCAATCGAAGGTTTGGGCCAAACAATGTCTGAGATTGAATACAGGGCAATTTTTAAATATCGTTTGGTGATCCCCATGTACCATGAAGATGAAGTCTGTTCGATTTGCCGTAAGGCATGCTTGGACAAATACGGAAAACACGCGGTTCACTGTAAGGAGTTGCTTGGCTTCAAATATAGGCATGACTGGGTCCAAGACGTTCTTTGGGACATTTTAAGAAGGGCTGGGATCTCAACCAAGAAAGAGGCTCCTGTGAATTTTCTCTCGGACCCCACAGAAGGGAGATCCACCCTACGTCCAGCATGCCTGCTTGTCTTTGGGTGGGCCGGGGGGAAACACGCTTGTGTTGACCTAACTGGCGTATCTCCCCTAGTTGGTTTGAGGGATACTGGTTTTGTAGCAGGGCAAGCGGTGCGGAAAGCAGAGTCGAAGAAAGTTGAGAAGCATGCTAAAGCTTGTGAGGAGAACCAACACATTTTCGTACCCCTAGCATTTGATACCTTTGGCTCCTTGGCACCGGAAGCCATCCGTTTCGTGACCAGAGTCCAACGGGTTATTCATAGCAGTGTCTCAACTCCGGGGGGGGGGGGGGGGGCAGGGGTTCGTTTTTAGTAAGCTAGGGTTTACCGTCCAGAAAGGGGTGGCGGCGCAGCTTGTTGCCCGCCTGCCCACTATCTTGATGTAATTTTTTGCGACTACTTAATAAATCAAAATAGCCATCTTTAAAAAAAATGTAACTACACCACTATATTTTTTAGTTTATTACCGTCGGTTTCAAACCTGATAAAGGATCAGTCTAGAACAGTATTTATCAGGAAAAAAAAAAACCCAGAATTTTTATAGTCTCTGTTGGTTAGTATAGCATCTAATAGTATATCCATTTTTTTTTCATCAGTTCATCCCATACGTACAATATAGGGATGTATTCATTTCTAATTTAATACCATAACATATGAATGGCTCTGGATATTCACACAACCTTTCAATTTATCCACACAATCCTATACGACCCGTAGAGGCTTCTACGGGCCGTAGCCAAACATGAAAACGAGGTACGAGGTTTCAGTTCTGACTACTAATGATTGCCATCCCCTCTATGAGCCGTAGGTAACGCCTGATTAATTTGGGGATCAATTTGGGTGGGGTGGATGAATAATTTTTACGTACGGGTCGTATAGACCTCTACGGGCCGTAGACAAAAAAAAACGTCTGTGACGAGGTTCGATCTTGGGCATATTATCACACACACACACAAAAACGTGGAGACCTCTACGGGCCGTCTAGGGTTTTAAATGCACTCCACCAACCCACCTCTACGGACCGTAGAGGCCTGTACGGGCCGTAGAGACTACCCTCATTTATTACACTGACACCATCTACGGCCCGTAGAGGGTTGTGCAAACCTAATTTTTGTTCTTGTGTAAATAACATGGCTCATGTGAATACAAATGTGACTATATTATGCATGCAATAATATTACAGTTATACCATATGAGAAATTAATCTACAATCCATTGAAGAGTGTCTAAAACTTGAATATTGGAGGCACTTTTCTAGGTCAATGTTAGCACGACGGTATATATTCTAAGAAAAAAGGGAGATGTATGGCAGGGGTGTTACTTGGAATGGAATGGGAATAAGTGCATGTTTTATGCATGTGAACTGTGAAATGTATGAATTGTGATATGTGCATGACCTCTTTGTTTAAAGGGATCAGAATAAGAATCAGGAGCACTTTGTTTGCACTTTATATGAAATCTATAATTAGTGTTCAAGACTCCAAGAACATTATACACAATTACCACTACATCTTTCTTTGTACAACCTTCTCTTTCTAGAATTTTATTTTGTTCATCATGGTATGGAAATCCTCATTATGTTAAATTCATCTTATATTTCTATATTCTGAAAATGGTCTCACTCGTATTTAAATATTGCAGGATGGTAGTATACAATTGGGAGCATGGGGAGGAAATGGAGGATATGAATGGGATGATGGAGTACACAGTGGAGTTAGAGATATAACTCTCGTATACGGCAGTTGCATTGTCTCAATCCAAGTAACATATGATAACAATAGTAGACCTTACCTAGAGGAAAAACATGGTGGCATTGGTGGTACCAAATATGCTCAGGTACATACATTTTCACTAAATCTCCATGTACTTCAATTATAGTTGGAACCTGATATATGTAATTTCTTATGGATTATTTTCAGATTAAGCTGCAACTACCTGAGGAGATGTTAGTAAGTGTTAGTGGGCACTATTGCCCCGTCGTCTTTGGAGGCAGCCCTGTGATTCGATCACTCACTTTCAAAAGCAACAAAAGGACATTTGGGCCATTCGGGGTTGAAGAAGGAACACCCTTTAACTTCTTCACAAATGGGGGCCGTATTGTAGGATTCAACGGACGCAGCGGATGGTATCTAGATTCACTCGGGTTCAGACTATCAAGCCATAAACCAAACCTCTTTCACAGATTCCAAAACATGTATAAAGGATTCAACCCTCTTGCCATAAAAAGTGGCGCTAACAAAACTGAAGGCTCAAAAGGTTATTGGTGGCGCAAATAAGTATCCCTACAGTATGTTTTTTAGCAACATAGAAAGATATCGCCCCTAAATATCGGAATCTCTTGTAATTGATTGTAGGAGATGCAATCAGAATTCTCTCTAGTATTTCATTGTTGTGAAACTAATAAACTAGTTCAATTCTAAATAAAATGAGTGACACTACCAGTTTAATCTCAAATTGTAAAACAAAAACATGTTGTATCATCTTAACTCCAAACATCAAAAGATGCATTGATTTATAATAATATATCTAAAGTACGAGTTTCAAGCAAGCAGTAAAAAAGAACATGACACAAGCATAATTCAGTAAAATTTGTGAGAGTCTAAAATCTCTTGTGTTCCCATTTCATTGATATGGTACATCTTATATAATACAAATAAGGAGTTAATTACAGAGAGGAAATTGCCATTGGGGTTGGTGGTCCAGTGGTAAGGCAAAGCCTTTTAATACACTAAAAAGTGTGAGGTCTTGAGTTCAAGTCTCACAAGGAACAACAAATTCGCCTTTAAAAAAAAAAATTACAGAGAGGAAATAATGCACAATTATTACAATTAATATACAATAAAGTGGTGATAATAAGGCGAGCTTGATTGTCGGCTAACAAAATTTACATATCCAATCAGGAAACTTAGATAAAGAAATTACCAACCTCCATATAAACTTTCAGTCACCCACAAGCTTTAAGCTCTGCTAGGTGCCTAGCAGGCCCGGCTCAAATGTAAGTCAAATGAAGATCCTGCTTTGGGCCACCAGTTTTTTAGGGCCCCCAATGAGGTTGTGACATTGATTGGTTTTAGTGTGTAAAAAAACTAGGCATGGAAAGTCTAGAAATGGAAAATCTGAAATCACTTTTTTTTCAATATTCTATTAAATTTGTTCTGAAAGTTCATTTGAGACATAAATTAATTATTAGTTTTATCTTGAAGTATACCTAGGTATAGTACCTTGGCTACAATTTATTTATAATCCGTTAGGTAATCTCAAAATATGTTTGTGGATTTCTTTCATTGGTTTAATTAATTTAGTTTTAATATGTTTGATTTAGTTTTAAGACTTTTGATTTAGCTTTTATGGTTGATAAAATTAAACTTAAACTTATGAATCTTGCCTATTAATAACTTAAAAAGCCGTGAATTTGTAATAATAAAATTCGGAAGGGCCCCAAATTGTCATTTAGCTTTAGGCCTCCCGAATGTTTGGGCCGGCCCTGGTGCCTAGTGAGGTCATCTTCCTCAACCTTCTCCACGTTCTTATTTGCCACCACATGCCCAGCAAATTTTGGCAAGCCCACCGACACGTCAAGCCTGTAATCACCCGCCACTTGTTGCATCAAACTATTAACTTCTCCTCTAGGAGTCCAAACGAAGTACTCTCCATAAACTCCGCTTGCGCCTCCATTCTTCTATTTGATTTATTTCAGTTGTAACTCGTATAGTATTTTATTGATTTCTTTATTTCTCGTATTGTAATCTTAATATAAAGTGTTTTTGTTTATTTAATACGTGAAGGGTTCCTACATGGTGAAAATAAAAAAAACAAGGAAATTATATATAGCTAGTCTTAAACTAAAATAAATTGTTCGTGTATAATAATGATAATGTGTATATAGATGATTCATGTACATAATGTGGAGCATCTAATGGTATTATTGCTATTATCAAAATGTCTTGCTTCTCATGCTATTATTTTCGAAAAACTAATTCATGGTTGCCAATTATTAGCAATTGGCAATTGGTTGCCACCAGTCCTAACTAACGAAATACGTGTTGGTGGTCACAACATTTTTTTTTTTAACGATCAACTAAAGTATTGCCGGGTACTCTGTACGCGGCCCCCAATGGCCGAAAGGGGCCCCAGACGGCCTCTAGTCCGTACGGACAGAGCCCTTCGGCCCACCCGTCTCCTGTTCCAGGGAAAACCCGGTCCACAAACCCGTCCGAAAGCACGACGGTAGTGAACCGGTAAAACCTGGAGAGATCAGGAGTCGAACCCATAACCACAAGGGTCAAAGGTCTCTCCATCACTTCCCAACCACCTACCCCACCACAAGGGTGGGGATATCCATCACATGCCTCCCGTGGAAATCGAACCCGGCTCCCCCAAAGAGAGAACCGGCTCTTTTACCACTAGGCCACATGATCAGGATATGGTCACAACTTTTAATATATTGGTAACCAACGGATTATAAAAAATAGTCAAAATCTCTCTCTAAATTTCTTCGACTTCTATCTATTTTTTTTGGCCAACAATAAACATGTTGGAACCACAACAAAATTTTAAAAACATTTAATTGAAGCATTTCATCAAACACATGAATTGCAATCCATTAAATAGTTGAGAGAAACATATGATTGATGTTGATATTAATTATTTGTTTATGAGAATCAAGAACACCATCTAAATTTGTAGGAATGTGTGAGAATAATGTTATGGTAAATCGAAATGATATTCAAGAAGATAACCTGCATGTACTTTGATGTGCTCGAAATCTAAAGAAGCAATCATTTGGCAAATCGATCGATTGTTAAAAACCAAATACGACTTGTAGGTCGATGCCCTGTGTCACGTTTGAGAGCACAGAGTGGGCGAGAGTTGTTAAGAAATAAATGAATCGATGAAATAAAATAAAAAAAGATTAGTGGATTTTAATCAAAACGACGTCATTTTGATAGATATCGCATCTAAGTTAGATGTGTAATAGCCTTATATTCACTTTCCCCTATTGTTGTTGTTATTGTTCAGATTATGGGATTCATTGCTAGTTACCCGTGGTTTTCCGAACAAAAATGACAAAAGTTGTTTTTTCTTTTCTTTTTCTTCTTTTGATATTGGGGATTAGTTGGTAACATGTGGACAGTCTTACATCTACCATGTAGGAATGGAGAGACTGTTTCCGGTGAGACCCCTAGCTCGATAGTAGTTTTGCATCAAGTCTTGGACATAAGGCACATAACAATCAACAATATGCACAAGCCCTATTGGTGCATGTACTCCCTTGTCTTTTGGCTATCAACGCGACCACATGATGCATGATTAACCGTCAGCTGTTTTTGACGTTATTTCTTGAAATTAGTAAAATAATGTTAAAATTAGTATAATTTTACTCTTACCCCCAAGAGCCCACACATATACATTATATTCACACGAAATTTGACTCATTTGTACCAATTGATTAATTTAGAATTTAATTTATCTTGAATTGGTAAGGAAAAAACATTTAACAAAAACATGTCAAAATGTTAATTAAAAGATTCAAAGGTCGTACAACATGTATTTTTTATATCAATGTGATTTTATTTATTTAAAGTCGATCACTTTATTAACATTAAACTAATATAAATTTTGTAGTTGTATTTGACATGCTGATAACTATACTATACAATAGCTTAAATTTTTAGAAAAAAAAAAAAAAAAAAAAAAAACGTGTTATAAGTTGGGTCTACTTTTGATAATCTTGATTTTGTCACCTTAACGCAAAAGGATTTTCATTAAGTAATGTACATGTTTTATATATGTACAAAAACTATCTTATAATGGAATAAAAAATTGTGCATGTTTTATGTATGCGAGTGTCCTATGATGGAATGGAATGAAATTGAGATCGAAAATCAGATGTTTAGCACGTTGTTCATCATTAGATTAACATACACACAAATCATTAATTAATCTTCAGCAAATTCTATGACGTACTCCTCATGGTATGAAAACTTGTGCATCCATGGAATCGGGACCGAATCAGAATCAGAACCCGAAAATGTTTTATGCATCAAGAATAAATATATTCTTATAGAATGCCGAACACTGTACCACTGTGTTTGCTCTTTATAAGACAACAATATGTTTGCACCGTTATCATTACATTACATCTTTCTTTACAATTTATGGTGCGCAGCTCCTTAATTGGACTTATCATGGTATGAAAATCCTTCTTCAGTGCGTAACATTCTTTTTAGTTGGTTAACCCCGCTAACCTCCCTGGCTAGCTTCTATGAAATTTTGATAACGATTGCGATCACTAATACTTGAAATAATGCAGCAGGACAACAGCATACAACTGGGACCATGGGGAGGAAATGTTGGGAATTATTGGGATGATGGAGTACATGGTGGAGTTAGAGAAATCACTCTTGTATACAATAGTTGCATCGACTCGATTTGTCTAACATATGATAACAATGGCACATCTTTTCGAGCAGTAAAACATGGAGGGATGGGTGGAACCAAAAGTGCTCAGGTACATTCTTAGCTGAATCTTTGTCTATGTATAATATAGATTAATGTTTTTTTTTCCCTTGTGCTAAGTTTAGATTAAGTTGCACTTTCCAGAGGAAATATTGATAGGCGTAAGCGGGCATTTCTGCCCTATGGTATATGGAGGTTTCCCTGTGATTCGCTCCCTTACTTTTAAGAGTAATCGAAGAACATTTGGACCATTTGGTGTGGAAGAAGGAACTCCCTTTAATTTCTTCACAAATAGAGGTCACATTGTAGGTTTTTACGGAAGAAGTGGGTGGTTTCTAGATTCAATCGGGTTTCGCTTATCAACCCATAAACCAAACCTGTTCCAAAGGATCCAGATGATGTTTAAAAGATGTGCCCGTCATGATGTCAAAGATGATGAACGTTGGTAAACGAAAGGCTCGTATGGTAATAGTGGGGGTTTTTGAGTATCTAAAATATCATTGTTAGTACAATTTGTTGAGTCATTGTGTTATTTTATGTCCCATGCAAGTTCTCTTTTATTTCTATATGGTATTTGAATGAGTTGTAGAAAGAAATTTACGCTAAATAATCTCTTGCAAATTCTTTTCATCTATACTTTTATGCAATAATGTAAAGGCGAAAGCTAACCAAGAATAGCCAATTTTTACAGCATTAGATTTACTTTGTTTCTACGCACTCAACACGTAATTGCCCATTTTAAAGCTTAACACAAGTCCCTTAGTATCATGGTAATCTTAGGGGTTGTTTGACAACCTCTGTGTCATTATAAGTGTTGAGTCAGTAAGAGGCCTAATTTGGTAAGAGACTCTGATCCGATAAATTTTGATCATGTGAGAGTACGCCAATGTGGTGGTGGATTATGAACACATTTGATAGGATAAAGGGCTAAAATTTGTATTCAGCATCAATTTGAAACTTAATGTTTAAGAGGCTTGTTGCCTGATTCAGATGTGCCCTTTTGGTGAACAAAACACATTTAATGAAGACTAATTCAAGGGTAACCTCTTAATGGAATCATTAAAAGTTTACCAAACAGCCCCTTAGCTACATAAACGGATTGATAAGTGACAACCTAAAGTCACTAACAAAATCTCTAGTTTCTCATTATATAAAAGAAAATTGATTCATTTGCCTGAAAAATTAACCTCAAAATGTGTCTCGGTCTAATACATATGGAAACATCTGAAGAAAACATGATAAAATGCGTAAACTATGGGTCAAGCATTCAATGAATTAGACATATTTTTTTATTTAAATTGAACAATACTATTTTGCCACATGAACAAATGTTAATTAAAGGTTTACAGATGTTTATTTGCAATTTGTCATTTCTATAATTTGCCCAAAAATACCATTTTTTTTTTCAAGTTTCTGCATTTTGCGAGATATACATAAATGAAAGACTGTCGGTGTTCAAAAGGTTAACGATCGTCAAGTAGACAAATTATGTTCCTTTTCTTTTGGATATATGTCAAAAAGAAAGAAAATTTATGCCTTGTAAATAGGGCTGTTCAAATCGCTCGCCGCTCGTGGATCGCTCGTCGCTCGCTCGGAAAATGCTCGAAAAATGCTCGCTCGATCTTCTGCTCGGTTGTAAATGAGCCGATCGGCTCGATTCGGTTTGTAAATGAGCTAAGCACGAGCAAAGGTACGCTCGGCTCAGTTCGGCTCGAATAAATTTGTATTTATATATTATATATTTAATTATAAATATACCCACAATTTACAGATAAATTTATGGCTTTATATATAACATTCTATTGGATTTGACTTAGTATATGCAAACAAAATATAACTAGCCCAGTTAACTCAATAAAAAGTTTAACACTAGATTTAATAGTAAAACCATAAGTCATGAGGTGACAGTCTTGACTTCTTTATGTTATTAGTCGTCCATCGCTAATCGCCGCTTGATATCACCCTACGTCACAATGCAACAACTGTTTTCTGACATATGCCCATCACCTCACTAGCCTCAGTCTAAGCCTCATCCTCGGACACTGGGATTTCAATATTAGTGTTATCATCGGACAGTTCGACCTTAGTTGTCACCCGACAATGAAAACATTGAAGGAAACATCCTAATTTTATGATCGTCCAAATTACTCTCCGCTCGATTCTTGCTCGGCGCTCGCTCGAAAAAATTTGCGCTCGAAGAATGCTTGTTCGGTTTTTGGCTCAATTGTAAGCGAGCCGCTCCGCTCGGTTCGGTTTGTAAACGAGCCAAGCATGAGCAAAGCTCTGCTCGGATCGGCTCGGCTCGTGAACAGCCCTACTTGTAAATGTGGTGAAACTATAAACTATAAAAGGTTATACTTTTGGTTTAATTTGGTTTTGCTCAAGGACACCACAGTTCAAGGACATTAGACTTTTTAGTTAATACACTAGAAAGCATATAAGCTAGAAAGGAAAATGTAAGTACACAGCTTTTTTTTTGTTACTGTCGATTTCAAACCCATAAAGGATGAGGTTTAGAACAATATTTATGCCTCCAAAAATATTATGGACTACTTAAGCGCCTCTGACAGTTAGTCTACGGATTCCTTGTGTATACACCATCAAACAATATAATATTTTGTTCATCACATACAATATAGTACTATATTCATAGCTAGTTTACTACCATAATATAAAACTTATAAGGTTTTTTTGTATACAAATGTGACCATATCATAACTGGATCAATGTTAGCATATTGGAAATTAATCTACTGTTCATTTGAAGAGTTTCCACCGTCCAAAGTTGAATATTGGTGGCCCTTGTCTAGATCTTTTTTCTAGTTCAATATTGGCACTTTGTAGGATGGTATATATTCTAATAAAAAGGAGACATGTATGGCAGGGGTGTTTTTAGAACGCGTTGTCCCTTTTTTCCCACTAACTACAGTTGATGTTCAGCCGTTCAGGTGTTCTCTACATACGCGGGCATAAAACAAATACCTGGAATGGAATGGGAATAAGGGCATGCTTTATGCATGTGAAACGTGTGAAATGTGAATGACCTCTTTGTTGGAATGGAATCAGAATGAGAATCAAGAGCTTAGCACTTTAGCACTTTGTTTGCACTATATATGTAGTCTATAATTAGTGTGCAAGACTGCAAGAACATTATACACAATTACCACTACATCTTTCTTTGTAGAGACTTCTCTTTCCGGCAATTTTTTGTGCTCATCATGGTATGGAAGTCCCTAATTATGGTTAATCCTTCTTATTTTTCTATATTCTGAAAATGGTCTCACTCGTGCATATTTTTTCTATTGCAATTTCTGTTATAATCTAGTACATCGAAATAGAAGGCAAACGGGCAACAAGCTGCCCCGCAAGCACTTTTTGAATAGCAAAACTAAGTCTCGCTCATATTTGAATATTGCAGAATGGTAGTATACAATTGGGAGCATGGGGAGGAAATGGAGGATATGAATGGGATGATGGAGTACACAGTGGAGTTAGAGATATAACTCTCGTATACGGCAGCTGCATCGACTCGATCCAAGTAACATATGATAATAACGGTAGACCTTTTCTAGAGGAAAAACATGGCGGCATTGGTGGAACCAAGTATGCTCAGGTACATACATTTTCACTAAATATCCATGTACTTTAATTATATTCAGAACCTAATAAATGTAATTTCATATGGATTATTTTCAGATAAAGCTGCAATTTCCTGAGGAGGTCTTGGTAAGTATTAGTGGGCACTATTGCCCCGTCGTCTATGGCGGCAGCCCTGTGATTCGGTCACTCACCTTCAAAAGCAACAGAAGGACATTTGGGCCATTCGGGATTGAAGAAGGAACACCCTTTAACTTCTTCACAAATGGGGGCCATATTGTAGGATTTAATGGAAGAAGCGGGTGGTATCTCGATTCACTTGGGTTCTGCTTATCAAGCCAAAAACCAAACCTCTTTCACAGATTCCAGGACATGTATAAAGGATTCAACCCACTTGCCATCAAAGATGGTGTTAAGAAAACCAAAAGCTCAAAAGGTTATTGGTGGGGCAAATGAGTATCGGTCCCTATAGAAAGATACCGACCCTAAATATAAGAATTTCTTGTAATTGATTGCAGGATATGCAGTCAGAAATTTTTCTCGTATTTCATTGTTGTAGAACCAATTAAGTAGTTCAATTCTAAATAGAATGAATGACATTACTAGTTAAGTCTCATATTGTCAAACAACTTCATGTTGTATCATCTAAACTCCAAACATAATATATCTTTTAATGAGCATAGAAAAAAATTAAATTGTAGAAATGCATAATTTCATATTAAACAGCACAAAGTACAAGTTTCAAGCGGGCAGTAAAAAAGAACATAACACAAAGGTAAATTCGGTCAAATTTACCCACGCACTTTAAGCTCTGCTAGGCGCCTAGTGAGGTCGTCTTCCTCCACCTTCTCTATGTTCTTATTCGCCATCGCGTGCCTAGTTGTTGCGGCAAGCCCACCGACACCTCAAGATCGTAATCATCACCCGTCATGAAGCTTAAAATTAGTCCCATATCATGGTAATCTCGGTTACATAAAATAATGGTAATGCCGGTTACATAAAATAATTAATAAGTTATAATGCTAAAGTCACCAACAAAACCCTTTTACTTTCTCATTATATAAAAAAAGGATGATTCGTACGACTGAAAAGTAACCTAAAAATGTGTCTCAGTCTAATACATATCGATCGAGAAATTTAAAGAAAACATCATAAAATGCACAAATTATGCGTCAATCGCTCAATGAATTAGACATATGTTTTTAAAAAGAATTTTTATGCATATGTGCTATTTGGAGGCATGTTTAAAGCATTAATATCGCCTAATAAAACATGACCACAATTCCATGAGCATATGCTTGGAACACAAAAATAACACTAATTATGCGTCAAACACTCAATGAATTAGACATATGTTTTTAAAATGATTTTTTATGCATATGTGCTATTTGGAGGCATGTTTAAAGCATTAATATTGCCTAATAAAACATGACCACAATTCCATGAACATATGCTTGAGAACGTAAAAATGACATTAATTTGTTTTTCGTGCCCCCCCCCCCTAAACACACACACACATAGTATGTTAGTAGGTCATCCGTCCCCGGAAGTAATCACGTCATGAAACTCATTTACCTTTTTTATGCATTTCTTTCATCTCATGAAGATTTGAGTGTAATGGGTCGTTTTTACTGGTAGATATAGATTATTAATGATTGGAGAAGCATATTGAAGATGTCTAAATGAGAACATATATGGTTTGATAAAACTGCTAACAAGTCTTTGTCCCAAATTACATGTGGTCTTAAATGGTTGGTTAAATGTGATAGTCTTTTGTAAGCACATTAGACCCACCGTAGTGGGGCGTTACTTTGGCAAAAAATTGAAAAATAGCGCCCGGAACACCAAAACGGGGGGGGGGGGGGGGGGGGGGCTATTTTCTTCAAACACCCGGGAGCGTTATATTAATAACGACGCTTGATTGCAAATGAACCATCCAATCAAATCGTGACACGTGGCGGAGGGTTGAAAAAAAAAAACGGTCGAATTTTTTTGACCGTTGCTCTTTTAATTTTTTGAACGGTAACATTTTTTTTAGATTTTATATATATATATATATATATATACACACACAATAACACAATATACACATACAACTTAAACTAAAAAACACACACACCACAACACAAACAAACCTACAACACAAACATGTTTCTATATGGTTTACCGTTTGGGGTCCCGTCTATCCCGGGTACGAGACCAAACACTACGAGGCCAAACACTACTACTCAGCTGCCACCCAATTGGGGCGAGTTTGACGCGAACAGGGCGGGTCAATTTTTTCCTCCACCAAACATGGCGGGTCAATTTTTTCCTGCACCAAACTATGTCCAAGGTTCTCAAGAGAAGCCCGAGTCCGTGCCAGAAACTCAAGTCGAGACCAACCAACCACGTCAGCCCGAGGGTTCTCAACGGGGGCGCGGGAAATGCTCGCATAAAAGGAAAGATGCTACTGTTCCTCGTCAAAAAAAGAAACAAGAACGTTGGGAAAAAGACGAAGAGTATGCTTTAGCGCGAGCCTGGCTCGACATATCGGAGGATCCCGAAGTTGGTTAGTATTTTTTTTATTTATATATAATTAATCATGTATATATATACAGTATTTTTTTTGTATTTATATATAGTATCTTTTTTTTTGTATTTATATATGTATCTATATAATGTTGGTTAGTAATTTTTTTTTTTTTGTATTTATATACTTTCTAATCGTACAATATTTTTTTGTAGCGAACTATCAACATAGCCCGTTGTTTTGGACCCGGATTCGAGAGTTGTTTTTTGGCGCGATGGGTAGAGGGGAGTATCGAGACAACGATTCGATATCGGGAAAGTGGTCAGATATAAATAATAAATGTCACTCGTTTGCGGAGGTTTACCAACGTTGTAAGGACAACAAGGGCAGTGGAGAAGGTGATGACGGTTTGTTGGCAAGAGCGTTGGACGAGATGAAAGAAACCCGTGGGCCGTTCCCGTATTTGAGGATTTGGGAGATGTTGAGAAAAGTCCTAAGTGGGCTAATGTACCGCTTATGGGGTCGGGTAGTGGGCGCAAGATCAGGAGAGGAAGAGGAGGAGGATCAGGAGGAGGACCATCAAAACGAAGCAAAACCACCTCCACGTCGCGTGATCCGGATACACCGTCATCCGATGCTCGCTTTGTGAGTTTAGATGATCCTATTGATTTGGAGGATGAGGAGGATGAGGAGGAGGAGCAGGAGGAGGAGGATATTCCAAGACCACCCGGTGGACGATCAAAAAAGGGTGGCAAGGCGGAGTCGTCTTCGACAGGAGGTGGTGCATCGAGGGAGGATTTTGAGGAAATGAATCGACGACTACAGGATATTCGCGACCTCGGCCAAAGACGTTTGGAAACTATGCACCAGAGAGTGGCCGAGAATAAAAGGTTCGTCGACATTCAAGAGGCGAGGCAAAGGGAAAAGGACATTGAGTTTTTGTCCAAATCGATCGACCACCTCGAGGAGAAGCCCTACGCCTTGCACTACTTCATAGGCAAGAAATTCTTGCAAAATATAACCTCTAGTGTGTTTCGCTTTTTTTTTATGTTGCGTTTTTTTTTTTAATTTGGTATTGTAATTTTTTTAAGTTGTTTGTTTTTTTTAATTTAATTAATATTAGTTGTGTGTTTTTAATATTATTTGTAATTTTTTTATATTTATTTGTCTTTTATTTTAATTATTTTGAGTTAAAAGATTAAAAAAATAATAAAATAAACAATCAATCATTCTGTTAATTGCATATTTTAGTGGGATGTTAGTTACCGAAAACTTTATGGCTCTATGATGTGTTTTGACTTTATATTTCCATTGTGTATTCGATTCAGATGTGTAATTAATTATTCAAGTTTGTTCAACATTCTGTTAATTGCATATTTTGGTTTCCTAAACATTCATTTGATGTGCTTCCGTTGTCTAATAAGTGCAATTGTTTATTCAAGTTTGCTAAGATTCTTAACCCCCATAGTTCGTGGTAGGTGTGTAAACGAGCCAAGTCGAGCTCGATTGGGCTCGAGCTGAGCTTAGCTCGTCATGCTTTTATGAGACTCGGCTCGTCATGCGTTTATGAGACTCAAGCTTGGCTCATCATGCTTTTATGAGGCTGGAGCTTGGCTTGATTCGAGCCTACTATTTTGAGCTCGAGCTAATTTAAAAACAATTTATAATGAGCTAAAAGCTCGGCTCGAGCTTGCTTCAATAGCTTAAATGAGCCAAAGCTTGGCTAGAGCTCGGCTCTATATTGTTATTTATATATATATATATATATATATATATATATATATTTAAATTGACAAAATTGCATACATCTATTCTATCTATCTATATAATAATTGAGGTCACTTGGGTTGAATCAATGCCTTAGAGAGGGCCTTTATGATCCAACAACTAATATGGAGCTCCAAATTATGACTATAAAAACCTTTTTCTTTTATTTTTTTTTTCATTCTCCATATCAAAACTCTCCTATTCTTCCTAATTTCTAACAAATCTTTCAATCTTTCTTCTTCACCTTGCATCATTTGTTGATTATCCACAACTGATTAAAGGTAAACATCCATACTACTCTTCTAATGTTGATTCCTATTATTATTTTGACTTTTTTTATTGTTAACATTATTAAGAACAAATCAAACCGAATGAAAATTCTTATTCTTTTACGTGGAAATCATTCTTCTTAAACACATGTTCTAATGAAACGGATTTGTGATAAATGGATTTGTGATAAACGGATTTGTGATAAACACATATTCAATCGGATTTATTATAAAGTGATAACAAAGATACTATCAATTCCTATTGTTATTTTTTTTTTTTTATTCTTTTTAAGATTTCCTAATCTAATAACCATTTGAAATCATTATGGTGTTTATCACATGTTCTAATGAAACGGATTTGTGATAAACATATATTCAATCGGATTTGTGATAAAGGGATAACAAAGATACTATAGATTCCTATTGTTACTTTTTTTATTCTTTTTAATATTTCATAATCTAATTACCATTTGAAATCATTCTTGTGTTTATCACATGTTCTAATGAAATGGATTTGTGATGAACGTATTTGTGATAAACACATATTCAATCGGATTTGTGATAAAGGGATAATAAGGATTGCGTTCAATCAGATTTATGTTAATTTTATTATTGTCATCACGATTTTTTTAGACATATATTGAATCGGATTTACTATTCGATCGGATTTAGTAATGCTATATTTTAACATTTGAAAAACAGGATTTGATCCGAAGACACAAACGCTATTATGTCTTATCATAATGGTTCTCAATTCTTCAAGGTATTGCATGACCCTTCGGCAACAGTTTTGGTATATTTGTTATTTTCATGTACATATGCCTATTTAACTTTCAAAAATGATTCTTTATTTTTTAATGTTGTTTTTAACGTGTCAATCCAGACTGTGCTGAAGGCCATGAACAAATTTCTGTTGTCTAAAAACATACATAACAGGGACGTTACAGTTACCACATACGAAGGACAATCTTGGTTGGTACGATTTTTAATGTTTTTAATGTAATTTATTTGAATTAGTATTTTTCGAATTTATGTTTAATATTATTGTAATAATTGACTGTTTTTCAAAAAAAAAATTTAATCACATTTATTTATATTACTGTTTTTCGAAATTATTTTAATATTATTGTAATATCAGACCGAATTTAATGTCATCAATTCTGAATTATTGTTATTTATTTACATTAATAATAATTAACCAAATTTAATGTCATTTAATCTGAAATTTGAATGTGAATTATTGTTATTTATTTACATTAATAAAAATTGACCGAATTTAATGTTATTTATTATTATCTTTTAATAATTGACCGAATTTATATTAATATTAATATGAATTTCAATTTACCATAAGAAGCCTCATTTATTTTTTATTATGAATGATTGATAATTAATCAATTTAACCTTCATTTATGAACGAAATAACTCTGATTTATTTTTAATATTACGATTTTAGTTTTACTATTTGTAATAATAGTATTGTTGACCGAATATATTACTAATACTAATTGACATTAATAATAATTGACCGAATTGAATGTTATTTATTATGAATTTTTAATCTCATTTATTTATATTAATATTACTACGAAATTATGTTTAAACTATCTTTATGAATTATTATTAGTCTTGCCTGCAATTAATAGGATCTATTTTGTTTTTTAATGTTATTTAGTATGAGTTTTAATGACATTAATTATAATTGACCGAATTTAGGGTTATATATTATGATTTTTAAGCTCATTTATTTATTATTGACCGAATTAAATTACAAATATATTACTAATACTAAAACTAATATTACGAATTATTATTGGTCTTGTCTGCAATTAATAGAATTTATTCATTTTTTAATGTTATTCAGTATGAGTTTTAATGACATTAATAATAATTGACCGAATTTAGTGATATATATTACGATGTTTAAGCTCATTTGTTTATTATTGACCGAATTGACCGAACTAATTACGAATATATTACTAATACTAAAACTAACATTACGATTTTTAATTTTAATCCCATGTATATCTTATTGACCGAATTAAAATTTTCTATTACTATTTTTACGAATATATTACTAATTACTAATACTAACTAATACTAATACTAATATTACGATTTTAGTTTGCTTCAATTAGAAGTTATTTCCATTGGCGAATATTGTGTCTTTAAATGGTGTTCAATCCAACACAGGCTGTTTGTTACAAAGGTTCCAACACAAGAAGTCATTGATTTTCAAGTTAAAATTACGATTTTTTATGTTTGTAATGTAATTTATTTGAATTATTGATTACGAATTTGTGGTTATTTATTAAGATTTATAATCTCATTTATTTATATTACTATGTTTACGAATTATGATTAGTCTTGATTGCAATCAATAAGATTTATTCATTTTTACTGTTATTTATTTAGATGTTTAATATTATTTATTGACATTAATAATAATTGACCGAATTTAATGTTGTTTATTAAAATTATTAATCTCATTTATTTATATTACTTTTTTCGAATTTATGTTTAATAAGATTTAATTATTTTTAATGTATTTTTAGTATGTTAGAATTAATGTTATTGACATTAATAATAATTGACCAAGTTAAATGTTATTTATTATGATTTGTTAATCTCATTTATTTATATTACTATTACTACGAAATTATGTTTAATATGTCTTTATGAAATTATGTTTAACATTATTTATATTACTGTTTGTTCGAATTATTATTGGTCTTGCCTGCAATTAATAGGATTTATTTATTTTTTAATGATATTTATTATGAGTTTTAATGACATTAATAATAGTTGACCGAATTTAATGTTATATATTGCGATTTTTAAGCTCATTTATTTATTATTGACCGAATTAATTTACGAATATATTACTAATACTAATATTGCAATTTTTAATTTTAATCTGATTTATTTATTATTGACCGAATTAAATTATGAATATATTACTAATACTAAAACTAATATTACGATATTTAATTTTATTCCCATTTATTTCTTATTAACCGAATTAAAATTTTCTATTACTGTTTTTACGAATATATTACAAATTACTAATAATTACTAATATTAACTAAAACTAATATTACGATTTTAGTTTTACTATTCGTAAAAATAGTATTGTTGACCGAATATATTACCAATTCTAATTGACAATAATAATTGACCGAATTGAATGTTATTTATTACGATTTTTAATCTCATTTATTTATATTAATGTTACTATGAAATTATGTTTAATATATTTTTATGAATTATTATTGGTCTTGCCTGCAATTAATAGGATTTATTCATTTTTAATGTTATTTATTATGAGTTTTAATGACATTAATAATAATTGATCGAATTTAATGATATATATTACGATTTTTAAGCTCATTTATTTATTATTGACCGAATTGACCCAATTAAATTACGAATATATTACTAATACTAAAACTAATATTACGATTTTTAATTTTAATCCCATTTATATCTTATTGACCGAATTAAAATTTTCTATTACTGTTTTTACGAATATATTACTAATTACTAATAATTACTAATACTAATACTAATATTACGTTCAGAAATTGTTTCACAAGTCGCTAGGTTTGTTATTTGCATATTCAACATTTATGTTTACAATATTCTTATTTTATAATTAGTTACACATTTTAAATTTTCTATACATAATTCTTTTGTAAAGGTTTACTGTGATTGGATGACCTGATTTACTTCAATCAAAAGATACTTCCATTGGCGAATACTGTGTCTTCAAATGGTGTTCAATCGAGCACAAAATGTTTGTTACTAAGGTTGCACCACAAGATGTCATTGATTTTGAAATTTAAATTATGATTTTGTTGTTATTTATGAAGAGTTTTAATGTTATTTATTATAATTTTAATGTCATTGATTTGAATGATTGATTATGATTTGGTTGTTATTTATTAAGATTTTTAATCTTATTTATTGATATTACTAATATTACGAAATTCATTTTAATATTGTTGACCGACTTTAATTTTGATATTACAACTTTCCTTTAATCAATTGTGATGAAACGATATTTTTTTAAAACATATACGACTTTCTTTCAAACATTTATTTAAATCTATTTTACAGTTTATAATTTAAATATAATCTGAAGATAACACTGTACATTTATTTTCCTACACTTTTATTATTCTTTTAATAATAAATATAATTTAAATATAATTAACAGTTTCCTAAATATATATAATGTATTCAAAATAATTTTCAATGCTATTACTAATATTACGACCTTAATGTTAATATTGTTGACCGAATCTGTATAAAAACTTTTTACGTTTTTGTTAAATTGATGGAGGTTAATTCTTTGACTATATGTCTTTGAATTTGATTGTGCTAATTTTAACCGTTGTTGACCAATTCACGTCAATTACCAATCCTTCCCATTTTTATAATTCAAAGACTTTCCTTTAATCATTTGAAATGAAACGATATTCTTTTAAACATATACGACTTTCCTTTAAACATTTATTTAAATCTATTTAACAATGTTAAATCTATTTAACAGTTTATAATTTATATATAATCCAAAGATAGGAGTGTACATTCATTTTCCTACACTTATATTATTCTTTTAATTTTAATAATAAATATAATTTAAATCTATTTAATAGTTTCCTAAAATATATAATGTATTCAAGATAATTTTCAATGCTGTTACTAATATTACGACCTTAATTTTAATATTGTTGATCAAATATTAGTAAAAACTTTTTACGTTTTTGTTAATTTGATGGAGGTCAATTTTTTGACTTTATGTTTTTGAGTTTGATTGTGTTAATTTTAAGCGTTGTTGACCAATTCACGTCAATTACCAATCCTTCTATTTTTATAATTCAAATATATAAATAAATATTCCTACTCGATCACGTCAATCGAGGCACATTATTTCCGATTTTGCAAAATTGTTCGAGACACAACAATACTATATAAACCTTAACAAATAATAAAATCATTTAATCGTCATACCAAATTTAACAACAAAATTAAATGATAATATAAATTTTCAAAATGTTACTTTTGGTACAAGTAATAATGATTACTAATGATGTCAATAATAAATTGTATATAATGGGTAAGGCAATTTGAGACGCGGATGATTTTAATGTCATTTATTTGAATGATTGATTACGATTTTGATGTTATTTATTAAGATTTTTAATCTTATTTACTGATGTTACTAATATTACGAATTTCATTTTAACATTGTTGACCGACTTTCATTTTGATATTACGACTTTCCTTTAATCATTTGTAACTAAACGATAATCATCATCTTGATTTCAATAAGTGTGCTAATTTTAAGTGTGCTAATTTTAAGATGTTAATAATAATTTGTATATAACGGGTAAGTTAATTTCAGACGTGGATTATTTTAATGTCATTGATTTGAATGATTGATTATGATTTTGATGTTATTTATTAAGATTTTTAATTGTTAAGTACTATATTTACACAGTTTAAATAATGACGTTTTTTTGGCGGCTTTTTGTAACATGTCAAAAGTTGCCTAAAGTGTGTGTACAATGGGTCCTTTTGGCTACATGTTGAAATGGGTCTGGGGTTGATCCTTTTGGTGTCTATTTTTTAATAAAATATAGGAATTTTATATTACAGCATGTGACATTGGACCCATTTTCTTATTAGTTGTTTTTTAGCTATGTAATCGGTTTGAACCATTGGAGAGATAACATGAAAATTTAAGCTACCCATTCAAGTAAGTGGGTTAAGGATTGTTTCTTGATTTACTTATCACCGTATCCATATCTTTACAACAACTATATTTTATGTAGAACACAAATATGGAATACAATGGTGGAGGTTTTCATAAATTATTGAAAATGAGCTGCACTCCGAGGATCGTGATGACAATGATAACAACTTCGAAGGTGAAAAATCAGCTATCAATGAGTAAGAGTTGGAAGATTTTGATTGAAGTAATGAAAATGGACCATTGGTTGAAGTTCGTTAAGCCCCAACTAAATGATAAGTGTTCTATGCTTAAGCTTAGTTATGATTATAATATAGATATTACCCTTACCCAAATGATGTAATGTGTGATATTGGTTGAAGTTCGTTAAGCCCCAACTAAATGATAAGTGTTCTATGCTTAAGCTTAGTTATGATTAGAATATAGATATTACCCAAATGATGTAATGTGTGATATTGTGATAGTATGCTATGTAGTTTGCAGTTGTCAAATTAAACTTTACTTACTCGATATATCCATCATTTCGTTACATTAAACTGTTAGATGACATTTTGCATTTAACATCAAAAATCATACATATTGCATTATCAAACATTTAGTAACCAAAACAAATCGTATAATACAATTATTATTTTCCTACTTTTTTTTTCATTTTACTTTCGGGTGAACCGTGGGTCCCCACGGGACTCTAACCTAGTAGAAAATATAATAGGAAGTTTGCTTTGGCTCGTTTAAGCTCGCGAGCCTATACGGGTTTTACGACTATATTATTTGTGTTTGCAATAATGTTAAAGCTATAGCATATGAGAAATTAATACACATTTCATTGAAGACTGTCCTAAGTTGAATACTAGTGGCACTTCTCTAGATCCTTTTTCAAGTTTAATATTGGCAGGATGGGGTATATATTCAAAGAAAAAGGAGAGATGTATGGCAGGAGTGTTTTTAGAAGGCACTGTCCCTTTTTCCCCACTAACCACAGTTCATGTGTTCTCTACATATGACGGCATAAAACAAATACCTCGAATGGAATGGTAATAAGTGCATGCTTTATTGCTTTATGCATGTGAATTGTGAAATGTGTGAATTGTAAAATATGAATGAGCTGTTTGTTGGAAAGGAATAAGAATAGGAATCAGGAGCATATAGCACTTTGTTTGCTGACTTGCTCTCTATATATCGTCTATAATTAGTGCACAAGACTCACTACTAGAAAAAACACCTATAATGACACACTTTTTATGACACACAGTTATTTATGACACGCAAAAGCGTGTGTCATTAGAAAAATGTCATGGATTTTGAATTCTGGTTAATTAATGACAAGCATTTTTGCGTGTCAAAAGTTTAATGTCAAGAAATTGAAAACACGACGGTATAAGATATTGCGTGTCATTGTTTGTGTCATCAAAATTTACTCAAATTCTAAATTCCCTCCCATCTCGCCCCTTCTCTCTACTATAAAACCCCCTTATCTTCTTCCCTTCATTTTTTTTTACAAAAACCCTAGCCTCAGTTCAAACCCCCCTCTCTCTCTAAACACACACACACTCTCTCTCTAAAGCACCACCATCACAACAAGTAGGGTTTCAGTTTCACCAACCATTTGCATCTGGAAAGTTTGAATATTTTTGAGCCGTTGGGTCAACTGGAGACGTCGTCGGAGATGGAGAAGAAAGAGGAGAAGGAGGCGAAGAAGGGTGGTGGGGAGTTGTTGTTCTGTGGGACGACGGCATGGGACACCATTGGTCGCCGAAAAGGGTTGCTGGATAATAACTTGGTTTCTCCGACCAGACTCTGGCCACTTGTTGGTGTTGATATTCGCTTTCTTGCTTCTGGCTATGGTGAGTGTTGTTTAATAATACGTCGTCGTTTTGTCCTTTGATTTTTTTTTGTTGAGGTTGGTGTTATTTGTTTGGAATGAGTTAGTGCAGTGTCTTGTCATTATGTTCTGAATGGTGTTTTTTTAAGGTGTTGATGTTTTGGGTTTGGAATGATTTTGGGTAGCGTCTCGTTACTACGTTCTAAGGTGATTATTTATTTTTTTTGTTTTAAGGTGGTTATGGGTTTGGAATTAATTTGTGTAGCATCTTCTCATGATGTTCTGAAAGATTTTTATATATTGTCGTGGTGAAAGAGATCGGGTTAGGTTTGTTATGTTGGATTGAGGGCAATGTAGTAGAAGGCGTTAGGCGGGCGGTGAGGTCCATCCTAGAGACTAGGCGATATTAGGCGGAATTAGGCCTAGATCTCCGCCTAGGGGCTTATTCCTATATTAGTCACCGCCTAGCGCCTAGGCCGATTTTTACAACACTGATTGAGTGGTTCTCGTATGTTTGATTTTGTTGCTGGCTATACCTAAATGTTTTAGGGGTTTGGTGTTTTAATTTATCAGTTGTTTGCTAATAATATTGATTGTTTGATTTTGATATGTTAACCTTAACTTTGTGGAAAATTTGGGAATGAATCTTCAACTTTTGATTACGATTGTTCTACTAGCACACGCTAATATTTTGATTCTATGCATAGTTCATTAGAAATGTTTCACTAATAAAAGATTATATTTTTTTTCCTCAAGGATCGTATCTGTTGACTAATGGTTTTTGTTGAACTAGTGAAACAGAGTATTTAGTTTTTGTTGATTTGTTTCTTGATTGATTTTATAAAAATTGAAATATTTGATGTGGGATGTGTTGAAGGTATGATAATTGAGGCATCAGCATCATCTATTTGGTACAATTTAAGAGTGCAACATCCATGCATAGAAGTGTACAAATTCTTGATTATGATTTAGCACTTCTGTTTTAGCCTATGCTTATGCTTAGAATCACTCTTGGTATGGCTCTTAGTGTTGTTTTCCCCTATTGGCTCATTACTGTCCTTGCCATCCTCCTTTTTTCAGGCAAGGTTTATCTTTAATCGTTGTTAGAGTCTCCAATGGACAGGTGGGTGACGTATCGAAAAGGTAAATTCCAATGTGTGTTATATTGGTTAATTAGAGATAGGAAATTGGACGGGGTGGGTAACGGGTCAGACGGTTAATTTTCAGTGTTTGTTATATTCGTCAAGTAGAGATAGAAAAATTCTAGCCACCCTTGTTTTCTTGAAACTAAAAGCATCACGAGCCTTAACCTTTCATGTTTCATCTTATTAAAAAATACCCAGAATACGTGAGGCGCGCGCCTCAGGCAGAAAAGCGCCTGAAATTTGACAAAAAAGCACCCGAGGCGCGCGCCTTTGGGAAAAAGGATAGGCGCAAAGCCATAAGGCGCCCTAGGCTGCGCCTTCGTGCTCTTGCCTGGATTGAGTAGTTCAGCTTACAACATGATTGGTTATCCATCTGGGCAAAGGTCATCTGCACTGCTTAAGCACAATTTTCGTTACTTTTGACTAGAAAATCTTTTTTTTAAACCGTAACTTGCACATGTTGTTACATGACTGCTTGTTGCTCAAATATTAAAAGGCTGGAAAAAGGACACATATGTTATTAACTTATCATGTAGAATTAGCAGCTCTCCCTAATAAAATACTTGTCTTTTTAATTGTTCAGTTATGAAAGCTTTGATGTGAGACCTGAGAACACTGGCGCAACAGTGGTATGTTCCATATGTATATTTTATTATTATCTTCTTTTTATGGGTTTGAGAAAATTAATAGTGACCAATTCATACGTGCATGATTAGAGAAACTCATTGCTCCTCCGTGCCCAACAATATTTGTGGCTAATTTGGGACCCGCTTGTACAGAACAAGAGCTTATAACTCAAGTATTTTCAAGGTTTGGGAACATTTTATTTGTTGGCTTTTTTATTTTATTTTTTATTTTTAAATTTAAGGATGAAACTTGGCATAACTTTCTTGTTTGTTACTACAACCGTACCTAGTCTAATCCCACCCATAGTCAAGCCTTATCTTGTTTGTTACTGTCATTGTTCTGCAGATGCCGTGGATTTTTGAAATTAAAGATTCATAGTACATATGGGACACATATAAAGGATACATATAAAGAGGAGAATGTTGAAGTGAAAGTTGACCGCAAACCCAAATCCCAACATAATATTGAGCCAGCAAGTAGAGTGGTTGTAGATCGTTTATTAAACAGAAATGGCAAGGACATCATCTTATTGCCTTACAACCCCGGGTATGATAGATCTTATCTTAGTGCATTTTCATTTTAGTGCATTTTCATTTTTTGTTTTTTGTAGAAACCATTGGGTGTTGGCTGTGCTTGACATGAAAGGAGCCACTTGTTACTATCTTGATTCTTTATGCCCGGGGAGTGTCTTCGAGCCGTTAAGGCAAATTATTGATACGTAAGTAAATGCCGTATATGATGGCTTTGAAAAAAAATACTTTATTGGAAGTTACGTTTGAATATGCTTTAAGATATAATTTATTTTTAATAGGGCCACGACCGTGTATAGTGCTCAGACTAGTACCGGCAAGAGGTTTAAACTGAGATGGGTCAACACCAAGGTGAGCACTTAATTATCCTAACTATTTATTTGGACTGATCTGAATATAGATGCGCGCATATAGATGCTCCTAACTAGCGCTGCAGGATTAGGGAAGCTTAATCCATATAATTCTTTTAATGTGTAGTGTCCGTGTCAGCCGGGGATCACAGAGTGTGGTTATTATGTAATGAAATTCATGAAGGAGATCGTTACAGACGGACTTGGAATATTGGACAATGTAAGTTGATCGAGTCAAATTCTAGTCACTTTTGTTTTCTTGAAACTAAAACCATCGCGAACCCTTAACTTTTCATCTTATTAATTTAATTGTATCTCAGGTTGGGGGAGGAGTGGAGGCTTACTCGGATGCGGATATTGATTATGTTCGTGAAGAATGGTCGGGTTATGCCTCGACCTTCATTTTCAAGTTATGATCCGTATGTTTAGGCTTACTCATCGACTAATGTAATGTATTGATACAATGTTTTTGTAACCCTTTGTGGTAGAATTCGACATAATTGTAATGGGTTTTTTGGTGGTATAATATATGCAGCTTTATTATTAAATTTATTGTTTTTGTAATTATAAATAAAAAATAATTCCAGGATATTATTTGTTTTGCAGGGAAAAAAAATTAGATAAAAAAACATGACACGCAAAATGACTGTCATAAAGGTGTGTCATAAATTCATGTGTGTCATAAATGCTGTAAAAAAATTCGTAAATGAGTGTCAAGAATGTTTGTCATTAAAGAGTGTGTCATAAATGCGTGTAAAAAAACATGTCATAAAGGAGTGTCATAAACGCGTGTCATTAAAAGATGACACGCGCCTGCATGTCATAAACTTTTCTTGACATGTTCTTCCTTGACACTTTTTTGTGTGTCATAAACACCCTTTTATGACGCGCAATGCGCGTCAAGAAAGGGGTATTTTTCTAGTAGTGACTGCAAAGAACAATATACACAATTACCACTACATCTTTCTTTGTACAGACTTCTCGTTCCATCAATTTCTTGGGCTGATCATGGTATGCAAATCCCTCTTTATGTTTAATCCGCTCTTGTTTTTCTAAATTTTGAAACCGGTCTCATGCTGATATTTGAATGTTGCAGGAGGGTAGTATAGAATTGGGACCATGGGGAGGAAATGGAGGATATGAATGGGATGATGGAGTACACAGTGGAGTTAGAGATATAACTCTCGTATACGGCAGTTGCATCGACTCAATCCAAGTAACATATGATAACAACGGAAGACCTTTTCTAGAGGAAAAACATGGCGGCATTGGTGGAACCAAGTATGCTCAGGTACATACATTTTCACTAAATATCCATGTACTTAAATTATATTCAGAACCTAATACATGTAATTTCTTATGTATTATGTTCAGATAAAGCTGCAATTTCCTGAGGAGGTCTTGGTAAGTATTAGTGGGCACTATTGCCCGTCGTCTATGGCGGCAGCCCTGTGATTCGGTCACTCACTTTCAAGAGCAACAAAAGGACATTTGGGCCATTCGGGGTTGAAGAAGGAACACCCTTTAACTTCTACACAAATGGGGGCCATATTGTAGGGTTTAACGGAAGAAGCGGGTGGTACCTGGATTCACTCGGATTCTACTTATCAAGCCATAAACCAAACCTCTTACACAGATTCCAAAACATGTATAAAGGATTCAACCCTCTTCCCATCAAAGATAGCGCTAACAAAACCAAAGGCTCAAAAGGTCATTGGTGGCGCAAATAAGTATCCCTACAGTACGTTATTGTAGCGATTTTTAAAAAGATATTGACCCTAAATATAGGAATCATTTGTAATTGACTGCAGGATATGCAGTCAGAATTCATCTACTATTTCATTACTAACCAATAAACAAGTTCAATGCCTAATAAAATGATGTTGACATTACCAAACAAGCATTGATTCATAATAATATATCCAAAGTACTAGTTTCAAGCAAGCAGTAAAGAAGAGCATACCACAAACATAATTCAGTCAAATTTACATATCCAATCAGGAAAATCAGTTACTCACGCGCTTTAAGCTTCGCTAGGCACCTAGTGAGGTCATCCTCAACCTACTCCGTATTCTTATTCGCCACGGCATGGCCAGCAGGCTGCGGCAAGCCAACCGACACCGCAAGCCCGTAATCATCCGCCACTTGCTGCATCAAGCTATTAACCTCACCTTCCGGAGTGGAAAGCGAAGTACTCCCCGCCATCGAACTCTCCATAAACTCAGCCTGCACCTCCATATTCACAAACTGCTGTTCAAACTTATCCATCGTTTCAGATATCGGTCGTGTTACCGTATGCGAGTATACGCAGTGCCAAGGTACACTTTTGAATAGCGGCAAATCCCATCACCCCCCCCCCCTCGCATCCGCTTTTTGCTGAAAGTAAGGAAACGCGTTTTCCAAGCCTCCGGTAATACGTAGAAATAAACGTTTACTCATCCGGAAACGACGCCTAAAAATCTTTGGGTCGGGGTAAGTCGGGTTTTCATCAAAGTAATCCTTCATCAAACGAGCATTTGCCGATTCACGATCTCGTTCTTAATATTGTCTAGACACTTTTGGACGTGTAGGTGCACTAGTTTGTTCCATATATCTCGCCACAAGCATACACGCACTCGTAACCGCATCTTGCTCCCACTCTTCGTCTGTCGACTCACCCTCATCACCTAGAAAGCCTTTGTAATATTGCTTGGCAACAGATGATGACACGGGGGAACTAATTTTTTTAAAATAATGTGGTGTGTTTTTGTTGGATGGTTGAATGGTTTGTGTTGTAGTATATGGTTTGTATATATAATATAAATTGTTAATTAAAATAATAAATTATTTTACCGTTCAAAATATTTGACCGTTGCACAAATATAGCCGTTCAACAAGATGACTTGTCGAGATGTTATTGGTTGTTTGTATTTATGGTCCAGCATTAAAATTAAAACGCCCCCGCCTTCTTTTGATGTTTAGCGCCCCGGCGTAGTGTGTGGTGTGCCGGGCGCTAAAATCATTTTCGCGCCGACATTAACGCTCGACTACGAACACTCTTATAATACTTTGTTCATCACATACAATATGTATATTCATTACTAGTTTACTACCATAATATAAAACATATGGTTTTTTTTTATACAAATGTGACCATATTATAACTGGATCAATATTAAAGCTAGCATATTAATTAGAAGTAAATCTACTTTTCATTTGAAGAGTTTCCACGGTCTAAAGTTGAATATCGGTGGCCCTTGTCTATATCCTTTTTTCAAGTTCAATATTGGCCCTTGGCAGGATGGTATATATTTTAAAAGGCATTGTCCCTTTGTTTCCCCCACAAACTACAGTTGATGTTCAGCCGTTCAGATTGGGGTTGGTGGCCCAATGGTAGAAGCAAAGCTTCTAGGTAAACTTAAGGGGGAGGTCATGGGTTCAAGTCCCATAAGGAGAAGAAATTTGCCGTTCAAAAAAAAAAAAAATGTTCAGCCGTTCAGGTGCTCTCTACATACACGGGCATAAAACAAAGACCTAGAATGAAATGGGAATAGGGGCATGCTTTATGCATGTGAAACGTGTGAAATGTGAATGAGCTCTCTGTTGAAATGGAATCAGAATGAGAATCAAGAGCTTAGCACTTTGTTTGCACTATATATGTAGTCAATAATTAGTGTGCAAGACTACAAGATCATTATACACAACTACCACTACATATTTCTTTGTAGAGACTTCATTTTCAGGCAATTTTTTGTGCTCATCATGGTATGGGAATCCCTTATTATGGTTAATCCCTCTTATTTTTATATATACTGAAAATGGTCTCACTCATACATATTTTTTTCTATTATAATTTCTGCTATAATCTAATACATTGAAATTGTTGGATCAGTTTGCTCTTTTTGCTAAGTAAGAACTTGCTATCTTGACACTTAAGTGTTTAGCAAGTCCTTGTAAATCAGATTATAAGCACAGCGGAATGTTATAAGTTAAAGCAACACTTTTTACACTAAGGCAGAGTTATAACTCCCCCTTGATGTTTGAAACTAATAAATGACAAAGTATTTATTATGAATCTAAGTTGTAAATGAGAATTAGATACTTAGAGAGATTCACAATAAATACAGAAATGGAATATAACAATGAGAGTGTTTGAAGGATTTTTCTGTTGAAAATCAATGTCTAAAATAGAAGGTTGAAGCCTCCTATTTATAGACGATTACATGCATGTATCTTGCCTAAAAAGCAAGCACAGAAACTACAGTGACAAGTTGCACAAGTTGCAACATTGAAAGAAACAAATACAGCTAAAAGTAATATTAAACAACAAACTACTGATGCAAAAAGGCGGTGGGAAATATCTTTTGCTAAGTGCTGATGAAGGACAACTACTGAAGAGTAGTTTTGTCTTCAGTACTTCTGAAGTGAACTTGTCTGGTTTGGACTTCAGAACTTCTGCAACTTCAGCACTTCTCATATCTTCTAATCAGCAGTTTCTTGTCTTCTCTTCAGTACTTCTATACTTAGCCAAAATGACAGAAGTGAATTAGACTAAGGTTTACAAAAGTGGTTTCACCAATCCTCTTTGTCCTAACAATCTCCCCCTGGATTGATGAAGCCAAAACCTTACTAATTCCTTATGTGTTTCTTCTGTCTTGAACAATCTTCCATATTTCTTTGTACATGGTGTTCTTGAGCTGGTTGTACTGACCATCAGATAGAGATCCTCTCTGTGGTTCTAGATGTTGAATTGTGAGCAGGTCTTGTGTTGACAGTTTCTTCAGATCACTGATCTTCTTGTAAGCCCTGCTTGAGAGGTCTCTTCTTGTCAACAGTACTGAGTTGTTATCAGTAAGTGACCATCTGATGATAGGGATCTTTGACTTGTTAAAGTCAGAAGAATAGGGAACCAGACTTGTCCCTTGGGTTGATGGTCCTGAGTGCTGGATGTCTTCAGTTTCAGATAGCCTCAGGTGGGATTCTCTTCCTTGTTGTTGTTGCATATCAGGCATCTGAACAGTTGGGAGATGGTGTTCAGTCACTACTCTGGTATGCATCTTTTCTTTGATGGTCTTTTGTATTTGATAAGCAAAAGTGGAAGGATCCCTGAATTGTGTTAACAGAGGTTTCTCCTCAATGTCAAAATCTGAATGGACTATTGAACTTCCTTCAAGTAGTACCATTTTGAAATCAGTTTTGACATTGTCCTCTGCCTTCTTCTTCTGAGTAGCAGATCTTCTAGATGCACCAGAAGTTCTAACTACTGATCTTGAAGGATCAGCAGTTTGAAACTTCTCAGGATTTGCAGCCTTGGCAGCCAAGTATTTTCTATATGTATCCATTAGTCTTTCTTCTTTCCATCTGGATACAGAGGCTTTTGAACCATATCCTTCTGCTACTAGCTCTTCTATTATCTGGGCTCTCTTGGCCTTTCCATCTTTGCTTGTGGCCATTTTGTCTGCAAGCAGTTGTGCTCTTCTTGTCAGCTCTTGCATAGAGAGTCCTTTGAGTGTAAAGGCTTTAGTCTTGCTGTTCTTGGTAATATAAGACACCAGTTGTTGTCTTTTATCCTGTTCAGCAATCTCATCAAGGCTAGCCTGCCTTTGTAGTTCAGCTGCATAAGCCTGAAGTTTTTCTTCATGGCTTAAATCCAAATCATCCCTTTCTTCCAGAGATTTCCAAATCTGATCTTCTCTGGCCTTTTTGTTGGCTGCAATTAAGCTCTTCTCTAATAGTTCAGCTGATTGAGAGATAGGAGAAGGGTTTAATACAGTCATTGTTGTAACAGATGTAGGCCTGATGGGATCAGATGTTGGTTGAATGGGAGCAGTGGTTCTGGAAGGTTCAGTTGTTTGAGGTTGGGAAGTGTTAACTTCTGATGTGCTGACAACTGCTGATGGTTTGTCAGCTACTGAAGGATTGTCTTCAGTACTTTCTGATTCTTCATCAGAAGTTTGGTCATCAGAAGTTTCTTCATTATGCCTTAGGGATTCTTCAGATGTTTGGGTCTCATCTTCTTTTTCAGCAGCTTCAATTTCTTCAATTGAGACACCAAACTGTTTGGCCAATTTTTCTTTCCTGGCCTGATCTTTCTGATCTCTTTCAAGGAGTGCCACTCTTGCCTTTATCCTGGCTTGGAATGACTCCTTAGGTTCCCTGATCTTCTCCCCCTTTTTGGATTCATCAATTTTAACCCTTGAAGCAGAGGGTTGGGAGAATTGTCCTTGAAGATGAGCAATCTGCTGGCTGTTGAAGTCTATTTTGTTGGACAGATCGTTCATCTTGGTCTTGATCACTCCAAATTGGTTCTTGATGGACAGCTCCAAGTCAGCTGTATATGTTTGGAAGTGATTTCTGATGAGTGTATTCATCATGTGGTACAGGGGACCCTCTGGGCTGCATAGCTGGTTCAGGTCTATGCTTGTTTGCCCAGGGAATTGGGTAGGCATTTGCTGTGAAGGGGGTGTTTTTGGGAGATCCTCATGTTGTACAGAGGATGCCACTCTAGGGGTTTTAGGGATTGAGTGGGCTTTAACCTGTGCAGAGGTGACTGGCTTCTTGAGCCTGGATACCTTTGCAACAGGACCTTCAGAAAGTGCCGTCAATTCAGTAGTTGGAGTTTGTGAAACATCATCCAAACTAATGGAATCATCTGAATCCCTGATGTTGCCCTCAGTGAGGACTGTCTCAGTTAAATCATGAGCTGAGCCCAACTCAGTTCTCTCATGAACCTCTTTTTCTTGGTACTGAGGATTTCCTACTTCAGGCATTAAGCCTTCATCAGTAGTTGCCACATCTGAGGTCTTAGCTATGTTACTTCTGTCCTCAGATCCACCACTGGGTGGTAACTGAGTAGTAGCAGCCTCAGATGCCCCAAGAGTCTCTAAAATTGGGCTTAAAGACTCTGGTCCACCCTCATCTCTTGGGATAGGGCTAGTGATGTCCACATCCATGTCTGATGTAGTAGTTATGTCCCCTGTTTGTTGTGGTTGATGGGGACTGACATGATCAGATGGGACATTCTCTTTTAGCCCAGAGAGAAGTTTGGCAATTTCTATTGCCTCTTGTTCAGAAATTTGTGGGGTTGGTTCAGTAGTTTGGGCAATAGGTTGTTGTTCAGCAGTTTCAAAAGAAGAGTGTGTTTGATATGTTTTTCTAAGTCTTTTTCTTTTGAATTGAACAGATATGGGTGCTCTTGGTGGGGTTTGAGATGGATGAGACTGAGAGGGTGTTTCAGTCTCATCTATTTGAAGAGCAGAATGCTCATGAGCATGTTCAGGCATCTCAACCTCCTGAACAGCTTTTCTTTTGGGTTGGTGGGGTGCAGTTTTTGTTGGCTTGGGCTTTTTGGCTTTTGGTGGTGTGAGTTTGGAAGATGTGGGCTTCAGGGGGACTTGTTGTTGTTCTCCCTGATCATCTTCTGGCCAGGCAGCCGGTTTGTTAAGTCTTGAGTATGCTTGTGATGTTAAAGGGTTTAAAGTTGAAATTTTTCCCACAAGCACCTCATTACCCAGTTCCCCTATTATGCATTGCATAATGAACCTTGGGTACAACAAAAACTTTTTCTTGGTATTATTGTGATGTAACACCAACTCATTGAAAAATAGTTTTGATGCCCTGAATTTAGTTTCATTCACAATGGAATGAAATATTGGTTGAAAAGTGGAGGGCATCTGGTCATAAGACCCTGTTTTTGGACTCAAACACATAATAATATAATGAAACAAAAGTTTGTATTTTGGTTCAAAATATTTTTTAAATATTGTAGCATGGGAGAGAGTACCTTGATAACCACACTCAGTCATGGTTAGATGAATATCAGTGTTAGCAACATGGTCAGGGGCAGTTACATCATCCAGACCCAGTCTTGTTGCTAGTGTGGCCGGTGTGATGGTCAGTTGTTTCCCTTTTATCTTTGAGTTGAGGGAAATGACCTCACCACCCATTGTAACCGTCTCAGCATTTGCCCAGAACTCATTCAGAGTTTCAGTGTGAATTGGTGGGTTTATTGTGAGAGCAGTAAAGTATTGGGATTTGACGACAAGATCAATGATCTCATCGTATTGGGACCAGCCTTCTTGTTTTTCAAGAAAGGCTCTTTGATTGTGTCCCTGTTTTAGAACTAGAGCCATGTGGTTTGGGTTTTGATCGAACAGTGGATTTTACAGGTATAGGTTGAGAGAGTTTTGAGAGAGAAGGAGGGATCTTTTTGAGTTTGAAAGGATAAGTGTGTAGAAAAGGTATTTATTAGAAGTTTTAACCGCTTGAATCTTCTTTATTAGAAGTTTTAAAACCGCCTTTGGTTAAAAATCTCTTTATCAGAGGTTTTAAACTGATTAGGTCAAACCTCTGATGATGGGAAAAGTCAAATTTGCCCTTTTGACTTAAACTGCTGATGAAGGATTACTTCATCAGTAGTTCCCATTTTCTCTTCAGCAGTTTTAACATCTGATGAGAAATGTTTTTATAAATACTTTATTCATAACTTCTGAAGGTTATTTTATCAGAAGTTACACACTTTTTCAGAAAGTTATCCCATACTGATGATTTTTGTTCATCAGTAGTTTCTCTCATACTGATTTTTGTTTAATCAGTAGTTTGTTTTTCAGAAGTTTTGTTGCAGACTTTTGTCATTTGTAAGTGGAAACCAGAAAAAAGATGGAAAAGGTTAACTTGAAATCCACCAAGGTAAACAGGATGGAATCAAGGATGGAAAAAGGAAAAAGAAAATTTTGATGTTTTATGCATAACAGTAGTGATTGATGTAGAAGTTTGATGTAGAGTTGGGTAGAATCAAGTGTTAACTTGGATTCTAACTGATATGCATAAAAATAAAAATAAAAATAAAATAAAAATAAAGTAAACACTTACAAATTTAGCATTCCAAGCATGGATACTAACTTCTGAAATGTTGATGTGTCAAGGGGCTTAGTGAAGATGTCAGCTATTTGATTAGCTGTTGCTACATGCTTCACCTCAATCTTGCCTTTTTCATAGCAATCTCTTATGAAATGGTACCTGATCTCAATATGTTTGGTTTTTGAGAACTGTACCGGATTTTGAATGATGCTAATGGCAGATTTGCTGTCTACAAACAAAGGTGTCTTGGTCTCTTTGATTCCATAATCAAGAAGTTGATATTGGAGCCATTGTATCTGTGATGTACAACTTGCAGCTGCAATGTATTCAGCTTCAGCAGTTGAAGTTGCAACAGATGTTTGCTTCTTTGATTGCCATGACACTAGACAGTTACCCAGGAATTGACAACCACCAGATGTTGACTTTCTTGTCATCTTACACCCTGCATAGTCACTATCTGAAAAAGCTGATAACTTGGTATTGCTTGAAGCAGGATACCAAATTCCCAGTGTTGGAGTTCCTTTCAGATATCTAAAAATTCTTTTGACTGCAATAAGGTGTGATTCCCTTGGTGCTGATTGATATCTAGCACAGACACATGTTGAGAACATAATATCTGGTCTAGAAGCAGTTAAGTATAAAAGGGAACCTATCATGCATCTGTACATGGTTTGATCAACCTGTTTTCCTTGATCATCAGGTTCAACTTGTGTGATTGGTGTCATGGGAGTGGAACATGATTTACAGTCATTTAAAGAAAATTTGTTCAATAATTCTTTAACATATTTTGATTGATGTATAAAAGTTCCATTTGTTTGTTGTTTGATCTGCAGTCCTAGAAAGTACTGCAGTTCTCCCATGGTACTCATCTCAAATTTTGATTGCATGAGTTTCTTAAAATCATCACACAATTTTGTGTTTGTTGAACCAAAGATGATATCATCAACATAAATTTGAACAAGTAAGACATGATTTCCAACATGTTTAATGAAAAGTGTTTTATCAATGGCACCTCTTGTAAAGTTATTTTTGAGTAAAAAGGTGGAGAGTGTATCATACCAGGCTCTTGGAGCCTGTTTGAGCCCATAAAGAGCTTTGTCCAGTCTGTACACCCACTCAGGATGAGAAGGATCCTCAAACCCAGGTGGCTGACAGACATACACCTCCTCTTTGATTTTTCCATACAAAAATGCACTTTTCACATCCATTTGATAAACTTTAATTTTGTTGGAAATGGCATAGGCCAGAAATAACCTGATGGCCTCAAGCCTTGCAACTGGAGCAAAGGTTTCATCATAGTCAATTCCCTCTTCTTGAGAGTACCCTTGAACTACCAGTCTTGCCTTGTTCTTGATTATCATACCAGCTTCATCTTGTTTGTTCCTGAAAACCCATCTTGTACCAATTGGTTGCTTGTTTTGAGGTAAGGGACAGATTTCCCAGACCTGTTGCTTGTTGAACTGAAGTAGTTCATCTTGCATAGCTTGCACCCAATTATTGTCTTTGAGGGCTTCCTGGTACTTCTTTGGTTCCAACTGTGAAATAAAGGCTGAGAATAGGCAAAAGTTGGAGAGCTGGTTTCTGGTCAGAACACCTGTAGCTATATCACCCATGATTTGATCAAGTGGATGATCTCTGTGTTCAATCAGTTGTTGTAAACCACTGACAGGTGTAGGTGGCTCTTGTTCTTCAAACAAACTACTGAGGTCTATGATATCTGGTTCAGCAGTTGCAGCTTCTTCAGTAGTTGCAGGTGCTGAAGCAGATGTTTGAGTTTGGCCTTCAGTATTTGTTTGATCAGAAGTTTGAAAAACTTCTGATGGTGTTGTAGTTGACTTAATGACTGTTTGAGGAGTCCATGGTGTAGGATCCTCATCTTCAAACCTTTGATCACCATAATAAGTAGGTTTGGAAGAAGTAACAGCCTTTTCAGGTCCAAAGTGAAAGTTGTCAAGGTCAAAGAGTTCAGCAGGATGTGCTGGAATAAGAGTGTGTTTTGACTCATTGAACTTGACATTCAATGTTTCTTCTACTATCCTGGTGTGAGAATTAAAAACCTTGTAGGCTTTTCTAGTTGAAGAGTAACCAAGAAAGTAACCTGAGTCAACTTTGGCAGCAAACTTTGAAATAGATTCCTTGATGTTCAAGATGAAACATTGACACCCAAAAGCCCTGAAAAAGGAGATAAGGGGCTTCATGCCATGAAGAACTTCATAGGCAGTCTTGGAATGTCTCTTGACCACAAGAACTCTATTCTGAACATAACATGCTGTGTTAACTGCTTCTGCCCAAAAGTACAATGGCAGTCCAGAATCAGCTAACATTGTTCTTGCTCCTTCTATCAATGTTCTGTTCTTCCTTTCTACTACACCATTTTGTTCAGGAGTTCTGGGAACACTGTATTGTCTAATAATCCCTTTAGACAAACAGAATTCATCCAGAGTTTTGTTCCTGAACTCTGTCCCATTGTCACTTCTAATGGTTTTGACAGATAGAGAATATTGTTTCTCTACTTGTAGAATGAAGAACTTGATGATTTCAGCAGCCTCATCCTTGGAAAATAAGAAGAATACCTATGTGAATCTTGAGTAGTCATCAATGATGACTAAGCAGTACTTCTTTTTACCAAGGCTCATAATCTTGACAGGTCCAAATAAGTCCATATGGAGTAGTTGAAGACATGCAGTTGTTTTTTATTCTTCAATAGACTTATAGGAGGACTTATGCTGTTTTCCCTTTAAACAGGATACACAGTGTTCTTGACACTGGTATACTTTCAAAGGTAGACCTCTGACCAAGCCCATTTTTGTGACTTTATTTATGGTTTTAAAGTTCACATGGCCAAGTCTCCTGTGCCAGAGATCTGTTTCTGAAGTTGATGCCCTTGAGAAGAAACAGGCAGTGTTGTTCAATACTTTGTCTTTTTCAATGTCCACTGCATAGACATTGCCACATCTTTTGGCAATCAGCAAAGTATGATCTTCTATAATCTTCTCAATCAACTTCTGGCCTTCTGGTGAGATGATCTTGCAAGCTGTCTTTGTGAAAAAGGAAGAATATCCTTTATCACACATTTGTGACACACTCAGCAAGTTGTATTCAAGGTTTTCCACCAGATTGACCTTGTCAAACTGTATTTTGCCAGAGGAGACATTGCCATGTCCTAGCACATATCCCTTAGCATTGTTCCCAAAGGATACAGATCCTTCTCTTTGGCTGATAAAGTTGTTTATCAGGTATCTGCATCCAGTCATGTGCATAGAGCCTCCACTATCAACATACCAAATGCTGTTTAAGCCCCTGGAAACTCTCTGCACATAAAAGCAAATTAGTTAGATTTGGAAACCCAAGCCTGTTTGGCTTTGGGTTTGCTCTTGAGAACAGTTACAGTTTGTTCTTGACCAGGTTGAGAAATCCATGTCTTTTGGCAATGGATTTTTCATTAAGAACCATGGTGGTATCCTTTTTAGGACCACCATCAACCTTGGTCATCAGTAGTTCTACCATGTTCTTTAGATTTTGAATCTCAGCAGTTTGTGAAACTGCTGATGATTCTGGTCTAACTACTGACAAGGAATTTTGAGAAAAAGATTTTGGTTGAGATTTTATCTTTTTCTGAGAAAAGGTGTTTTCAGGTTGTTGTTTCTTGGGTTTAAAGACTTTTTCATAATCATTTCTGATTTGATTTCCCACAACCTGTTGTTTAAATTTTTGATTGAACTGAATTCCTTTTCTGTATCTACAAAATTCAGTTTTGTGGTTGAACAGGCCACAAATTTCACATTCTTTTGCCTTTTGTTTTTGATCTGAAGGCAAATTTCTGACAGTTGTGAAAAGATTTTGCTCATCAGTAGTTTTCAGGGTCTCAACTCCTGAAGTAGATGAAACTACTGATGGCTTGTTGTCAGTTTTTGTAAATACTTCTGAAGTACTTTCTTTAAAAATGCCAGGATTTCTGTTTAGAAAGTTTTCATGGAAAGATGTGCATTCTTTCCCTTCAGAAGTTTCATTTGAAACAATTCTTCTCCCATCTTCAGTAGTTTTGGGAGAAAAATCTGTTGGTGTTTCAACATGATGGTATCCTATGCCAAACTTAACATTTGAAGCACTTTGTTTGTTTAGCAATAGTTGATACCCCCTACAAGATTCCACCCATTTTTCACAAGTGATCCTGGTGTCAGCAAGCTCTTGTCTGACATCTCCCAGGTCATTTAGCATCATTTTGATTTGTGCTTGGGTTTCAATAGCAGAGTCAGTTAATTTAGAAACCTCTTTTGTTTTAGCACACAGTTTTCTTTCTAAATCACATTTTATCTGTGTGTATTTTCTTTCTAAATCATTGGCTTTGCCTTGTAGGTGCAGGTTTGTCTCTCTTATGAGAGCAAAAGTTTCTTTGCAAGAGTTTGAGCAAAGTTTTGTCAAAGATTCTTTTGATACCTGAGACAATGCAGATTTTGAGGTACAGCCTTCAAATGCCATTAAGGCAAAGTTCTTTCTGCCATTGTCTGGTTCTCCCCAGTTGATGTCAAACACTTTGTTGTCTGCATCAGGATTACACTCTGTGGTGTCATAAGGGAGACTGCTCCAGTCAACATACCCTGAGGTAAAGAGACTTTGTTGAGGGGGTTGTTGAGGCTGTGGAGGAAGTTGAGCAGCTGGAAAGGGAGGGATTGATTGTTGGCTCTGCATCTGTTGAGCAGGCACTTGAACATATTGTACTTGAGGCATATATTGCTGTTGAGGAGCTTGTGCCTGTACAAAATGAGCACTCCCTTGAGTTCCATTGTTCCTATTATAATTGGGGTTATAGTTATTTCCAGATTGTGATTGGTTAAAGCTAGAGCTTCTACATTCTCTAGCAAAGTGTCCCAACTTCTGACACTTGTGACATCTCAGTTTAGATTTGTCAAAACCAATTTTTGTATTACTGGTCAATCCTGGAAATTTCCTTCCTGACCTTTTATAAAACTTGTTAGTTTTAATGCTTAGCATGGCCAGTTGGTGTAATATGTCCATTTCTTCTAAGTCATCACTGCTAAAATTTTTCAAATCATCCATGATAAAACATAGATTATCAGCAGTTTGACTTTGGTCATCATTGTCATAACCTGGGAAAGATCTTTCTGATGAGATCCCAGTGGTTATGTCAATATTGTCATAAGATCCATAGGAACAAGTTGGTGAATCTTGTCCCAAAAGTGTTGTACTACCTGGTAGGTAGTCATCAGCAGTTTTACCAGAAGTTTGTAATTTCTTCTTTTGATCGATTTCTCTCTCAAAAGTAAGTAATCTCCCATGGAGTTTTGTAAGAGTGAGGGAGCTAAAATCTGGTGAGGATCTTAAGACAATGGAGTAAGTTTCCCATTTGTCAGGTAGAGACCTTAAAAATCTATGTAACATAGATACTGTTGTATAGGTCTGACCATTTAACTTTAGCTCAGAGATTAATGAGGAGAATCTTTCAAATTGTTGTGTCAAAGTCTCCCCATTAATATAAGCAAATGTTTCATATTGTTGAGCCAAAATTTCTCTGGTGTTGGCAATCACCTCTTCAGTTCCTCCAAACTGTTCTTTAAGACAGTCCCAAAGTTCTTTGGCACTTTCACAATGTAAAAGGCCAGAGTATATTTCATTTGGGAGAGCCATTGCCAACATAGAGAATGCCTTAGCATCTAGCTCAAGTTTTAGGAAATCCTCATCTGTATAGTCTTTGGGATCCTTAGGAATCCCTTCTTTAGTTTCAAGATTTATATTTACTGGTTTGTGTGGACCATATATCACAGATCTCCAACAACCTGTGTTGGTTTGTGACAAGGTATGTGCCATTCTCTTTTGCCATATATTGTACTCATTTCTCACAAGCATGGCAGGTTTGGTGGCAGAACCAGTATTATGTGGATCCATTTTTAAAGAGTATAGATTTGTCTGATGACTCTTTTAAGTGATGGATATTGATAAAAAGTGAACTTTTGATCTTTTTATTGAATATCAAATAAGAGCTTTGTGTCTGATTCTCAATTTGTTAGATTGATATGTGATCAGATAAACCAAAGCTCTGATACCAATTGTTGGATCAGTTTGCTCTTTTTGCTAAGTAAGAACTTGCTATCTTGACACTTAAGTGTTTAGCAAGTCCTTGTAAATCAGATTATAAGCACAGCGGAATGTTATAAGTTAAAGCAACACTTTTTACACTAAGGCAGAGTTATAACTCCCCCTTGATGTTTGAAACTAATAAATGACAAAGTATTTATTATGAATCTAAGTTGTAAATGAGAATTAGATACTTAGAGAGATTCACAATAAATACAGAAATGGAATATAACAATGAGAGTGTTTGAAGGATTTTTCTGTTGAAAATCAATGTCTAAAATAGAAGGTTGAAGCCTCCTATTTATAGACGATTACATGCATGTATCTTGCCTAAAAAGCAAGCACAGAAACTACAGTGACAAGTTGCACAAGTTGCAACATTGAAAGAAACAAATACAGCTAAAAGTAATATTAAACAACAAACTACTGATGCAAAAAGGCGGTGGGAAATATCTTTTGCTAAGTGCTGATGAAGGACAACTACTGAAGAGTAGTTTTGTCTTCAGTACTTCTGAAGTGAACTTGTCTGGTTTGGACTTCAGAACTTCTGCAACTTCAGCACTTCTCATATCTTCTAATCAGCCGTTTCTTGTCTTCTCTTCAGTACTTCTATACTTAGCCAAAATGACAGAAGTGAATTAGACTAAGGTTTACAAAAGTGGTTTCACCAATCCTCTTTGTCCTAACAGAAATAGAAGTCAAACGGGCAACAAGCAGCACCACAAGCCCTTTTTAAATAGCAAAAAAAAAAAACTAGTCTCACTCATATTTGATTAATATTGCATAATGGTAGTATACAATTGGGACCATGGAGAGGAAATGGAGGATATGAATGGGATGATGGAGTACACGGTGGAGTTAGAGATATAACTCTCGTATACGGCAGTTGCATCTACTCAATCTAAGTAACATATGATAACAACGGAAGATCTTTTCTAGAGGAAAAACATGGTGGCATTGGTGGAACCAAGTATGCTCAGGTACATACGTTTTCACTAAATATCCATCCACTTAAATTATATTCAGAACCTAATACATGTAATTTCTTTATGTATTATTTTCAGATAAAGCTGCAATTTCCTGAGGAGGTCTTGGTAAGTATTAGTGGACACTATTGCCCCGTCGTCTATAGCGGTAGCCCTGTGATTCGGTCACTCACCTTCAAAAGCAACAGAAGGACATTTGGGCCATTCGGGATTGAAGAGGGAACACCCTTTAACTTCTTCACAAATGGGGGCCATATTGTAGGTTTTAATGGAAGAAGCAGGTGGTATCTAGATTCACTTGGGTTCTGCATATCAAGCCAAAAACCAAATCTCTTTCACAAATTCCAGAACATGTATAAAGGATTCAACCCACTTGCCATCAAAGATGGTGTTAAGAAAACCAAAAGCTCAAAAGGTTATTGGTGGGGCAAATGAGTATCCCTATAGAAAGATATCGACCCTAACTATAAGAATTTTTTGTAATTGATTGCAGGATATGCAGTCAGAATTTTATCTCGTATTTCATTGTTGTAGAACCAATTAACTAGTTCAATTCTAAATAGAATGAATGACATTGCCAGTTAAGTCTCATATTGTCAAACAACATCATGTTGTATCATCTAAACTCCAAACATACTATATCTTTCAATGAGCATAGAAAATAATTAAACAGTAGAAATGCATAATTTCATATTAAACAGCACAAAGTACAAGTTTCAAGCAGACAGTAAAAAAGAACATAACACAAAGATAAATTCAGTCATTTACCCACGCGCTTTAAGCTCTGCTAGGCGCCTAGTGAGGTCGTCTTCCTCCACCTTCTCTGTGTTCTTATTTGCCATCGCGTGCCCAGTTGTTGCGGCAAGCCCACCGACACCTCAAGACCATAATCACCACCCGTCATAAAGCTTAAAATAAGTACCATATCATGGTAATATCGGTTACATAAAATAATTAATAAGTTATAATGCTAAAATCACCAACAAAACCTTTTTACTTTCTCATTATATACATATATATATATATTATATATATGACTCGTATGACTGAAAAGTAACCTAAAAATGTGTCTCATTCTAATACATATTGAGAACTTTAAAGAAAACATCATAAAATGCATAAATTATGCGTCAAGCATTCAATGAATTAGACATGTTTTTAAAATGAATTTTTATGCATATGTGCTATTTGGAGGCATGTTTAAAGCATTAATATTGCCTAATAAAACATGACCACAATTCCATGAGCATATGCTTGAGAACGCAAAATTAACACTAATTATGCGTCAAGCACTCAATGAATTAGACATATGTTTTTAAAATGAATTTTTTATGCATATGTGCCATTTGGAGGCATGTTTAAAGCATTAATATTGCCTAATAAAACATGACCACAATTTCACGAGCATATGCTTGAGAACGTAAAAATGACACTAATTTGTTTTTCGTCCCCCCCCCCCCTCACACACACACACACACAGTATGTTAGTATGTCATCTGTCACCAGAAGTAATCACGTCATGAAACTCATTTACCCTTTTTTATGCATTTCTTTCATCTCATGAAGATTTGAGTGTAATGGGTCGTTTTTTGCGGGTGGATATAGATTATTAATGATTGGAGAAGCATATTGAAGATGTCTAAATGAGAACATCTATGGTTTGATAAAATTGTTGACAAGTCTTTGTCCCAAATTGCATGTGGTCTTAAATGGTTGGTTAAATGTGGGGAAAATGAATTTAAATACTCCCAACTATCACTCGTTGGCGGATAATACTCCCAACTATCACTTTGGCGGATAGCACTCCAAACTTTCAACTTATTTTCCATTATCACTCCCGGACTAACACCCAACTAACGACGTTATCCTACGTGGCATTTTTGATGACGTGGTTGTCTGACTTGGCAATATTTGTTAATAAATAAACATTTTCCCTCATTTTAAAAACTTACGTCTTCCCCAAATTGAAACCCTAGATTTTGTGGATGAAACCCTAGAACGACTCAAGCACCTACACTCGATTCAACAACAATTCGACTGAAGAATCATGAGCTCGTCTTCTACTTCGAACTCAATTGGAACGAGAAACCCTAAGTTTAAAGTCGATTTGGATGGGAACATCTATTGCCAACATGACGTTCTTTCAGTACTTTGAGTTGCTGGAGTAACGAGTCTTCGACAAGGTGAACAATTTTATGGTTGCTCGTATTGGCCGGTTAGTACCCACCCTTATTCAACGGTTTTTTTTTTTTTTTTGTATGAACAATTATTAACTTTAAAATTTGTAATTTCAATAGAAATGTGGCTGCAAATTCTTCGTGTGGAAAGAGGATGTTGATAGAATGTTTAAAGAACAAGCTTTGAAGATTCAGAACTTGGATGGAAGAAGCAGGACTGTCATGTCAGATAGTTATGAAGATTTGAAGATTCAGAACTTGAATGGAAGAAGCAGGGCTGTGATGTGACATTCGTCACCTTCGTCTTTCGTCAAACTGACAATAATAGTCCTTCAAATATTTCCATTATAGTCCTTGCAAATTTCGTCGTTTTCAAAATTAATTTTAGAGCGAACTAAAACTTTTACCATCTATATTTATTATGGATCGGGTATAAGTTCTGATCTAATGCGTAGGTTGAAACGTACTCGTAAAAATATATATATATATATATATATATATATATATATATATATAAAGTTTAAGTTTATAAAGTTTCAAAGCAATTTGGTTAAGTTATCTTAACTTGGTTAGTGATTTATTAAGGAAATTTAACTACAAAAACAATAAACTTAACTATACTAACTATAGGGGCCTTTATTGCCAAAGTCCCAAAGTTTTGAAAACTTTTCTTTCTTTCTTGCAGACCACGTTTTTTTTTTCCGATCAAACCTCCGGCCGCCGGAAATTATGTCCGTCCGCCAACCCTATAAGCCATCTTTAACGCGTATAGACTCGTTTTTGTCGTGGATTTTCATTTTCGCATCGTTATCCAATAAGTTCGAACCATTATTGGTGAAATTAAAGTGTTTTAATTACATTTAATCCATTTTAAAGTTTGAAACCGTCGAAGTTATTACAAGAACTTCTAACGCTCGTTTTAATCGCACATTGCATAAACCCATGATGCCATTCGCGTTCTGCAATTATACCTTTCAGAAACGCACTAAAAATATCTCTAAACACGATTCCAAGAACTTCAAATTGTGAGCTTTGGTTCGGTTTTGAACATCTTGAATACGAACATCATACTATCTTGTAAGTTTATATTTTTCATGCCATTTCACTCGTTTTATCATGATGAACAAAAGCCCTTTGTTAGCGAGAATAAATCGTATCAGATTTGGGCTATTGAAATTCTCTAGGGTTAGGGTTCTTGAAGTCTATTTGGGGAAGATGATGGATAGTTATAATAATATAAGTATGGAATGTTTTGATTAAAATCAACAAAAAGCACTTGTGGTGTAGTGGTTCGGGAGTTGCTTTGTGTGTGGATAGCCCCAGGTTCGAAACCTGTAGCTACGAATTTGGGCAGCATTTTTGTGTTCAGATTATATATATTTTTTTCTTCTTTATTTATTTATATATAAATACACTTAAATCTTGAAATATTCATAACTAATTCATTTTTGATCCAAAAATTATAAAAATTTAGGTGTAGCATCTTGACACCATAAAGAAAATTATCACACTTTTATTTTCTGAAAAATATTTAATTTTTGTTATTTTATTAATTTAAATTGTTTTAATCATAATTAATTGATTAAAAATTCATCTTTAATGATTTTAATCTCAAACTTTTTGCGTAATTATTTCTTATCATCATGAACTTATATAAAAATTAGTGGTTCAGAAAACACCTATTTTTTATGAATTTCCCTATTTTTGATCATTTAAACATGATTTAATTCTATTAAGTCAGTTTTAAATATAAATAGATTTATAAAAATTATGAGAAAATTATTTTCATTGATATACATCATAAAGAATCCATTTTCTATAAAAATAACATTTTTGGATCATGTTTTGTATTTTTAATCTTATTATTATTTAATTAATTGAACATTTATTTACTACACTATGTAAACATCTATTTTATAAATACTTTTCTTATAAAATAGAAATATTTCTGATGTTGGAAAGTCTTAATTATTATTTGTCGGTTCATCGTGTAACTCGTAATTGTTTATTTCAATATTTATGATTATCGTAATTATTTAACAATAATTAGTTAATGTAATTAACTAAATTATTTTTGTATTAACTATTTAAACATATGTTGACCTAAATATTTTATTGGTAATAATTAGATTACCTAAATCCTAATTACAAACTTGATATATTATTATTGTTGATATACAACTTTTACACTAATTTGGTTTATCATAAAAACTCTAATTCTCCAAATCGACTTAGCAAACCCTAATGCCTTAGACCCTAGTTACCTTAGACTTTTTAGACACTTCCTTATTAGTATTCTTACACATTATAGGTTGAATTCTTCGGAATTCCCGTTACTTAGCTCACGACCGCTTAAGTGGATTTTGATCGCTTTCGCAAACAGTGAGTATATCTTTCCCCTTTTTACTGTTTTACATTTCGGGGTGACTCATGTACTTACAATCAAGTTTATATTTCTTTTACTAAATGCAATTCTTATGTGTGTTTGCTTGTGTCATTTTGTGTATCTATGACCTGTCAAATCATTAACCGCTGGGCGGCCTGGCATTTCAATGAATAGTACTATGGTTTATACCCTTGTGACTCTGTTGAGAGTCCTCGTCATTGCTATGTATTACTTTACTACTAGCGCATACTATATATATCTACTTACTTCTCTTAGGATTGATTTGACCCGGATACCACTTATTACATAATTGCAAACAGTATACGACACATGAATTGCTAAACACTTTTCTACTATATTTATTTAAACAGGGTATGCTCACCAATACAATTTTTGTATTGACCAAAATATTTTTGTACATGTTTCAGGTTGTTTTGAGACGCTTCTTTTAGGCTTTTGGATTTTATATTTCAGTCTTGTCTACATTGTATTTTAGCTAGACTTGTCACTTTAGAATTTTTGTATCCTGTAATTTCATTTCAATGTAATAAATTATTTAATCAATGTATTCAAATTTACACTTTAGTCCATGAGCTATTGAACAATCGTCACTACGTGACACCTCGATGTTTCCGCCATCGGTTGGGGTGTTACATGTGATGTCAGATAGTTATGAAGCTTTGAAGATTCAGAACTTGGAATTACAAAAAAAATTGTTAATTGAGGAGAACAAGAGGTTGTAAGAAAGGATTTGTGACAGAGACTACAAATGGAAGAAGAAGAAGAAGACATGTTTTCAGTGTCTTGATAATAATTGCAATTTGTATGTACTTGTCCAAGTAGGTAGTTAGTTTAGTATGCTCTGAGTTTGAGATGGATGAAATGTTTTGTAGATCAATTTGCATGATGTAGATTGATTATGTGATATGAATGAAATGTTATTAAGCAACATTTGCATGATGTTTGAGTGAATTTGCAGCCAATGAAGTAGGAACCAAGTTGACCCATTTGTTTAACCAAGTTGTTTAACTGAAATTGACCCATTTGCAAACTAAACCTAACATGTTTATACATAACCACACCATGCAAACTGAACCAAACCAAAATTGACCCATTTTGATCAATACTAATGCAAAAAGAACCTGTTTACACACTACATTACCAACCAAACTGAACCTAACCAAATTGACCCATTTGATCAACATTCATAATAGTCATTTAGTCATAACATTCCCAAAACATTCATAACATTCATATAACATTCTTAATAGTCATAACATTCCCAAAACATTCATAAGAGTCATAAAACATCCATAACTAGATCCTAACCATACAAACACCACTATATTACACAAAAGGTGGTGTTAAGTAGTGGAACATCATTAGTTTAGCATAATTAAAATCAGCAGCCCCTTCCAACTGCCCTTCCTGCTCCCCTTCCTGCTCCCTTGCCCCTTCCTACTGTCCTGCCCCTTCCAACTGCCCTGCCCCTTCCTGCTCCTCTTCCTGTTGACACAGTAGATTGCTGTGTTGGCTGACTTGGACCTTGGGTGGTCTGGGTTGACTGTTGGGTGGTCTGTGCAGCTTCAGGTGGGACTTCTTTTCTTGGCCTACCCATCTTTTGTCTTTTAGGCTTAGGGGCAGCTGCAAAACAATAAAATGAAGTTAATTATGTAACATATGAACATTACTAATAAATGTAAGACATTAACATTACCTGCAATCATCTTTCCCTTTTCAGTACACTTCCTCTTGTTATGACCTTTTGACCCACAAATGCTGCAACTCATAACCACACCATGCTTTGTAAGCTTCCCTGGCCTCTTAGGGTCTTCATGAGGATCCCTTCTTCTATTCTTTTTTGGCCTTCCAGGAGCTGGTTTGATTGGAGGAGGATCCATATGATAAACCACCTTAGGCCAATACCTTTCACTTGGCAATGGTGGGATTGAGAACTCATATGCTTTCATCAACTGATTCAATCAAGTTACCTTTTTTCTGTTGTTGCCAAACACTGTTCTAACAACTTCTTATGAGCTTCACTTTCTTGATGATTTGCTTCTTTAATAGCTTTAACAGATTCTACCCACTCATTGTCTTCATTGTCTGACCTAGATCCAATAACTTCATTCACCACTTCTTCAAATACTGCATTATCTTCATTGTCTGACTTAGATGCAAACACCTCCTCATCATCATCTTCACTTGATTCAGATCCAAATACCTTCTTGTAATCACTGTCTCTACTATTATCACTTTCAGATTCAGACTCAGATGCAAATACCTCCTTATCACTTTCAGATCCAAATACCTCTTCCTCTTTATCACTTTCAAAGACTTTTGTACCCTCCTTTCCTAGTTCAAATACTTCAGCATCATCTTTTCCTAATTCAACAACTTCTTTTCCTACTTCAACAACTTCTTCTGCATCAGTTTTTTTCTAATTCAACCACTACTTCAGCATCATCTGTTCCTATTTCAAACACTTCAGCTAACAGATCTAATTTGGAAGTACCAACTTTAACTGGCTTTGATGGTGAGTATGGTGTTAATCTAGAAGCAGAAGCTTTGGTTCTCCTGCCCTCAGACACAGGACTCATTGTTGACTGAATGTTAAGCTGGGGAGGTGGTTCTCTATTGGGTTGGGCTACAGTGATAGGTTAGGCTACAGTCATGGGCTGGGCTTTAGTGGTGGGTTGGTCTACAAACTTGGTTGGGCTTTAGTGGTGGGTTGGTCTAGGGCTGATGTTGGGTTGCTACAATACTTCAATGTTGCTTTACTCAAGGGTCCAACTTGAACAAATACTTCAATAAATGCCTTAGAACTAGTTTGTACCTTAATTGCCTGGCATCCAACATCCTTGTCGTCCCTCAATTGCTTCAATAATCTGTCTTCGGGATCAAGGCAATACATGTCAAAAATCCTTAGATTCATAGCACCCTGTTTCCATTACATTACCCACGAGCTCAAAGAATGAGACATGGTCTGGATCAATACGATACATCTTCCATTCACCACCAATATACTTCAACGGACCTAACCCTACATCAAAGCCCCCACCGTAATACACCTTGAAGGCGATTTCATCCATTGAAAGGTTCGATTGTGAAGAAATGTGAAGAAATCAGTGTTTGATTGTTTGTTTGTGAAGGGATTAGGGTTTGAGAGAGTTAAACGATCGTGAGAGTGAGGAGTGAGAGTGAAATGAGAGACTGATGTGTAAATTAGGGTATAAGTATTTTTTTTTTCACGTAGGTTATGCCACGTCATACTCTGTTAGCCACGTCAGCTTAAAACTAACGGTGTTAAGTCCGGGAGTGATAATGGAAAATAAGTTGAAAGTTTGGAGTGCTATCCGCCAAAGTGATAGTTGGGAGTATTATCCGCCAACGAGTGATAGTTGGGAGTATTTAAATCCATTTTCCCTTAAATGTGATAGTCGTTTATAAGCACATTATATGATAGCCTAAGAGTCGAATATAGGCTTTGATAGTTGCTTTCGAATAGGAGTAACAATTTAACATGGCCAAGTTAGATCCTTCATATTGGTATGTATGGTGGGATGTTAGTTACCGAAAACTTTCTGGCTCTATGATATGTTATGACTCTATATTTCCATTGTGTATTCGATTCAAATGTGTAATTAATTATTCAAGTTTGTTCAACATTATGTTAATTGCTTATTTTGGTTTCCTAAACATTCAATTTGATGTGTTTCCATTGTCTAATAAGTGCAATTGTTTATTCAAGTTTGCTAAGATTTTTAACCCCCATAGTTCATGGTAGGGGTGTAAACGAGTCAAGTCGAGCCTCAGCTTGACTGGGCTCGAGCTCAGCTCGTCATGCTTTTATGAGACTCGAGCTTGGCTCATCATGCTTTATGAGGCTGGAGCTTGGCTCGATTCGAGCCTACTATTTTGAGCTCGAGCTCGAGCTAATTTGAAAACAATTTATAATAAGATAAAAGCTCGGCTCGAGCTCGCTTCAATAGCTTAAATGAGCGAAAGCTTGGCTAGAGCTCGGCTCAATATTGTTATTTATATATGTTTAAATTGACAAAATTGCATACATAGAAAATATAATAGGAAGTTTGCTTGGGATCGTTTAAGCTCGCGAGCCTATACGGGTTTTGTATGTAAAGCTCGAGCTCGATAACTAAACGAGTCATATTTCAAGCTCGGGCTCGTTGGACTCGTTTAAGCTCGCGAGCCTATACGAGTTTTGTATGTAAAGCTCGAGCTCGATAAATAAACGAGTCATATTTCAAGCTCGGGTCCATTAAGGCTCGGCTCGTTTGGGCTTTTTATTGACCCGATCCCGAGCTGTTGCTCATCGTTTACTTGAGAGTTGGGTAGAGGTAAGGTTTGCCCTTGGCCCATGCTTCCATATCCTGAGTGGAACTTTAGTGCGTATGTTTAGCTAAACCTATAAATTATGTTTGGTGCCTTATGTCAAAAAGAAAGAAACATGATGCCCTATAAATGTACAAGTTAAATTACAAAAGGTTATAGTTTTTGTTTGGCTGTGCTCAAGACACTACAGTTCAAGAACAATAGACTTTTTACTTTATACACATAAAACCATAGCTATAAAGGAAAATGTAACTAAACCACTATATTTTTTTAGTTTATTACTGTCGGTTTCAAACATGATAAAGGACAAGGGTCTAGAACAATATTTATAAAAAAAAAAAATACCCTGAGTTTTTATCAAGTGTTATGCCTCCAAAAAGGTTAAAGTGTTTCTACTGGTTAGTCTAGGGATACCATCTATCTATCTATCTATACATTAATAAACCAAAGTCATTTTAATGACATGGCACTCAAGGATGCATTCTCTTCCTTGAATGTGTCATGTGTCATCTCATGTGGCATTGATTGATCTGAAGCCTCGGTTTACTTGATTGTATGTCTGTAATCATTTCTCTTTAAATTGATGGTCAAATGTTCAACCCATTATATATATATATTTTTTTTGTTTTCGATGTTGCTATTATGTTTGAGTCACTTAAGCTATGGTGCAAAGAAATGGGTAGTTGTAATGTTAATAAGTTTGATGGATGCAAATAACTATAAGAGTTAATAGCCATTTTCGTCCCTGAGGTTTGGGCCAGTTTGCCACTCCAGTACAAAAGTTTTTTTTTTTGCAATTCCTTCCCTGAGGTTTGGATTTTTTTGCCAAATTCGTCCTTTTCACTAACCTAGTTAAAAAAGCTCGTTAATGTCAAGGGTAGTTTTGTCTTTTCCCACTTTAATGAAGGACAATATTGTCATTTGATACCCTATAATTATTTTACTTAAAAAAACCATCGGTTCCTCTACCCACCCCACCCCTCTCTCTCTCTCTCTCACACACATACCACTCTCTGGTCTCTCTCTCTTTCTCTCTTCTTCTCCATTTTACTCTCTACATACATTCTAATTCTAATAATAATAACAATAACAACAATAATCACCATCATCTTTACTAATCCAAACAAAAATTCATATAACCCATTTCATCTTTTTCAAAACCCTACAAAACCCATAAATCTTTTCCCCTAATTCAATTACAAACCCCATGAGCCACCGCCCCCATCCTCGTCACCTACCCAGCCACCACCTGAAAACCATAACACCACCACGATTTGATTAATATTATTATTATTGAATTCTAGCACCTCTCAGATGCAGCAAGGCCCGTCATCAGCACGTCAGACAACCAGATCCAAATCTAAATCCAAGGAGGTCGAACAACCAGCTTGGCTGGTTCAGATGAGCCGGTGGAGTTGTGACATCGGTCGGAGTGAAAGATGGATCTGAGTTGGAGAATGATTACAGTCGGCCGGCCTCCATGACACTGACCCTTACGGGCAGGAGTCAAGCGGCCTGTAGTGGTGCAGATCCCATTCGGAGAGACTTCTGTAGGGTCACAAGTTCGATCGGTGAATTCAGGTTTAAAGGGATTGCAAGATAACTGAATGAAATGCCAATATGCTGCTGCTTGAACTTCATTTAGTGCTTGGACTTTTGTTTTACTTTTTTTTTGTTCTTTGGTTTTGCTTCCACGAGAATGAGACTGTGATCTCATTTCTCAGTTTCTTTTTATTTTATTATTGTTATTATTATTATTGTTGTTGAAGAAGGGATAGAAAGCAGGAGAGAGAGAGAGATATAGGGTAGGGGTGGTGGGGTTGATTTTTTAGAAAAGAAAAAGAAAACTGCAGGTAAAAAGACAATCCTACCCTTGACCTTAACGAGCTTTTTTAACTGAGTTAGTGAAAAGGACGAATTTAGCAAAAAAATCCAAACCTCAGGGAAGGAATTGCAAAAAAAAAAAACTTTTGTACTGGAGTGGCAAACTGGCCCAAACCTCAGGGACGAAAATGGCTATTAACTCTAACTATAATATAAAATTTTAACATGTGTTGACATAAGTGAAAAGATTATATAGACCATTATAAACTGCTTAATATTTTTTGTACATGATGTCAATTTTGATTCATTCACTAACATGATAAATAAATCAGGAGGATGTTTACATGGCCATAGAGATGTCCAAATCAATATGTTTTAGTGATAAAGCTTGACGATATTAATCATCGGTAATTTATTTTGTAACCTGTATATGTAAAATGTTCCTACATATTTTTATTAAATTAGGCCCCAAATTTGCATTTCGCTTTAGGCCTCTGGAATAGTTGAGCCGGCCCTGATTGGAGTTGTACATTGTTTTAGGTTAGATATTAATATTAGAGTTATACATCAGTCTATTTCATATATAAAATTGACGTATCATATTAAATTTCTTAACACGGGACGCTCCCGGGGTATAATCTAGTGTATATATAAACCATAGCATAGAACATTATAACGTTTGTTCATCCCATACAAAATTGTGATGTATTTAAACCATAATATCTGTATACAAATGTGACTATATTATTATGTTTGCAATAATGTTAAAGCTATAGCATATGAGAAATTAATACACATTTCATTGAAGACTGTCCTAAGTTGAATACTAGTGGCACTTTTCTAGATCCTTTTTCAAGTTCAATATTGGCAGGATGGTATATATTCAAAGAAAAAGTAGAGATGTATGGCACTGTCCCTTTTCTCCCACTAACTACAGTTCATGTGTTCTCTACATATGAGGGCATAAAACAAATACCTGGAATGGAATGGTAATAAGTGCATGCTTTTTATTGCTTTATGCATGTCAATTGTGAAATGTGTGAATTGTAAAATATGAATGACCTATTTGTTGGAACGGAATCAGAATAGGAATCAGGAGCATATAGCACTTTGTTTGCTGACTTGCTCTCTATAATTAGCGCGCAAGACTGCAAGAACATTATACACAATTACCACTACATCTTTCTTTGTACAAACTTCTCTTTCCAGCAATTTCTTAGGCTGATCATGGTATGCAAATCCCTCTTTATGTTTAATCCGCTCTTGTTTTTCTAAATTTTGAAACCGGTCTCATGCTGATATTTGAATGTTGCAGGAGGGTAGTATAGAATTGGGACCATGGGGAGGAAATGGAGGCTATGAATGGGATGATGGAGTACACAGTGGAGTTAGAGATATAACTCTCGTATACGGCAGCTGCATCGACTCGATCCAAGTAACATATGATAATAACGGTAGACCTTTTCTAGAGGAAAAACATGGCGGCATTGGTGGAACCAAGTATGCTCAGGTACATACATTTTCACTAAATATCCATGTACTTAAATTTTATATTCAGAAGCTAATACATGTAATTTCTTATGGATTGTTTTCAGATAAAGCTGCAATTTCCTGAGGAGATGTTAGTAAGTGTTAGTGGGCACTATTGCCCCGTCGTCTATGGCGGCAGCCCTGTAATCCGGTCACTCACTTTCAAGAGTGACAAAAGGACATTTGGGCCATTCGGGGTTGAAGAAGGAACACCCTTTAACTTCTACACAAATGGGGGCCATATTGTAGGGTTTAACGGAAGAAGCGGGTGGTACCTGGATTCACTCGGATTCTGCCTATCAAGCCATAAACCAAACCTCTTTCACAGATTCCAAAACATGTATAAAGGATTCAACCAACTTCCTATCAAAGATGATGCAAACAAAACCAAATGCTCAAAAGGTCATTGGTGGCGCAAATAAGTATCCCTACAGTACGTTATTGTAGCGATTTTTAAAAAGAGATTGACCCTAAATATAGGAATCATTTGTAATTGACTGCAGGATATGCAGTCAGAATTCATCTACTATTTCATTGTTAACCAATAAACAGCATTGATTCATAATAATATATCCAAAGTACTAGTTTCAAGCAAGCAGTAAAGATAAGCATAACACAAACATAATTCAGTCAAATTTACATATCCAATCAGGAAACTCAATTACCCACGCGCTTTAAGCTCCGCTAGGCGTCTAGTGAGGTCATCCTCCTCAACCTTCTCCGTATTCTTATCCGCCACGGCATGGCCAGCAGGCTGCGGCAAGCCAACCGACACCTCAAGCCCGTAATCATCCGCCACTTGCTGCATCAAACTATTAACCTCACCTTCTGGAGTCGAAAGCGAAGTACTCCCCGCCATCGAACTCTCCATAAACTCAGCCTGCACCTCCATATTCACAAACTGCCGTTCAAACTTATCCATCGTTTCAGACATCTTCTGCAAATTGCCCGTAGCCAGCGTTGACTCAAGCGATTTAACAATCGATCCCATAGACTTACTAATGGTTGTCATCTTGGCCTGCGTATCGAGGCGTGCGACGACTGCGTCAAGGCGTGAAGATAATCTGAGGTAATTCATCTGTTCGCTACGTTTACGGATGGCGTTTTCGGCGTAAATCCTTGCTCCGTCCATGTTACCTTTCTCGATGGCTTTTTTTACTTTGAGTTTTTCTGATTTTTCGTCTTTTTCGCACTTTCTGGCCTGGCGTTGAAGGGATTTGGAGGTGAACTTGAGCTCCATGATCTGGTTCATTAATTTCTCTGCTTGCCCCATGGTTGTTGAGAGATTGGTTAACAGATGATTGCTGTTGAAGGAAGCTCTCTTTGAACTAGGGTTTGGTCTACTGGATGGATGGATGGATATTTATTTGGTTGGATTTGATTTTTGTTGGGCACGGGATGGTTTTTATAATAAAGTATGGAGCGATGACCGTTGCCTTTGTGGGTCCATGGCTCACACGGTGTAACCCGTGTCTAACAATAAACTACTCACAGGCTCACAGCAGTGTATAACATCAGTTAAACTAGTGTTTTAGTTACCCGCGCTTCGCTGCGGGAACTCCTGTTGCGTTGAGGGTTTGGTACACGGTAAAGATCGCGCCTCGCTGCGGCAGCTCCTGTTGCGTTGAGGGTTTGGTGGACATTAATTCTATTACCCTGCGCTTCGCGACGGGAGCTCCTGTTGCGTTGAGGGTTTGGTGGACGTTAAAGATCATGCTTCGTCGTGGGAGCTCCTGTTGCGTGGAGGGTTTCGTGGACATAAAAGATAATATTAGGTGACTGTTACTCTTGCGTGGGCTTAAAAAAAAAGTACTCGCGGCTAAAAGCTAAAAGTTTGGTGGTCAAAGTTTGAAATTCTTTGGGTGGTCAAAGTTTGAAATTCTTTGGGTGGTCAAAGTTTAAAAGCCTAAAATCTAAAAGTTTGGTGGTCAAAGTTTGAAATCCTAAAAGCTAAAAGTTTGGTCGTCAAAGTTTCAAATACTAAAAGCTCAAAGTTTGGTGGTCAAAATGGGAAAAAAGAAAGTACATAGGTTAGTAAGAAAGTTAGTTGCTAAAGTGCAATACAAGTTTAAAAAAGTTGTGTGGTCAGAATTTGAAATTCTAAAATGGCTAAAGTGTAAATATTGAGCAAAGTTTGGTCATAATAATAAATCGTGATATGCCTGCTGTCAAAATAGACCAATCAAAATTGGATGTCGCCCAAATTACCCAATCAGGTTGAAGCAACCAAATGTTTAACCATAATATTGAAGAGACACTGTAGAAGTGTCTCTTCTTTATATGATACTATAATTAACCACGAGCTTAGGCATGCCCACAGCCGGACCGGCGTACACCGCCTCCCTATGGCAACGGCATGAGCGTTACATAGGTGCCGGGTATGACGGGCCTCTTGCTTTGAATTTTCGAACGTTGTGGAGCGTGCAACGGTCAATTCAACCATTTAAAAAAACGGGGGTGGTTTTGTTGCAGAAGTGCTAGTCTTTTTAGAAATAATTACCAGCTAAAAATATCTTTTAATGCCCAAAATTGCAATCACTTTTGTAATGGCAATTGGAATGATATTAACTCCTATTTATTTATTATCTATGTCACGCCAGATATTTTATGGATACAAGTTATTTAATACTACAAACTCTTATGTTTTTTATTCTGGACCGCGCAAGTTATTTGTTTCCATCTCCATTTTTCAACCTGTAATAGGTATTGGTATGTACCCCGATTTTGTTCTTTCACTATCAGTTGACAAGGTTGAAGGTATTCTATCTAATTATTTTTATAGATAGTAAAAAAAAAAATAGTGCTCTAATATACGTTTTATTTAAAAATGTAGGGAACAATCAAACAGGAGATAGTTTATATATCGAAGTAACCAATAAATTCCACCAAATAATGGAGCAACCTCCATATCGCAACTTCGAGTCCGTAAGTTCCAAGTGGAGGAAAATGAACAATACAGTCGGTAAGTTCATCAAGTTTTATATTCCGTTGTTTGTGAATCCTCCAAGTGGGTGGAACGAGGAAATGATTTTCAAAGAGGCGATGCGTAAATATGAAGACAAGCATGGGCAAGTTTTCCCTCACGTTCGTGCGTGGATGATTTTGAAGACATCTCCCAAATGGGCACCGGTTCCAAACAAAGTTGCACGTGCCAAACGATCCAAAACTTCAGAGTTGGGCGGCTATAGCATGAGAGGCGGGTCGACCAGTCGTTGTCAAATTAATATAAACGACGACCCAGAGTTCGAGGAAGATCCCATTCCAAAGAAGCCACGACCCATAGGGAGGGACAAAGCTAAGAAGCAAGCGGCTGCAAAAAAACATGTCGCGTCAGGGAGTGGGAACAGGTCAAAGATGGACGGTTTGGTGGCTGAATTGGAATCCTTCAAACATACCTTTAGTCAAACTCAAGCAGAGAAGATAAAATTGAAGGAACACGAAGTTGAAGAAAAGCTTCGATTGAGGCAAAAGAAAGTGGAGGAAAGCATTCGCCAAAAGAATGAAGCTACGCAACTAGAAGAATGGAGAATAATGAAAACGAACATCAACAACTATCCCGAAGAAGACAGTCTCGTCCTGCTCAAAATGAAGGAGAATATCGCCAAAAAATATAATTCGTAGTTTTTTTTAATTTAAGTGTTCGTTTTCTTTTTTAGTTTTATTTAAGTGTTCGTTTTTTTATTTAAGTGTTTTTTATTTGTAATTTTAGGTTTATTAATGTAATTTTAACTTCTTAATAATAATATTATAATATTAATTAATTAAAAAAACAAAAAAAATGGTGATGATGCTCCTACCCCACGCTGATGTGGCATATGAGGTGGAGGACCATCATGGATGATGGGCCTCCTCCACACCCTCCCGCGCACAAAGTAAAAGACCGTTAGGCTCGTTACAGAGGAAAAGGGAGGGCCTCTCTGTAACCACCCTCCCGCGTAAGGATAAGTATTTGTTTAGTGAGAGAAAGTAGAGAGAGAAAGTAAGGTTCGGAGTGTAAGCATTCGTATGTCAATTATACTTTAATGGGGGTATTTATAGTAGTCAGCAAAGTTGTACTTTGCTTCGGACCCCCTTGTAGTATCATTCGGAAGCTTTTTGACTTCCAAAGGTATGTTGTACTTTCCTTTGGTGGGGATGACATGTTGCGTCCTAATGCCCCTAGCCCATGTCTAGGTGGTGGGCCGCGGTATAATTACTTATACCAACTTGTTGGACTTAGGTGTAACCGAAGCATGGGTGTATTTGCCACAGTATAATTACTTATACCTCTTCACTTATAGCTCAGTAGTTTGGGGAAATGATGGAAGACTTCTGGCCGTTTGGTGCATACCTGAACCTTACAACACTTAATCATTCAGAGCCTTTTAACCATTCAGACATCTTAATAATTCAGCAGTTAAACAACCAAACAACCCCTAAGTGTGTTGGGTTCATTAACCGAACAGCTATCAATCAGTTAGTAAACCTCTTACCTAAGTTTCAAAATTATTTTTTCGTTGTTCTCTTTCATTTGTTACACTGAATGTCGGTATCATATAAATATCATAATCATCATAACCGATGTCGATTAAATTCTCGCCGCAACTCACAAGTCACAAGAGAATTTTAGTAGTCCCAATTATTTTACGTGTTTTAAAACGTGTGCTAGTGTAAATATTTTACTTTATATTTAAAAAAAATAATAACAAACGCTATTGTCAGTTGTCAATTGTCAAACTAGTTCTATTATTATTTCCATTAAAAAAAGTAGAAAAAAGTAGTGGGTTTTAAAAATAGACGTCCGAAATGTGTGTGACCTTGGATTCTTAACGTTGAAGTTTTGGGCCCAAAACATAACGTTGCTTTGACTGGAATGAATCACGATTTGAAATCACTTCTGCCGGAAAACCCACTCACCGGCCACGACCTCTTTTATTCCCGACTCCCTCAAATAATAAAATCATCTGCCTGCATTTTGCTTTGTGTGCGTCATTGGGCACATCTTCTTAGTATTCGCCACGTGTCCTACTCATCACACCCCTATTACTATTATTCTCGATTTCACAGCCACTTGTCTCTTCTCTTCCCCTCATGCGAATCATCTTCTGCGTAACAGCCGAATCACGCTCCCTCTATTCAACCCTTCCCATTCGCATTTCCATTAAACCCTACTCTACATATTATTATTATTATTAATCCTTACTATTCTTGTTTACGGTTCAATTTGTTAAATGGAGGCGTTAATTGAGGACCAACACCCTTTTGAGATGGCAGTGGTTGTTCCCAAGAGAGTTGGAGATCAAGGTTATGATTGCGTTGACCTTCTAGTCAACGAGTTCAACAAAATTGGTCTTATTGTTGATAGAGTTGCTGGCCTTAATGATGAATTCCTCAAGGTTATGATTCTTTTTTTTTTTTTTTCTGTGAATTTGTTTCCAAAACTAGCTAATTCAATACCTAATCAGCATGCCTTCGTCCCCCTGGCGTTTGACTCGTTCGGCTCCTTAGCACCGGAGGCGGTTCGGTTCTTGGCTAGAGGAGCACTTTTCGACCCCTCAAGGGCGAGGCTTTGTTTTCGGTAGATTAGGGTTTTCTATTCAGAAGGGGATGGCGGCACAGTTTGTTGCCCGTCTACCTGCTATCCTTATGTAATTTGCCATTTATTAATATAAATCAAGATCTAAAAAAAATACATAATTCTAAAACCCTTTCAAAACCCTATATTGTAAGATTTTGTGTGTGTGTGTGTTTTTTCAGTTAGCAGCACCTGTTGAAGTGTTAGGGAAGGCGGCGGCTGAACTACGGTTGAAAAAAAGAACTCAAATAGGTGAAGTTGTTATAGTTGTAAGCTTTGTGAGTTGTTGTTTAAGATGTGGTTTATGAACATATGATATTATTGTTGCAGGGGTGGATTTACAGTTTGAATGGGATGAGGCTGATGCTTTTGTCAAACAATCTGATGGTTCGTTGTTCAGTTGGTGTGAGCGGTTTCGCTGTTATAATCACATGATATATGGAATTGTGAGTTATACATGTTCCTATATAACTGTAGTCATACACAACACGAAATGTTCCATAATGCATAGATACAGTGAATTAGATAACACAAGATTACAATGGTGATCTATTTAGTTGAATTATATAATAATAGACGGATGTGTACAGGTTAACAAGAGTGAGTCTGCTATCGTTTTAAAATCTGATCGTAGAGACATTAGATGGGAGCCTGGGAAACCTCTTTTGTGGAAGTTGGAAAAAGAAGCCATGGTTAAAGAAGTCTTTCCTATCCATGGTTTGACGCTTTTTTTTGTTCAGATTTATTTGTTTATTTGATTCTTTTTGTGCTTGTCATATTGATCAGTGACATGATTTTGTTTAAAAGATGAGATAAAGAGGAAGCGGCTTTTGAAATGTTGGGCTTTGAACTGGCGGGACCTTATGCATCAACCCCATGATGAAATCTATGCTTACTATGGAGCGAAGGTAATATAATAGTAGTTTTTTTGAATAATTTTGCCTCACATACAGAATTAGTTTCATGCATGATACTATATTATTTTTCATTGTAGATTGCAATATATTTTGCTTTCATTGGAATGTACACAAAGTGGTTGCTTTTCCCCGCTGCATTTGGAATTTTTGTGCAATTGGTTGATTTTGGGTAGGGCGCTTTCGTTATATTACACTTATTATTCTTCTAAAGTCTTCAATCATTGATAGTTATTTGTTTTTCTCTTATCTTTTCTTCCAGATCTTTGCAGGTCTTGGTACTTCCCTTTTTCTTTATATGCATAATGTCATGGGCAGTCTTATTTCTCCAATTCTGGAAGCGGAAAAACTCTACCCTTTTGGCCAGGTGATTTGTAATGTTATATAATCTATATTTTAAATAAAAGCCTAATCTGTTTTTATATCCTTGCTTTCCTATTATCAAATTGTAGGTGGCAAATCTGCTATTCAGTTGGAGCAGAGTCTGCTTATAAATATATGGATGCAGAATGGAGTTCCTTCGATTCGTCTGTAGGATTGATAAAGTTTGGGGCCGATAAATCTGAGAAAGAGAAGCTCCAAAGAGAGGAATGGTTTGGTCATATGCTAAGATTCAGAAATGATGCAATTATTATATTGAGTATCATATGCCTCCAACTTCCTTTTGAACTAGCATATGCACATTTATACGAGATCATTGGATCTGATATAGTGAAGTAAGCATCCGATTTTATGTATTTCTTATTCTTACAACTGAAAATCAATTTAATTAAAATTAAAAGTTTTATTTCAGGTTTGTGTTAACGGCAATCTACCTATTTGCCATTCAATATTTCACACAATTTGGGGGAAAGGTGTCAGTGAAGTTAATCAAGCGTGAAAAAAATGAGAGCTCTGAATATAGGGCTAACAGTTTGATTTACAAGGTCAGAACCATCTCGATATACTTTTTTAATTCTCTCAGATTAACTATATTAACATATAGTTGATGTTTGTACAGGTTGAAATGGGTCGTAACTTTGTATGGGTTGAAACGGGTCTGGTTGACCGCTAAACACCTTCTTCATATTTTAAATAGTTAATGCGTTAGTTGTGATTACAAAAAATATGTTGTTGCAATAAGAGTTATAATCTTTGAAGTAAACACTGTGGGTGACTTTCAACCATTTTTAGCCAGTTATAAACAATTAATGTGTTAATTACAACTATTAAAGATATTATTATTACATCAACAGAATTAATTTAAAAGTTTCTTGAGGTGGTAAAATGAGTGACTCACAAACATTTATTGCCTTTTATATAAAAAAGAATAGTATTACAGTATATTTGAATCTTTGAATAAAACTATTTAGGAGATTTAATGCTTAAAACTGTAGGGTTTTAGGCATCTTTCTAGTTTCAACCCTTGTTGGCCTCTGAGATCAAACACTGCCCATTCTTAGGTTAATGGATCTAAATTACCAGCTCCAATTCGTTCAATTTTTCCATGTAGGTCTTTGGGTTATACTTTATGCAGTCATACATTGGACTACTATATCATGCAATTCTGCATCGCAACTTCATGACTCTTCGCCAAGTAATAATTCAACGTCTAATCATATCAGAGGTGGTTAAAGTTTATCTTTTTTTTTCTTTCCATTTTATGGTTTTTTATGATTTGAAGTTAAATGTATCTTATTGGAAAATAAATATCCTTCAGGTGCTAGAAAATCTGATGGAAAACTCTCTACCCTACATCAAATACAGCTACAGAAAATATAGAGCTGTTCGGTAGGTCTCTTTGACTTTGGCGTTTATTTTAACGACCATAATGTTTGTTGTAGCTAACAATTGCTGACTCTATTTGTGAAGTAACAAGAGAAAACGGGAAAAGGGAATGGCAGCCAGAAAATCTTATTTTAATTCTAGGGTTGAGAAGGAGTATTTTAAGCCTATATACTCTGCCAGTGTTGGTGAGGAACTCGAAGATGGGCTCTTTGATGGTAACATATTCACATATTCAAGGGAAATTGTTTAAAAAATAAAAGGAAAAATTTCCTATGTGCTTTTCCTGAATTCGCACATAAGGCCCTGAACTTTATTTTTGCATGAGTAACTCCCTATTAAAAAAAATCCAACAAAATAGGAATTATAACTTTAAGAGCTTTATTAATGCAAAAGTGGACATTTTTCTTGACTCCAAGGATTTAATCTGCACTCTGCGAACAAGGACTTTTACGTTATAATAACGCGCAAGACTTCATTGTTAAATTTTATAAAGTAAGGGATGTAACTATGCAAACAAAAATAAAAACCTATGTTCAAAAATGAAAGTTTTACGTTTATTGATTTCTCTTCTACTTTACATACCTCCATAATAAAAATAAAAACCTTTTGCAGAATTTCTTGAGCTGGCTTTGCAGTTTGGAACGATTATGATGTTTGCCTGTGCTTTTCCTCCTGCATTTGCTTTTGCTGCATTGGTAAATTAAAACCTAATACCTTTTTTTCATTTTCCCTGCCTCAATAAAAGAAATTTGACTTGAAAATTGGGAGTTTAAATTCTTTGTTTTTTTGGTTTTGTATAGAACAATGTTACAGAAATTAGAGCAGACGCGTTAAAGATTCTTGTCATGTATAGAAGGCCGGTTCCTCGAGTTGCTGCGACAATAGGGGCCTGGCTTAATATATTTCAGGTACTAATTGATTTGAATTGGTGATCTGTGTCAATTATTTTATATTGGAATTGCAACAGGAAAACAGGATGTTTTAATTTGGTTTTGATTTTAATTTTTATTTTTGATCTTGATTTTTAGTTTTTGATAGTTGTATCCATATGCACCAACTGCATACTTCTAGTATGTTTATACGATAAGGACGGGAATTGGAGTATATCTCCTGGTCTTGCAGCCATCCTTATCATGGAACATGTACTCCTTCTCATCAAATTTGGCTTCTCAAGGATTGTACCTGAGGTACACTATTTATTTACATGTTTAGATTTGTTACCCAACTTGTTAACGCCTTTTCCAGGAGCCTAAAAAACAATTTTTGTAGGAACCTGATTGGGTAAAAGCAAACCGAATGAAAAATGCAACTCAAGCACAAAACATGTGTTCTAAGCAGCTTTTGAGGAACATTTCTGGTCGTAGAGGAACACTCGTTACAGGTACACCAAATGCTGATTAAATGTACATTAATATTAGAATCAGTACATACCACCTTAGATTAGTCCCCCGGCGAGTTATTAATTTTTGTATGTAAGGAAAAATCTCAGTCTTTAGATTGTAGCATATAGTATATTTTCTGTCATTTAGTTGTTTAAAAGTTTGTTTATTGAATTATAGAGTCCATTGATCGAATGATCGCATTTAGATATTAACAAAAATAAAAGGTCTTGATTGCATTGAATAACATTAACAAGTTATGTACTTGTACACACACACACACACAGTCTTTGTTGGAGCTTTACATGAATCAAGTCGGGTAACTTGATCATTATTTACATGCGGGTCATCGATCTATGGTTATGCTGACTTGGCAGTCAGGAAACAGAATTGCTCAGCCTGGAAGATGCTTCATCTTATTGGTTGATCAGGTTCAGCTAGCCACGGGAATTACCTTCGCTAGCTTGGCGTATACTGAAACGATCACCGACTTGTCGGGCATATAGAACAACTGCCTTGGCCCATCTCTGGATTTCAAACCTGAACTTTCTTGAATCAAGTCTTTTTAGTGATTTGATTCCCGGGTCGATCGATATCTCTATCAAGGAGAAGCGTCGATCGTACAGTTGTTTCTTTGTATTATGTGGATGTATGCACACACTGGTTGTCGAAGATGGCGGAGGCTTCACGGCTGTCATGATGGTGTTGGTGCTTACTTCCATATGGAGATGTTGGTTGAGTTTATGTAAGTCCCTACCCAGTGGTTATATAAAGGGTTGAATTTGCTTGGAGAACAAGCGTTACAACCGTGTGGGTTAGGACCTCATTAACCGTTGACTTTTCAAATATTCCCTTTTTGCAAGTGTATTAGGTTAATGGTGACGGGTGACGATTGAGATGAGGGTTATACAAATGGTTGTAAAAGTCTTTTAGCGGTGCCAACTCAGTTGCGTTCGCATAGTACGCTGCCTAGGCCCGGAGTAATCGGGGATTATTCGTTGAGTAATCGCCGACTAGTCTGGATTACCAGCATATTTAAATAAAGCATGACTAACCTTTTTTTTTCTATGAAATTCAAGATCGGGTTTTTAAACAATGACTAGCATATTTAAATAAAGCATTAAAATGTGATTAGGCGTTTTTCATATATAAAATTTTGAGTGCAATGGCCTTTACACATCATAATGTATAGATTAATCATATGGCAGGCATAATATAAGACGACATACATATTTATATTTGTAAAGTGATCATACTAGTGTACACATCATCTCTAGTTTATTATTAAAATCAGTACATACCACCTAAGATTGGTCTTTTTTATATCTAAGAAAGAATAATAATTGTAGAATAGCATATTTTCATCATTTTGTTTGTTTAAAAGTTTGTTTATTGAATTATTATATTATTATAGAGTCCATTGATGTAATGATAGCATTTAGATTTCAACAAAAATCTTGATTGCGTTGGATAACTCTCAAATTTGTAACTGAGCGCACACACATACAACACTCTTTATTGTAGCCTTACATTATTATTATTATTATTATTTACATTTTGGTCATAGATCGATCTGTGGTTGTGCTGACTTGGCGGTCAGAGTACGGATGATCGTCCAGGTTGGCAGATGGTTCTTCTTATCGGTTGATCATGTTCAGCTAGCCACGAGAATTTCCTTCGCTGGCTTGGCGTGTACCGAAACGGTCGCTAACTTGCCGTGCATATCGAACAACTGCCTTGGCCCATCTCTGGATTTCAGACTTGAACTTTCTTGAATCAAGTCTTTTTAGCGATTTGATTCCTGGGTCAATCGATATCTCCATGAAGGAGAAGCATCGATCGTAGCGTTGTTTCTTTGCGTTCTGTGGATGCACTGCCACGCTGGTTGTCGGAGATGGAGGAGCTGGCGAGATTTCACCAGGCTTCATTGATGTGGCGGTCGCGGTGACGGTGGGGTTGGGGATTACTTCCATACGGAGATGATAGTTGTGGGTTTATTCAAGTCCCCACGAATGGTTATAAAGGGTTGAATTTGGTTGGAGAATAATCGTTGCTGAAACAAACCAAACGTGTGGGTTAAGATCTCATTGACCGTTGACTTTTCAAATATTCTCTTTTTGCAAGTGTATTTATTAGGTTAATGGTGACGGCTAATTACAAGGTAAAGTAAGATGAGGGTTATAAAAGCGTAAACGAGTGGATTATTATGACCAATCAAAACAAATGGGTCCTGGTTAGGCTGGTTTACTAACAATTTTTTTATATATAATTTAAGATTTAAGATGGATTTTTTTAAACAATGACCCACGTATTTTAAATAGGATTAATTACATATATCCCCCTAATTTCAACTATAATTACATATATATCCAACCCAAAATTTAAATTACATACCCCCCTACAAAACTTCATAAATTACATATATACCCATCCTATTAAAAATGCATAGGAAAATAACTATTTTACTCCAATTCTTTTACTAAACTATATTCACGACAAGTCATACAACACATTCTTTGCATCCTACAACTTATATCCCATACGATCTTTCCAACTTAATAAGTTATGAACATCAAGAATATGTAACATGTAAAATGTTTTCATGCATCCTACAACTTGATTTCACCGAAACGAGTGTTCTAACACTCTTACATAATCATTACTAAGCCCTCGTATCATTACATTCATCATAAAATGTAATGATATGAGGTGCTTAATAATAGAATTGGTATATTTGATATTTTTAGTTTTTGTGAAGGAGAAATATGTAAATAAATTTTTTGACTTGGGTATATATGTAATTTATGAAGTTTGGGAAGGGGAAATATGTAAATAAATTTTTGACTTGGGTATATATGTAATTTATGAAGTTTGGAGGGGGATATATGTAATTGCCCCTTTTAAATAAATCATTTAAATATGATTAGGGGTTTCTCATATATCAAGTTTTGAGTACACTGACTTTGAATTACTAGTCTTCACACATCATAATTTATAGATTTATCATTAGTATAATCTAACGATATTATAAAGTAATCTTATGATGTGTAAAATCATCTCTACTTTGTTGGTTTTGAAATAGGGACGGTTATGGTCCAGTACTCTCCGTCTTACATTTGATTTTAAAATCGTGTCCCATATTGATCTAGTACTCGTTATTTTTTTTACTTTGGTTTACGGGCATACCCATTTTATGATCTTATGTAAAATTACCTTTTTTTTTTTAAATTGACTTTCATTAAAAAAACAACCGGGGCGGAATCTCTAAAAATTACCTATGGGATGCACATTATCCAAAAAGCCAAAACATGATCTTAAACTCACATAAGAAACGGATTTGAAATAACTTTTATACTTGATCACATTTTCAAAAATTCATAAGTCTTAACAATTCTAGCAACTTCAACATATAGATGAGCAAATGATATCTAATACTGAAACCGGTACCGATCCCGTCCCTACTTCAACATACCATTTACAATATTTTATTTAATTGTATGGTACATGTATATGTTTGGTTTCTACACGAGTAAACGGGTTAGGTAATCAGACGTGTATCACCTAAATATTATGCACATGTTTGTAGAATTGTAGAAACAGAGATAATGTATTAAGAGTGTTTTAAGGGAAAAACGAGAATTTGCTTGTAAAGAAAGTAATTGAGCATGAACACGTAACCTCTTGTATAACTGCTCCCAACCACAACTACTTTTTTATATAATTTTTAAACCTTTTGTTTTGTTTTTTCTATGCTTCTAAAAAAATAAAAGAAAGACTAATTAGATGGTGACTTGCTAGCCGATTTGGAAAGAGCGTAATAATAAAATGTTCCAGAATTCGACGCCTCGTGTTTTAGAGATTGTAGCGAGTGTGAAGGCTTTATCCTTTTTTCTTTGTTTAAACATCGAACTAGGTTTAAAAATGTGGATTGGAATGAGTGGCGAAATACCCTTTGTACATTTTGTAAGGTTTTTCGGCGGTGATTTGATGACTTGTCTATGTTTTTTATACTGTTCAAAAAAACAAAAAAGATGGCAGGAATTTTGTTGAGATACCTAATTGGGTTGACTACATAAGGTTGTAATAGAGCCAAGTTCTATTAAACTTTTATTTAACAGGGCTGAGATATTGCCTAATTACGCGTCTGCCAGTCATCTTAATGTTTTGCATCTATTATTTAAAAATATGTATATTTAATTACATATATGGTTAATATGCGTAGTTACCAACTTACCGTATACATAATTAAATATCAATAAACTAGCCAAACTCGAGTTTGAAATTATTCATGAGTCAAAAGTCGTATTCTAAGCTAAACCAACCGGACATTTACAATTAACAACCCACAAATTGAGTTTAAACAATGAACGGTTTTCCAAAGCCCATTGTTATTGAAAGATCTATCTATCTGAAATCAAAGATAAAACATAAACTTCAAACCAACACATGAAAGGAAGAAGTTTACGTGTTGATGTTTATAAACACGGATTCCACAACTTTTTGGGGTGAAAGTTTCTGGTCTAACAAATGTTCAGATGATGTTTATTTGAAATAACTATTTCACAATATCCACATGACACTTTTTTGCAAGTAAAGTTGTTAACGTCTTTAGTTATGCTACTGTAGCAATCACTTTATTCCCAAGGCATAACATGTGACCCTTCTGCTCGTGTTTACGCGCGACTAATAGTTAAAAACATGTCATGAAGCTGAAAATGAAATGCTTTTTTGCTCTCATTCAAATGATGATTTATTAGTTTTCACAATAGAACCAACCAATACACACAATCCTACACATCACACAAACTGCATAGGAATTGACTTCCTATCAGCAGCTAGCTTGTATAATCTTAATCTTAATAATATATATATGTCTTCTTACAACTCTTATGTAAAACTATATATACACAACAATTGCCGCTTTCCAGCACCTTACAGCTTGCATATAATGGGTCAATTGCTAGATGATCTACACACATCCTTGTTCCGACATACTAGTAGCAATCGTCAGAAACGCAGAGATAACGCTCCCGTGTATCAAAGCCCTAAGAGAACCAATAGAGAAGATGAAGGTTAGCACTCGACCCAATATCAATGGCGGATCTTGAACAAAAAATCTGATAGGGCCGGACTCAATCTGGTAGGGCCGGGCTCAATACATATAAAATAAATTTTTGGTAAATTATCGGCAAAATTTACACTACGAAGCGAAAAGGCTGGTGGGCCGAGGCCTCGTCTGACCAATAAAAAGATCCGCCCATGCAACCCATCTACCAAGGAATCTGTTCGGTTCGCTTTGAGTTGTTTTTTTTTTATCACAAACGGGTTCAAAGATGTAGATTACTATTTTCATAATTTTGCTTTGGTAATCATAACCAACACATTATGTATTATTGATAATCATTTTCATAGAAAGGTCAAATTTTTATCGTCACAGCTTTGATTTTGTAATTATAACTTAAACTATGAACAAAAGGAAGTTTGTAGGTAAACTCAACCCGACTAAAAATCAACTCATTTCAGCCAAACCCGTTACCCAGCCTGCCCATCTAGCCACTTCTAGTTAGTTCCAATGAATAAAGGGTCTAAAGCATGTGCATTCGAGAATCTTACTCTGGACTCTCTTTCTGGTAACCAAATTCAGCTGCTGCTTTGAGAGCCCGTTGGTAGGTCTGTTTCATTGCTTCCTGCCGCAGTCCAAAAATTTCAATGGTTAACAGAAAAGAGTACAAGCTCATACCTCATATATCTCAAATTAAACAATGTCACTTTCATTTCGGTTTTTCCCATAAATAGGAGAAGAAAAGGTTGCTCTGATGATACTTTATATTAGTATGGCCCTAAAATAAGAAGATTGTTTTGTGTTTCTCAATAATTGGAATACCATTTAATAAATACAAAACAACAGGAAGATAGGATAGGCTGGTAACGTGCCAAAACAGGTAAATTCATATAACAGCTCGGGTTGACTCGCCAATTTATGTTACTGGCTTTTATTTTAAAATTTCGTATATAGGTTATACAACTATAATTACAAAAAACTATTAGTGAACTAATGAAGCACCTTTTAAACAAAGACTGAACATTTTAAGTTACTTTGAGCAAATTCTAAACCGTTCAACCTGATTCCTTTTTAGCTATTTTTAATTTCTACCTATTTGACCCAGTATCAGTAACAAAAAAATCAAAAATAAAAACAGAAAAACAATTTGACACATTTTCACTTAAATGGGATGAAACTGCTTCCACGTTCAGTGGCGAAGCTTGAATTTTTGGATGGTGGGGGGCAGAAGTCACGAGACCCTTATTTTTTCCAAATCGGTGGGGGCCGGACTCAAAAAATACAAAATTTTTGGATAAAACCGGGGAAATTTACACTACTGGGCCAAAAATCAGTGGGGGCTGGGGCACCCCCACCCCCAGGCCCTCACAAAGCTTCGCCCTTGTCCATGTTCCATGAGTAGAGCTTTCATGAAAAGCCCAAAAAGGCGAACACGGCTTGTAATTTTAATGCAATTAGTTTCTTGCCTGTAGTTTAGACTCAAAGTCCTCAGGTGCCCAGTTCAGATTGTACTCTTTTAGCTCAAGCTCGCCAGCAACAACCTGAACAAAATCATATAAGAGAAATGATACCATCAGTTCAAAAACAAATGCCGATTTCGATCATACAATCATAGGCCACTAAGATGTATGCATACCCCTCCGGTACCAGCAGCTATAGAAGGAGCAATCAGAACATTGGCTCCCTTCAAAACATCTAGTGCTTCAGAGGTACATGGCATGTTGGAACCTAGTAATAATACAAACATATTACACACAAAAAAAGGAAGAAGAAAAAACCTAATTATTAGTGGTGGCAAAAATGGCAGGTCAAGCATGTTGGGTAACGGGTCAAAACAGGTAACTTTTTGGTATGTGTCAAAACAAGGCACTGCAGTGGGGTATAGGTTAAAAAACTATTGTCGAAAAGTCTAGATGTTTATTAATATATAGTGTCTCAGATAATATCACGAAAAGTCCATGGGGCTTGTCAACAATTTTCCCTTTCAATAATATATATATATATATATATATATATATATATATATATATATATATATATATATTTCAATAAAATGATTTAGGAAGTTCAATGCATTAGAAATACATTTATGAAGAATTTGACCCGTTTCCTTTTTAATTAACTGTATTGAGTCATTTAAAAGTATACACACTAAAATTGCCACCTCTGTTAATAACAGCGAATGAATTGCAAACAGAGAAAAAAGTGAGAGAATCGGCACCTTCAACAAGTATACGGCATCCCAAATTAACCAGATTAATGGCATCAGAATGATCGATTTCGTTTTGTGAAGCACAAGGAAAAGCAACATCACATCTTTCATTCCAAGGTTTTGCTTCATCGTAGTACTTAGCCCGGGCGTAAGTCTTTGAATAATCTCTGGATATTTAAAAAACAATTAAATAAATAAAAAATAATGAGATTAAAGATAAATTTTGTATTTTCAAAAGGGGACACAAACCTTAAAGTTCTATGTTGTGCTTTGATATCTCTAAGAAAAGATAGTTTCATGAAATCAAAGCCATCCTCATCAACTAAATAACCTTTTGAATCTGTAGAAAATATCGGGTTATTAACATGCATTACATAAGTTAACTTTAAGTTTTAACGAGCGTTTGGATTTTGGTTTCAAAAACGATTATCTATTTTCACTTTTAGTTGCAATACTAATTTTTAATGTTTGGATAAACATGTTAAGCTTCTTGTTTCCTGGTAAAACAATCGTTAGGATAATTAGTTTTCATACAAACTACATTAAAACTGAATATCAAAGTGTAAAGCAAAAGTACCTAACTACCCTAACCTAATTTGAGAGATTTGACACCTTCAAACTAGCAAAAGAACATCCAAACACAATCACCTATAACATGTTTTACTAAAGCTGATATTATTTAAAATAAAATAATCACTTTTTATAACGCACATGAAATAATCAATTTTGAAATTAATGAAATCGTGAAAAATACCTGATACTGTGATGGGGAGAGCTCCATATGCAATAAGCTTCTCTAAAACATGCATTGCTATCTTTCCGGACCCACTAACCACGCATCTAAAAATAAAATAAAACAAAATTGCCAAAACATACTCAAAATGTGCTTCAAACAAATTAAGGGATGACTAAGGCCACCCAAGTATTCAACCTTTTACATTAGAGCCACCCATATATATTATCATTTCTTTATAATTATAGGCCACAAGCCACTGAATAAGTATGTATTTGATTTCATTAATACCAATGCCGGCCAAAAACATGTCAGAATCTCAGATGATTAAGGTGCCTTTAAAGGTATAAAAAAGACAATAACACTTTTGATGGGGCATCAAAATGTTATACATCAAAACTGTTTTCTTTTCAGAAACTTTACGGGCATTTTCGTCATCAACTCATCGGATCCTTTTTGTTGGGATTATTGAAAACAAATACATATTTGGGTGCCCTCCGGCGTCCACATAGAGTTATCCAAAAATTAACTATTGTTTGGCGTATAACCTTAGTCCTTTGAGTTCTTTATTCATGTCTGCAAGCATAAGTTGTGCAAAGAAAACCTGTAAAAAAACAACACAATCTGTTACACCATTTTCCTAATAATTGCAGAAATTTGCAAAAGCTTACCAGTCCATAACCAGTAGCTTCAGTACGTAAGCTGGAACCAGACCAGTTAAGTCTTGGGCCCGTAAAACTTCCCTGCATGAAATATTACTAAATCATACACAAAACACAAACAGATCCAAAATGCAAGTGAAGACATGAAAAAAACAAGAAATAAAATCAGCACCCAAGTGAAGCAAACCGATGTGGCAATTTTGACCTATTAACCGATAAAAAAGTCAATTTGGGTTGTATTTTGCCTCTAATAAATTAAAATGGAAATGGGGTAGAGGTCACCTAACATGTTTTCAAAATGCAAAAAAACCTCCTAAATCATTTTACTTTGCAAACTAAGATTATTGTTTTAAAAATAAAAATATATTTTTCTTAATCATATTAAAACATTTAGTGTTTTTAAAATTCAAGATGAGTACAGACAAAAAAAAGAGTTTGCAGGTCAAGCCAAACAGACCAAACCCTTTTAGCCTGTTCCAACAATTACACGTTTTGACAGCCCCAGCCATTTGCCATCTCTAGAAGCAAATAACTTGGCCTTACCTGAGAATGCCCAGCCAGGCGCCTGTATTGGCCATATAGAAAACCCATTTCACGAGTGCCAACACCCATCTCCTCAGAAGGAAGATCCTGATATTGTCATGGAAAAAGATTACCCGTTTTATATTAACGTATAGTTGACTACAAAAGTAATAAAACTGATTTGAATACCTTATCGGGGCTAATGTAACGATACAGCTCATCCATATAGCTCTGGCAGAAGTGCATAATCTACAAACAAATGACAAAAATCGTAATATTATTTAAGGACACGTCATAAACAGTAATATTGATATAAAGATTAAAGAAAGCACCTCATTGTCACTTTTTCCTTTGGGATCAAAATCACTTCCACCTGATGCTCCTCCAAGTCGATAAGGAGATAATGCAGTCCTTAATGTCTGCAGTCAAAACTGGGAAAGCTCAGCATTGGGTGCGAAATTCCATAACAAAAGACGACCCGTGATGGAAAAAAATAACAGGAGCTGGAAACTAAGACCTTTATTTAGAATGGAAAAAAAGAAGGTAAAAGATGGAAGCATGCCTGCTGAAAACCGAGAAACTTGGCAATACTTAAGTTCATTAATGGGTGAAAACGTAGGCCTCCTCTACATGGGCCCAAAGTCTGGTTAAACTGGACCCTAAACCCACGATTAACGTGCATTTCACCTCTATCATCAACCCACGGAACTCGAAAGATAATTGTACGCTCAGGCTCTAACAACCGCTCCATGGTATTGACATAACTACAACAACAAAATCAAAAAAGTAATTATAAAATAAACTCATTAGAAGTGACAAAATATTCGAGACGGGTTAGCAGGTCAGTAACAGACTAAAATTGGTCATTTAATGTGTGGGTTGAAGAGAGTCGAGTCTGGAAAGGTTAACTCGCCAGCACTTTTTGGTCCATTGTTTTCAACAATTGGGATATGAGTATGTGGAGATGCCACTCAGATGTTGAACCGTTTTCATTTTGGCCACTTCCATATATTGGTACTACTTTATAAGGAGTTTCATTTATACTAAACCCGCCAAGAACATGCCAGAGTATTGCAAAATGACAATTCACCCTAGTTTTCTTTACATCAAGTCGTAGCATTTTGACAAATCGATTCAAGCGTATCTTTGTCTTCCCAAAAGTTATATAGGAATGTTCATCATCATGTTTTGACTGGTTTTGGTATAAACAAAAACAGATACCTTAATGCAAAAGGTCGAATACACGAGTGGTCTGCACATACATTATCAATTAAATTTTATAAATATTAAATTGTCCAATATGATCACAAAAAAACAATATAACTAAAAACCCAAGCATTTTAATACATTTTGGGTGACTGTCGACCCGCTTCGTTTTTAGCTAAAAAAAAAAATAAAAATTGGTGCAATCCAAATTGCCACATATTTAGGTGATGAATCGAAATCGCTGCCTCAAATATTATAGCAATTATAATCAGTACAATTAACTTTGTAAAAAACACACCTCGATGTTTTTGAAATGACCCTTTCAAGAGAATGAATAACTTCTTGCACAGATTGTATGAACTCAAGCTCGTTAGGATCTCTTTTTAGTGCAGCTTCAACAATTGATCCAGCCGATTTGGACATGAGAGCTGTCACAAAAAATAAATCATCAAATATAATAAGCAATTAGCACATATAGAAAAACATAAAACATAACTTTAACATTTTAACAATAAAAATCTGCACGAACCTTTTACATATATGGGCTTGTCTGCAATTATCTTATCTTTAGAGGCCAATTGGAGACGAAGAGCCTCTTTATGAAGCAAACTGTTGTTATGTTCTTCTAAAGCACTCATTTGCATATTTCTACTGCCTTCATTTCCATAAGGATTTCTTCTATGTTTTCTACCATATTCCCTGCAAATCGAGCAAAATATTCTCGTTGTACCTTCTTTCATATCCACATATGCCCATTTGTATGTATCAGCCCATTCTTCCCGCCATCTTTTCACCACTTTTTTCTTTCTTTTGACTGGAATTGACTTTAACAATTCTTGATCATCATTTGGAAGTTCTGAAACGATTCCCATATTCTTGTTTTCATCATGATCATCGGCTGAAGATTCTTGTGGCGGAACGGTAATCAAAGGAGTGTGAGCAAATGTCGGGTCATCATCCCCCGGCCCGATTTCTAAATCGATTTCTCCACCGAGCTCCCTAACCACCAAATGATGCCTTTGTTGAATCAAGCTGATGTCATCCATTGCAGAATCCATCCCTAACCCGACAACTGGAATCAACATTCAGCATCACAAGTGTAATCCCCACTCGGGCCGTTTTTTTTCACTCTGTATAGATGTAAAGGCATATATTTATACGTAAAAGAAGATTTATAATTGTGAGTTCACGCATCCACACAAAGTGATTATGTGGTTTTAAATTATCAGAAACAGATAACTAGTTGTAACAAAACAAACTGTGTGAGATAGTGTTTATATGTTATATTGTTGTTTGAAGTTGTAATAATCAAATAATGAGTTGTTCTAGTGTGTGGTAATTCAGATCAATTAAAAAATTAGTACATAAGAGGACCAAAAAGGACATTCCTGTGAGATGCGAGTAAAAATCTTTAAAATTAGGATCAAGGAATCAGGAAGAAAGTAATCTCATTTTACCCTTTTCATAGTAAGTTTTCGTGCAGCTAATATGATAATGTCGATGATCCGACCCCAAATAATCAGATAACCATTAGAAGCAGATCTGTTTATCCAAACACTAAAACTGATTATTGGACTAAAAGTTGCAAACTGCAATAATCATATAAATAGTTCTAAAATGAAAATCCAAACCCCTCGAAATACACTTTGATGATATAGGGCAGTCTGTTTTACTTGCCCACGTATAAAACATACGCATTACAAAATGAATACGTCTGAATATGTAAAATTATAGAAAAAAAAAAATCTATTTCAGATGAGTTGTGTTGCATAAATAACATTGTCATGATAAAGAAGTGATGCAAAACTTAACAGGTTAAATACTGGTAAAAAATTAGGGAAATCGAGATATAATGATACTAAGATGTGTAATCTGTTTGAAAAAAATCAAAGAGATGCGGAATACAACAGGAGTGATGATTCCCAATATACATTTAACATGTAGAGTAAAATAACACACCTTTTTTCTAAAATTTAATGCATGCATCCTCGTGTTTGAGCACAAACGGGACATGTATAGGAGCTGCTACGCAGTAGCGTTATGCCTTTATGCTCATACCGACTAACACTAAATGTAAGGAAATAACCCTAGAGAAAATTCTCAATAACCAGTTTGCACACATGCAACAATTTGATTATAAAGTGATCAAATAACCAATTGCATCATAGTCGAAACAAAACATATCACACAAGGGTAAAATAAGCATATACCATAATGTCCCAAACACTCTTTAAAACCTTGAATAACCAAACACTCAATACCCATCATCATCATCATCATCATACTCGGATACCACCAATAGTAAAGCCAAGGTAGGGTCTGAGGAGTGTAAGATGTAGATAGCCTTACCTCTACCCCGTAGGAATAGAGAAGCTACTTCTCCGGTGAGACCCTCGGCTCAATAGTAGTTTTGCATTAAGACTTAGACATCAGGCACATAACACTCAGCAATAGGGACAAGCCCGATTGGTGCATGTCAGTGTTGTAGAATTCGCTAGGCGCTAGTCGGCCGGTGGGGTACCAACTAGGGATTAATCGGATTGGATTTTTATATATATTTTTCCAAATTTATCAATATATAATGCTAATTTTATACCTTATTATTAGAATTGTAAGGTTGTAATGTTTCTGTGAATATTATTATGAATCAAGAGCCCTATATATAGGGATGAATACAACCATCAAAATAGGAAAAGATATACATAAAACTATACAAGATTATCTCTAAATAACAAACACTATCTATTCCAAAAATATAGAACAATATCGGCTGCTAAGACACCCCCTCAGTTTGAGCGGGCGGAGGACAGACGCTCAAGCTGGACCGGAAAGACTGGAATAGTTCCCGAGATAATCCTTTTGTGAAGATATCCGCATACTGCAAGGCGGCGGGGACGTGGAGAACCCGGATGTCACCAAGACGAACCTTCTCTCGAACAAAATGTATATCTATCTCTATGTGTTTTGTGCGTTGATGTTGAACTGGATTATTGGACAGATAAACGGCTGAAACATTGTCACAAAACACTATAGAAGCACGCTTCAATGGAGTATGAAGTTCGAGAAGCAAATTGCGAATCCACGATGTTTCAGCAACAGCATTAGCAACACCACGATACTCGGCCTCGGCACTAGAGCGTGATACAGTGGGCTGTCGTTTAGCAGACCAAGAAATAAGATTGTCACCGAGAAACACACAATAACCTGATGTAGAACGCCTTGAATCTGGACATCCACCCCAATCCGCATCAGAATATGCAACCAAATCATGCGAGGCTGACTTAACAATGCGTAAACCATATTCAAGTGTGCCTTGTAAATACCGGATAATGCGCTTCATAAACGCAAAGTGAGGCTCTCGAGGTTCATGCATAAAGAGGCAAACCTGTTGGACCGCATACGATAAATCTGGCCTAGTGAACGTCAAGTACTGCAAAGCACCGGCAAGACTTCGATACAAAGTCGGATCAGAGAATAAAGGACCATCTGTTGCACTAAGCTTGGACGAGAGGTCAACAGGTGTAGCACATGGTTTGCACGACGACATAGACGCGCGCGCGATGATGTCTTTAGCATACTGAGCTTGAGACAAAAACAGGCCGTGTGGTTGCTGCGTTACTTTTATCCCCAAGAAATGATGTAACCGGCCTAAATCCGTCATGGCGAACTCTCGTGAGAGTGTGCCGATAATATCGGTCAAAAGACGATCATTAGAAGCTGTAAGAACAATATCATCGACATATAATAATAGATAGGCAATATTCGAAGCATCCTTATGATAAATAAATAGGGACTGGTCACATGTGCTACTGCGAAACCCTTTAGATGTGATAAAATTTGCAAAACGGGTGTACCACGCCCGTGGAGCTTGTTTGAGACCATACAAGGATTTCTTCAGACGGCATACATGATTAGGATACCGTTTATCATAAAAACCCGGTGGTTGATGCATAAAGACCGTCTCATTTAGTTCCCCGTGTAGAAAAGCATTTTTGACATCAAGTTGGTGAATAGACCAAGCCCGTGATACCGCCAAAGACAAAACAGTACGAATGGTGGCTGGTTTCACCACAGGGCTAAATGTTTCATCACAATCCACACCGACCGTTTGAGAATTACCATTTACCACTAGCCGTGCTTTATACCTTTCCAATGTCCCATCTGATTTAAATTTGTGCCTAAATAACCACATGCAGCGGATAACAGGGTGATCGTGTGGTCGGGGAACCAGTTCCCATGTCTCATTGTCCTGTAAAGCCGAATACTCGGTTTGCATGGCATGCAACCAATTGGGATCAGTTAGAGCTTTGGCATAAGAGGTGGGAACAGGTGAAATAGTGGTGGTGTGGTGAATGGATGATAGGTTGGCACGGGATTTGGACCTGGTGGTCATCGGGTGTTGGTTTAAAGGAGGTCCGGTAGGTTGGTTAGTGGAGTGGGCTGGGCTAGTATGGTTATTCGGTATTGGGCCGGGGGCTGGGATGGACTGAGGTATGGGTAAGGGACGTGGGCGGCGGGAATAAGTGAAGGTGTATGGGGCAGTAGCCGGATGGGCCGGTAAGGGTGTTTGGGCTTGTTGATTGGGTTGGGCCGGTTGGGCTTGGGGGGGCGGTCGTTGGAAACTAAAGCCGGGTGGTATAGTGTCATCCAAAAAATTATAGGATGAGGTTGGGCGAGGGATTGTATAGGGAAACACATGCTCATCAAATGTCACGTGGCGTGAAATGTGGACCTTGCCTGTAGTAGGGTCAAAACAACGGTAGCCACGGAAATCGGGTGGGTACCCGAGAAAAATACAGCGCACGGACCGATGGTGTAATTTATGAGGCTGGGTGGCTGAGGTGTTTGGGTAACACGCAAAGCAGAACACTCGTAAGTGTTCGTAATCAGGGTGACGAAGGTAAAGGGCAAAAGTTGGTGTATAAAAGTTGAGCCTTTTGGTTGGTAGGATATTGTGGAGGTAGGTGGCAGTGTGCAAAGCCTCAACCCAAAACGAAGGAGGGAGATTCGCAGGAATCAAAAGAGCCCTGATAATGTCGTCAAAGTTTAAAAGAACGGAAACGAGCCTCGAGGCGTTTTCCCTTCGCCTCACGAGGCGTAAGCCTCGAGGCGAACCGAGGCGTAAGCCCGAGGCGGAATTAAAAAATTAAATAAATAATTATATATCTTTCAAAAAATAAAATGCTAACTAATTTCATCATCAAATTCATCAAAAACATCAAAAACACACATAAAAATGACATAAAATGTCACAAAAAGTCTAAAACATCAAAAATATACCTGAAAACCCCCTGAGGCGCACCTGAGGCGCAACTTTTCATAGCGCCTCAGTCCTGTGAGGCGCATACCACTGTTCAAACACCTGAGGCGCCGCCTCAGAAGCGTTTTCAGACCAAATCGCCTTGAGGCGCGCCTCGAGGCGCACGCCTCAAGCGTTTTTTTAAACCATGAATGTCGTTAAGGCGACGAATCATGCGTTCTGCCCTACCGTTTTGGGAGGATGTTTGGGGGCAGGAGAAACGGAAAAGTAAACCGTTTTGATGAGCAAAATTTTTAAATGCTAAATTGTCAAATTCACCCCCTAAGTCACATTGAAATGTTTTAATTTTGCGGTTAAATTGGGTAAAAATTAATTGATAAAATTTGGCAAAGGTGGGAAAGGTTTCGGACTTATATTTTAGGGGTAAACCCACACGAAGTGTGAGAAGTTGTCAATTAGCACCATGTAGTACTTATATCCTGTTTTACTCGTGATTGGCGAAGTCCATAAATCGCAATGAATAATGTCAAAAGGAGCAAAAGTAAACGTATTAGATAAATGAAAAGGCAATCTTTTACTGTTCGAAAGTTGACAAGAATTGCAAAGATGACTTTTGTCCTTGTTACATTGAAAATTAAAATTACGATTTAAAATATCTAGAACTTGCGCCCTGGGATGTCCTAAACGATCATGCCATGGTAAGTGAATGGATGCGATGAAGGTGGCTTGAGGCGGTAGTTGAGCAGGCGTGAACGTATAGAGAGGCCCGGTGCTATTATGGCGAGATAGTGTCTTCCTAGTTTTGAGGTCCTTCAAAGAAAAACCAAACGGGTCAAATTCGACAGACACTAAGTTATCACGAGTAAAACGTCTAACGGAAATAAGATTTTTAATTATTTGGGGGCTATAAAGGATATGGGGTAGGATGTAGGTGCAGTTTGGTAAAGGGTGAAAACCCGTACCTGATCCTTTAATTGGTAAAGTCATGCCATTGCCTACCAAAATATTACGACAAACAGGAAATGAGTCAGGGATGTGAATTTTACCTTTGTCGTTGGTGACGTGGGTTTCGGCTCCTGTGTCCATAACATCTGAGTTCCAGCCCGTATTCTGAGAATTAACCTGTAAATTTGCCATGGCAGCAGCTAAATCGGTTGGGCACATGGGATTATAAGTGGGCTGCTGAAATCCAGAAGAGTATGGGCTGTATTGGGCCGGCGGATAAGCTGAGTAATGGGCCTGCGGAGCTGATTGTTGAGCAGACTGTTTAGTGGGCCATTGTGATTGCTGAGTAGGATAAGGGCATGGTGGAGGTGTCCACCAGGCCCAATGGGGAAAAGACGGCGGTGCTCCCGGTAAGCGCTCCATCCTGGTTGCTGCGAGCGGCCCCTGCCACGACCCTTCCGATTAAATGAACCACCCCGACCACGATTTCCTCTCTGGTAAGTACCTGAAGTATCCTGTGATTGTTGATTAGGGTTGGCGAGTCACCCGTAGGTGGCGGCGGCTGCGAAGGAGCAGAAGCAGCCAAGACTGTGTGATGGGTTCCTTTCTGGGCTTCAATTCTCATAACCTCGTCGTTAAGCATTGCTTTGGCTTCGTCCCAATCAACACCCTGCTGATTAATAAGGGAGGCAGTGGTGTTGTATTCGGCCGGAAGACCACGAACAAGCTGAAGGACGAGTCTTGATTCGGAGACTGGTTGATCAACATCGGCCAGTTGGTTCGCCAAATCAGAAAGCTGCTGGCAATAATCCTCAACCGAGGAACAAGCGGTTAAGGTAAGGTTACAAAACCTTGTCTCGAGCGCCGCAGCGCGAGCCTTTTTATTGCTCAAGAATTTCTTCTCGAGTTTTAGCCAAGCCTCTCGTGCGCCAGTGGTATCCATAAGGCGTTTCAGATTATCGTCTGAAACGGTGCTGTAGATCCACTGCAAGACCAAGGCGTCTAGTTCTTTCCATTGGTCGAATTCTGGAGAGGTGGCAGCTGGAGGGGCTGAACCGTCTATGTGGTTTTCGACTTTGTAGGCGACAGCATGAAGGCGAAAAAGCTTAACCCATTGCGAATACGTAACCTTGGATCCGTCCAGTGTACGGATTTTAGATTGTATATTCGACACTGAGTAAGCGGGGTGAAGGGGGACAGGTTTGGTGGACGATTCAGCAGCAGCATCTTCTTTAGTCATGTTGACTATGACCGAACGAATCCGGTGGAAAATAAAGGAAAAAAAAACGAAAGAAGGAAGGCTAGGGATCGGCTATGGCTGTGATACCATATTAGAATTGTAAGGTTGTAATGTTTCTGTGAATATTATTATGAATCAAGAGCCCTATATATAGGGATGAATACAACCATCAAAATAGGAAAAGATATACATAAAACTATACAAGATTATCTCTAAATAACAAACACTATCTATTCCAAAAATATAGAACAATATCGGCTGCTAAGACTTATATGTATACATTTTGATGTTTAAAGGCCAAATATAAACCAGTGAATATGGAAGAAGGGGGTTAAATATTAAAATACCTAAACTTAAATAACCCTAATCACCTCCGTCGTTCACCATATCCCATTTTTTCTTCCTCATTCCTTCTTTCATCGTAATAAACCATCAGACGCAACGCAACTAGGGTTCATGGAGTTTCATCGATTTTGCTTCTAAAACATGGATTATCATCAAATGTTGAGGTAAGAACTTGTTTTATTTGATCGAGTTGCTCCAATTTTGACCCGTTCGAATTCATTTTTTTACCTAATTTTGAGTTTTTAGGTCCGAGTAGGACCAATTTGGTCTGACTAATCGGTAATTAATCGTGGACTGATTAATAGAGTGATTAGCCCAAAATTAATCAGTAGTAAAATAACTTTAAAATTAGTGCCATTTACCCCCCCCCCCCCCCACACACACACACACACGGGCCCACACATTATACGCGCACACTACAAGCGGGGTGAATGACTAATTACAACTTGAAACAAAAAAGGTCAAAAGCACATCCAAACACCAACTCCTTCTGCAAGTTTTATTGCAGCATATTGTCATATTCTGGTTACACAATATCACACAATCACTTTCAAAGAAACATGTCCACAAACCTAGAAATGAATCATAAGACTATTCTGAATCCAATTTAAACTATTAAGACAAAACATCTTCTGAATTAAACAAACAACATCAACAACACCAAACCCTAATTACAGCATCCTGTACAATAACCAAAATAACCCAATTCAAATATTCATAACCCAAACCCAAAGATTGTAACTTTATATCAATTAAACAAACTAATACCAAAATAAACCGGATTTGGGAACTTACAGAACTGGGGTTTGACTTGTTGACTGTTGTTTGAACTTTACAGAAGAGGGTCAACTGTGAATCGCACATTCCATTCGAGGCTCGATCATAAGAGATTGATAGGGAAAATTAGATGAATTGTTGGAAAAAGAAAAAGGGTAAGTTATTGTTGTGCAATGATTTATGTGATAGCTCAGGGAAGTGGGGTATTTTTTTAATGGAAACAGAGCTGAAGATTGGATTATTAACGACGTTACATTATACAATCGACAACAATAACTACTTACTTAAGTTTGTGTCATGTTGCATAAATGTGATTTTATACGTTAAATAATTAAAAAATATTTTTAAATTAAAAAAAAAAACAAAAACTCTTGATGTTGAAGAATTAAATCGCTTATTGTATTAATTGTATAAATATAATGTAAACCAGTTAACATATAAAAGCCGTAAAATTATGGCTTTAAAAAATGAACTTTGAATTTTTGATACATTATTTACCTATTAAAAATAAAATCTTTTTTTATTTATGATATGATGGAAACATATGTATTACGTTGTTGAAACAATTAAATGTTAAATGGTTGAAAATAATAAATTAAATATTAAATAATTAAGAGAAATCAAAAGACTATAATCTAATATTAATTAATTTTTATTTATATTAATTTACAACTGGTTTTATGCATCATTGTGTTGTACAACTAGTTTTACAAACCAATGGGGTGGTGGTCCATTGGCAAAGGCAAAGCCTTTAAAACACCTAGGTTGCGGAAGGTCTTGGGTTCAAGTCCCACAGACTACAGGATTTAAAAGAAATTCTTTCAAAAAAAAAAAAAAAAACTAGTTTTACAAGTCACAAAATATTAGGTGCACTTTTGCAGTCAATGATGTCCAGTCCAACTAGTTGGAGGTGGAAGAGTTTACACGCTTGCGTGGTTTCTGGTTTTAAAAAGCATGCCCCGAGGCGTGCGCCTCTCATACACCATGTTTTTTGCATAAAAATGTTTGTACCTTGATGTTTTTGGCTTGTACATATAGATAAAATCATATAAAAACCTTTTATAGCTGCATTTTTGGTAAATAAAGCTAATAACCTATGGGATATATATGATAAATATAAAAAATTACATAATTAGTGCATGCTTCGGGTACGAAAAGCCCACTGCTTTTGCACTTAGACCTCGTCGCTTTTGTACGCCTAGCACGTTTTAAAACCATGTGCGGTTCGCGCCCAAGGGTTCTCAGGTTCGATTTCCTCTATCACTGGAAAATATACCCATTAGCATTGAAAAGGATAGGTGTAGGCGTGTGGGAGGGATTCGATCGTGAGTAGAAGGGTTTATACTTTATAGCCAAGAGGTTTACCCTAGTTCAAAAAAATGTACTTTTGCACACATGTGATACTGCTAAAAGCCTTGCACCCTAACGATGAGGACTTGAGGTTGGTTATGGGTAAACAAACTGTAACAACCCGACCCAGGGGGTGTCGGTTGAGATGCAGTTGATACCAAAATTTCACAATGGAAGCAACGATGACTAATAATTATTGTTTAATACAAATTCTAATCCAAAATATAAATTAAACAACTTAAATAAATAGATTAATATCTAATGCAGGGACGAATCGCGGCGGTCGTCGAAGCAACTAGTGAGGTATTATCCGCTAGTCCACACCATTTCCAATCAAGTTTAGCTCTAAATCCATAATACCGCAATCCTTGTAGCTCGATTCTTCTATTCATACCATATAGGAATCATAAGCTTGTATCTCTAAGTACGTCTCTATCCATAGCTAACAATATATACCTTGCATTCGCCATCCCTCCATAAGTTGTACCTGAACACATGCTTAAAACGGTTTTGGGTCAGCAACAACGCTGGTGAGTCCGTATAAGTAGTTCAATGTATCCAAAACAAGCTTTATCGTTTCATAAACAAGTTTGCAAATTCACACATAACATATAGTGATGTACAAGCGACACCTCAAACCTATACACTAAATCCATCTTCTGCCATTATGGATTTCCCTGGCAAAATACATGTCACAACGGCCCCGTGGACCTCAGTGGAGGGTTTTCCGGGCTTCCGGATCCACTGTGTGTGGGGGTTTCCCCAAGTAGTACTACCCACATATTAAGTGGCCCAATCCCATGGGTTAATGAGTGTCAGTATGGTTATCTGGCAACAAGTATCTTGTCACATCAAAACAATTCACTCACACACACAAGCATATGTTCCCCCAAAACAGTTAAAACACAAACAGAGGGGATGGTACACGGAACTCACCTTGGTAGCGTATCACGTCAAGTCACATAATCACATGGCGTTCCAAGTCACGATCCCATCTATCAATTATTGACAAGAACCTACTCAATGTTTATAAACATTAGTGCGTGTAACCAATCCCGCGGTTACACGTGTGGGCGGCTAAGACCTTTATTTACCCATAAATTGCTTGTCGTTGGTTCCTCCTCTTGAATTCTTCTTGTATTTATTATTCAAGTTACTATTAGTAACTAAATTATATTTAATATCCACGTCATAAGTTTTAATAGTTATACTTGTAGATTAGATATGTCTATTGTCCTAAATTCCAAATATATTCAGTAACTAAGTTCTACTTTATACACTATGTCCATGGCTTCCATCTCAAAGTCCAACGTTTCATGTCGAGGTTCTAGTGTCTCGCCACCATTCTTAATCTTATTCCCCATTCACTATCATCTTTATACTATCAATGTCCTGATATAAGTTCGTTATTTAGCTTTGGTTTGGTCAGGTCGGGTCTGCAAGTTCGTAACATCCCACACGTGCCCACGCGATTAATATTAATTATACTTTATAAATAGATAACTAAGTTGCCGTTTCTATACCTTCTCCTTGTGTAGCCAACTCATGTTAACCATTCATAACCTTCTGTGTATGTTGACTTCTTTGTGGAATGTGTTGACCAGATGGTTAATGAACCCAACATGACCATAGCTAATACTCATCTTGTATCCATCCTTTTATTCTAATACCTCCATTGTTATACATCCATTCGAACACCCATGTAACTCCACTGATTGAGCCGTCGCCGTCATCATGATTCCCAAATCGGAATCCTAGTCGGAACCCGGACCATCGTTTAACTCTTAATATCATATCCTGAACCTATGTTATCATCTACAACCGCTAATAGTCACTTCAATTCTGTCAAAGACTCATGAATATTACCAATTATTACCCTTAACCTCTCAATCGGAATCTGTACTCGAGACCATAGTCAATGTTACCTGAAATCCCCTTGAATCCTTAGCGCCGTCGTCACTGTTATCGCCTCCGCTCTGATCCCGATGCTCCGGCCGGTCGTAGACCACGGCCGGTTCCTTTGTACACGGTGGTCGGAACCCACCGGCTCCCTTTCTCTCTCTATCTCTCTCTCTCTCTCTCTCTCTAACTTTCTGTAAGTGTGATGTTATGCAGAGGAAACATGGATAACTTGGTGGGCTTTTCTTTTAGATGGGTAGGTGTGCGTTGTGTTGTCAAGAGAAGGGTGGGGGCATGTGTCACATTGTGAGGGTGACACATGTCCCGGGTGGTGACTCATCGAGTATCACAGGTCGGGTTTGTTAATGCGTTTTAGCTCGATCTTGCAACGTGTATAATACTTATTTATGCTAGTAATAATTTTTATGTATAGCAGTTCGTGTTTTAGTTTCGTACCAAAACATATGGTTTATTATTCACCTTTGGTCGTTTAATATTTATATATCAATAATATAGAGCGAAAAATTATGGGCCCTAAAACCGGGGTGTTACACAAACGCCGTCTAGTAACCGTGTTTTTCCGTTTATTGTAACCTTGCATTTTTATTTCAGTTTCCTTGTAATCGTGAGATTTGGTGAGCAATAAAATAATAAACTTATCATTCTCTGTTTTCTATTATGAAATCATGAAACAAATTTTTTAACTTTTTTTTTTGGTTGAGAAGAAAGGTGAATTGTGAATAGCCCAAAAATGCAATAGCGAAAGAGATTTTGAAGGCTAAGGTAATTTCTTTTTAACATATTTAGGTGTTTTAATTGCATGGAATATTAAGTTCATGTAATATACACCTTCTATGTGGTGAAAATGTACTTGTGTAGATAGTGTATAGTTGATTCTTTGAAGACACTTCTTGTAGTATTTCTTTTTGAAAATTGGCCATTCTTTTAAACTTTTGTGTAATTATATGGTGATAGTAACCATTCCATTAGACTTTGAGTATATTTATAAGGTAATGTTCATGTCGGACAATATTTTATTTTCTATAGCCATGAGTTCGCTTACAATAACAAATTGTTGTCAAGTCAATTTATTTATAATTAGTACAACGTGAATCAAGCAGCGTTTGCTTAGCAAGAGATAGAACTTTCTTCGATGATGAAGATGATGGTAGTTGTGATGGTGGCAAGCGGCGGAGATGGTGGGTGGTGGTGGTGGTGAAAGGTGGAGGAGATGGTGGGTGGTGGTGGTGGTGGTGAAAGGTGAAGATGGTGGTGGGTGGTATAGATTGAAGAAGATGAGGTGAGTGGTGGGTGTGATTAAAATTTTAAAAGTGACTTGACGATTTCGCCCATGACTTAACGACATCGATTTAACCTTGTTAACGAAATGAACTATTTTGACCTATTTTGTCAAATTTCAGGGATTGTTCAAACAATTTTTTGAATTTTAGCTGACAAAATGACCCAAACCACAGGGACAGTTTTGTTAATTAACTCTTTGGATTTATTAGCACAAAAAGTGAGACTCATCTCTGTGTGAATAAGAATCTTTATGATTGTCACGTTATCATGAGGTTGCAAAATATATATGCAAACTGTTTTCGCCATTTGAGGAATGGAAATTGCTTTTGTCAAGATTACGAATTGTTGGTTAATTATTTAAAAATGGGAAACGTGAGTTTCTATCATATCCCTTATGTTAAACCTCAATAGTGTATGTGTTGTTTGGTTGATTAAATAATGAATGGTTAAGAGGCTCTGAATGATTAAGTGCTAAATGGTTCAGCTATGTACAAAGTCTGAATAATTCAGCTTTTAACCATTCCATTCAGAGCCTTTTTATTTATGTTAAAACAAACAGTCTAAATGCTGAACCATTCAGGGCTAAATGATTCAGAGTCTCATTAAAAGGCTCTAATACTATCATCCCTTAGCCTCACTTACGGCGTGCACATATAATGTATATATGTGTGGCCCTTGGGGGGCAAAAGTAAAGTTGCACTAGTTTTAACGTTATTTTACTAATTTCGTGAAAATAACGTTAAAAACGACGGACGGTTAATCATGCATTATGTGGTGGCTTGAATAGCCAAAAGACAAAGGGGTACATGCACCGATCGGGTTTGTTCCGATTGCTAAGTGTTATGTGCCTTATGTCCAAGGCTTGATACCAAACCACATCGAGTCAAGGGTCTCACTGGAAGCAACATCTCTATTCTTAGGGGTAGAGGTAAGCAAGGGCGCAACTCTTAAGGGGCGGAGAGGGGCGGCCGCCCCCCTCCCCCGAATTTTCGCTCATAAGTTTCGATTATATAGTATTAGTACAGAATTTTTTTGGTATATACGGTTTCGACCCCCCGAAACTAGTGATTTCTGACCCCCCGAAGTTTCGGGTCAAGCTTCGCCACTGGAGGTAAGGTTGTCTACATCTTACCCTTTTCTGGCCCTACCTTAGCTTTGCTATAGGTGGGATTAACTGAGTATGACGATGATGATGAAATCAACAACCAGTTGGCAAGGTTAACATAAATCTGATTTTTATAAGTGCATAACTGAACTTAGATTATTGTAGTCTCAAATTATAAGGCTTTTTTTTTTTTTTACCTTTCGGACTGTAGTAGATCTGTGGGCAAAAACAATCGCTTTATACGGTATGTATGTATTAATCATAGTTGTTAAAGGTGCAAGGCATGCTTAATGCGTCAAGGGTAAACCTTGAGCCTTAGTGTAAGACGCTTAAAAAGCTCTTAGCTTTTTTAAGCCCACACGTTATAAAAATAAAAATTTAGGAGCTTAAACATGTATTAGGATTATTTAGGGTTGATTTCGGTTGTTTTAGTTGGATTATAGACTTGTTTAGGGTTAGTGTAATTGTTTCAGACTTATTCAAACAATTGTTGGCCGAAATTCCAGTGGAATTCGGCCCGAAAAATGCGCACAAGGCCCTAAAAGTAGGGCTTTTGAAGCGAAACGAGAAGGTTGTGTCAGGCTTGAAAAGTGGGTCTAGACGCGCATCTGAATGGGCTCTAATGACAGAGATATTTATATGCACAAATCGGTTTTTTGGACCAAGTATGTATATATTAAATTTTACATCGAAGCTCACGGATATAAACCTAGTAATATGTATTTTAATTAAACAATCTCTTTTTCATTTCTAAAGCTTCCAAATGACATCAAAATAGAAGGTAGATGGGCAACAAGTTACGCCGTCACCCATTTTTGAATTGCAAACCCTAGTTTGTCAAATACAAATCCCCGCCCCCTAGAGATTAAATATTGTTGTGGAAAAGTCTTTAGACTATTGTCAAGAAACGAATATAAATTCTTTTTTTTTTATATGAAACGAATTATATATATCTATTAAAGGAGAGACACTTCTACAGTGTCTCTCCTTTAAATTACTATTATGCCATCGACAATAAATTACACTTATGCCCTCTTTAAAATTGAGAAAATACGCTGCCAACCTGAGACACTTTAATTTCTTTCAATTTGACCACCAAACTTAGACCAACAAATTTTTAGCCTTTATGATTTAAAACTTTGACCACTAACTTTTAGCTTAACTTTATTTTCTTCCAATTTAATCACCTAATATATATATATATATATATATATATATATATATATATATATATATATATATATATATATATATATATATATATATATATATATATAGGGGAAGTATATGGAAGAAACCCACTTTAAATGAAAAACTCCAATAAACCCAACTCTTGGTTCATGTTGTGCCACATCACCCATTACATTATAATATTCTATAATATTCAAAGGGGCAATATAGACAATTCCACCATCTCACTTCTCTCTCTACCTATAAATATTGTTTTCCCTCTTTTCTCTCTCCATTTTTTGGTTCAAATTCAAATCCAAATCAGATCTACCATCCTCTCTCTATCCCCCCCCCCCCTCTCTCTCTCTGTCTCTCTCTAGAACCACCACCACCACCACCACAAGAACTACCCTGACTCTCTCTCCATCTCTCATTTTAAACTTCATCTCTGTCTCTCTTCTTCTCTCTCTCTCTCTTCTTCTCACTCGTCCTCTCTCTCTCTCTCTCTCTAAAAATAGGAAGAACACCAATCAAGAACTAACAATCAAGACTCCCTCTTTTAAAAACACATACACGACGGTGGTTGTGGTAGTGGCTGACGGTGGCGAGGGGTTTTTGAAGATGGTTAATGGTGACAGTGGAGGTGATGGTGGGTTTCGTTGGTGGGTTTCGAAGGGGCGGTGGTGGTTTTCGATGAATAGATCTGAACAGATCTGAGTCGTTGGTGGTTTTTTAAAGGCGGTGATGGCCTCCGAGCAGAACAGATTTCTACATCAACACCACCCACCTTCTTCCATGGTAAACCCTTTTATCTTTCCTCTTTTTGTTACTTGTTTAGATCTGGTTTTCTTCTTTTTTAAATTACTGTTTGTTATTTAAAATGTTGTATTATTTAAATATCAAAATGATTATTATTATATATATATATAATATGATAGCTTGGAAATTTTACACATGACAACTATAAGAATGAGAACCTGTCGGGTTTTATCAATCAAGACATGAGAATCATGACACCAAAGTTGTAACAACCGGCAAAAATAAGGTAATTCCGTACAAATTAATTAATATATGATTAACGTAATTAAATGCAATTATGTGTGATTTAATTATCAAGGCCTTAGGGGATAGCAATTTCCAAATAGTGCATAGGAATGCATACGTTTAATGGTAAAGCATGATTGGATCATGTGCGAATAAGTTATCCGGTATGGACGTTGGCAATTACCCGGTAATAATTAAATAAACGAAACGGATCCCGGACACCCAGGATATAAAATAAAGGGTATTTTCATAAGATATAATGAGTTTTGGAACTCCAAAACCATAAATGAAAACGTCTTGTACAAATCTCCCGGTAACAAATAAAATGCGCGCACCGCACCCGATACGCGTATAACTCATAATTTCACCCGGCAAAGGCCTAAATAACCAATCAACGCTTAAAATAGACTATATTTAAGGGTTATTAAAGGTATATTTAATGCCCGGATAACGCGTGATTAAAACCCGAAAAATACCCGAACGACACCCGAACGACGGGGGATTAAACATAACAAACAATGGGTATTTATTTGAAGTTGTGGACCCCACTTAAACCACATGGGGGCCGGCCTAAGAAGGCCATAATTATACACATGAATGTGTTGTAATAATAATCTAGAATCCTAATACAAGCATGCTTTATACAAAGACAAAAGGTGTAAGAAAAGGTATAAGTGAACACTAAGTACAAAAGCAACTTAATCTTGTCCCCTTGTAAGTAATTTTCGGCCAATGGCCACAAGAATCCAAGACAAGTAGCTAAACATCATTACATTAGTGGATGCATGCCTTGTTAAGTCTTGTATATAGAGTTCATGATACCTTATAAGGATTTAACCAAGATTTGCAAGAAACCACCTACCTATACATACATACATACGGCTCCTTACACACACACACATATCATCTTTGCAAAAAATCTCCAAGTACACACATGATCTTCCATAAGATCTCTTGAATCTTTAGCATCATTACATGTGATAAGGGTATAAAATAACATGTGTTAGAGAGTTCAAAAACAAAGCAAAACAATCCTCTTTTCTTCCTTCTCTTGGCCGTAGGTATTCATTCACACACACACATCATCCATTCAAGTTTTTACATCTCCAAATTACTCAAAACAATCCATCATCCAAACCCCTTTTGTGTGTTTCAAGAGCTTGGAGCTAAAACACTTGGAAGAACACACTAAACCCCTCTCAAATTCAAGGTTTTTGTCTTCCCTAGCCTTGTGCTAGTAGTAAGCTTCTTAATCTTGTTTTTGATTGATATTATTCATGTATGTGTTCCTAGTAGCAAGTTGTACATGAAGGGTTTAAAAAATGGTTTTGAACATAATCTTTAATAAGTTTTCATGTGTAAAATGGAAGATTAAAGATATGAAAATAAACCATGGATTTGTTGATGATGATGTATTAGTCTTGAAAATATATGAAGTTTACATGTAAGACTAAGTAGGATGATGTTTTGGTTAAAATTATGAAATGAACTTGAATATGATAAAAGTAACTTTAAATCATCTTGTTATGATCATCAAAGTTATAATATGTGGAAAAACATGTTAGAAGTTCATAAATGAAGAAAATGGAAAATCTAAGTTAGCTTACTTAGATGAATGATATTTTGATTAAATGGACAAATACATAAAACACACATATAATTAGTCTTCCATATGAAATATAAGACTAACATAAGTGTTTTAATACAAAAATAACTTACCAATAAAAAGTTGAATCTTCAAAGTTTACTATTTTGAGTGAAAAATGTTAACTTTGAAAGTTAGAGTAGAAAAATGCAACTTTTGGAAGTTAAGGGACTAAAGTTGTAACTTTGAAAGTTAGAGGACTAAAATGGATATTTTAGAAACTATTAGTCCAAAAATACAAGTATGGGAAGTTTGGTGTCAAAAATGTAAGTAATAAAGTCTAAGGATGATTTTTGTAAATACTAGTAGAAATACTTGGGTATTTTGTATAAAAGTGTATTTTTGAAAGTTATAAAAATATAAAGGGTTTTAACATAAGGATTTTTATAAAATAGAGATTTTATAAAAATATTAAACAAACTTGGGAAACTTATACAAAAATGAATACTTTTATATAAATGGGAATATAAAAGTGTTGGAAACATTTTTGTAGTTAAGTTAACAAGTTGGGTTAAAAATACATAAGTATTTTAAACCATCCAAGTAACATGTAAAAATAGGAAGAAATATGGATAATATTTCTATAAAATACATGTTGGGAAAAACTTGGAAAAATTAACTAATCGAGTTAAGATATCGAACTAAGACGCGTTAACGAACCGTACACGGACAAACATGAGAAAAATGCCATTGCGGCAAGATAAAAAAATATATATTTTAAGAAGTAAAATATATATACATTATGGGTGAAAACAAATAAACACTTTCCTAAGTGTTGGAGGAATTAATTCGTGGGAGAAAACACATGACATGAACAAATAAGACGTTAAAAACAAACGTATATATTTAACGAGAAAAACTACACATTTATATATATGTACGCTCGTCTCGGCAAAATTCTAGTATATCTACTTAATGGGAAAGTAGATATGCGGGAAGGAAAGCCGCGACGAGAAGACAAGGATATATATATGTGTATGTCGTACCAACGAAATCCTAGTATATTTATTTGAATGGGAAAATAAATATACGGTGTGGTGAGTTGAATCGGACGTTAAGAATATACGATCGAACGACAAGATCTTAGCATATTTGTTTAAATGGGAAAACGAATGTGTGGCAAAGTGAGTCGGGTCGAGGATTGAAATATATATTATATCGAGCGATGCGATCTTAAGTATAATTATTTAAATGGGAAAATAATTATATGTTAAGGGAAGTCGAGTCGATGATAATAAGATACAAGTTATGGAAATATTAACAAGAGTAATATATAACTTGTAACACAAAGGGTAACGCGCCAACAAAACCTAGGATACGCGCTTAATTAAACGGGATTTGGAACAACTTGTGGTCGGGAGTTGGGTGTACAACTTGCCAAGGCACATGCACTATAGGAATAGTGACTTATACGTCTAGGACGTTTGTAGGTGCGAGACCACCCACTTGCTATCTACCTTTTGAGCCAGACGCAGTTTCAGGTGAGTTTCACGGCCCCATTTTAAACTATTTTTACGTTTTCGGGGGAAAGATATGTTAGGGAAATGTTTGACGGGTTTATTACTTGAGGTGTGACCGCCACTCGGGGTTGAGTCCTCGCCTCTATAATCATTTATTCGGAAATTGAAACCGGAGGAATATTCGGATAGTACTATTGGTGCCTGACAAGGCCCACCCCTAATCGATAGCGTCGATTGTGCATTAGGTTATGCCTGGGGTGCAAATATTCTGAACTTAAGTCGTGGGAAACCGAGTAACGACTTGGAGCGGGGCATTTTATTTATATACGTCTTGGTTTGATTATAGTCTCAAGTAGATTTATAGGAATTTGCAACTCCTATATATTGTCATAACATGGTATTCCCAAGTATTCAAGTTTTAGAAACTGAAAACCTGTGAACTCACCAATATATTTATATTGACGAAACTTTTTAAACATATCTTTCAGGTAACTAGATGATGAAGAATCAGGCGAGCTGGGTCGGAGAATCTCCAATGCGACGTCGAACTTTTGCGGGGTTTCACTTTTATTTCCCAAGGCATTTGGGATATATATGAGAAACCTCTATGATTAATTCAAAAACAATTTACTTTTGTGTAATGTTTGAAAACAGATTTGACGTCATAATAAATGACCCATTTTCTTAAATTACTTGTGTTTAGCAATAACCTTGACTTTATGCTTTTGAACCGTCGCGCCACGTGTTTCCGCCTTTGTCGTGGTGTGACAGAACGTGGTATCAGAGCCAAGGTTATAGCGAACTAGAGTATTTTCTTTAAAAACTAGACTATAACCGGATTTGGTTCAAATAATAAAGTTTTCAAAAAGAAAATATATAAGGTGTTAATTAAAAGTAATTTTCAAGAAGCATTGGGCATGAGGAGATTCCGACCAAGCTAGCCATGGGTATTGTTATGCTTTAACGTGAAATTAGAAGTTAGGAAGGTTACTATAAGAGTACGCCACAACTGTCTAATTTAAATAATTCATATATATTAGTACGGTTCTTTTGCCAGGAATGTCGAACGCAGGAAGTGTCGCGCCGAGCTACGACAGTAGCTTGCAGATCATCCCAGCACCACCACCAGAGCCAGCAGAGTTGGTAGTGCTCTCCTCGGGAGATGAGGACGTAGAGATGGGCGTCGCCGCCGACGGAGCAGGCGACGATAGCTCTGATGAGACAGACCCCAGCGAGGACCCCCACTGGGCACCGGCCGTGATTGACACGCCACTGCCCGTTGTACCGGCCGCACCTTTGGCCGTACACCCCGTTCGAGCCATCAGGGATTTCCCTGACGGCTGTGCCGGTCCTTCGCGACCAGTTCCAGCCCAGTCGGATGCGGCAGAGTCTCTATTCCGCCGACAGGCTCACGCCGAGCACGAGCCGGCACCGGTACCCCACATTCACGTACCTGCAGGCATGAGACTCCTGCCTATTCCCCGTGGGAGGAACGGGTGGATATCCGACGACTCCGACGACGAGTCTGTAGGTTCGGTAGGGCACATGTTGGTGCCCGAGATTCAGGCTGATCAGGAGGAGCCAGTGGCTCCAATGCTAGAGGACGCCCCAGCCGACCCCATAGCCCCACCAGCACTCGAGCCTATACCTCAGGAGGAGCCAGCCCTAGCAGCACTTGTACATGAGGGTAGTCCCGCCCGTAGCTCTGAGCTACATAGGGCAGGCATGGAGGCCTTCGCCACTGCGAGCCCTCCCACACCCCCTGTAGTGGTGTCCACTCCAGAGTGGGCCACTGTCTCTGAGCCGTTAGTAGCCCCACTAGCCGAGCCTATGCCACCACCTCCAGTAGCCATGACTTTACCCATCCCCACCATTCCCAGCATGACACCTGCACCATACCCTCTGGGTGCAGGGGACCCTTATATGATGCCACCCTACTTCTCCATCAGGCCACCCGGTTTCACTCCATTACTGCCACACATACCAGTACCAGCCCCCTTCGGGCCCTTCCCATCCACACACCCTGATATACCCGGACCGTCCCACCGTCACAGGATGACACCCCCCTCGGGACCCGCCCGGACCTCCACCATCACTTTAGAGCAGAACTTTCAGACTCTAGTCAACACGGTGCAGCGCACCGTGAATCAGGTTGAACAGCAGACGAGGTTGATGTGGGCGAGGATGATTGACACTCGTGATGCCTTAGCGCATTACGCAGAGGAGCTCTTGCGCATGGATGCGCAGTGCGGGATTACTGGGGATGCACACTGGGCGCATCGACAGTTTCTGTACGAGCGCATCACGGAGATCAGCATGACGATTAGCATGTATGCGCCTCAGTATCAGTTTCCTCCGCCACCGCCACAGTAGGATGTATCGGGGATGCACAGAAGACACACCAGCTTATGTACATATTAGCAGCAGTATGGTAGTACAGCACGGGTTATGACACTCGTCTGCATTTTGCCTAGCCGTACGGGTATTACGGCGTATGATATGATGTTTTATTATTTCAAAAGCAATGTATTGTATGAGAAGTGTATTCTCCATTTTGTATTATGAACAAGCATTGTACTGATATTATTGAAATTAATGAAAAATCTTATTATTATGGTGAAATATGTTGTTGTCTATGATTATTATTGCTTACTCCATGTGTTGTGGTTTGTATATTTGTGTGGTGATGTTGTGTTGATTACTATTTATTTATGTATGATGTGTTGGCATGTTGTGTGATGACATGGTGTTGATTATTGTGTTCATGCTTTGGTTTGTTATTTATGCTTTGTATTGTATAAATGTTTGCCAAATTAACCTTTGATAATTATTATTGAAGAAAAATGGCACCTGCCACCCGAAGCAATAGTGGAGCGGACGGACTGCCCACAACACCGGCCGAGCTCGAAACCATGATATCTGAACGCATAGCTCGCGCCATCGCTGAACACGAAGCCGCACGCTCTGAACACTCCCATGATAGGACAGGGAGCGAGCGACGAGAGACCTCCCCCAGTGGTAAGAGGTTTAAAAATAAATGAAAAAGTAATGGGAGGATATTTCAAAAAAAAACTCCTATCCCATAATAACATACTACATTACTATTACAGGGACAGCCTCGGGAGAGCGCGGCTGCACTTTCAAGGCTTTCTTGGACTGCAAGCCAATAAACTTCAGCGGCACTGAGGGTTCCATAGGCCTGGTCAAATGGTTCGAAAAGACCGAGGCAGTTATCCGCATCAGCGGGTGTACCCCTCGACAGTCTGTCATGTATTCCACCAACCTGTTCCTAGATCAGGCCCTAACTTGGTGGAACGGCCAAGTACAGTCTTTAGGAGATGATGTTGCATACTCTCTATCATGGGCGGCACTGAAGGAACTTATGACTGCCGAATACCGCCCGGCAAGCGAAGTTCAGAAGTTGGAAACCGAATTCTGGAACCTCACCATGGTAGGAGCAGACGTCACTGGGTATACGTCAAGATTTCATGATCTCGCTCGACTAGTACCTCGTCTGGTTACACCGGAAAAGAACCAGGTGGAACGTTACTTATTCGGGTTAGCACCACAGATTCGCAGCATGGTCACCTCTTCCAAACCCACGACCATGCGCGAGGCAATTGATCTGGCACTAAGTCTCACTGAGGATGCTATCCGCATGGGTACCCTAATCCGCCAAGTTTCAGGGTTAAAAATTTCTGAGGCAAGTAGTGTTGAGGCCAAGAACCAGGGATCAAGTTCAGCTGTTGTGACTAATGATCAGGGTAACAGACCGAGGTTTGGGAAAAGAAAGAGAGATGAAGGGAAAAGGGACCGAGCGTCGGGTAGCTCGAACAAGAAAGGAAAGGGGTATGCCGCCACGGGACGTGGTAACGGTAACAAGCAGGGAAACCAGGGGAGAAACAATGGATTAACTTGTGGGAAGTGCCACCGCACCGGGCACAAGACTGAAGAGTGCCGATCTGGAGCACCGAAGAATGGAGGGGCTAGACCCTGCTTTGCCTGCGGGTCATTAGATCATTGGAAGAAAGATTGCCCCAAGGTCAACAATCAGGCCCGCGGCCGGGCATTTGTGATTGGAGCCGGTGATGCACGGCAAGACCCCAATGTGGTCACTGGTACGTTTCCTCTAAATGGTCATTATGCCTCTGTATTATTTGATACCGGTGCTGACTTTAGCTTCGTATCCATTGAGTTTAAAAGACTACTTGGTTTAAAAACTAGCAAACTAGATACACCCTACTCTATAGAACTGGCTAATGGTAAAACTATTGAAACGAGAGAGGTAGCAAAAGATTGTAAGTTAGAACTCTGTGGGCACGAGTTTGGGATTGATCTATTACCGGTCGTATTGGGAAGTTTTGACATCGTTGTCGGCATGGATTGGTTGTCCGCGCACCGTGCCATTGTGGTATGCAACGATAAAGTTATTCAAGTTCCCCTCGCAAGCGGTGAAACTCTCTCAATTCAAGGGGAAAGACACGGGACGCCACTAAGGATTATTTCGAGCATGAAGGCTCGTAAGTGTCTGAGAAAAGGGCTTGTCGCATTCTTGGCACACGTAGTGGACAAGAAGGCCGACGAGCGAAAGTTGGAAGACATTCCAGTCGCCAGAGATTTTCCGGATGTATTTCCAGAAGATTTGCCGGGGTTACCGCCACCTCGACAAGTCGAGTTCCGCATCGACCTCGTTCCCGGAGCAGCTCCTGTGGCACGATCGCCATACCGCCTAGCTCCATCAGAGATGCAGGAACTGTCCAGCCAGCTACAAGAATTATTGGACAAAGGTTTTATAAGACCGAGTTTCTCACCTTGGGAGCTCCCGTCTTATTTGTGAAGAAGAAGGATGGCACATTTCGCATGTGCATCGACTATCGAGAGCTGAACAAGCTAACCATCAAGAATCGCTATCCTCTCCCCAGGATCGACGATTTATTTGATCAGCTCCAAGGTTCCAGCTATTACTCCAAGATCGATTTGAGGTCAGGCTATCACCAGTTGCGTATACAAGAAGAAGATGTACCAAAAACGGCCTTCAGAACCCGGTATGGACACTATGATGTTTTTTTATAAAGATTATAAATTTTTAATCTTTTGGTGAATAGTTGGACATATGCTAACATGTGTTAGCATCACTAACACATGTTAATTGAACCCTAGCACATGTTAGTTAGGCATATACTAACATGCGCTAGCATCACTAACACATGTAAATTGAATCCTAACACATGTCAATTGGGATAGATTCATCAGTAGGTGCCAATACAAACATGTGTTAGCATCACTAACAGGTGTTAATTAAACCCTGACACATCAGTAAGCACCAATACACAAAAATTCAAACCCTTCACACAGAATAAACATATATATAAGAAATAAAAAGTAAAATTATTAGAGAAAAATCAAAAGATATACCAAGAAAATAAAAAACACATTTGCTATTTAACACATGTTAGTATATGCTAACACATGTTATCTGTTCCAGTGTTGGTTTTCATGAGTAGGCTATTGGAAGTGAAATTGTTATGAACTCGTATAGGGTACATGTCTATTTTATAAAGATTATAAATGTTTTTTTTAATGTTTAATCTTTTGGTGAATAGGGTGTTTAAATAATTTTTGTATTATGTTTAATAAATTTTTGGCAAGTGAAATTGTTATGAACTCGTATAGGGTACATGTCTATTTTTTGCGGTCCGAGTCTTGTATGCTCACACACGTTAGTGATGCTAACACATGCTAGTATATGCCCAACTAACAAGTGCTAGGACCCATATGACATACGTTATTTTAGTAAGACATGTATTTTAGAATATGCTAACACATGCTACTGATGTCTTTTATTATATTATATATTTTGTGTGCTAGTGTTTTGATTTTAGAATATGCTGACACATGCCAGTATATGCCCAACTAACAGGTGCTAGGGTTCTGATTTGATTTTTTAAATTTATTATTGTTGGATTTCAAACCCTATTAATCGTATTTGAGTAGTTGTATTAACATAGTTGTAAAAATCACGTTTAGTGTTGCTTATACACATGTTTGAGTATTATACACTTGGCACTTCAAATTAAGTACGATACACATGGCATTGCAGATTTTGTATTGTTTATACACATGTTAGTGATGCTAACACATGCTAGTATATACCTAACTAACAGGTGTTAGGGTTCATATGACATATGTAGTATATGCCCAACTAACGTGTGTTAGGATTCATATGACATACGTTATTTCAGTAAAACATATATTTTTAGAATAAACTACACATGTTAGTGATGTCTCATTATATGTTTCGGAGAGCCCAACTAACACGTGTTATCTTTTTTTGTAGGTGAAGAGATGTTTTGTGTTAAAGATGAAGATGGGTATCAAGAACGAAGCATAGCTAGATCTTTTTTATGTTGTTATGATAGTTTTTTATCATTCACAAATAATTATGTATGTATGAAAATTTTTTGATACATTTTTAGTATTGATTGTAATGATCGTTTTTATCATTTATTAAATAAATACACATTTTATGTGATATTTTATTATGTTCTTTTAGTATATGCCTGGTAACACATGTTACCGATGTCTCACACGAGGTCAGAATTTTGCATCACAACACTAACGTATGTTAAATTTTCGTGCTGGAGAAAGTGCCATAAAGTAGGAGAGAGATGACTTGACAAGTGTCAAATCAATCTTTTTAAACCTAGGATTCAGAAAATTAAAGTGGCCCACTTGCTTTAGTAAGATTACCATATTGCCCTTTATCCAATTTTATATTATAGCGGCCCACTTACTTTTGATTATTAAATAGAAATTAATCATGGACCATTGATCAAACTTGATCAATGGTCACAATAGAGTTTCTAAGGTTTTTCATGAAGATAAGGTTTCCTATATATCCACCCCCTATATATATATATATATATATATATATATATATATATATATATATATATAGGTCACTAACTTTTACATTAACTTTATTTCTCCCACTAACTTTTAGGTTAACTTTATTTTCTTCTAATTTGACTACCAAACTTAGACGAACAAACTTTTAGCTTTTAGGATTTAAAACTTCGGCCACTAACTTTTAGCTTAACTTTATATTATTCCAATTTGACCACCAAACTTTTAGGTTTTGGGATTTTAAACTTTGACCACCAAACTTAGACGAACAAACTTTTAGCTTTTAGGATTTAAAACTTCGGCCACTAACTTTTAGCTTAACTTTATTTTCTTCCAATTTGACCACCAAACTTTTAGGTTTTGGGATTTCAAACTTTGACCACCAAACTTTTAGCTTTTAGGATTTCAAACTTTGACCACTCAACTTTTTTAAACTTGCATTGCACTTTGGCCAAAATTTTTGCTTTCAAGATTTCAAACTTTGACCACCAAACTTTTAGCTTTTAGCCGCTAGTATTTTTTTGAAGCTCACGCAAGAATAACAGTCACTTAATATTATCTTTTATGTACACGAAACCCTCCACGCAACAGGAGCTCCCACAGCGACACGCGATCTTTAACGTCCGCCAAACACTTAACGCAACAGGAGCTCCTGCCGCGTTTCGCACAACAGCCGCACCCGCGGCGAAGCGCGGGTAACTAATACCTAGTTTTTATATATAAAACAAAAAAATTAATTAAATATAAATCTTTTTTTAACAATACTAATTTATTTATATGATTCCCCGAGAGTCAAAATTAAAATAACAGCCCTTTCACAACCTTATCCAGAATCCCAGATGCTCACCTCACCTACAATGGGGTCCTCCATTCCACACGTTACCAAACAAAAAAAGAGTTATACCAATACCACACTACAATTACAAATCCTTATTCGGATCCCAGTTCGATTTCTACAACCGACACGATAAACATCAATAACAAACAAACAAACAAAGATCACCAAACCCTTCCAAACACATAATAATAATAATAATAATAATAATAATAATAATAATAATAATAATAATAATAATAATAATAATAATAATAATAAAATTAATTAACTACTAAACAAAACAATAGTTCTCCCACACCAGATTAAGCAGAAAACACATATGTTAAAAAAAAAGTAGCAAATACATAACATAACCAGAGATTAGCATAGAATAATAATTACACGATTAATAATAATCAGAACATACATTGATCACCTGGAGGTAGGTTTCAGGCTTCGTAGATACGACACTCATCCGTCTCTGGATTCTCCTGACAAAACGACTGCAACGGATCCTTATTCTCTTCCAGTTTCCGACGAAGATCTGCTTTCGCCTGACTAACCTCTTCCACTTCATCCCACGCTACCTTACACTCGTCCGATTCACGATCTGCCTCACATACTTGTGTCGCTTCAGCAACTTTTGCTTCTATGAGCTCCGTCAGCTTCTTCTCTCTCATCTGTGTTCCTTTGTATTTGGCTGATCCTCCGCCGCCTATGGCGTTTACAACAACTGAAGTCTGCCGACGTCTTCGTGTTGATCTCATCGGAGTGTGGATTGTTTTAGGATCGGATCTTTCAATAGATCTGAGAGATAGTGGAAACTTGAAGGTCACGGCAGTCATCTCCATGGAAGACACAGCTTGAAAGCTAGGTTGAAGAATGAATACCCGTGAAGTGAACTGCTTTTTTGGTGGTTTGGAAGGGAAAAGGGTGGGAATATAGGTTAAATTACTTGGTTAACCCTACGGTTCCAGATTATTCTTTACCAAACCTGTCAAACTTTCAACCGGGACTCGAATCTATATCTATATCTATCTATATCTATATCTATTATAAAAGAAAGCCATTTTGATGACATGGCATTCAAGGAGGAATTCTCCCCCTTGAGTGTGCCATGTGTCATCCTATGTGTCCATTAGTATACAAGTTTAAAAAAAAAAAAAAAAAAAACAAATCATAACACAAACCATCGAGTCTGTCATTCTCTCTTCTCTTTGAAACAACCCTAGCTTTCCAACCCTCTCTCTATCTCTCACGATCGCCTCTCCCTCTCTTCTAGAAATTGCGGCATCGAAATTGGATTCATCGAGCTCCAACACCTTCCTGTTTACATCAAATTCATGGCAGGTGATCGAGGGGACGATACAGAGTGCGATTATTGTTATTAACAAGATGATATTGGACATGTTTGAAATATTTATAAGATGAATTGATTGTGCTTTCTGTTAACGTAATGAACTTTTTATAGGTTTGAGTACTGCAACCATGTTTGAATATTGTATCACTATGCAGATGCACATTATTATTTTTTTCTCTAGGGTTAAGTTCAGGAATTTGGTGAAGTCAATTGATGATTTGGGTTTGTCGCTTGGGTCGAATTGGTTGGTGTTATTGAGGTAATTAACTGATTATACAGTTTGCTTATTATTATGTGGAATCTTAATCCTGTTTTGTTTTGTTATATTGTATACCCAGGTAATGATTATATATATAGATGTTTCTATATATTTAGTTAGATTTGGTAATGTGAGTATGTATGTATATATGTGTAGGATAGTTGCAGGGTTTGGTGCAGGGTTGTTGTTCTCGATGATTCTTGTTATATTGTATACCCAGGTAATGATTATATATATAGATGTTTCTATATATTTAGTTAGATTTGGTAATGTGAGTATGTATGTATATATGTGTAGGATAGTTGCAGGGTTTGGTGCAGGGTTGTTGTTCTCAATGATTCGTCGTGATCCACCGGTGATTGTGATTGTGTCTGGTGTTATCTTTGCGTTGCTGATTAGTGATTGTTATGCTAATATTAGTTTCAACCTACATATAATTGTTATTGTTATTAATTTTGTTATCCAGGTTAGTTCGTTTGCATATGAATTTGGGTGTCTATTGAGTTTTCTGGTGTTTTTTGAATTGGATGGGAACAGGTTATTGATTAATATTTTATTTAAGAATTGAGATTTGTAGTGCGAATGGCGTCGGTATCAAGTCAGCCGCAGTTTCAGGACGCGCAGACGCCATCGAAGGTTCTTCATTTGAGGAACTTGCCTTGTGTCACACCCTCAAATTTCCACGTGCGGGGTTTTACCGCGAGGCGCGTGACACACCAGGATCCAAGTCAACGGTCACAATAAACAACACTATATGATACGTAAAAATGACATAATCAAACCATTAAGTTTTTCATAAATGATCCAACGCTGCGGAAGCGCAAAACTTCGTTACAACATGAAATCAAAAGTACGAAAGTCTGAAAATACTAAATGAGATGCACATGAATCCTAGACGCCGTGAGACTCCGTGCGCCTATCGACAGCTGCTACCTTAGCGACCTGAGACAAACATGCTAAAAACGTCAGCAAATAATGCTGGTGAGTTCACAGGTTTTTAAGTAAAACGTTTCACGAACTTTTGAAAGACCATCATGATACTACCGACCGATGAAAACACTTGTTAAATGCTTGAACTCCATAACGAACCTCCCAAACGAACTATTGCCCACCGCAGTTAACGAACTACCATCCCATGGTCAACGAACTACTATATCATAGCTAACGAACTACCATCCCATGGTCAACGAACTACTATATCATAGCTAACGAACTACCACATAAGGGCTAACGAACTACCGCACCACGGCTAACGAACTGCCACAACGTAGGCCATATAGTACAGAACATAAATGAATACCTTGAACCCAAATGAACACTCCCAAAACGTAGTGAATACATGAGTACCCAAAAACATAGTTGTCACGCCTTTTAGGAAAACACATTTGACACACGTTTAAAGAACACAGCATGTTTTCTCCCCCGAAATTGTAAAACCAGTAAAAGAGTGGGGCCGTGAAACTCACCTTAGAGTGCGTCTTCTGATAACTAGAATTCCAACACGTGTATGATAATCCCAACTAATGGCAACCTATCAATGGGTTTACGTAAGTGTGATGACTATTAACCCGAAGGCTAACTAGTCCCCGATTGTCCAGATCCTGACTACGTGTGTTAAAAAGTGTGTTTAAACGTTAACCGGACATCCCAGCCCGACCCGACATCCCGTTGGTGACCCATTACATCAATTAGTCATGCACATAAGCTTAACACATAAGTTTCAAGCATAAAACACTTAGTTTGCATCAAAAATCTCATTCCGGACATCAGATGGTCGAATGTGGTTTTTCCCATTTCCACGTTCGCCCGTTTGAGCCACGTTCGCCCGTTTTTCCCACATTTTGTTCCACGTTCGCCCGTTTGAGCCACGTTCGCCCGTTTTTCCCACGTTCGCCCGTTTTTCCCACGTTCGCCCGTTTTTCCATGTTCGCCCGTTTTTCCACGTTCGCCCAAATTTTATTCCACGTTCGCCCATTCGAACCAATTTTATTCCACGTTCGCCCGTTTTCATCAGCATTTTATAAAACGCACCAAAACGCATCTAAACGGTCCGAAAACATCACGAAACATTACCAATCACAGCAGTCAACTATCATTAACATATTCCAACATAACCCTACCAATTTTATCCCGAAATCCGTCCGTTTTACAAGTTACCCGAAATAGCAAATTATGGAGATGTCACATCAAACGCATGCAATCTTTACCCAATTAGGAAACTTTATGAAATCAATCAATAATCAACTTAATATACTCAGATTATCATGAACAATAAACCCCCCAATCATATCCTTATCACTATCATCATGAACAAGCCCTATATTTAACCCAAAATCCCCAAAATGAACATAACATCATCAATAATCAATTGTAACCTATCTTAATCATAAATCATCATCAATAACAGTCCTAGATCATTGTCATAACATCTATACAGCAAATCAATCATCAAACAATGCATAACATCACATAAAACACCATTAACACATGTTATTTTGTATGAAAACTCATTGTTTATGAATAGGTTTTGTTTAGAAAGATATTAGGAAGGTTTTTATTCATGAAAACATGTTTGAATCAGATCTGGACTCTTGGGGTTTAATGAAAACGAATTGAAATGCTTTAAAAATGATTTAGAATGAAGAACACACCTTAGATCTTTGTGTAGAAGATGTTTGTAGGTTAGATTATAGAAAACAAGGGCAAAAACTCCTTCCCCAATGTTTAAAGTTGCTAGAGAGTGTTTTGAGGCGTTTAGGGTTTGTGAAATGGTGAAAAATGACAAAGTGTGGTATTTATACTATGTCCACATTCGCCCCTTTTACCTGGGCGAATGTACCCTCCTTCGACCCTTTCACAGGGTCGAACGTACCCTGACTTGGTCGAATGAAATTCTTTCAATTCCATATCCCAGGTTCGCCCCTTTTACAAGGGTCGAACCAGGAGTATTGTCCAGGTTCGCCCATTCGATTGGTCGAACCAGGACTCAAGTTTTTCTAGTTTTTTCCAATTTGTCGTGTTTAACGCATTTTAACGCACCCTACCATACGAGCATGCAACCTTAGTCTATGTTTAACATATTTAAGCACGGATGATTATCTATACATCATTTAAACACATCTAAGCATATAATCCACCATGTGACAATTAGTCTACACATACACTTAATTAGTTTATGTAATTCACCAACAACGGGACTCGTATCGTGTGTGTGTGTGTGACTAATCCCAATGATCTCCCGAATCATTGGACCCTGGACTGGACAATACGGACTGTGTTCCGACTCTACTGACCCCGTCAAGTATGTTTAATAAACGTTTTTCGCTAAGGTAGACTTATGTGTTTATAAAATGTTGACCCAAACATGCCGGGTGTCACACCTTGGGAATGTACTGAAGAAGAGTTAATTGAGCTCGGGAAGCCGTTTGGTAAAGTTGTGAACACAAAGTGTAATGTTGGAGCAAACAAAAATAAGCCTTTATTGAATTTGTGAGTGTTACCGTTACATAGTAACATATTATGCTTATTTTCGGCCCCATAGACTTATTGTTTTGGCATATGTGTGTTATATTGTTTATAGGCTGAACAAAATCAAGTGATTGCAATGATATCGTATTATGCTTCGTCATCAGAACCGGCTCAGGTACGAGGGAAAACTGTCTACCTACAATACTCAAATTGGCACGAATATATGCTGTTAATAATATTAGTTGGTTTGGATTTGAAAACAAGGCTGATGGTGGTACTAATTCCAGTAATGAAGGTACAATCACCTTTGCTTGATATGTCTCTGTTTGTAATCGAATCTATTTATTTCATTTGCATTGCAATTGTTTACTACACATATACATTTAGAATCTTATACAATAAAATAAATGGAATATAGTCATTAGAACATGTTTATAGGATTGTAGTGTGCTAATCGCCTAATCTTAGTTTAAAAAAGCTTGAGGCGCTCTGAAGCGTTTTGTTTCCAAAAGTTGAGGCGTGAGGCGCCAGGCGAGAGCTTCCCGCATGTGAGGCGCCCAAGGTAAAAAAATTAAAAAATATTTCTTTAAGATGAATAGGTGATCCATAGATCATGTTGTTTATTGATAGTATAGTTTTTTTATTATTATATTTAATATGCAAAGATGACGAATGTTAGTTAGCGTTTACTTTTTTTTTTTCAAAACAGGTGGCGACCTCCTGTGTCTGCTGCGTTTCTGATTGCCAATCATTTAAGCGACTTCGAAGATCTGATTTTAAAGATAAGTCAAGGTAGTTAGTTCTATTACTTTAATTAATTATTTTTTTATATCTTCGTATCTTTTGTCGAAAATCTATGGCTGAACAATATAGTTTCTCGAAGTTGTAAAATGACTGGAGCTAGAGTTATGAGTGAAGTTTCATGAATATAAAAGGAAATGATGCCATAGAGGTACCATACAACAAGTATTGATCTTAATTTGTTTGTAATATGTTGTATTATATTAACAACAAATGTTTTGTCAAAAACTATATAAGGATTTGTAAATCATATATTGAAGATTTTATTTTGTCATATTAGATTTTTCAACCCGGGACGCTCCCGGGGTAAAAACTAGTATTTTTATAAAAAATAGCGTAAAATAACAAAACTATTTTACGGAAAGTTCGGTTGTCTATGCTCATTCGTTTAATAAATGAACGAATATGAATAAAGATTGAGGTGATTCATTCATGTTAGATAATTCATTAACATTTTTAATTTCTTTATATTTTATTTAAATTTAAATGATTCAATATTGGTGTATTGTATATTACATGCATTTTAATATATATTCGTTTGTATACATAAATGCTTGTTTGTATTCGTTTGTGTTCATTACATAAACTTAACTAACAAACACGTACATTTCCTTAATGGATGAACACGAATGATATAACTTGTTCGGTTCGTTTGCGGCCCTACGTAATATTGTTCGGTTGATGGCCACGATTAGAGGACAGGAGTTCGTAGAGACACGAAATTAATGTTAAAAATTTTTAGGAGTATGGTGCAGTTAATTCTTTTTGTCTTACAAGCTTAGTTTCTTTTTTTATTTATGGTCTTTGCATATCATCGCTTGTTTGTGTGCCGTTTTGATGTGGTATTTGTTCATGTTATGCGTTTTAACAAAGTTACAACTTTTTAGTAGCAATGTACACCCTAATTTGACTTCTATGTGTGGTTAAGAGCATGGGTCTCATTGGAAATAAACACTCTATCCTATAGTGATAAATGTAACGACTGTCTACATGTCACCATCCCAAGATCCCACCAATAGTTTTGCTATGTCAGGATTCTACTATGAATGTTGTAAAAATGGAATGTGTACTACAAAAATACATAACAAATCTTACTTGAGTTAATTTTTGTAAACTATCTCAATAGTCTTAAACTATTAATCTGTTTAGACTACCCGTTGCGGACATTAAGCCCATGCCACCTCACCTTGTTAAACCTCACACGTGAGATGGGTGTCCACACGTGCACCATCCAATCACAATTTTTTTTAACTTTTAGGTAAACCAAATGATTGTTAAATGATAGGTGAGTTCAAGTCTATTCTCTATATGGTAAAGCGTTATACGCTTTTTAGTTAAACCACAACGTAAAGCCTTCTATCATTATAGTATCGACAGTAACTTTTGGAAAATTACACAATCATTAGCTGACTGCTTTTGTCTTCCTAAGACCATCCCCATTCACAACCAACCCAATCCAACTTTTTAATAAAAAACTAATTTCTCTCTCTTCCACCTATACAACCCAACCAAACCCAATTTTTCACTCTCATTAACAACCCAACCTTCACAATATTTTATAAAATAAATAAATGTGATTTATATTTTTGGTTATTTATTAATACATATTATAAATATAAAAAATAGTTAGGTTATGTTTAAAAAATTAAGTTATTTAATTTAAAAATATTAAAAAGAAAAAAAGAAAAAAATATATTTATATTCATCAAACATACTTAATTAAATAGATAAACCAAATTACACTCATAGCATGAAATACAACATTAAGCTTAAAAATAATACAAACTACATAATTATTCATCATCACCAAACTTTTGCCATATGTGATCAATCAAATCGTTTTTTAATGCGATATGAGCTTCTCTATTGCGAAGTTGTTCCCTATTGTTCATATAACTAGATAAGCTTCCAATTCGTTGAGTAGAGTATTGAAAAGGTTGTTCATCATCCTGACTAGAGCTTCTTTGTTGCCGATTTTGAGGCCTGTCATCTAGAAATTCGGATGGATCATAATAGTTAAGATATGTTTCTCGTTCATCCTCAACGATCATATTATGCATGATAATACATGCAATCATAATTTTCCCCATTATATCTCTGTCCCACACATGACATGGGTGTCGTAGAAATGCAAAACGAGCTTGTAGAACTCCAAATGCTCGTTCGACATCTTTTCTAGCGGACTCTTGATGTTGAGCGAACAACTTATGCTTTCGCAGTTGTGGAGAAGTTATTGACTTGACAAAGGCAGCCCATGGAGGATATATGCCATCAGTAAGATAGTATGCCCTATTATATTCCCGACCATTTAGGACATAGCTCACCTTTGGTGATCGACCTGATAACACATCATCAAAAAGAGGAGATCGGTGGAGGACGTTAATGTCATTGCACGTACCTGGTGTTCCAAAGAATGCATGCCATATCCATAAGTCATATGATGCAACGGCTTCCAAAATGATTGTTGGTTTGCCACTTCTACCTGCATATTGCCCGGCCCAAGCGGTGGGGCAATTTTTCCATTCCCAATGCATGCAATCAATGCTTCCTATCATACCTGGAAATCCGCGTTCTGCCCCGACATGGAGCAGTCTTCTTAAATCATTTTCATTAGGACTTCTAAGGTACTCTTGACTAAAACATGTAATGACACCGTCTACGAACCTTATAAGAGCATCCCTTGTTACAGTGTCACTCATTCTCAAGTATTCATCTTGTGCATCTGTTGATGTTCCATACGCCAACACCCGCATAGCTCCGGTACATTTCTGCAATGATGAAAGACCTTTTCTTCCGGTGGCATCACGTCTTTGTTGAAAATAGATATCGTTCGCTGTAATAGCTGCCACTACACGAAGGAATAATGGTTTTCGCATTCGAAATCTACGCCGAAATATGTCTTGATCATATGTTGCGTTGTCAATAAAGTAGTCGTTCATTAACCGTGCCTCACCCTGCTCGCGTTCACGGTCACGATACCTTCTGGGTTGGGATTGACACTATATGTGACATCCGTCATTTTTATTTTTATATACAATAATAATAATAATAAAAATAATAATAATAAAAATAATGATAATAATAATAATAATCAGATTTTATTTTATTTTTTGACTAACTAAACCCAACATCTCTAAATCAAACCCAACCCAACCACTTTCTTTTGTTTCCTGAAGCCCAAGAAGCAGGCCCAACCAAACCGGCCCAACAGTCACCAAGGTCCAGCCCACTCCCCTCCTTCCTCTCCTTGTTTAAAAAAAAAAAAAATTATAATAAACACTCCTGCCGGGACTCGAACCCGGGCAGGAACCGGGCCAGCAAACACCACACCACACAAACCACTAGTCCATGGGGACTTTTGTGTTAGACATCTGAAACTCTAAACTTATAACACGATTTTTAAACGGGCTGCTCCCTTTCTGCTTCTGGCCGCTGCGAACCACAAACCCCACATCAATCTTGACTTTTGATTAAAGCCAAACAAAGGTAAAAACCAACTAAATTAATCCTATCATGGAATTTCGCTTATTTCCATACAAGAATCATACTGATTAGTCAACCAATCATGTCCAATTTCAGCGAATGTCACGCGTTGTTTGACCCGTTCATCAATCACAATCAATTCGGCTGTTTAAATGAAATTAAAACGCGCCTATATATTGAGTAGCATTGGTCGACCATTTCTGTACCAAAAGCCCCATCTAAGACAAACGAATCAAACTTCAATTATACGATTTAAGCATACAGCAGTCGCAAACCTAAAACATTCGATTACACCGTGAAATCGCCCAAGTAAGTAGCTATTTATATATGGTTTTGATCGGGTTCTTGTGTACTTTAAAAGCCCCTTATTCCCTGTTTGTTTTAATTCAGAATTGATCCAATTCATAGGCTAGGGTTCTAAGGTGTTAATTGGAGAAGATGATGCTTTACAAAATCTGTTTAAATAAATTTCAAAATCAGTAATGACACAAATGGATGTGTAGAGCAGGTGGTCTACTGCTTTGATTTAGGGACAAAGAACCGGCCAGGGGCCAGGTTCGAACCCCTCCAGCAACATTCTTTTTTTTTTAGGCCATTATAAATGTATATTTAATTATCAAAACCTTAAAAATGCTTTCTAACTACTAAACAAAGTCAAATTTTATAAAAATTATTAATATTACATTTTATTTATTTTCACACTATAATTTTTAGTACAACGACCTTTGGCCAAGATTTGATAAAAATGCTTTTATACGATTTATCTCATGAACTCCCAATTTTTTTATTATTTAATTATCGATTATTTCATCTAATTAATAAATTAAACGTCGATCCCCAATTATCAACCCTAGAATACCTTTGGAATAGAAAATACTTATAAACCAAATAGATTTAGACTTATTTGTTACATTATACATAGGGTGATACTTGGCAACGTTGGAATATACTTATTCAATTACACAAGACTCACCACCTTACTAAGGTGAGTATTACTTATCCCCTTTTTTTCGCTTTTACAACTTTTGGGGTGATTCATGCACAAGTATACAAAACTTTCGTATTCACATACATTTTATTCATTTACAATTCATATACGTGTCTTGTTTATCTTTGTGCTTATGCTTGAACATGAACGTAGCTTACATACAAAATCATACATTTAGACATAACTTATGTTATGGTGCTCTTTACACTTAGACGTAACTTATGTTACGGTGCTCATTTAGACGTAACTTATGTTACGGTGCTCATTTAGACATAACTTATGTTATGGTGCTCTTTTAGACTCACACGTGTCGAGGTGCTCATTATCAATTACATTGTACAACTTTACATGTGATCTTTGTCTTGTTTGGTTACTTGCGTGTTTACATAATGCCTTGGTGATGCTAGACACATGAATTGTACTACTTTTCAAAACTTATACTATATGTACAAAACTAAGTAGTACTCACCAACATCATATGTTGACAAAATTATTTTCGTGCATGTTTCAGGATAAGCTGCTTGACGCTTCACATAGGACTTTGGATTTAGAATAGATCAATCAATTATTCTTTATTTTTTTTTTCTTTTTGCTGTCTTGTATTTAAATTTCACATGTTGTAAAACAATATTCAATAATCATATATTTACATTTTAGTACCATGAGCTTTTGAACAATCGTCACTACGTGGCACCTCGATGATTCCGCCATCGGTTGGGGTGTTACAGATTGGTATCAGAGCCATGGTTATAGGGAATTAGGTTATTAGATAAAATGGCCTAGACTATAACCGAACTTTAACTTGCATGCATAATATTTCCTGAATTACCCTACCCCTCATTTCTCCCTACTTTCCTCCTTCTATCTTTCCCTTCTTCTCTCTCCCTATTCTTCTTTCATCATGGTGCATAGAGATGGAGTCCTACAGAGAGTGGAAAGTTTACATCATCATGGAACGGGAACAGTACCTACTCTTATTGTTACTCCTTCGAAGTTGTTGAACTTTAATGAGTGTGATAAGGACACGTGCAATCTGGAAGGGTGGACGCCTGTACACTGGGTTTTCTGGCATAGGCAAGCATAGCGCATAAATCCATTTACGGACCTGTTATGCTTACCTGGGGATTCCTGGAGTGAGTGTCCACTTATAGGCTAAAGCATGTCTTCTTTGATCACCATTGGGTTCAATCCCTTTGAAAAGTCAACGTTCTTGTTGGGCTTTACAGCTAGACAAGGGCACTCCAAGCATCTTATGCAAGCTTTTTTTTTCAATAATACTCTCTCATTTCATATACAATATTCTGTATTTTCATATATTGCTTACAAGAATCATATCTTCATAATTATCTGTACGATTATACACTTACATTTTCTAATCTCATGATTATTCATTGACTACCTCATAGATGTCTGCTCGCCGCATGCTCCGTGATGCCAGCCAACGTCCTGCTCGTGCTTCTGGACAACGTTCCGATCGTCGCCTCGCATCTTTAGTCGCCAAGCAAATTGCTGCGGTGATCCCAAACCTTGTCAGTGAGATAACCCAGAATAGTAACAGTGCCAACACAGGGAGTACAACCCAATTTCGGTGCACTTTCAAACACTTTAACTCCTGCAACCCCACAAAATTCACTGGTGAGGAGGGTGCTACTGGCCTCCTCCAATGGTTTGAAAGCATGGAAAGCACCTTTGTGAACAGTGAATGCCCTGATGAACTCCGCGTTCGCTATGCTACTAGTGTCCTTCAAAAGGGGGCGCTAACCTGGTGGAATGGCGAAAAGCGCAATCGAGGAGCTGATGTTGCTTTATCTTTATCTTGGGCTGAGGTTAAGGAACTCATGATCGTCAAATTCTGCCCTAGGAACGAAATCAGGAAACTAGAAGAAGAGTTCTATGGGCTGAAACAAGACAGTGGTGAGAATCTTGCGTATAATACTCGATATCACGAACTTAGCATACTGGTTCCACACATGGTCACCCCAGTCTCTCGAGCAATCGAAAAATATATTGAGGGATTACCTGACCTGATTCAAGACGTTGTCACTGGAGGCAAATCCACTACGGTAGAAGAAGCCATCCAGCTTGCGGCCACTTTGACAGACAAACACGTAAGGAAAGGAAACTTAGTTAGAAAGGGCACCAAGACGTCTACTGAGAAAACCACCAATGCTGTTGAACAATCTAAGACTGTCTTAGCAAAGGCCGCCACTACTGCTTCGAACTCTAAGAAACGAATGGGCGATAACCAGAACCATGCTGTTATGAATCCTGTGACTCAACCCCCTATCAAGAAAGCCTACACGGGAATCCATCCTCAATGCAGCACTTGCAAGTATCATCACCCTGCAAATCTTCCATGCCGTCAATGCACTAGATGTGGAAGGTTTGGACACTTTGTCACCACTTGTCGAGTAATGGTTGGGACACAAGGTAATCATCAAACAGTTACTCGGGAACCACTACAGATTACTAACGGTCGGGCATGTTATCATTGTAGAGACCCTAACCACATGCGACCTCAATGCCCTAAATTGAACAATGTAAACCTGGTGGCACATGGACGAGCTTTCAATATCAATACCAACGAAACAACTGATCAGGATGATGTTAATCCCACTGGTTAAGCCATGGATGAAATCTTCCCAAGACTCGAGAATCCAATACTTGTGTTTTCATTTTCATAATTCTATTTTCATTTTGTATCCAATTTTGTCGCACTCATTAGCATACAACATCTAGAAACTTCCTTGCATACTATTATGTATTAACACATAATGGAAATTTATTATATTGATTACGTTTATCATACAAGACTCTATTTATTTGAAACGTTTGGACTTGATACTTGATCTTACAGATGCTTTTCTAAGAAAACATCATTGGTTATGACATGAAACTAGATTTGACTACGCATTGAGCATCTAATTATTCATAATACTCGTAAACATTTAATTATTCATGATAACACTTACACTTAATGGTTGTACTAATTACAAACTTGCTTGCATAAACATGCTATCAATTTGCAATCTATGTGAATAATAATTGCTGTACTTAATAGAGGTCATCATGCCTTTTTCAATAGTCGGGAGAGGCCCTACAACCTACTCCACGGCTGGTGGAGGCTATCGAACATACTCAGCGATTGGTAGAGGTCATTATGCCTTTCAAACAGTCGGGGAGAGGCCCTACAACCTACTCCACGACTGGTGGAGGCTATCGAACCTGCTCAACAATCGGTGGGATCATAGAAGGACATAAAACCCTAATGTAAGGTAAATTGATGATTCCGGTCCGGAACGTAATCATGAATTTACAGGTACATTAGGGTAGTGTGAAATTCTATTAGAGTTTTTGGGAAGACGTCCAGTACGTTTTCAAGGCATTAAAGGTGTGGTGGGTTAGCTGCGGTACACCCTGTATACAAACACTAATGATGCATTGAAAGTGAGACTGGAAGTCGAACCAGGAACAAACTCTGTTTACTTAGTAGTTCATTTATAGTCAATCAATTCATACATTCATAAAACTTGAAACTTAGTGAATTGCTAGATCTTTATTTTCCTTATTACTCGAGACGGACCTAATCCACCTATCAAACCTCATCAATCGAATTTTCTAAACCGCAGTTATCTTAATTTTTACCCAAACATCCATAACCCTATGTTACTATTAACTTCGGGACGAAGTTTCTAAAAGTAGGGGATGCTGTGACATCCGTCATTTTTATTTTTATATACAATAATAATAATAATAAAAATAATAATAATAAAAATAATGATAATAATAATAATAATCAGATTTTATTTTATTTTTTGACTAACTAAACCCAACATCTCTAAATCAAACCCAACCCAACCACTTTCTTTTGTTTCCTGAAGCCCAAGAAGCAGGCCCAACCAAACCGGCCCAACAGTCACCAAGGTCCAGCCCACTCCCCTCCTTCCTCTCCTTGTTTAAAAAAAAAAAAAATTATAATAAACACTCCTGCCGGGACTCGAACCCGGGCAGGAACCGGGCCAGCAAACACCACACCACACAAACCACTAGTCCATGGGGACTTTTGTGTTAGACATCTGAAACTCTAAACTTATAACACGATTTTTAAACGGGGCTGCTCCCTTTCTGCTTCTGGCCGCTGCGAACCACAAACCCCACATCAATCTTGACTTTTGATTAAAGCCAAACAAAGGTAAAAACCAACTAAATTAATCCTATCATGGAATTTCGCTTATTTCCATACAAGAATCATACTGATTAGTCAACCAATCATGTCCAATTTCAGCGAATGTCACGCGTTGTTTGACCCGTTCATCAATCACAATCAATTCGGCTGTTTAAATGAAATTAAAACGCGCCTATATATTGAGTAGCATTGGTCGACCATTTCTGTACCAAAAGCCCCATCTAAGACAAACGAATCAAACTTCAATTATACGATTTAAGCATACAGCAGTCGCAAACCTAAAACATTCGATTACACCGTGAAATCGCCCAAGTAAGTAGCTATTTATATATGGTTTTGATCGGGTTCTTGTGTACTTTAAAAGCCCCTTATTCCCTGTTTGTTTTAATTCAGAATTGATCCAATTCATAGGCTAGGGTTCTAAGGTGTTAATTGGAGAAGATGATGCTTTACAAAATCTGTTTAAATAAATTTCAAAATCAGTAATGACACAAATGGATGTGTAGAGCAGGTGGTCTACTGCTTTGATTTAGGGACAAAGAACCGGCCAGGGGCCAGGTTCGAACCCCTCCAGCAACATTCTTTTTTTTTAGGCCATTATAAATGTATATTTAATTATCAAAACCTTAAAAATGCTTTCTAACTACTAAACAAAGTCAAATTTTATAAAAATTATTAATATTACATTTTATTTATTTTCACACTATAATTTTTAGTACTACGACCTTTGGCCAAGATTTGATAAAAATGCTTTTATACGATTTATCTCATGAACTCCCAATTTTTTTATTATTTAATTATCGATTATTTCATCTAATTAATAAATTAAACGTCGATCCCCAATTATCAACCCTAGAATACCTTTGGAATAGAAAATACTTATAAACCAAATAGATTTAGACTTATTTGTTACATTATACATAGGGTGATACTTGGCAACGTTGGAATATACTTATTCAATTACACAAGACTCACCACCTTACTAAGGTGAGTATTACTTATCCCCTTTTTTTCGCTTTTACAACTTTTGGGGTGATTCATGCACAAGTATACAAAACTTTCGTATTCACATACATTTTATTCATTTACAATTCATATACGTGTCTTGTTTATCTTTGTGCTTATGCTTGAACATGAACGTAGCTTACATACAAAATCATACATTTAGACATAACTTATGTTATGGTGCTCTTTACACTTAGACGTAACTTATGTTACGGTGCTCATTTAGACGTAACTTATGTTACGGTGCTCATTTAGACATAACTTATGTTATGGTGCTCTTTTAGACTCACACGTGTCGAGGTGCTCATTATCAATTACATTGTACAACTTTACATGTGATCTTTGTCTTGTTTGGTTACTTGCGTGTTTACATAATGCCTTGGTGATGCTAGACACATGAATTGTACTACTTTTCAAAACTTATACTATATGTACAAAACTAAGTAGTACTCACCAACATCATATGTTGACAAAATTATTTTCGTGCATGTTTCAGGATAAGCTGCTTGACGCTTCACATAGGACTTTGGATTTAGAATAGATCAATCAATTATTCTTTATTTTTTTTTTCTTTTTGCTGTCTTGTATTTAAATTTCACATGTTGTAAAACAATATTCAATAATCATATATTTACATTTTAGTACCATGAGCTTTTGAACAATCGTCACTACGTGGCACCTCGATGATTCCGCCATCGGTTGGGGTGTTACACTATACCCCCCTTCTTCGTTGGCGATATGCTTCTCTATACGCACCAACCCATTTCTGGCCATTTTCGCTAAGTCGTTTAAAACGACCTCTCATTTGAGCTTCATTCCTCACACTAAGCTTTTCTGAATTTTCTGCTTGAGCTGCATCGTACATTTTCTTTACTCGTGCCTACAAATTTTTTATTTTTTGGTTTTTGCCAACAATACTATCGCAGCTAATCATACACCATGCTGACATTAACGCGACATCTTCAGCAACATCCCATTTACTAGCTCCTTGTGATTGATTTTCATAAGTTTGTGAGGTTTGAAGGTTTTCATCAGTGATAAGAACTTGACTTGCATTTGGAAAAACATGAGAGTTTTGATAGTATTGAGTATTGAGATAATCTTCAGAATCTCCAAGGTTCATACAAAGATTTGGATTCGAAGGATCCATGGTAGAAATTATGAAAGAAAAAAAAAAGAAGAGATAATGGTATTGGATATAAAACTATGTTAATATGATACTATATTTATAGAGAAAATAATGAACTTTTTAAATATATATATATATATATATATATATATATTAAACAGATAATGTTAGATTTTTTAGATAATAAACTTGATTCGGAAAATCTTTCGAACCAATAAAAAACCGCCAAGTGTTCGACTTTTTAGATAATGTTAGATTTTTTAGATAATGGGAAAAATATGAATTATTGTTAATATTATTTTATATTAAAAAATACATTTTTTTAAACGAACTCTGTTTTTAATAAAATTTATACCGCCATGTTCATAAAAAAAAACTGATCAACACTGTATTTTTATATTTTTTATAATTGTTAATTAGTAGAAGTTATTAAATAAACACAAGTTTTATTTATAACTAATTAGGTTGAAGTAAAAAAGAAAAATGATAATAATATTATCTCCAATAACTTCTTGACACTTGTCCCCCAATCAAGATTGCAACTTTGTTTGCTCCACCAAACTGATCGTGGGTTTTTAAGCATTTTTTCTTTTTTTTTTATTCCCTAATAGTGCCCCTAGGGCTGTAAACAAACCAAACGTTTGGTGAACAGTTCGTAAACTGTTCGGCGGGAAGTTCGTTTGTGTCCGTTTGTTTAATAAATGAACGAACACGAACAAAAAATTCCGTTTGATTAACTAAACAAACAAACACGAACAAGTGTCTCGTTCGTTCGACTGCGTTCATGAACGTTCGGCAATGTGTTTGTTTACGTTCGTTTATTTATATCAGTTCGTGTATGTTTGTTTATGTTCGATCACTAGTTAAAACTTAGGATAATTATAAACTTTTGAATTAGGAATATCATGTATTCATGCCTATGCCTAAGTAATTTTAGATAATTATGTCTAAGTTAGTACAATTTGACTTATCGACATTGTTTTTTAGATGTACTTTGTCTAACGGTTAATATTAACAATGTTTTTTTAGTTAGTTGCATAATAAATGTTTGTTTTTGTTTGTTTGTGTTCAAGACCCGTGTTCACGAACAGTTCACAAACAACTGAACTTCTTAACAAACAAACACAAACATAGAATTATGTTCGTTAGTGTGTTCGTGAACAGTTCGTTTGTCCAAGAAACTTTAACAAACAAACACGAACAAAGCCTTGTTCGTGTTCGTTTGGTTCGTTTACAGCCCTAAGTGCCCCAATGAGAATGGTCTAAAGATGCTAAACGTTCATTTCAATTCAAATGTAAAAATACCTAGAAACAACGTTATAGTAAGACATATTACACTGCGTAAAAAGAAATGCTTGAATTTTTGGATCAGATAATGCAATTAAACAAGATGCTATAAATTGAAAAAAAAAAAATTTACTCTAAATTACTGTGCATTTCGTAGATTACAATTACAACCCAAACCAAAACCATATTTTGGAAAACGATGCAAAAAAAAAAAAAAAAAAAAGGTGCATATACAGTGTTTATATATACAACTAACCCAAAACTTTTCCTTCTCCATTATGCCTATCAAAACCTAAACCAGATGTCATTTAACTCACCACCTCCATTCACAGCCAACAACTTGATTTATCAATACTGCAGGTAAGACCCTAGAACACTGAAAAAAAAACTATAATTAAAAAAAGAAAACAAAAGATTTGAGTTTCTTCACTTTCTTCTTCCTATATTGTCTACAGATCGATTCTATGCATCATCCTTTTGTTTGTTTCTCAACGAAGTCTCGAATCATCTCCTTCAAATGCTGGATACAAAGAAAAAATATTAATCAATCGTAACATGGAATGCATCATAGATAATAAATTCTGATTAACTACTAGATAGTGGCAAAATGAGTGGGTCGGTGGCTACATATCGATATGGCTCTAGTTGACTCAAAAACAAAGTTAACTCGGCCGATATATCGGTTTTATATCACCGATATCTCGGTTATCGGTCATCAACCGATATATTGGTACTGCTATTTTGACCGATATTTGACCCATATATCACTGATATTCCCGATATTGGTGTTTTTCTTCTTGGTTCTTACATTTTTCTTACTTCTTATAGTTGTTATTACTTTTTTTATTACTGTTTTAAGTCTTAATTGTTAATAGTTAGTGTTAAATATTAGTGTTTTAGGTCTTAACAAGTTCCCACTTGCTACAATTGTTAGTGTTTTGCAAGTTGTAAAAGGTTAATTTGTTAATGGTAGGAGAGTATGTTGAATTGTTAGTGTTAATTGCTACATGTATGGATTTTGCATGATAAAAAAATTGCCGATATCCCACTGATATCTCACCGCGATAAACTATATCTCAAATATCGGTCCTTCACCGATATCCGATATTTTACCGCATTAACTGCTTAGCTCAAAAAAAGTTTGGCAATTGTCAAAAAAAAAGCCCTATGGACTTTCACTGAATTAACACAATGTCCCAAGACTATTTTTGAATGATTAGATTTCAAAACTTAACGAGATAAAACACAACTCAAATTGACTCATTTAAAAGTAAATGGGTTGAAACTGCCACCTCTACCAATAACATTATTTTTTGCAACTAGCAAGCACATATTATATCATTTTCACCCATTTGGAATACAAATGACTCATTTGACCATGCAAGTAAGGGTGAGAATCTGATGATTGAAATGAGGTTAGCATATTTAATACAGCTATTGGATGAACAAATAAGATCGAGAGGTTAGATACAAACCTGTAGTTCGTGATGAAGCACAACAAATATCTTCTTCAGCCGTTTATGTTTCTGCAACATTGAAATATTCACAATTAAGTCCAAATGGCTCACAAATATTAATTTGTTACAAAAGCAGTTCAATAAAGAAAGTCAAATTCCACCAATACAGAATTGGATTTGTTAGATCCTAGACACTACTAAACATTTGTTTTCTACACATCATAATGTTAAACAGAATGTTAGATGTGCAAAACCAACAGTCATAGGGCAATAGCAATACCACTAATATAAATCACCTGATTCCTGGCAATACTGGAATCATGATTATAACTTCACAGGATCAAATTACCAAATGCCCCCCAAAAAAATTCTGAAGATTTTTTTTATTGGAATTATTCGTTATAACTTCATCATCATCATCATCATACTCAGTTAATCCCACCTATTGCAAAGCTAAGGTAGGGTCTGAGGAGGGTAAGATGTAGACAGCCTTACCTCTATACCCATAAGAATAGGGAGACTGCTTCCAGTGAGACCCCCGGCTCAATGTGGTTTGGTATCAAGCCTTGGACATAAGGCACAAAACACTTAGCAATCGGGACAAACCCGATCAGTGCATGTACCCTTTTGTCTTTTGGCTATCCACGCCACCACATGATGCATGATTAACCGTCGGTCGTTTTTAACGTTATTTTCACGAAATTAGTAAAATAACGTTAAAAGTAGTGCAACTTTGCTTTTGCCCCCCAAGGGCCACACATATATACATTATATGCGCACACCGTAAGTGGGGCGTGAAAATATTTTAATTAGATTTATTAAATGCCCTGAAGTAGTTTTCTGAAGATATTTTAATTAGATTTATTAAGGACAAATTTTAGTGTACCGCTCCACATTGGCGATAGGACTCCATCAACTGTTCCAATATTTTGTTATATCTTTCAATATCTCTTCCTTTAGCAAGCTCAAGGTCCCTTCCAAAGGTTTGAAACTCACTTCTGCACATTTAAATGAAATTAAATTAGATAATTATATTCAAGCTGGTCTTCGTTCAGATAAAAGAAGACAAAATACAGATAATCGTTAAAACCTGTAAGATTCTAAAATCTTGTTCAACGTGTTGTAGCAATCATACTTCTCATGATACTCCTGTACATACTCATTGTACCTGAACATGCAGAATATAAGTATACAATCATTATATAAACAATGTCAGAAAACTGCACAAATTAGAAGATTCCTTCCATTTTGCTGATTTTCATTCCATAGGCAAAGGTATGCTTTGTTTCCATTCCATTAAGGAATCGAAATGAAAATTTTCATTACAAGGTGTTAATAAATATACGATCGTAAAAAAACATTACTCTTGTTTGAAATATCAAAAATAAAGAAAATTTACTTTTTTATTTTCCATAATTAGCCAGAAAATATACCTTGTCATAAAGAAAAAAATAGTTAAAGTGTTAAGAAGTTTTATTATGTTGGATTTACATTATTTATACATAGAAAATCGACAATATTAATTAACAAAGTTAAAAGGGGAAAAACTTAAACAGTCTTCATAAAACTTTAGTGATTGTGTCAAACTTATTCCATGCCAACAGGTCAACCAAGCAATGATAACTGAATGCATTGATCCATTCCATTACCATTAACCTTCTCTATTCCTGTCAACCAAACAGTGATAACTGTTACAAGGATATACTTACTGTGAAAGATCTCGTATTGGTCCCTTCATCTCTGGTTCATCTTTCTCATACTTAGTATATGAAGTAATACTGTCATCAGAACAGGACTCCAACTCCCTCCTTTTTGTTTCATTGTTATCCCGGCTATTTATCATCCAAACATCCTTCTTTCTTTCTCCTATATCTTTAGACTTATGTCTTCTCTTATCTTTGGTGGGCATCACTGGTTTCTCATGCTTATGGGGCACACCCACATGCCCTATTCTTTGATTCTCTGGGTTGACTGTATACCCCTCATAACTGATTCCAATCCCCTGGCTTGCCCCAGCCTCATTATGTTTACCTTTATTGTTTTGAGACCCGGATTTCAGATGATCTGCTCTTGATAGTGACTGTTTGCCATTAAACCTTGTGAAATCATCAACATGGTCCTCAGAAACAACCTTTTTATGTAGGTTTAACACATCATTAGGCTTTCCTTTACTTTCATCAAGATTCCAGTAATCTGAACTTGATTTGTTCTCTGACTGTTTAAAGGAATTGTTTCTCCCAAAACGCTTTTCTTCATGCCAATTCTCACGCAATTCGCCCATTTCTAAATCAGAGAGTTCTCTGTGGAGTGCAGGTCCACGTCCATTTATCACAGTTGACCTTTTCAAGTCAACGGGAGAATTTTTAATCTGTGATGTTGACAGCAACTCTGATTCCTTGTTTTTTCCAATTAAAGCACCATGTTTCTTTTGATGAGAACCCAGATGTTTGCCTCTAGAATTCTTTGGAGGTCTTCTATCCTTGGGATGACCGTCTTCATCACGCGTTTCTTTATCAACTCTATTATCTTTTTGCATAAAAAAGGCACCATTCCCTTGTGGGCCCCTTTCAGATAACCTAACAGTGTTATCCATGTCAGCAGGAGGTTTTGCCTGTGCATTAAGATCAATTGATCGTGGGTCAAATCTTGGGGAATCTGAAGTAGAATTTCCAAGAATCTCACGATTGTTGACATTTTCATAGTCATAATCAGGCAAGTCACCTACAGTTCGGCCCAAAGTTCTGGGCCCATCGGGAGATCTGGAGACTGAGGACCGAGCCCAGTTCCCTGATTTTAATCTTTTCGCATTTTCATTTTCATCAAAATGTTTCTCATCAGATCCCCTTTTGGATGTAGTAATTCTTGATACGACTTTTTTAGCATGACCTTGAACTTCGCGCTCTTGATGATGAAGATGATTATTGAAGAGATTTGTGGTATCATCTGCATAAGTATCCTCGTCTTTATTAGTTGCATGCATATCAGCTTTGTGGTTATCTCCAAATAAATCTTTTTCAAGATCAAGTAAATCAGAGCCATGACCATCACCCTTTTCATCAGGCATATTATGTGGTGCATATCCTAATTCATGATCCAAGGATTGTAAATTCTGGTTGGGTTCTTTATCATCATCACTCATGATATCTACATCTTCATCAGACCCCTGTTTGCTGTTTAAAGAAGCTTCACTATCACTGTCGCTGCTACTCCCACTCTTGCTACCAACAGGACTTTTGCTGTCACTTTCACTGTCACTGCTGTCACTTTCACTGTCACTGTCACTTCCGCTCTTGCTAGAGCTAACTGCATGATCTTCATTACTGTGAGAAATTTTCTTATCGCGTAATACGTCTGGGGAAGGATTACCGATATCATTGTCTTCTAAAATATTTAAAACTTCATAAGGTTCAGAAATTAAGTGAGACGGTTCTTCAATTTCTTTCACATCATTGGCTCTCGAAGGGAAACTAGATTCAGGTGCAGTTGTCGCTTCTCTGTGATGGTAATTGTTCTCTGGAGAGCTGAAAATGGAGATATTGGGCAAGGTTTAATGTAGAACAAAGAAGATTACTTAATTCTCACATACAAAAACAAACTGTAAAGGGAACCTAATAATATTTTTCAACAAGCTCATATAATAAATTATTAAAGTGAAAAAAGTTGATATAAAACTAACAAGCTGGTGGAGTGGTAACTCCAAGTTATTTTGACATTTTTTTAAAATCAGAAGGTAACACACAATGTTAACACACTGAGACATGAGAAATAAATGACTTCAAACATACGATACAGCGAACTCAGATGATAAAAACATCATTACTATCTAATCCTTAGTTGTAAGCAAATCAAAAATCAGATGTCAGATTTTTACATACAAGCAAAATGGCAGTCACTGTTGGGCCATGTATCATAAATTCAACAGCAAAAATGAAAAAAAAAAAGAAAAAAGAAAACAGTTAAGTTAGTCTAACCTTCCATTTTCAGAGAAAGGGTTCTTGACACTTTCTAATTCGACACCGGGTTTCAATATATATTTTCCTGGAGCTTGGAACACAGCAATCTGAATGAAATAACAATGATGTTCAGCAGTCCAGAAGAACACAGTATTCAATAATAAATATTAGTTAATTAATTATCACTTACCTTTTTCAAGATGGGCTCAATTTGCTTCACAGATTTGGGAATGGTTTCTCCAATAGCTTTCTCCAGAGCCTAAAAGGTAGGATGAAAATGTATAAGAGAATCAAATGGAAAAAAAAGTTCTTTATATGTAAACTTCACACACTTCACACGTGAAATGTTAAATAAGAAAATGGTACAAATAAAGCTATTTGTTATCAGATAAACTGCATCAATAAGACACTAGAAATGTTTAGACTTTAGATGTGGCAAGGGTTCAAGCGGGTAGAGTTGAAATGGGCCATTTTTGGTACAAACCAGGTCAGGTAGACCAGCAAACACTTTCATCCATTATAACTAATAAAAATAAAAATGATAGTTAATGTGTAAATTGTGATTACAAAAACACTAGTATTACATAATATTCTACATTTTTTAAAGAAAATAGATTTGAGGGGCTCTATGCATCAAAAATAAACTTTAGGCAACTTTCAAGTTTCAACACGGTTGACCCATTCCCCTTTTAGCTTTTTTTCTAAAAGTTGACCCATTTGAGATAAAGACACCTCAAAGTGGCCCATTTATAGGGCAACGGGTACATATTGCCACCTCTAGGATTGTTTAGCATCATTTTTACACTTACCTTGAGGTTCATTCCTTGTGGTTTCTCCATAAGAAGAGAAATTAGCAAACTCTGAAGGTCAGTAGGTTTGTTTCCAAATCTTTCATTGCTCCCTGGTTTATTCTGTACAATACCCGCAGGAACTCTGTTGAACATTTCTCTCTCAGAGGTGCTAGCATTCTCTTTACTAGATTGAGTCAAAGTAGCATCTTCTCTGTTTGCATGTAATTTATTAAGGTTATTGCTTCTAAGTGGAGACAATGGCACACCAGATTGCTCAGGTGTAGATAGTAGTGGTGAAGTTGAAGCCCTGACTTTGGAAGGGGTTGATGAGGAAAATCCAGCTTTTCCACCAGATTTAGAAGGAATTACAGCTGTAAACGATAAGCGATAGTGATGAAGAGTACAAAAATAGCTTTAAAACAAATACGTACATTTGTAGATATATATCATCATCAGTTACCATCACAGGATCGCTTACCTGAAGAAGTCTCAGCTTTCATCTTTTTGAAAGGGGGGTCTTTCTTTTGTTTGTATGACCCTCTCCATGCATTATTTACTGAAATCAACAAATGAATACGAAAATTTGAAATGAAGTTTTAAATTTCAGATATTAAGATATGATTTAACGGATTATACGTAAATATGAATGCTTTTCTTGCAAAGCATGAATGAGATATTTCCGAAATAATGAACATGGAATATGGGCCAAGAAAAAATATAAAACATCTTAATGATGGCTTTGTGTGGGAAATTTAAGCTAAGATGTCTTCTCATTCTGATGCTTGTAAGACAAGACAAGTCAACAACTTAAAAAAGTGGACCTACTGCTTGGTCAAAGTACAAAAGTTGTAGTGATAAAATTCAATTCTCAAAATACAAAAGAAAAAAAGAAGCTTAATTACTATTTAAGTTTAATAAAAAAAAACAGCACAGGTCGTTAATGAGATCTTCAATACCGCAGATGCTAATGCAATAACTCTTAAAATGGCAAAACAATTAATTATGAATGGCGGCAGGAGACTTTGAAAACTACAAAAAGATTGGTCAAATGTACACTTTTTGTGGATGAGAATTCTAGCAAATAGCATTAAGCGAAAAACAAAAAATGACTCCTCCTACTGATGAACATATAAGATGAGTTAAAAACCAAAAGAAGTTTGACTATGACTCTTAAATTCTCGAACCGTGCATTCAGTTTCCAAAGACTTCTCTGAATGACACGCCACCTTACTTTTATGTTTCAGCGCAAAGTAGAGAAATATAAATGCATGTATAAAGTACAAAGCATGTGTGTTAACAAAGTGGAAAATTAGTGCCAACCAAAGATAGTGACGATCTAATAATTAATGTGATACCTTCAGCAGCAGCTAAGGCCTTCACTTGATTCTTCACAATTGAATTTCCATGGTCTAGAACAATGGCTCTGTCAAAAACAAATCAAAATGGTTATTTATCACTACTCACAAGTGTTTGCTTTTTAAATATCAATAACCTCCACTTAAAAGGGTTATGGAAAGAACAAAAAAAAGAGTGGATAGCAATAGCCCTAAGAGATATGTTTACAAAAAACTTTTTTATTGAATGACATCAATCAAGTGATGATTGTAATTGTAAAAAATCCCTACACCACACCTCTACCAAAATATGTAAGTTTGTCACTATCACTAAATTAAGAGTTCTACTCGAACCAAAAAATGGTGATCAACATGGAGTTATTGGCTATTGACCTATTGTCAATACAAAATTGAAATTCTGACTTAAGAGATGCAAGATTAGGAAAAGTGAGACGGTGTTTTCCCTACAACAATGTTTGGTACTTGACATTGATTTACCATTTGCCATTAGTTATGAATGGGCTTTCTAAAAACATTAGATAGTAAATATTGTGGTGTATGCTTCTTCCACATGATAACTTGTTTATTGATGATACTACAAGAATTATGAAGAAATGAAGTATAAATCTGAACCGTAAGATTATAGAGATAGTCAGACAAACAATAAATCCAACTTTAGTGACCAGCTGACCATGATAAGCAGGTTGAAGATGCAACAAGTAAATGCATATACAGGACAAGTGGTACTTAAGATGCACGTGTTTAGTAAAACTGGACCAAGTGCTTCAATTGAAAGGTGATCTTAATGAAGGCTTTCAATGAGGAGGATGGAATAGTTTCTCTTCATTTTTAGGTACCACACAATACATTACTCTATACATGAACAACTAAAAGGGATCTTTTACACTTAACTATGTTCATATGGTTATAGTAAGACCATTATGAAACATTAAGGACAGCATTACATGTGTAAAGTGTATAAGCAACAATATAAGGAGATTCAGTAGGCAAGCGATTTGGAAGTGCTAGTTAACGGATCATATACAAAAGCAAGGAAGTGACCTAGCAAGTAGCAATTAATCACATACACACAAATAAGGCAAACTGCGACACGTAACACGTAAGTGATCAGAAATATAATATTGCTCATATTAAACATGAACATACTTTCGTGATTTGTGCTTGCGTTCTGCTTCCACTGTTCGCATTTTAACATGATTTTTAACAGATTCATCTAATTCCCGTTGAACATTCAACTTTCGCCAAGCACCTCCAGATTCAACAAGCAAACCATCCCCATCACCACTTCGCCGTTCTTCATATATGTCACATAGGTCACCAGTTTCTTGAGACCATGTGAATCTAAACTCCTTGCCTCCCACATCTATAACCTGAATGAGTAGGAAAAACTTGAAAAGTTTTAGATCTTGATATGTCATTAAAAAAAAACACTCAGTAGCCACACTTTGTGAATAACTGAATATGATGACTAACCTTACAGATACATACTATCTATTTGATCAGATAACCTACAAGCAATCGCAAAACTGTTGTTACAGTACATGATCCTATCCTGCTACATGCACAATTATCATAATAGTTTCGATTACGTTTAGCAACAATCCTGACTCGATATCATTATCCTACATAACTCTCAAACTCCTATTGACAATTGCTATGTGTAAAGCAGCTTAAATTCACCACATAATTTATTTCCACAAGACCTCTACGCTATACTATCATCCAATATTCACTAATCTAGGTTAATCACGCCACCAAATCAATAAACACAGAAAACACATAATAAAACAATTAACAGAGCAAGTGTTTAATAAAATAAACCTACATTCCCGTTGGTATTATTAGCACTGGAATCAAATTTAATCCTGGCAGCACCGCCTTGCGCTTCGAGGCGTTTGATTTCGTCAACAAGAACAGGCGTGAGCTTAATAATCATACCAAAGTGGACCGGATTATTACGAATTAAACTAAATGTTTCTTCAGCAGTGGAAACTGTAGAAGCAGAGGCAGGGGTATTGCTACGGTTACGGTGACCGCCACCGGTGGATTGACGGCCACCGGTAGGGGTAGCGGATGGGCGTTGGACGGAAGGAGGTTGGAAGGAGGAGTGGATATTACGTTTGACTGGACCGCCGCCGCCTCGGCCACGGCCGAGCTTGCCGGAGTTGCCGTACATTATAATCGGACGTCAAGGTTAAGAACTAATCTGGGTACGGGGCAAACCTGGATACCGTCACAAGGAAAAGATGCCAAAGAATTTGGGAATTCTTGGATTTATTTTTTTGTTTTCTTTTTATTTACTTTTACTTGTTAAAATAGAAGAAACTAGATCAACAAAATCTAGTATGGATTTATTCGTGTTGGACTGGGCTGTAAACGAACTTAACTTTCGGCAAATAGTCCATTAATCATTTGGTGGAGAGTTTGTTTGCGTTTGTTCGTTTAATAAATGAACGAACACGGAAAAAAAATTTGTTTAACGAACATGAACAGAGGCCGCGTTCGTTTGGTAATGTATTCGTTTGTGTTCAATAGTTTAATGGAATACTTAATTTTTATACTTTTATGTTATATTATTTTTTAATTTTTGTTTATCTTACCAAAAAAAGTAAATAAATAAAGACTTCAAGTTTAAGACAAGAGCTTAGTTTTTTGAGACACTACTTTATTATATGTTTACCAATATTATGTTAAGTATTAAGTATGTTTGTATAGTTAGGTTATATTTTGGGTGTTCTGCTTAATTTATTAATATATGTGAATTCAATCGTATTAAAAAATTAATACATGTCTGTGTGTGCGTGTTTTCGTTCATGAACAAATTCTTTGTGTTCGTTTATGTTCGTATGCGTTAATGAACAAAATTGTGACATCTGTCACTTTTCTTATTCATTTAAACATTTTATGTACGTTAAAACTCCAATTAATGTGACGTTGCATTTTCATCATTTTCGGACGTTCAAAAAAAAATATCCTATTACACATTCGGGTTTATATAATTGTACTATAAGCTTATAACGATACGAAAATAGACGAAAAATTGTTAAAAAATAAAAGGCTTGGGCCGGGATTCGAACCCGAGCCCATAGCCGGTTCACTACACACCACACACAAACCAATTGAGCTACACCATAATTCTGTTTTGAAACCCACGCTAATTACTTATATGGTATGCTTATTTTCGACCAGTTTGACTTGAAAAAAGTCAACTGCATCAATCGACCTTCACAAACAACCATACAAACGCGTTTTCTAGTTCTGATATGGAATGATATTGATTGCCATTGACCATTACGCGTCAATTACAACAACAATTATCATTAACACCTTCCAATTCGAGGCTAATCATCCGCGTCATTATCATCATGGCAAGGTCAACTTACCAATCGTCCATCCAAACCCTTACCCTATAAATTGAATCCCTCATTTCAATCCTCACTCGCCGAAAACCTCCTCTCTACCTTCAATTTATGGATTAATCCATCATACGAAGTTTCTTGTTCGTGGTTGACTTTTCCCGTTGACTAAGCATAATCATACGAATCATTATTGTAAGTTCTTTTTTTTTGGTGGGGTTTATTCATCGGCAACCCACGATCAATAACCCCAATGATTCAGGGGCTATTGATCACTAATTGTAATGATTGGATGATTAGGGCTTGTAAGGGATCGAATGGGGAAGAACACACTTGCAGAACTGAATATTTATTTTAAACATACACGAATCCAACACAACCACTGATCTAGATCAAGTGGTTGTGTCTGTTGTTCTTAAACAGAATCACACGGGTTCGATCCCCACAAGCAGCATTATTTTTCTTTCATTTTAAGCCACTTATCCATTAACACAGTTAGCCTATATAACTAATTCAAAACCAAAATAATTCGTTCTCAGGGTGTGGCTCAGTTGGTGGCCACGCTTGTGATAAAACCCGAACCGGCCTGAGGCCCGGGTTCGACTCCCATAACCAACAAACATTTTTTTTGCCCTTTATATATATATATACTTAATATATTAAAACTTTTAAAATAGTTTTTAAATACTAAAAGTGGATTATAAATTCTACAAAAATTTCTGTATGATCTTCTAATGGTAAAGTTCATTATACAATTTTTAGTTTTTCAAAAATAATTTATTTAATATATATTATAAATATTACAAGTTTATTCATTTATAATTGTAAAATTTAATAAAAATATCTAAACGATTTTATAAGATTCCACAAAAATTATTCTAAACTTGTATAGCCTTAAAAATTTCAGAAATTATTTTTATTTCAGAAAAACCGTTAATTTTATATTTTTAATTAATTTTTGTTAGTTTTAATCATAAATAAATCATAATAAATTCATTTTTCAATATTTTTGCACCAAAATTTTATATAAATTATTTCTACTTATTTAGAACTGAAATACAATTTTTAATTCAAAAATTCTCTAATTTAATATTTTTAAATATTAAAGTTATATTTTGACAAATTGAAATAAATAGATTAAATATTCTATTTTCAAGAAAATAATTTTATAAAAATTATTTTCATACTTAAAACTTTATATTGTGACCAACATTAACTTAAAAATTTACAAAAAGACTTTTGTTTATTTATATATTAAATTTCTTATATTTAATAAACAATTTGATTATCAATCAAACAAATACTTATCCCTAATTCGAAACCCTAGAAATACATGTATCCTAGAATTATTTCCCTTACACATTATCAAATTCTTTAGGTTAATTCTTTGGGATAATTCCAACTCAAATTTCGTTGTCCAGTTGAATTTCAAGCTATTACGTGAACAGTGAGTACTTCCTATCCCCTTTTTGCTTTTATTCATTTTTGGGGTGTTACATGTACACTATTACAAATTTCAAATACAAGTTTACATTTTCACAATACATTTCTAGTACTATGTGCATTGCTTACAACGTGCTTTATGCTTAGACAATACATGTGGAATACATTTGTACTTAGTGAAATCATTAACATGGTACAAGCCGACCTTAACATTGGATAACGCTATTTGGATTGACAACCCGCCTAGGTTGATTCTCCCCCTTTTTCATCGGAGAATCCGTGGCCATTGTTAAGTTAATATCCATTTATTGGATGAGTACACCGCCGTTCATTTTGTACATTATACAGTCACAGAGTTGATTTCGCTCATTTGTATGATACATAGTTTACATATTTGCACTGTAGCTTGCACTTGAACTGTATATCTTTTCAACTTACTATATATATTAAAACTAGGAATGCTCACCAACATTTCATATGTTGACCAAACCTATTTTTGTACATGTTTCAGGTGCAGTTTGATCTAGTGCTTTAGCAAGGGACTTTTAGTGCTTTATTTTAATCAGTTATTTCAATATTTACGTTTCATTTAGACTTTGTATTTTCCATTTCAATGTAAGACAAATTTTGGCTTATTCAATAATATTTACATTTTAGTACCATGTGCTTTTGAACAATCGTCACTACGTGACACCTCGATGATTCCGCCATCGGTTGGGGTGTTACAAAAATTAACAAACGAAAACAAACAAAAAAATCTCGTTCGATAAGTGTTCATGAACTGTTCGTGAACACATCATTTCCTTAGCAAACGAACACGAAAAATGCCTTGTTCATGTTCGTTCGGTTCGTTTACAGCCCTAACAGTGGGAATTCGGTCGATATTGATTTTTTTGTTATAGTGTTGAAAATCATTATAGCAACTAAAACCTGAAACAAAAAGGTAAAGTCGTGATATATCAAAAGATATCAACATGTGTTTACGTTGATTGAAAAAATAAAAATGAATACTGATACCGGTACCAACGTTGTTCGGTGTAGATCGGGTCAGTTCGTTTTGTTACCTGAACGCTACTGGCAATCAGTATAGTCAACACAAAGAAATATATTATTCTGAACACAGCTCGTAAAATACAAAACAAAAAAAGGCTTGCGTGGATCTTCCACTCGTACCGTGACAAGGGTTTTGTGGTTGGTCAAACGATACTAAAAGCAAAGTCAAAGAAGGTTGAGAAATATGTTATAGCCTGTGAAGATAATCAACACACCTTTGTCGTCCTGGCTTTTTATACGTTTGGCTCCCTGGCGACGGGAGCTGTTAGGTTCCTGGTTCGAACCCCCCCCCCCCCCCGGGCAAGAGTTTGTTTTCAGTATATTAAGTTTTGTTAAATGGGTGGCAGTGCAACTTGTTACTTGTTTGTCTACTATCCTAATGTAAATGTGTCCATTATAAAATGAAAATATTAATAACAGAAATAAAGTGAACAAAAACTTGTTTACAACAGTCTCATTACACAAAAGTCGTTTAACGCCACCCAACAAGTAAAGTCATGTAACAAACAAAAAAAAGTCAAGTAACCAAAAAAGAATAATAAAGTCATTTCTTGCTAGTAAAATCCTCCAACATGTCGCCATTGCTACCGTATGCACGGTCTTCCTCCATCTTTTAGACCCTAGGTTGGTTCGAAACACCTAAAAAATGTTACTAACTTAATCCAGATTCGTAGGCATAAGAAGCTTCACTGTACAAATAGATGCCACCAAATGCAATTAGCAAATAGACAAGAAGCAAAACATGATTTGAATACTCTTCTTACTCTCTTGGTACCTGCAACGATCACATAGAAGATCTAAGACGTTAACCCCATGAGCCGCCAACCCCATCTTTGACACCACCTTGCCCACCATAGGTCTCCAAACCAAACAATTAGCCTTAAGTGTTGCCCCACGAATTCCACTCGAGGACCTGTCCATTGGGAGTCAGTATTAATGTTGAAATTAAGATTCGATATTGGACGATGATAAATACATATAAATGGAAATTGAACTACATAGAAAACTTGATCTTAAATCAATCTTAAAATAAAATCTAGATCTCTGAAGTTGGTCAAACAAGTCATCGATCCTCTCTTTACACAATATCGCAATCATCAATTCACACCTAATGCTTTTAACTGAGAATTGACCCCATTCATTATTCTCCCAATACCAAAATAAAGAGATTCAATAACTCACTCAGTTGAACCCCATAAATTATTCGAGCTAGGAGGCTTAATCCAATTCCATCCTCACTAAATGTCGCCCCCCGTAAAAGCCACAGGAGATGTTACTAATCCATTATTATGTTTCGCAAGTTGGAACAAATCAGGATAGACCTCTTTTAGAGTTTATCTACCAATCCAAATGTATTTCCAGAACTGAGTGCTAGTACCTTTTCCCCACTTCCACATTTATTGTTTTCTTTATGATAATACATTCATTAATTTTGACTTCATTCATAGTCCCAATATCCTTCCATATGCTCGATACTAATGACAATCGAAACTAATTTCCAATCAAGGGTCGTTTTACATATTGGTGCCACTAACTAAAGCCCAAAGCTGTATCGGGCTATCGTTTTACATCCACCAACATTTTGAAATCATAATTATATTAAGTTATATGATTCCTCCTAAAACAATTCCTCCAAGCGGCCTTTGGTTTCACTATCTTCTCCCATCTAACCCACCTTATTTTATAATCAGTACTTATCCCCCCCCCCCCCAATTGGAGACTATAAAAAGAGAAAAGTAGTACGAGGGAGGGCTTACCAACACCACCTTAAGCGTAACTCTCCCCACAAATGAAAAAGACCTTTATTTCCAATACGACAACATTCTATCTCCAAAACTTATATCTAATTTCATATCAGACTCGATGGGAACCTAAGATAATAAAACCCAATATAATAAAAAAAGGAACAAACCTACTCAACAATGAAGAATATGAGTCATGTTATTCACCTCCTCATCCACCATGACCCCAAATAGTTACACTTTTTAGGAATAACCTTTAGAACCGTTAACCAATATGAAATCTTTTATAATAACATCCAGTTCCTTAATACTATCTTGGAGGCTCTAAAAAGAGAAACGTAGCACGAGGGAAGGCTACCCACCACATTAGCAATCATAACTCTCCCCGCAAATGAGAAAGACCTTGCTTTCCAAGACGACAACATTCTAATGAACTTTTTCACAGTTGGTCTCCAAAACTTATAGCTAATTTTATATCAGCTCTGATGGGAACCCATTATAATTAGAAACTCAAGATAATAAAAAAGGAACGGACCCACGCAACAATGAAGAATATGAGCCATGTGATTCACCTCATCTTCATCCATCCCAATACCAAATAGTTGACTCTTTTTAGGAATAACTTTAGACCCGTTACTAAGTATAAACACCTTTGAAGTCCCCACTTCTGCCCTAGGGGTAGGAAGGCTTGGGTTCTCCGGTGAAAACGCAAGTTTGATCCACATTTGTGTCACTTTTGGTGGATTGTGGCAAATGAAGGATTGGAGGTAGGTATTGTGAGGTTGTTAGTTCGAATCCCGAGCCCACCCGGGTTTTCGTCCCACCATGTATTACGTTAGAGAATTTTGCTCTTATGTAGGGATGGCAAAAAAACCCGAGCCCGACGGGTATGGGACGGATTTGGTATTGGGAAAAAAATATTTTCGTGGGTATGGGACGGGTATGGTATTAGGTGATACTCGACCCGATTACCCGAAACTAAATACCCGTTTACCCGAAACATATACCCTAATAGATTCATTATTTGAAGAATAAACTTTTCGTCTAAAATATATATTCTAATAACATTATTATTTATATTTATATGCTATGAAATATATAAATAGTTTTCAAAATTCATACTATAATATATATTTACATATTAAATGTTCAAAGATTATTATGGTGATGATAATATATATGATACTTATTACAGTTTCATATACTCTAAATTTCTTAAAACATAAGACTATAAAAGAAATAAAAATATATGTATACATGCAAATACCAACGGGTATACCCGATACCCGTGGGTATGCTCTATACCCGACGGGTAATACCCGATAAAAACCTGACGGGTAATGGAACGGGTATGGTATGAGATTTTATAACCGAGTATGGGTATGGTATTAGTCAAACCTGACCCATATCCGACCCGTTGCCATCCCTACTCTTATGACGGCAAAACTGTCAAGTGGCAGCCGACAGTATGGTTTCCCGAGGAAACACCCAAGCCAAACTTTGAAGTCAACATGGAACCGGATAAGACAACATAGTCGGGCTAAAGTGGAGCAAAGAAACTCTCGAATTTGATAAGCTGGGTGGCCAAAACGCTAAGAAATTCGTTATTTCTAAAGAAAAATATAGACACTTATGGAATCCGCTATGGCTAACCACAATACGTTTAGACCAATCTCCAATAACCACATTACTATTTGGAAGTTAGCAAAACAAGTCTTGTAAGACATGTAAAGTTAGAAAAACAGCAAAAGAGGCCTTATGGGCCTATTCATTAGGGCCACATCTTCAAACAAGGCCCAATTAACAAATACGGCGGTATAGTCTCTCCACCCAGATCTTTCTAATTTGGTCTCTCTCTCTGTTTGTTGTTTGTTATCATTGCCCTTTCCTCCAAGCCAACACAACATACATCTTTCTGTCGATCGCACCAACAATCAGAAGCTCATCATAATTAATTATGCCTACAGGTTATTATTATTATTATTATTAACCTTCTCTTCCTTTAATTCACAATTTCTCTATACGTTCGTTCATTCACGAATCACACAACACTTTGTATATGTCCGCACAATGAATCACTTGTTATTTCGTTCCAACTATATACATTTCATTGTCGTTTTATCTCCTGTTAGGTATGATTGAGACTTGTTATTTTTTAGTCTGTATATGTTTTAGCTGTTTTTATTTGCTGTTGTGCTTCGTTTCACGTATCTAGGGCTCAACCTGATAATTAGATTATGTCAATGCTATATAACTATCGGTTGAGATTATTAGTTACTTGCTGTTTGTCGGTTTTTTTAATCACTTCTTTACTTAGCGGAATAAGATTAATAATGAAACAAATGGAGTGTGTTTTCGATAGATATGCTTTTCGGATAATGTCGTCAAACTTTGTAGTTTTATTCTTACTTTATTGATTCTTATCCAGTTGTTCTTTCCGCATTATATAATTTATGGTTTGCTTGTATCGGGAGATTCACAACAGTAGGTGCATATTTTCTGTAAATTACCTGTCCCGCCTTTTGGATGTTGGTGCTATTTTTAACAGTTGCTTTAGTTTCTAATTTATATCTGGCTAGTTTGCCCTTCATATAAGTCATACTAGACTACTGATAGCTTGTAGAGCTTTTTTTATTCGGAAATAAACCATGCAGCTAAGTACATAGTAGTGTGTACGCTCTCGAGTCTCGGCAACTCATTTAGGGTTTAAGTTTCTCTTAAGAAGGTATGTTTTTGACTGTCATTCATATGTCCTTATCACAGTGAGTGTCAAATGGCAAAAAGAGTTATACTCAGCAGTGGAGATAGATACAACCCAGCCCCCGTATGTTTTCAAATGTCAGCTATATGACCTCACAGGGGTACCGCCTGAAAGGCAAAAGATAATGGTGAAAGGTGGAATATTAAAGGTATTCCCGTTTTTCTACATGTCATTATTTTATCTAGTTTCTTTTGCTATGTAGCGTTATGGGATATAACATTGAAGGCGCTATAATCACACTGTTTTTCATTTGTTAATCAGGATGACTCAGATTGGTCAAAGTTGGGGTTGAAAGAGGTGAATAATCTCTATTAAATTTGACATTCTTGATTGTCTTGTACTGTTGAAATTGGTGGTTAATGTTCTTGTATTATGTGTAGGGTCAAAAATTAATGATGGTGGGAACTGCTGATGAGATTGTAAAGGCTCCAGAGAAGGGCCCTGTTTTTATGGAAGACCTTCCAGAAGAAGAGCAAGCAGTTGCTGTGGTAAGGTTCTTGTCTTTCTAAATTCTAATTGTACATGGAAAAAAAATGATATTCAGTCTGTGTTTTGCAAAATCATCTCACTAGGTAATCGGTTTTTGAATCATTTGTTGCTTAGGTAGGTATACTAAACCAATTTCATTCTAGCAAACACATTATTATTATTTATTATTATTCTTTTTGTTAATTATTTCAGCATTTCACGTATATGAGGTGACCGACTTTATAGACATTTAATGTACTTTATAGACAATGTAATAAAATGACTATGGATGTATTATTAGCTTCTGATTTTCAAATTTTGGGAATGAAACTAGTTACCTATCCTTTTATATTATTTGTAGGGTCATTCTGCTGGATTATTTAATCTTGGAAATACATGCTACATGAACTCCACCATGCAATGCCTACATTCAGTTCCAGAGCTCAAATCTGCGTTGATCGAGTGAGTTATTTTTCTATGCAAGGAATAATAAACTCTTTTTAAGAGTACATAGCTTCCAGATGCTATTTTATATGAACAACATACCATTTTTCTATGGATAAACTATTTTCAATAAAATTCATATGTTCTGTGAAGAAAGTAACAAGTATTTACGGACACAAAATTTGTGCAATTCTTTTTGTTTAGGTATCCGCAGTCTGGCAGAAGCAATGACCTGGATCAATCTTCTCATCTCTTGACTGTTGCAACACGGGACTTATTTAGTGAGCTTGATAAAAATGTCAAACCAGTTGCGCCCATGCAATTTTGGATGGTACATTTTCCCCTTAACTTACAAAATATAGTTGTATGTTCGTATGAATACGAATTTGGAGCTAACAATTGTGTTTTGAAGATAGTAATAAACACAGTAACCTTGCTAGTGCTAATCTTGTTAAAAGTCAACAAGTTACAAGTGTAGTAAAGCACACAGTTACTTGCAAGTTCTTGTACATTTCATCCAGAATCTAAGGATGGTGATTTGTACACCACTAAATTTTGCTTTTTTGACAGCTTCTCGTATTAAATTACAAAATATTTTATTTGTCCTTTTCTACTATGTGATGATAAAACATGAAAAGCTGAATTTTGTTGGGATTCAAATCACCTTCCTAAATCTCAGTTTGTCAAAATTCTATGTTTCACTGTTTGTTGTTATATATTTTGTCGTGTTGTTAAATATGATTTTGCTAGATCGTTCAGTTACTTAGGATACTTAGGATATTTTCTGGAAGCATTAAGCAGTATCAAAGATACTCATGCTGATGAATCTTCTAAGTTCTGGGGCTCTGGGCATAGACTTCTTTTCTCAGTTGATTGTGATTGCGTTCACTGCACTCCTTTTCTCTTAAAATATTGTGAAGATATTTTTATCTATGGCACATCATTTATAACTGTAGGTATTGCGGAAAAAATATCCTCAATTTGGGCAGCTGCATAACGGATCTTTTATGCAGCAGGTATTTCCGATTTTCACTCATTTTTGATATTTTTTTTGTTTGTCAAATTGCCTAATCTTGTGTTTTGAAATTAACACCCTTTGGTACCTCGCAGGATGCTGAAGAATGCTGGACACAGATTTTGTATACCCTTTCACAGGCCCTTAGATCTCCAAGTGCAAGGTATCTTGATGGACTTTTGGCTTTATTGATTGGTTTCGGTCATGATTCTTTTTTGTTATAAAAAATACTCAATAGATCATGTTTGTGTGCAATTAATGATACATCTTAACAGTTAGAAAAATGTCTATAAATATGATACCGTTCATCAACCTATTTATACAATTAATAACACATATGTGACAGTTATGTTATAGATTAATGAGTTGGTTAGAAATGTATTTTGATATGGAATGCTTGATGTTCTATCTAATTAAGCAACCTTATTCTCTTTTATCATGCAGTGCAAATATTGATACAGTGAAAGAACTTTTCGGCATTGACCTTGTCAGCAGGTATATGTGGATCTAATTTATATGAATGTTCTTGTCTTGCTTGTAGAATGGTATCTCAGTTGTCAAAAAGATACATTCCCAGATTTTCATAGTTATGCTTTTTGGTAACTCTAATCCTTGATTATGGAAGAGATTTAAAAATGGTCAAAATATAGAAATAGTTTTCTTATTGAACCTGTTCATTTGATTTTTGTTTTATTTAATGGTATGTTTGCCTGTGCAGGGTGCACTGTGCGGAAAGTGGTGAAGAGAGCATAGAGACAGAATCAGTTTATTCTCTAAAATGCCACATATCACAGGAGGTGAATCATTTGCATGAGGGGCTAAAGCATGTAAGTTTTATTATAGAAGTGATCACACTTGCAGACAATCCTTTTCTCATTCTCTCTTTTTGTCACAAACAGAAATATAGGTCACAATTTCATGTTGCTTGTGATTATTTGCGTTCTAGCAATGTTGGTTCATTGTACTATAGGTTGGTTACTGCCGGATGCTTGACCTCTTTAACAATAAAAAGCAAAGGGAAGTGGGAGGAGGGAATGATTTCTTAGATGCATCTTGATTGTACTCTTAGTATCCTGCAAGGCAATTACACACACACACACATATACATGTATGTGTGTGTGTAAAATTAGAAATTAGAATTATGGAGTGATGATCATGCTATTATGTGGTTTACTTTGCATGCATGTGTGTAGTCTTGTCTCTGCAAAGTGTACTTTATGTAGCTAATTGCAGCAAAGTAACATGTTAATGGGCAAAATTCTGAGGCGAAATAGAATATATATGTAGCCAGAAAAAAAAAATCAAGCCCAAAGTTGTGTTCACATTGCATTGCTTATAAAAAACAACTCACAACTTCTTTCTATTCCTTCTGTTAATAACCTAACTATTGGTATTTAAGTGTAAAAAATGCTGTTAAAAAGTAATATATTTCAGCTATTGGGAAGTGATATAGTTCTGGTTTGGAAGAGGACTGTCAAAAGGGTAGAGGTTAGCAAACATAATTTTTGGAAATCATGTACTTAATAATATAACTGTGTAAAGTAGTTGTAAGTTAGTCTGGACTTTAAATTAAATGATCTTTCTCTATTTCATTAAATCAAAGAGTTGGTGTCTTGGTGATGAAAAAGTAGTCTTATTACTGTATTTGTTTAATGGAACATGGTTTTGTTAACTTTATTGTTAATTATCATACCATGTGTATGGCAAACACAAACATGCCAGATGCCACAACATACTACCTGTTTCTTGTGTTTGTGCAATAGATGGGTTCACATGATTTAATTTGTACATTATTCTGTCTAGCATGAGCTTCAATTTCATTTTATTTTGATAAGCAATGATTCAACTTACTTTTAGTAGTAGTTCGATGTTGGTAAGTTACCTTGGGCAAGCAAAAAATGGTAAATTGGGAACTTTTGCCACTTTATGATTATCAGTTTTATATGGATATTGTTTTTGAGCCAAGTATAAATGTATACAAGTAGTTCACTTCACATGATCAGTAATTCATATGGAAAGAAAATCTTCGTAGCTTTTATGTATAGTTGTCCACTGATGACCTCTTCAGACTTCAACTAATGTACGATTGACTTATTTCTTGCAGGGTCTGAAATCAGAGCTAGAAAAGGCTTCTCCTTCTTTGGGACGCAGTGCGGTTTACTTGAAAGATTCACACATCAATGGATTGCCAAAGTAACTGTCCTTTTCATTTATAATGATTTTTGGTCAAAATCCAAACATGCTATAGAAGACATGTGTTGACCTTTTTAAAAATTATTTTTTCATATGCAAGGTACTTGACTATTCAGTTTGTTCGATTTTTCTGGAAGAGGGAATCTAATCAGAAAGCAAAGATTTTGAGGGTAATAAACTAAACTTATCTCTCTCTCTGAGTCTCTAATAAAATTTACTTATCAAAAATGCAATTATTTTCTTACTAAGAAGTTAACCTCCAAATATATTGGCTCTTAATGTTACTTATCCAAAATTAAGTTTTTGTTGACTATCTGTATTATTGATTTTTTTTTCAGAAAGTGGATTATCCATTGGAGTTGGATATTTTTGATCTTTGTTCAGATGATCTTCGCAAAAAGCTGGAAACTCCTCGTCAGGTTTGTAAATTTTACGTTATATGCCTAATTGAAATGCAATTTAATAGATTAAAAAATGGTGATCAATAAAGTTATTTAGCAACCGCATTTGAGCTAGGAACAAAATTAACACCCATGTTCATTTTATTACAGATAAACTATAAGTTGATGATGTGGCATTTCTTAATGCCATGCTAGTCGCCACACACAAAACGACCTTTGTGTTATTAGTATATTACATGGACCATCCTTGTGCTATCAAAAAATTTCATATTTCGTCTCTCTAGTACGAGAAAATATGCATACGTCGCTCCTGTGCACAGTACACTCAAGCGTCACACTTGTGGTCCCTCTCAGGCTGTTAGTAGTCGATGTTAGAAGTTTCTCTAATTTTTTTGGGTAATTACCAATATACCTCTTGTATTTAGGAAAAAAACCAACCCCCCTTGTTTTCACTTATTCAATGTTTTTCTGGCAACTTTTTCGGCCACTTGATACAACTCACCAAACTCAACTCCGAGCACACCCGGGGCCATCTTCTGCTCATGCTTTCCAACACGTTTCAATTTTGAGTACACGGGTGATCACCCCAAGTTGGTTAAACGGGGTCGAGGCCACCTGTTCACCACCGAGCACATGGATGATCTATTACAAAATGATAAGAACTCGAAAATGATAGAAAGACCCCTATTATTAGCTCAATTCCCTTCTTTTTGACTTGAGGTCAAGTCGTTTCTTGGGGCAGGATGTATTGATAGGAACCTGATGTCGGGTCACACTAGGTCTGCTCTGACCCAGTGACTGCCGGATAGAGGAAAACGGGTTGGAGGGAAATCGGATGGAGGGAAAGTAATTCAAAGGGATGACCCACAAAATAAGGAGAAAATGGGGAGAAATGCATAACTGTTCCCACCCAATCTTTAGGTTAAATGTTTAGGTTCTTGCATATTTTCTGATTGTCTTGTCTTTGTTTATCTAAAATAGCAAATTCATATTTGTAATCGGAGATTAGCCCATCTCAAATCAGGCCAACTATCTTGTTCTTTTTATTTCAATCAATAGAATTTTTAGTTCCTATCAGATCTTCATGTTCATATTATCTAAAATGAAAAATAAGTTGCCATGTCAAAAAAGTTGTCAACCAAAATTGTCCGATGACCTGTTGCACTTGTCATCCGTTTTTACAAATTTACAATTGGTGATAAACTGTAACTTGGTTGCTAAAATGGTAATAGAGTGTAAGCCGATTTTATTGTGCGCTAATTTATAGTTGGTTTCTAAATTGAGAAAGTGTGTAAACTGTAAAGTTAGTTTCTATTTCTTGCTGTTTTCCCTTATTTTAGTTTCATCACAGTGAGTAGTCTACCTTTAATTGTGTAGTTTCTTTCATACAAGAATGTAATGTTTGATGTTCATATTTTTCATTTCGATTTCAACTTTTGATACTTTTAGATGTTAAGAGATGAGGATGGTAGAAAGGCTGGTTTGAAACTAAAAGAAAAGAGTTCTGCTTCAGTGGACGATGATGTTAAGATGTCTGATGCAGAGGTATGTTGATTTTTCTACAGTTTATGTAAATGTCACACAAATATCCCAATAATACACTTATTTTTGCCTTTTTTATAATAAAATCGTTCAGGGACCATCAAATGCAAGCGGGGAATCATCTAAAGCTACTTCGGGAGAAGGTTAACAACCTCATACGACTTTACATTTTTATAAAATCTTGATTTTCAAAAGAGGTGGTATTTTCAACCCGCTTATATATGTGGCTCGACTTGGGTTATGCTTGATATCTAATGGGATTAAACTTAAACCTGCTAAAAGAAGATAAAAGTAGTTAAGAAGGAACTTTAGGTAACTGGTCAAAGTGGTGTGGGGACGAACCCGAAACACTTGATGTTAATAAATTTATTGTTCTCATACTAATCTATTTTCTGAATTACGTGATTTAGGAGGCTTTATGTATTATTATTATTATTATTATTATTATTATTATTATTATTATTACTAATACAAATCGGAATTCGGGTGACTGTAATTGTTCCAACACATTTCCGTTTGAATTGTTTTTTTTTTTTTTGTTTTTTTTTTTAAATTCTCACCTGTTTGACCTGTTTAGAGATGTGATATAGTTCAAGTCCATCCATTCATAAGTAAATGAGTTGATATTGCCACTTCTAATTTTCAATGCATAAAACCTTGTAGCAATTTAATAAAAAACATCAGCTAATTTTCAAAATAATATAATTTTGTTATCATATTTGACAAATTAATTGTTTATAAGTTTTTAGTCAAAAAGTGTCCAAGGGAAACCGACCCATCTCTTTTGGTCCCCTTTTAACTTTTCGAAATTTATTTGTATTTGATTCTACCTTAATTTTCAGGTGTTGGTTCTGACAAGAATGTTCAGCTGACTGGAGTGTATGATTTGGTGGCTGTGCTGACTCATAAAGGCAGAAGTGCGGATTCAGGCCATTATGTTGCTTGGGTCAAGCAAGAAAATGGTTAGTCCATCGTGTCTATTTGATCTTATTAAATCACAATTTTCATTAGTGTACACTTGTTGCACTATAATTAGCTAATAATTGTTATTGATATAGGGAAATGGATCCAATTTGATGATGATAATCCAATCCCACAAAGGGAAGAAGATATAACAAAACTTTCTGGAGGAGGTATGGATAAAATTCCCGTTCTCAGGGTTTATTATTTGATTCAGAAAACTTCCTATATCATGTTCTCCAAAAAATTTAAATTACTGTTAAAATAATACAATTTTGGGGGACTATTGCTGAAACCCCCTATGTGCTTTTCTTGAATTTATACAACTCCCTGGACTTCACTTTTGCATGATTAAATGCAATAATTTACAAAACGTGACAATAAATCTTTAAATTTTAGGGGAATTGGAATTAAAGTGAAACAAAAACCAAGACAAGTTAGACCTGTTAGATTTCAATTTTCAAGTTGGGATTATTGTCTTCCAACCCGACAAAGTTGAGATTATTTAATTCCAATTCCCCTAAATTTTATTCTTAACAAAATAGACCTTTTTTTGTATGATAGAAAGTCTTCCAACTCTTTTGTTAAATGTTTGGATCTAATGAAAGTGCATGGCAACAACTACACATGGCCACAACTTTTGGACCGAATGTATTGCGTGTTAACCCAACCTGCATGTTTTTCACCAATTACAGTATTAAACAAGCTATTTTGCTCCTTGGTGTGCATAGACTATATATATGCCCTTGTATTTTGTACAAGTTTTAATGTTGATCGTTTACTGTTTATTGTTACAGGCGATTGGCATATGGCTTACATTTGCATGTACAAGGCTCGCACCATTCCTATGTGATAATTATAATTGTGTAATTTGATTATCGGAACTGTGATTTAATTTAAATCAAAACTTAGTACATTGAGTGAGGAACAACCCCAACGTTTTCATTTCGATTTCAACAACTGTACGTGTTTGATCATGTGGTTTGAACTTTTGTTCAGTAGTAAAATATCAAAGAGGATTTTTTTCAATTTACAAGTTGACCCAAGTTTAAGATCCTAAACATTAATAAAAAACAGGAGACTTTAATTATGGCTTTGTTTTTGATTGCTTTTAGTCGTGAAGTTATACCCTTATTCAGACAAGTATACTATATGGTAGGGTCATACTCGGTGTAGGCTATGGGGAATGATAAAATGAGAGCAAACCTTATAACTTACCGGAGTAGATGTTATTAACATCAACTAATTATTTGAGCGATACATAGTTGCGATTGATTTAATGTACATCTCCGTAACCTCAAAATTCCGATAACAGAAACCCATAGTTAACTAGGACACTTCCATTTTAATAAAAACAAATTATAATCTTTGCCTTGATGGATGATAATGGTTCTCCCGGATTCAAGTATCCATGTGGATGATTTCATGAATTTTGCCCTCTTGGCTCTTTCGATTGTTTATAGTAATGATATATTCATTGATTTTATTACAAGAAGATTGAGGGGCTGTTTGATAGCCTCTTAACCATTCATTTGGACTGTTTGTTTCAGCATCTAAATGAAATGATTAAATGCTAAACCATTAAGCTAATAAGGGATGCAGAATGATTCAGCTCTTAACCATTCAGACCATCTTAATAATTCAGCATTTAATCAACCAAACAGCCCCCGGAGTCTTGAGTCATAACCATTGATACTAATGTAGTTAGCTAGCAGTTAATATTTGATACCCAAAAAAACAAAAACAAAAGTCATTCATCAAATTATTATGTTTATGTGTAACAAATTTTATATGGTAAATGAAGTAGCAATTTCCAGTTTTCCTTTGCTATGGTGAGGATCAATCAATGTTTAGTAAACAGGGTATCTTGTATTTCAAAATTTGGTTTTGTATATATAACAAATAGTTTAGACAATAAGAAAACAAATAAAAATGCAGAGTAATAACAATAACAATATATAAAATTTAATAGCCTGCAATGCAAGTAAGCTGCATGGCTCTTTCCCAACTAAAACTACATATCAGCTACAATCCCAGTCTAGTCCGCTTTCCTTCAACCGAAAACAACACAAAAACAACCAAACCAACAACATCCTTTTCGCAATTATAAAGCTAACTTTTTTTTTTAATCGAAAGAAAGAAAAAGAATGGAGGTTGAAGCAGAAAACTGGGGAGGATGATATAACAAAAGGCCCAACATTTGTTGTTGAAAAAGAAAAGAAATTTTATCACCATCAGTTGACATCTTCTAGAACCTTTCTGACACCTTTTTTATGTGTATACTAAGATCTTCTTCTAGAACCTTTTAGACATGTTTGGCTGAAACCAACAAAAGTGCTGATATTTGTTTGTTTGTTCAAGGGTGGAGTTGTAATTTATGCATAGTACATGTACAAGCTGTTTGCAGCAGCACAAGCAATGGAGTTCTCGGTAGGATGCCATGCTAGATGGAGTAACTTTGTAGTGAAATCAAATGAGTTCCCATTTACGTCGTTTCCTGGGCTCTCTCCCCCTACGTATATATATCATCAAAGGTTATATTATTTATATTAATAATCAGATTTCATGCCGGAAACGATTGATTATTAGTTGAAAAAGACGGCTAACCTCGTCTGACTACACGGGTTATACTGCTGCTTAATGATCTTGAAGGAGTCTGCACTTGTCGCCTGGGTTGTATGATAATTTTAACGGGTCAAATTAACGAATTTAGGTAAAAAAACAAAACAGGTCGAAGACATAACATAAAAGGCATCCTTGAAAAATGCCACGCTGATTTTTTTTCTTTTTTCTTTTTTGGCAATCATATATATATTATATTAGTTGGCAAACACAAGAAAATATTAACCATCACATATATAGAAGATACCTCATAGGGTTTTTGCTAGCTTCCAGGGTAGTTGCTTCAGTACTGCCCGGGCTCGATCCAAATACACGAAAAAGGTTGCTATAACAATATAAGTTTAACGAGTGAGTAGGTGAGCAAAAGTAACAAGAAAAAAACATTTTATAATACAGGCATTACCTGTAAGAACCAGTTGCTACCCTCTGACCATCACCGCTTAAACAGCACTCAAATTTATCAAAGATTGAATCATTTTCATATAAGTCACATAGCTGGAGATTATCAGTTGCAAAATATCAATATTCTCAGTGCAAAAACAAATAATAGCTCCAAAAAAGTTTAGTGAATTCAGGAGGTATACCCTGGGTCTTAAATATTCATGAACCTGAAAGGTTGAGACTGGACCTGAGTCCATGTTGATGTCCCATAACTGCACAAATTAATTACAAATTTAGTAAATAACCGTGGATAAATAAGTATTATATTTTTAGTTTGAAAGATATAGCTTAATTGAAAGTAATGTCAGATATTTCTGCAATTGAACAATATGAAGAAAATGCATGACATAATATGCCAAGGTAAAGACTACAGGTGGCATATTGGCAGGTAAAACGGTTTGGTTAACTGGTCAAACCAGGTAAATTCATGTATAGGAAACTGGCCAAAAGAAAATTTCCAAATAGTTTGTGTTTTTTTAATTCCCAAAAGAAAGAAAATGTTACATACACCTTTGGCAACTTTTGATCCATTTGACCAGTTACAAAATAACAGAATTACAATAACAAAATTATGAACCTTAAGGGTCATGTAATCACGGCTTAGTATATATCTTCCATCCCTTGCAAACTTAATATCTGAAATAGATGCTATTATCTCAGTAAAAAACGATCTTGAACCAGGTGACTCTTGTTCTTCAAACCTACAATATAAATCTGTCGTTATGTGGAAATAAACAAACCAGAATGGGCAACCTACAAGAATTTAGCAAACATATAGGAACCAGCTTACATTTTATCACCAACTATAGAAGCCAAGTTAGCTTTTAAAATCAACTGTAGAAAGGCATGACCTGACTAACCAATAGGTCAAACTTTTGATATTTTTAATATGCCGCATAACATTTAATAACAAGATTAATTTTTTTAAAACGGCAAACTTAAATATTATTTAGGATAATCTTTTCATACTTGCAAAAAAAATGTATTCTTTTAATTTTTGTTCACATTAGCATTTTGGCTGTGGCTGATGTAGCGGATGGCATGGCATCAACCAATGACACATCACTTTATATGACGTTGGTTGCTAAATCAGTACAAATTGTAATTATGCTCATTCCTATTTTGGGGAAGTTTGCCTAGCTAGAATTGTATAGAAAGAATATAAAAAAAGCCACCAAAATGCTTACAATTTAGAATGTCTATCGCATAATGCAGATTGACGCAAGTCAATAAGACGAATGGATCCTTTTGAACTACTATATGCTAGTGTGTTACAGTGAGTAGGATGAAATTCTGCTGATGTAATAACCTCTGCAAGTAAGCAAAAATAATAAATATGAGAGTTTTTAATGTAGATCAAGCCATAAATAAAGGGTTCATTTAGAAAGACAAAAAAAATCAGTTGTATGCATCCATAATAAGAGCACAATAAGACTTAAGTTGCTTGTAAAAAAGTTTGGTGCTATCATATCTACCAGTGAGGTCCTCCATATTCGCAGGCTTGACATCTACAATGTTGAAACTTTGATTGCTAATTTCCAGATTCCAAAGGTTTATCCGAAGATCATCGGCTGATATGAATGTTTCACCATCACTAATGCAACAAAAAAAATGTATTAAAAAATCAGTATACACATAACTAGTGAATAATGGCTGACGACAAGAACTCATAGGAACAAGCTTAGCTGCCACTCATAGACAAAACAGATAAAATAGCCTGAATTTCCCATAGAATGCTGACAACTAGTTTAAAATTAAAATTGATGGAGTTCATATTACCATAAACACATAAAATTAGAAAAATTTATCGTGGTCCCACATATTCTTGTTATTGCAATGTAGGTGGTGAGTCATATAAAATTGATACACATAACACCTATCATTATTTAATATTTAAAAAATATATCATGGTTCAGTTCTCATACTTATACCAATTTAGATAGTAGGAAAAGAGAAGGACAACGTTTACTATTCACTTGTTAGTAAGTGGAAAAAAAGGTAGGCGACTTTGATTCTTCAAGCCTATACAACTTAACTTTTATCTCACAAATATTTTGAAGTAAAATATTCTACAATAGCATTTTAGTTTTGTTATTACCAAAGAAGAAGACTCCTAACAAACTAAAGTTAGAATATAAGACTAACAATCTAAAATTCCTTTCAGCCTTTTACCTTCATAAATGTAAGTATATAATATTGCAATTATATGAGTTACTAATACAGGAAAGCCCAATCTTCTTCCCATGAATGAAAAATCCGGTGGGACCTTGGGTATGGAAGGATTATCGTAGGGGCATTGAATCAAAGGATATGGGGTAAGAGATCTGTCGAGTTGGTCAGATAGCTCGGGTAGGAGGATTACAAATGCTTGGGTCATATCAGATTTTAGTTTCCATTAACGAAACCTTCTTTTCAGCTCTAAATTGTCTCTAATTCACTTGTTCTTAACGTATCTCTATCAATTACTACTGTTATATTATATATAGATGAAAATTACTCCAACAAATGTTGGGGATAATAACATAATAAATGACCATAACATGAAAAAGAACAAATATCCAAACCTGTTATTTGATATAGAATTGATATGGTAATCATGAGCATGAGCATACACTCTTCTACATCTTGCAACAAGGCTTGTCTCAGTACTAGTTACCTACAAAATTTACCTTGATGTTAAATATTAATAAAGAAAATCAAATGACATGAGCGAAAATAACATTGCAACAAGATAAAAATAATAAACTGGTGAAGGATGTCTGGATTTGCATTTAGAAACTGATTATCTGATTATTGAAACTTGTGAAATATCAGTTTTAATGTTTGGATAACCATACTGTTATTATCAGTATCATATCAGCTACAATGAAACTGATTATCAAATGATAAATAAATTACCTAATCTGCGAGACTCTTACTCACATAATAAAAGAATATCCTTTTTGATGAATTATTATTTTTTTAGAAAATCAAGGTTTGTTGAACACCCAAACAACTAATTACCAGACAATTACAACTTCAAACAACTTTGAACTGTCAGTTTCAGAATCAAATATCACTTTCAAAGAACATCCAAACACCCCCTAAATGATGAAAATCATTATTATAAGATTGATATTACTAATAAGCCCATTTTCGCCTGTAAAAGCAATAATTGAAAACAAATGCACAAACATATAAAGCACAACTTGAGTACAACTACCACCGGTAAGCGCAATGACTGAATTGCCCCTGAAGAAAGGTCCTTGTTCAAACTAGTGTAAGATTTATCTGTGTACTCCCCATTTTCAGTATGTGACAAACTATTAATTGAAGAAATACTAGAACTTGCAATACTTCCATTTCCAACAGCTTTTATAGGATCCATATTCAAGTCAGCAATTTTCTTAATCTTTTTTTCTTGGACCTGAAAAGTCAACAAATTTTGTTAATTTCACAAAATGAAATGGAAACAAAAAATTTTTGTTGATTTTTGAACCTTCCAGAATTTGATGGTTTTGTCATTAGTAGACAGAAGAAAAAGGGCACCATTGGCTGTTTGGCACCATCTAATTTTGTTAATTTTCTCCTCGATCTCCAAACTCTTTAGATAATCAAACTGAAAGCAAAAGTTGAGAAGCAATATTAAGCAACATGATTAATTCCCATTATTCACACACTATGAAAGGTGGCAAAAGGGGCTGAGTGGGTTGCGAGCAACAGGTCACGCACTCTTTGTCCTAATTCTTTTTATGAATAATTAGTGTCAATGTAATTACATTAACTAACTTATTACAATAGCAATCCAAATTCTTCAATAAAATGATTCAGGAGGTTGTGCACATATAAACTACACTTTGGGCAACTTTCGGACCCATTTGAACCGTTAGATATAAAGCACAATCTAGATTGAGTGTGCTTATAAATGTGTCAAAATTGCGACACGTACACGTTATACAATTGGCTAAAATAACAGAAAGAATACCTCAGGTTCATGGCTCTGGAACTCGGTTTTGTAACGGAATTCTGGATGCCTACTACTTGGGTAATCGGTTTTCTCTAATTCCTTTCTACTTCCACCATGCTATATAATTAAGTGGGAATTATATATTGAAAAATACAAAAATGACAGAAAATCAAAAAACAGAAAAAAAAAATCTCAAGAAATTATACTATTACTGACCTCCTTTGTATCAGTCCTTTCGAATAATACCACCCTCCCCCCACGATCACCAGTAGCAAGATGGTCACCGCTTTTATCGAACTCAATAGCCGAAATAATATCAACTGTCACACAAGTTGTGAACAGCTTAGACAAGCTAAAATAAGTGCAAAAAGGCCGTTTGATTAAACGTTATACATATAATTATCATTTTCAATAATAGTTCAGCTTTTGGTTTCAGTCAACAAGATTTGTTTATTTTGCCACTTATAGAAACGTGTTAGCACTTGCAAGATTCAATATCTTTAGCAATTATGATATTGACATATCCTAAATGAAATAAACCAGACACAACATACTCACTAACATGGCATATAAGTTCATAGAAAGCCTATGCAGCCTCATAATTTGCATTTCCAGATTCACCGACCGGCACAATATAATCAGCATGCAGCAGCTATTTGTTTCCAAGTTATAGCAACTATAAGAATCACACGTCCTACTTAAATTATCACTTATTAGTGTCCTTTGATATGAGAGAGCTTTGGATGACTGCAACCTATGTTTTGTTCGCATAGAAATGCTCTAGTCACAATACTAACCTAAGGTGGCGTTTCTTTATGATTAAGAATACAAAACAACGAATATATTTCAAACATGAGTCAAGAAGTCCAAACAACTTCCCAGTTCCCCTAGGTCTCGAGGTTTTATTTATTTTAAAATATCATTTAAAGTGACATATGCAGATATTAAAAAAAACGATTTCACCTATGAACATATGAAATTCAAACTTTTTTAACAATATATATACTACAAGTCTACAACATATCAAAGTCAGATTACCTACTTTTATAACACTAAATATACAGTTAGATATAAAATACAATTATACAACGATAAGATACTTGATCATATTTACCCTAACTATAAGATTACCACACTAAGACTAGATTTGTCTATGCATTAAATGACATAGTCTCTTATTACAGATATGCAACCACTGCATCTAAGTTTAATCCTAAACTGGCTAAACAAGTAAACTAAAGCAACTTCTTAAATCTTACAGAAATTTATTACACCAAGTCACCAAAACAAAATATACATTTCAAGAAGTTAATTAAATACAAAAAAAAAAAAAACTGTAAACATTGATAAACAATAACTTGATCAACATTCAATTGCAAGTTTGTCATTATACAACTAATTTAGGTCAACAGCATATACATGTATTATTATATTAAACACAACAACAGAGTCTAATTGTCCTGAAATCAACAACGATTCAGCAATGCACCGATCCGAAAACTAGATCAAACATAACACATAATCCAAACCCTAACCTAAACACAAACATGATGATTGAATTCACAAACAGTATAGAAGCTAGTTTACCTTCCTGTACTTCTTCACCGGCGGTTCGTTCACCGAACACCTGTGAGAATTTCCAGTCGAGCGGCGACGGTGGACTCGCCGGAGCTGCCGTGACGTCACCACCGGTCATTGCTTCTTAATCTTCTTCTTCTTCTTCTCCTTAATCGCTTTCGTTAATTAATCAACAGGTGTAAAACAAATTATTATTATTATTATTATTATTATTGAAGTTGGAAGTAAGATATTAATATTATCAACAACAGCAACAGCATCAGCGGATCGCTTTTTATCAATTATTATTATTCTTCGAGATCGTAGCTTCTGAACCGTCCGATCATTATTTCATCAAAAGAAAAGAATGTTGTGTTTTCATTCAACTATTTATAAGCATCAAAATCTACAACATCAGTAGCAGCAAAAGCATAAGAATCGATTAATGATTTAATTCATACTTTCAGATTTAATTTTCTCTCTCTACTTTCTCTCTCTAGAACACACCAAAACTAATAAACTCCTCGTCGCAGCGAATACTCTCTCCTATTATTATTTTTTTATTTATGTTTTTTATTTTTTTTTATTTATTTTGTGCTTCTTCTGTCGTTTACGATAATAATATGAAGATCTGTTATGTAACGGTTGGTGTCTTGAGTGCGTGAAAGTCGAATGGGATTGGAAGCCGTGGATGAAGGAGAGTGGTTGTAACGGGATAAGCGTGACAGTCGGTGACGGGAGTGGAAAGTAAATAAACTAGAGGGAGGACATTGTTATCGAGGAGGAAGTGTACACGACCGGGACCGGGGTTGAGTTAGCGATCGATGACACATCACACATGGTTTCATAGATACTCTCATAGTGTAAAATGCCACCACTAAAACTATCCGATCATGTCTATCTTCGCTAGGCAATAATAATATCTATATACCAATTCAGAAGTAAAACCAATAAATCTGTGAAAATCGAACCCAGGACCAAATGGTTCCTAAGACTGTCCGTTGTCGCTCACCTCTAGGCAAGACTTTATCCTATTAAAACAAGACAATTGGGCGTTGACATGGCACTGGCTAAAGTGTCAATTCTGCTCACTTGAACCTGTTGTGGCTCAAGGTGAGTGAGGACTTTATCATGTTTTTTTTTTAATTTTTTTAATAAAACACTACATTGCATAAATATTAAAATAAACGCTACATAAAAAGCATAAAATAACATCAATCCATAACATCAAACCATTATTTAGGGGGGTTTTTGGGATTGAGCTGAAAAATGACTTATTGACTTATTAGCTTTTTGGAAAAGCCAATAAGTCAATAAGTCATTTGGAAAAACACCAAATCCTGGCTTTTCAAAATGACTTATTGACTTATTAGCTTTTTCAAAAAGTTAATATGTCAATAAGTTGTTTTCAAACTCAATCCCAAACATGCTCTTAAAAACATAAATAAATAGTAAAACACGACTATTGTTGAAATCGTGCTCTCATACCTCTCCAAACCTCAACCCTCATGTAGTTATTATTGTGTATGTTTCGGTATTGGTTACGGGCTTCTTCAATCGCTTCATCTTCGTTTAAACCCGAATTGTCGTTCACCGCATTTATGAAGAATTGCTCAAATATTGTGCACTTCGACTTTAAAGATTCATACTTTCCCTATATCGCGTCCGTTGAACGATTATTTTCACCCATTTGATCATTGAACCTTGTTACAACCGCATTCCAAAAACTTTGCGTTCGCTCAATTCATCCTTGCTCTTGAATAGCAATATAACTATTGACCAAGGCGAGTTCTTCATCCACGTTCCAGCTTGGTGGTCGCACACGGTTTAAGGTTAGGCGTTAACATTAGAGATACATTGATAATTGTTTTAGGTTAGGTGCTACCCGAAGCTTTCCTGCATGTAATTGTAAAGCGCATCATTCTATTTCATATGTAAAATTAATATGTCATATTAGATTTTTCAACCTCAGGACGTTCCCGGGATATAATCTAGTGGACGGTGTGGACCTATATAAACCCTTGTAGTTTATAGTTTATGCTGAAGTTATTTTGATTAGGTATGTTGAGTTTTTTTCTTGCTAACAAAAGTGTAGTTTAAAGTAACTTTTTTTAATCAACTATATGATTGCAAAATAAGGAATGATGATTATTAAAAAAAATTTGTCAACACTAGTCATGGTTTAAAAGCAAACTACTGATTGGGATGTTTCATCAAATTAACGTAGCTCTCCAGTCCCCACTATAGTTAGACATTTCAAAAGGGTGAAGCTAAATGTAAGTAACATCTTTTTAAATCTAGGTATTAGTATTGAAAATGCTTGGTATTGTTATAAAGGTACAAATTGATAAAATATCAATACTAAACTAAAAGTACCGATCTTGAAAAAGTCAAAAAGTGGGTGCTGAATAATTACCGAATAGGTACAGTAAATTCAGTAACGAAGTGGTCGAGGGAAGTGAAAGGGGTGTTATTTATTTTTTATTTTTTAATCCAACAATCAATCACCCCACCCCGGGCCCTGGCCAATATGCCCCCACGCTGGTGGAAAACCTACCCCTCAACCAAAGGTAAAAATGTGACTCGGGGACCAAATAATATGGCCCAAACCAAAGGTAAAAATGTAATTTACAATGTTAATAGGATCATGTCAGAAACATACTTTTATATAAAACTTGAAATTACATTATAAGTTTTGTTAGATCCATGAGACCATCGAATAGGTTACATTTATATCACGATAATTAATTTAGTAACGTTCACCTTTGGCTATTTAAGATTAAGGGTTGGGTAAATATGTAATTAGGAGGCTTAGCAGGGGAAAATATGTAAAAAAAATCCTTAAAATTATTTAGATATCTAAAATAATTGGATACAGTATAAGTAGTAATTAGTTACAAAATATCGAGAGTTCAAGACTTATTTAATTAAAGTAATTTTTACATATTCAGTTCACCCCAATGTGTAAGTCAATATAACCTCATTGGCTCATTAGGTTCCCTGAGTTTAGCTCAAGTGCCCAACATAACAAAAAGAAAAAAAAAATCCATCAGCCTCCCAATTGACCCATGTTGTTTTCTGACTTTTTGCTTTTCTTTATTACTAGAAAAAATAGACCCCGATAATATAGAGTTATATTAAAGATATTGGGTCCGACGGCCCAAAGTTAAACTATTTTCAAGTCGGTTTAAAGATTTATTTGGGCAATTGGGTTTAACTGAAAATAGACAATTATTAATTGGGCCTACACTAAATCAAATCAAAAGGCTAATGAATTTAAGAAATATATTGGGTTTTTAAATTCAACTACAAGCTTTTGTTTAAAAAATAATAATTTATATATAGCATACTAGTTTATACCCCGTGAATGTTTCGAGATAGACAAATCTAATATAAAGTAAGAAGCTTAGTATACCAAATGATATGATGGATATCTATTGAAGTGAGAAGCTTAGAATTCAATATCAAAACCAATTTTGTAAAGTAAAAAAATTAGTTCAATGTTAGAATAAGGAAAACATAAAATATTACCTTGTCATCTTAACACATATTACAAACTTGATAATATTAGAAGAAAGTACTCATACATAAATGCAACCATGAGTGATGAAAGCATATTTTTTTAACAAAATAGTGCTGCACACATACAGATTGTCAACAATGTTGGCCATATCCCTTATTTTGTTGTCCCTGCTGTTGCTGTTGCTGTTGCTGATGTTTAGCTTGGAGGGTGTGAAGCATTTGTTTTGCTTGAGTTGGGTTAATGAGGATGGGTTTTATGAGTGTTTTTTTTTTAATTTCAATGAAATGTAATGTTTGTTGTAGATGGTTTATATTAATGAAATAAAAATTATCTTTCTGTTTTTAGGTTAAAAAAAGGTTTCAGACCTAAAACAAAGTGTGTATCAACCCCACGCCAGGCAAGATATACAATATTGTCAAAACTAAAAACTATGAGAGGAGGCGACCTAGGAGGCGAACGAGGAGGTTATCATCGGCAATCAATTCCGGTGAATATTCTAAGAAGACTGACGAAGTACTACGTGTCCAATCTTCCAGATCGATGTAGCGGAATGACTTAGCAACTTTCGTATGTGTGCATGCAGAGATCTACGACATCTACATCGCTAGAAAGAGAGATAAGATGGGGAATCGGTTCGGGTTTGTGTCATTATTGGATGTGAAGAACTCGGAAGAAATGGGAAAGACACTATCAGGTATTAAAATGGGGGATTACAAACTGAAGTTTAATGTTGCTAGATTCACATTAGAGGAGGGAGAGATTGGTTATAAACAGGATGTAAAAGGAAAGGCTAAGACGCTACAAGATGATCGTAAAAAAACAACTCCAAGATGACCGTCCACAATCTACGGTGAGGAATGAAATTAAAGATTCGGCATTTGTTGGATCCTATTCTTTCAAAGATGCGTTCATGGGTAAACCAGTTGAAGCATGTAAAGAGAAGGTCATTATTGTTCCAGAGGATTTTAAGGCATATGATCATGCCTTAGGTAAAGCTGTGATTGTTAAAATGGTGGATTTTCAATCGCTTAAGCAGGTTAATACGAAGATTAAAGATAAGACTCAAGACAAAGGGGTTTTGCAATACTTGGGAGGTTTGGCGGTCTTAATCTCGCTCCCTCATAATGAAGATGCGCAAATGTTTATTAATTCGGCTAAAGCTATGAAGGATGTTTTCTCCTCTGTTGATCTTTGAGTGGGCCAGTCTATGCCGTTCGAAAGACTGGCTTGGCTCAGGATACAAGGTGTGCCGCTGCACTTACTGGATAATGAGGTGATTAATCGGATTGGGGAAATGTTTGGTAAAATTGTCCAGGGAGGTCAGCATGACTGTTGGGACTCCGACCTTTTGTTCGATTACGTTTGTATTTTGGTCTCCGAAGGAGGTAGGATTCATGAACAAGTTGCGCTACAGTGGAAGGGGCGTAAGTATCGGGTATGGGTGGCGGAAGAGGTTGGCGAGTGGGAGCCGGAGTTTTTGATTAAGTCCAAAGCTACCGATACGGTGATTCAAAAGTCTCCGGTTCCGGTCTCTGTTCCGGCGGATTCAAATTCTCGTGTAGATTTGGAATGTGCGATCCCTAAGGAGGATTTTTTGGTAGGTTCTAATGTAAATGACGAGGTTTCCAAGAATAGTGGAACAAAGAGTGTTGACTCCGAGATTGGTGGATCTAATTTTAATGCTATTAAAAATGATGATAATGGAATTTATCCTAGAAATGGAAAGAATGCAGGGATTCGGAAAGTCACAAAGAAGGTGGGCCAGTCTCAAAATAAGCTGATTTCAGTGGATAATAGGCCAGATCCCAGAAAGCGGGCCAGGCTTGATATTGACCCAACAGGATCCAATCCTTTTGGTCTGGACATTCTTTTGGGCCTAGGAAACTATGCTAATCAGGACCACAGTAATGTAGATGAAGGCCCAATTTTTTCAGCTCCTAATAGCAGCCCCAGGAAGGTTACTCCAGTTAAAACAAATACTCATATTACAACCGCGAATTATGAAGCTGAGCAACATACCGCTACGGACGATGGGTTTGAGAATACTAAAGAGGCGGAGGAAACGATGGAGTTTGGTACAAAGTTGGGAGTGGAACTTAATAATTTTCAAGACATGGTCGTGGAAGCTATTGAGGAAGAAGGGTTACAAGAAGGTAATAAATGATTTTTTTTGTCTGTAAACGTTAGGGGTTTTGGTATTGCCGAGAAAATGAATTGTGTTAGGGAGTTACGGTTGAGAAATGAAGTTGATTTCTTAGCAGTCCGGGAAACAAAAGTGGTGGATTGTAATACTTTTGATAGGTCGAATTGTTGGGGCAGGGGAGATACTGATTGGGATATGGTGGACGCTACTGGGCGTTCGGGTGGTCTTCTTAATGTTTGGAATAAAAGAGTGTTTCGTAAAAGCTCGGCTGTGTTGGATCCCAACTTTATCCTCACATCGGGTGTTTTAATCGAAGATGGTACGGCTCTGAATATTATGAATGTTTACGCTCCTCAGAAGGTTGTCGCTAAACGTATTCTGTGGGAAAGAATTCTGGAAGTTATAAACGGAGTGGATGGGTTATGGGTTCTTTTGGGGGATTTTAATTCGGTCCGATGGCCGGAAGATAGAAAAAAACACTCGGTTTCACCGAGGTGCGGCCGCGGATTTTAATAGTTTTATAGATACTGCTGGTTTGCAGGAGTATATTATGAGGGGAAACAAGTACACTTTTTTGGCAGGAAATAATGGAGATTTTAAGCTGAGTAAAATTGATAGAGTACTTGTTTGTCAAGAGTTTTTTAACAGATGGCCGCTGGCTTGTCTTCGAGCCCTCCCTAGAGATTTGACGGATCATACGCCTTTGCTTCTATCGCTGGTTCAATCTAACTTTGGGTATAAGCCTTTTCGATGGTTTAACTCTTGGTTAGAGAGACCGGATTGTGAAGGCGTGGTAATTAAAGCCTGGAACGAGTGTTATTTTGAAGGTAGTCCTGATATGATTATCAACCGAAAGTTCAAGTATGTTAGAGCTGCTCTTAAAGATTGGTGGGCTAATATCATTAATAAAGAAGGCGAGCAGTTGGTTGTTCTTAAAAATGAGCTGCAAAACTTTGAAATGATCTTGGAAGAGAGAGATTTGGAAGAAGACGAGGCGTGGGCCTGGCCGAATGCAAAAAAGATGTTATGCAGATTCACGAGTGGAAGTGTAAGGACCTTCATCAAAAATCGCGTGTTAAATGGGCTACTAAAGGAGACGATAATTCTGCATATTTCCACAGGATTGTTAACGGAAGAAAAGCGACTAACGCCATCCCTGGTTTTATGGTGAATGGTCGCTGGTTGTCGAAGCCCACGGTGGTCAAAAATCACGTTTATTCTTACTTCAGGAATATGTTTGCTGATAAACACCCGAACCGGCCGCTGATTAGATTTTCAAATCTGAATTCCTTATCGGTTGATGATGCTGATCTCCTTGTCCGTCCGTTCGATAAAGATGAGATTAAGACGGCGGTGTTTGATTGCGGATCGGATAGAGCGCCAGGTCCCGACGGCTTTAACTTCCGCTTTATTAAACACTTTTGGGATATATTGGAGGTTGACTTTCTGAATCTCTTTAATGATTTTTTCGAGTTTGGAAAGATTAGTAGAGGGTGTAGCACGGCGTTCGTTACGCTTATTCCGAAGTCTAAAGTCCCAACTGATTTGAAAGATTATAGGCCTATCACTTTGGTGGGGGTTATTAATAAAATTATTTCTAAGGTATTGGCCGAAAGATTAAAGATTCATATGGGTAAGCTTATTTCCGAGACGCAGACTGCTTTTTTAAAGGATAGATTTATCCTTGATGGTCCTCTGATGGTGAATGAAATTTTTGGGTGGTTGAAGAGCAGTAATAATAAGGCGTTTTTATTAAAAATAGACTTCGAAAAAGCTTACGACAATGTCAATTGGGGCTTTCTTTTATCAGTTATGGAACAAATGGGCTTTCCTCCTAGATGGTGTCTTTGGATAAAAGGTATTTTGGAATCTTCGAGATCGTCTATTTTGGTTAACGGGTCCCCGACTTACGATTTTCAATGTCAAAAAGGTATTCGCCAAGGGGACCCGTTGTCGCCTTTCCTGTTCATTATAGTTATGGAGGCGTTTTCTTGTATGGTATCGAAGGCGTGTGATTTAGGTGAGATTAATGACCTGCGGGCTTTTCGTGGAGGTTTGGCGATCTCTCATTTGTTATACGCTGATGATGTGCTAATGATGGGGGTTTGGTCTAGGGAGAACATTATAAAGACGGCTAGATTGCTTAGAATTTTTTACGTTTGTTCAGGTTTAAAGATTAACATTCGGAAATCTCATCTTTTCGGTGTTGGTGTCTAGAATAATGAGGTTAGTGTTTTGGAAAATATTTTGGGTTGTCAAATTGGTGAATTTCCCTTTGACTACTTGGGAATTAAAGTTGGCGCCAACATGAGCAAATGCATTCATTGGTCTCCGGTTATTAATACCATCCAAAGACGGCTTGAGTCTTGGAAGTCTAAATTGTTATCAATGGGTGGGCGAGTTACTTTGATCAAATATGTTCTTGCTAGCCTTCCGGTATATTATTTATCTATTTATAAAGCCCCGGCCAAAATTACAAATAAAATTGAGCAATTGATGTGGAATTTTTTGTGGGGTGGATCTACGAAAGATAGGAAGATGAGTTGGGTTGCTTGGGATATTGTTACCATGTCAAAGAAAAATGGGGGTTGGGTATATCAAAGATTAAAGACGTTAATTTGGCGTTATTGGCAAAATGGGCGTGGAGATACAAAACTCAATCCAATTCTATTTGGACGAAAGTGGTTTATATGTTACATAATGGTAGAGCCCGTTGGGATTACCTTCCTATCAACAATAGGGTTCGAGGGTGTTGGAAGAGTATAGTAAAAGTGATTGACGGCCTTCAATTAAATGGTCGTCATATTAGATCCTTTATTCAGCCGAAGCTGGGTAATGGTGCTAGATATTCTTTTTTGGTCCGATATGTGGGTTGGTTCCACAATTTTGAAGCAGCGTTGGCCTGGTTTGTATAGATTGGAGATTAATAAAGAATGTACAGTGGCAGAGAGATTTATATTCGAGAATAATAAGTGGAATTTCTGGCCGCAATGGCGAAGGGGGCTGAGCACCGTAGCTGAACTCTCGGAGATGCAGGATGTGCAGTTTTTATTTTCTGATATTCTTTTGACAGGTGCTCAAGACCAATGGATCTGGAACGGTGGTGATAATCATTTCTCTGTTGCTGCAGTTAAACAACTGATTAAAGAAGATACAGAAGTGCCACGAAATCAAAAAATGAAATGGGAGGCGTGGGTGCCTAGCAAAGTGAATTTGTTCTTTTGGAGGACTGAAATGCATAAAATCCCTACGAAAGTCGTGCTCCAGCAAAGAAATATTAGCATTCCAGATTCTGTTTGCTGTTTTTGCGCCTCGGAAGACGAAGACGTGGTGCATCTGTTCACTGGATGCATCATTTCAAACATTGTTTGGATGGCGGTTGGTCAGTGGTGTCAGCTAGGGACTGTGTTTCTGTTCGACTTCGAAGATATCATTCATCTGTATAAGCAAGCGAATACAAATAAGTGGGGCAGAAGAATCATCAAAGGTATAGTTATGATAGCTTGCTGGGCGATTTGGAAAGCTCGGAACGCCAAAGTTTTCGAAAATAAGAATGTGAAGGTTGAAGAGGTTTTGATTACGATATAGTCTTGGTCGTTTTTATGGCTTAAGCATAGGTCTAGATTTCGTTCTATTGTGTGGAAAGACTGGGTGAAATATCCTATGTATATGTTGTAGTCCTTGGCGGCCCTTGATTCGAGGGTGCGCGTTTTTCTAATGAAGTTCACTGTTAAAAAAAAAAGGATATCACACAAGGATTCAAATAAAAAAGTACAAATTCCAAGGGCCTTTTCCAACTGAGGACATACGTTATCTTTAAGTGTGTCACTAAATCAACAAATTTTCTAGTCGTCGGTACCAAGCTTACCGACACATCACCCTAGAGCCTAACCATTTCAATACTGATCTTACAAGTGCTAACCTTTTTCACACACGCTTTTGTATTTTTCTTATTTATCTCCCCCCCTAAATGTGTCCCGTCTGAATTTATAAGGTTCAGTAGGTCGGTTTGTTCCAGCCTTCCAAACAAACAAATCATCCTCCTTCCACAAACAAATCCTCAGTAATGGCAGCACCACTGAACGCTCTAACGTTATTGGAGCTTATGAGGTGCATGTTAACTATAATGGCGTATGGCATTACATTAACGAACGGTTAACCTACACTTCCCAAACTCCCCTAGGTACTTTGATCCATGGCGTATGACTTTAGTGACGTGAGTACTAAGTAGGTTGGTTTTATTGTTTTAATTGTCGCAAACCCATAAACAATCTGAGAACTTTAAATAAATGTTGATTGAGAACTTTAGCGCTACTTCCCGATAACAATAAAATCCGAAAACTTTCTTGACTTTCTTTACAAGCTTGCCAGTTTGCTTATTTGATTTCCTTTTCTTGTTTCCTGATAACTTAATCAAAACAAATATTTTCCTTTTATCACTTTCCAACTTGAACTCCACAATTTTTGGAAACACCCAATAGTTTTGCTAAAATGAATCAAAACCCAATACAAATCTTCAATTTGTTCTTCGAACAAAACATTAAAACGAATCGAACCAACCCACAAACTTAATTTCTTGAATCATTGATATCACAGCCGAGCCTCGAAAAGCTTCAATAGCTCTGATATCAATTGTAAGTCCCAGAACTATTAAAACACGATATCAAATAATTATAATCAAAGGCGGAATCAATGATTATAATGATTCAAGAACAAAGATGAACACCTGAATAACAACTCCCTTACATACGATTACAATGAACCGTCTTATACAATGAGAGAGCTTCGAAGATTATTGATAAAACCACTAACCTAAACAATGAAGCATAAAGATGTTTATATACTAGTCTAGGTTAACCAAGCCCACATGGCCTATCCCAAAGCCCAAGCCCACCAAGAACTAACTAGTTCTCGGCCCAAACATCTAAAACTAACCGAGAACCTTATTGTTCTCGGTTTCAAATATCATAACCCAAACGTCGATCATCAATATGTATTTGATAGCACCAGTCTCACAAATATGGACCCAACAGTTATGGTTATTTCGGTTATATTAACCAACTAGTTCAACTAAAACTAACTCTTGACTAAAGTTCAAAAATTAAAAGCTCGCGTGTCTACAAAATAAAAGATGGAACCTATGATGTTGGACTTAGCTTGAGCTTTTTTATTTAATAAGACAACCAATATTACATTCTCAACAACAAAAACAACTAACATAAGCCTAGGTGTAATTCTTCATCAAAAGAAAGGTCACCTACATCAAAAGATCATTTTAACACTAACATACTTTTAAATCTTAGTAGAAAACCTCTACATGGTTCATGTAAAACATAAACCTATTACATAGACTTAACATTAGAAGTTCAATTTCAGTTATATCGGTTAACCAAAGCTTCATAATCATAACTATAACCATAACCATTGGTTATGTTGGTTATCGGTTATAACTAGTCGGTTATCGGTTATGACGGTTAATTTTCTCAACCCTACTTTTCATATTTTACAAAATTTTCAAGTTAACATGTTGTAACGTGTGTGCATGGTTCAATGATTGTGTGACATTGATATTACGCGCGTGCATGTTGTAATGTTCGGTTTTATTAAATTTGTTTTCGTTTTTTTAGGAGCTTGTTGGTGGTCACTAATGATTGTGTGATATTGATGCTACTCGAAATGATTTTACGCCCCACTATAATGTTGGGAGTTAATACTAGTTAATAACTAATATATATTTTTGAAAATCATTATTTTTTAGTAAGATAACACCAATATGAATCGGTAGTTGGACCGGTCCGGGTCAAGGATTGACAGGACATGCATCGACTCGATGGTTGGACCGGCGACCCGGTGGTCGGACCGGGAAAAAGGGGGTCGGACTAGGGATTTTATAATTTTTTGGATTTTTTATTTTATTTTTTGCTGGTTCTTTGGACCGGTCAGACCGGTGACCCAGTGGAGGGTCCGGTTCAACGTCTGGTCCGGTTCTTAAAACATTGCTATTATGACTTGCATGTTTCTTTTGTTCCGGATACCACCATATACTGGTTTTTTGGACCATTCTTCTTCGTCATTTTATTTCTATAATTATTTGTAAATAATCAAACATCTATGGAAAAGAAAAGTAAATTAAACATTTAAAATGGTACGAATGTTATAAGGGGGACGGAGCACAACCAGAAATGCTCAGGGGTACCCTATTACCAGCACGGTAACACCGCCGCCGGTGGTGCTGGTAGTGGATCCGTGGAGAGTTTTCATGAAATTGTTAACGAATGGGTACCCGTGCGTTTGTCTCTCCCCCTTTTGTCTTTTTCTATATTTTATTTCCAATGGAATGTTGCCCTAAAAAAACCATTTCAGTGAAGTGATGTGGCAGACTGGCAGTGCAGGATTGTTAGAAATCAGTGAAGTTGAAAAAAACAAAGTAGAGCGCCCCGTCCCCCTAATAACTTTCAGTTGTTTTAAATATAGGAAGGTAGTTTGTTCATAATTAAACGTAAGACAAAATAAGGGGAGACGGGGCACCACCATGATTGGTCACGGTACCTCACTATCAGCACGGTAACACCGCCGCTGGTAGTGCTGGTAGGGGTCACGTGAACCTTTTTTCTAGTTCTATCTAACAGATGTGAACTCGTGAATTTGAATAAAATATTATTTCTTTCTATACCACGTTTCCCTAACTATCATCATCACCACCATCTGTAACCATCACAACCACCATCTGTAACCATGAGTCATCATCACCACGCCACCACCGCCATCGTTCTTCCTGTTCCGAACAACCACCGCCACCGTTCTTCTTGTTCACATAAAGGGATTTCTCAGTGTGCGGCCAGATGATGTTGAAGAAAAATGGAGAAGAATCAACGTAGAGGAAGAGTTGAAGGGAAAGAAATATGAAGAAGAAGAGTTGAAGGGAAAGACTTAGATGAAGAAGAAGAACTGAGAGCTCTTTTATTATTATTATTATTATTATTATTATTATTATTATTATTATTATTATTATTATTATTATGTGTGAAAATAATTGATTGTTGGGTAAAGGATAAGTGTAGTGTTGCCTCCAAAAAACGGTTTTAGTGAAGCGAATCAGTGAAATGATGTGGCGGTGTATGATTTGTGTAAATCAGTGAAGTTAAAAATGTTTTAGTGGAGCATCCCACCCCTAAGGCCATTCGGTGTGGAGACGCCCCATAGCCCCCATTCCACCTTTTTGCCCCCGTCTCCGTCCCAACACCGCCCCCACCCCTGTTTCCGTCCCCCTCGTCCCCATATGGACGCTCGGGACGCTCCAATCACAATAATCTTCCATTCAAGATGGCCAATCAGGTTTAATGTTCTCCCATGTCTTGGACATGCACACTGCCCCCTCCCATGTCTCAATTCTTGATATTTGGCCTCCACTGGCATTTTTTCCTACGTGGAGTAGAACCTCTCGTCAGGGCCGGCCTTGAAAATTCATGTGTCCGGGTTGAGCATCGAAATATGTGCCCTTTAGTATTAGGTCTTTTAAGCAATCTTTTCATAACTGAAGCGGACGTTGAACCGGTGTCCTTACCAGTTCCCTAGTTCAGATTGGTCGAACCGGATATAGAACTGAAAGTGTCGTAATAATTATAAAAATTAATATGTTTGGCTAATTGGCACATAAAAAACCACCATTTCTTAAAATTCCATAATTATTTGAAGGACCATTATTTTATGTCTAGATCAACTTTAAAAGTTTTTTAACAAAATGAATTTGACTTGCATCATGTGCAAAAGCGTGAGACAATTATTGTTTTGTAGTACTACTATATATTAAAATTTACTGCAAAGGCTGCACAATTACTGTACCACAACACAAATCTCAAGTAACACACTTCAACTTTTTTTTTTTTTAATTATGTCGTATCCTTCCAATCTTGTTTTTCATGTATGACTCATCTTCTTCCTTATCTACTCTTCACCTTCTTTCGTTTATAACCAGTGATGTTCAATGAGATCTTTTTTTGGGTTGAAAACAGAAAGAAAACACCCGTCGCCGCTCAAAGTGCCTCTTTATAAACTGGGCCCGGGCCGGGAGTCCTCCCTGCACCCCCTCAGGGCCGGCCTTGCCTCCCGTCTCCATACCCCAATAGCCTAAGTACGAAATAAACGTTTTAAACAACAAAATGATCATCATTTACTCGTTTCTGGAATAGCCGCCGATGCTCACCAACATCACATCTTAATTACTTGGTGCTTTCCTAGTTTACATTTTCTAACACAATTTGGATTCTAAGTTCCTCTAGAAAACGCTTATAACTTTTCCCAGGCATCCAGGTTTCAAAATTACTTGTACATTCTGCATTACACTTTGTAAATTGAATCAACAGATTAAAACAATATAGGCGTGTTGAATAAGAAACAATTTTCAATTGAGAATACAAAAATGGTTTATAGCTTAGCTATCATGCTGTCTACACAACAATTTTCTTTCTATGTGGCTAAGGATTATAGTTTAATGATGTACAAACATTTACATTTAGGAGTATAATCAAGAGGGGTGTGAATTAGCTTAGAGATGTAAAAAAGTAAAAAAAGAAAAAAAAGAAAAAAAAGAAAAAAGACATGGTACAAATATTTGGAACCGTTTTTCTTATGCCCCTATATTTCTATACTCGAAACCAGAACCGACCCTACCCGTAAAATATAGATAAGATATAACCAATTTATACCCGTTCCATACCCCAACCACTTATTATCCATACCCAATACAAGGATTTTTTTAATACTTGACTCGGGATTTTTTAATGCCTGATACATGGTTTTTTAATACCCGATACATATTATAGGACTATGTGTTATGGATTGGCATCCTATACCAACTCACCATGTGGGGGCGACAAACACCATGGTGCCTAGTTATATGTTGAGGGACTCTGTTCCCTTTCAAGCCATTCCAATGGCGTATGTTACTATGTTAGTGAGAAAATGTGAGGCCTACCCCAGTCAAAATTGATCTCTCTCACACACACACACACATATATACATTTTTTTTTGTTTTTTTTTTTAAGTTTAGTATTAGTTATTTCACAACACACAGTTGTTAGGTATTTAATCATTGCTATAGTTCATACGTGATAGTGACATGGCATCACTTTTTGCTAGCTAATAGGGTGGATAAAGTCTAATTATGAGTTTGCATACCGTTCGACTTTCTCAGGTGCGTTACCCACTCATGAAATTCAACTTGCAATATGTTTGAAAATGATTTAAAAAAAGATAATTTAATCGCATATCATAACTTACTAGTAAAAAGACAGTACGTTACACCCTTTACGTTGTCTAGAGGGCAAACTGTGGAACAGTTGACCGATTTGCGCATGGGTTTTTAAAACCGAAACTAATTTTAATTTTATAATTTAAATGCATTTCTAGTATCTTTCTTTTTAATTTATGTTGGTGCATTTAATTTATTTATATTTTTTCATTATATAATGCATATTTAATAAAATTAAATTTTTTTTTTGGAAATTATAATTTCATTAGAACAACGGACTCTCCAAGACGGAGAGACCACACCAACAACTTACATCAAGTCCATATTAAAATTACACCAAGAACGCCAACTAATATTACCATCCTTCATCCTACTTCGAAACCACAAGAATCCCAAAGCTTTAATATCCGACACTATTTGCGTAACCGTACTCTCCACCTGCCGGAAAATTTTTTCATTCCGGGCCTTCCAGATGCGCCAGCACGTCAGAACAAATAACCCGTACACAATAGCTTTCCTTTTCTCCGGCATCCTGTCTTGTTCGAACCACACCTGAATATCTGAAATAGAAAACCAAAAGATCGGAGATATTTTACACCAAGACGCCACACCGCACCATACCCCAAACGCTATACCACAAGCTGTCTTAATGTCTGTTTTTTTTAAGAACCGGTTATATACCTTACTAGGTTAGAGTCCCGTGGGGACCCACGGTTCACCCGAAAGTAAAATGAAAAAAAAGTAGGAAAATAAGAATTGTATTATACGATTTGTTTTGGTTACTAAATGTTTGATAATGCAATATGTATGATTTTTGATGTTAAATGCAAAATGTCATCTAACAGTTTAATGTAACGAAATGATGAATATATCGAGTAAGTAAAGTTTAATTTGACAACTGCAAACTACATAGCATACTATCACAATATCACACATTACATCATTTGGGTAATATCTATATTCTAATCATAACTAAGCTTAAGCATAGAACACTTATCATTTAGTTGGGGCTTAACGAACTTCAACCAATGGTCCATTTTCATTACTTGAATCAAAATTTTCCAACTCTTGCTCATTGATAGCTGATTTTTCACCTTCGAAGTTGTTATCATTGTCATCACGATCCTCGGAGTGCAGCTCATTTTCAATAATTTATGAAAACCTCCACCATTGTATTCCATATTTGTGTTCTACATAAAATATAGTTGTTGTAAAGATATGGATACGGTGATAAGTAAATCAAGAAACAATCCTTAACCCACTTACTTGAATGGGTAGCTTAAATTTTCATGTTATCTCTCCAATGGTTCAAACCGATTACATAGCTAAAAAACAACTAATAAGAAAATGGGTCCAATGTCACATGCTGTAATATAAATGTCCTATATTTTATTAAAAAATAGACACCAAAAGGAACCCCAGACCCATTTCAACATGTAGCCAAAAGGACCCATTGTACACACACTTTAGGCAACTTTTGACATGTTACAAAAAGCCGCCAAAAAAACGTCATTATTTAAACTGTGTAAATATAGTACTTAACAATTAAAAATCTTAATAAATAACATCAAAATCATAATCAATCATTCAAATCAATGACATTAAAATAATCCACGTCTGAAACTAACTTACCCGTTATATATAAATTATTATTAACATCTTAAAATTAGCACACTTAAAATTAGCACACTTATTGAAATCAAGATGATGATTATCGTTTAGTTACAAATGATTAAAGGAAAGTCGTAATATCAAAATGAAAGTCGGTCAACAATGTTAAAATGAAATTCGTAATATTAGTAACATCAGTAAATAAGATTAAAAATCTTAATAAATAACATCAAAATCGTAATCAATCATTCAAATAAATGACATTAAAATCATTCGCGTCTCAAATTGCCTTACCCATTATATACAATTTATTATTGACATCATTAGTAATCATTATTAGTTGTACCAAAAGTAACATTTTGAAAATTTATATTATCATTTAATTTTGTTGTTAAATTTGGTATGACGATTAAATGATTTTATTATTTGTTAAGGTTTATATAGTATTGTTGTGTCTCGAACAATTCTGCAAAATCGGAAATAATGTGCCTCGATTGACGTGATCGAGTAGGAATATTTATTTATATATTTGAATTATAAAAATAGAAGGATTGGTAATTGACGTGAATTGGTCAACAACGCTTAAAATTAACACAATCAAACTCAAAGACATAAAGTCAAAAAATTGACCTCCATCAAATTAACAAAAACGTAAAAAGTTTTTACTAATATTTGATCAACAATATTAAAATTAAGGTCGTAATATTAGTAACAGCATTGGAAATTATCTTGAATACATTATATATTTTAGAAAACTATTAAATAGATTTAAATTATATTTATTATTAAAAGAATAATAAAAGTGTAGGAAAATGAATGTACACTCCTATCTTTGGATTATATATAAATTATAAACTGTTAAATAGATTTAACATTGTTAAATAGATTTAAATAAATGTTTAAAGGAAAGTCGTATATGTTTAAAAGAATATCGTTTCATTTCAAATAATTAAAGGAAAGTCTTTGAATTATAAAAATGGGAAGGATTGGTAATTGACGTGAATTGGTCAACAACGGTTAAAATTAGCACAATCAAATTCAAAGACACATAGTCAAAGAATTGACCTCCATCAATTTAACAAAAACGTAAAAAGTTTTTATACAGATTCGGTCAACAATATTAACATTAAGGTCGTAATATTAGTAATAGCATTGAAAATTATTTTGAATACATTATATATATTTTAGGAAACTGTTAATTATATTTATTATTAAAAGAAAAATAAAAGTGTAGGAAAATAAATGTACAGTGTTATCTTCGGATTATATTTAAATTATAAACTGTAAAATAGATTTAAATAAATGTTTGAAAGAAAGTCGTATATGTTTAAAAAAAATATCGTTTCATCACAATTGATTAAAGGAAAGTTGTAATATCAAAATTAAAGTCGGTCAACAATATTAAAATGAATTTCGTAATATTAGTAATATCAATAAATAAGATTAAAAATCTTAATAAATAACAACCAAATCATAATCAATCATTCAAATCAATGACATTAAAATTATCATAAATAACATTAAAACTCTTCATAAATAACAACAAAATCATAATTTAAATTTCAAAATCAATGACATCTTGTGGTGCAACCTTAGTAACAAACATTTTGTGCTCGATTGAACACCATTTGAAGACACAGTATTCGCCAATGGAAGTATCTTTTGATTGAAGTACATCAGGTCATCCAATCACAGTAAACCTTTACAAAAGAATTATGTATAGAAAATTTAAAATGTGTAACTAATTATAAAATAAGAATATTGTAAACATAAATGTTGAATATGCAAATAACAAACCTAGCGACTTGTGAAACAATTTCTGCACGTAATATTAGTATTCGTATTAGTAATTATTAGTAATTAGTAATATATTCGTAAAAACAGTAATAGAAAATTTTAATTCGGTCAATAAGATATAAATGGGATTAAAATTAAAAATCGTAATATTAGTTTTAGTATTAGTAATATATTCGTAATTTAATTGGGTCAATTCGGTCAATAATAAATAAATGAGCTTAAAAATCGTAATATATAACATTAAATTCGATCAATTATTATTAATGTCATTAAAACTCATAATAAATAACATTAAATAATGAATAAATCCTATTAATTGCAGGCAAGACCAATAATAATTAATAAAAATATATTAAACATAATTTCATAGTAACATTAATATAAATAAATGAGATTAAAAATCGTAATAAATAACATTCAATTCGGTCAATTATTATTGTCAATTAGAATTAGTAATATATTCGGTCAACAATACTATTTTTACGAATAGTAAAACTAAAATCGTAATATTAGTTTTAGTTAATATTAGTAATTATTAGTAATTAGTAATATATTCGTAAAAATAGTAATAGAAAATTTTAATTCGGTTAATAAGATATAAATGGGAATAAAATTAAATATCGTAATGTTAGTTTTAGTATTAGTAATATATTCATAATTTAATTCGGTCAATAATAAATAAATCAGATTAAAATTAGAAATTGCAATATTAGTATTAGTAATATATTCGTAAATTAATTCGGTCAATAATAAATAAATGAGCTTAAAAATCGCAATATATAACATTAAATTCGGTCAACTATTATTAATGTCATTGAAACTCATAATAAATATCATTAAAAAATAAATAAATCCTATTAATTGCAGGCAAGACCAATAATAATTCGAACGGACAGTAATATAAATAATATTAAACATAATTTCATAAAGACATATTAAACATAATTTCGTAGTAATATTAATATAAATAAATGAGATTAAAAAATCATAATAAATAACATTTAACTTGGTCAATTATTATTAATGTCAATAACATTAATTCTAACATACTAAAAATACATTAAAAATAATTAAATCTTATTAAACATAAACTCGAAAAAAGTAATATAAATAAATTAGATTAATAATTTTAATAAATAACATTAAATTCGGTCAATTATTATTAATGTCAATAAATAATATTAAACATCTTAATAAATAACAGTAAAAATGAATAAATCTTATTAATTGCAATCAATACTAATCATAATTCGTAAACATACTAATATAAATAAATGAGATTATAAATCTTAATAAATAACCTCAAAATCGTAATCAATAATTCAAATAAATTACATTACAAACATAAAAAATCGTAATTTTAATTTGAAAATCAATGACTTCTTGTGGTGGAACCTTTGTAACAAACAGCCTGTGCTGGATTGAACACCATTTAAAGACACAATATTCGCCAATAGAAATATCTTCTAATTGAAGCAAACTAAATTTGTAATATTAGTATTAGTATTAGTTAGTATTAGTAATTAGTAATATATTCGTAAAAATAGTAATAGAAAATTTTAATTCGGTCAATAAGATATAAATGAGATTAAAATTAAAAATCGTAATATTAGTTTTAGTATTAGTAATATATTCATAATTTAATTCGGTCAATAATAAATAAATCAGATTAAAATTAAAAATCATAATATTAGTATTAGTATTAGTAATATATTCGTAAATTAATTCGGTCAATTCGGTCAATAATAAATAAACGAGCTTAAAAATCGTAATATATAACATTAAATTCGGTCAACTATTATTAATGTCATTAAAACTCATAATAAATATCAATTAAAAATAAATAAATCCTTTTAATTGCAGGCAAGACCAATAATAATTCGAATGAATAATAATATAAATAATATTAAACATAATTTTATAAAAACAGATTAAACATAATTTCATAAAAATAGATTAAACATAATTTCGTAGTAATATTAATATAAATAAATGAGATTAAAAAATCATAATAAATAACATTCAACTCGGTCAATTATTATTAATATCAATAAATAACATTAATTCTAACATAATAAAAATACATTAAAAATAATTAAATCTTATTAAACATAAATTCAAAAAAAGTAATATAAATAAATGAGATTAATAATTTTAATAAATAACATTAAATTCGGTCAATTATTATTAATGTCAATAAATAATATTAAACATCTTAATAAATAACAGTAAAAATGAATAAATCTTATTGATTGCAATCAAGACTAATCATAATTCGTAAACATAGTAATATAATAAATGAGATTATAAATCTTAATAAATAACCATAAAATCGTAATCAATAATTCAAATAAATTACATTACAAACATAAAAAATCGTAATTTTTATTTGAAAATCAATGACTTCTTGTGTTGGAACCTTTGTAACAAACACCCTGTGTTGGATTGAACACCATTTAAAGACACAATGTTCGCCAATAGAAATATCTTCTAATTGAAGCAAACTAAAATCGTAATATTAGTATTAGTATTAGTTAGTATTAGTAATTAGTAATATATTCGTAAAAATAGTAATAGAAAATTTTAATTCGGTCAATAAGATATAAATGGGATTAAAATTAAAAATCGTAATATTAGTTTTAGTATTAGTAATATATTCGTAATTAGTTCGGTCAATAATAAACAAATGAGTTTAAAAATCGTAATATATATCACTAAATTCGGTCAATTATTATTAATGTCATTAAAACTCATACTGAATAACATTAAAAAATGAATAAATTCTATTAATTGCAGACAAGACCAATAATAATTCGTAATATTAGTTTTAGTATTAGTAATATATTTGTAATTTAATTCGGTCAATAATAAATAAATGAGCTTAAAAATCATAATATATAACCCTAAATTCGGTCAATTATAATTAATGTCATTAAAACTCATACTAAATAACATTAAAAAACAAAATAAATCCTATTAATTGCAGGCAAGACCAATAATAATTCATAAAGATAGTTTTAACATAATTTCGTAGTAATATTAATATAAATAAATGAGATTAAAAATTCGTAATAAATAACATTCAATTCGGTCAATTAGTATTAGTAATATATTCGGTCAACAATACTATTATTACAAATAGTAAAACTAAAATCGTAATATTAAAAATAAATGAGAGTTATTTCGTTCATAAATGAAGGTTAAATTGATTAATAATCAATCATTCATAATAAAAAATAAATGAGGCTTCTTATGGTAAATTGAAATTCATATTAATATTAATATAAATTCGGTCAATTATTAAAAGATAGTAATAAATAACATTAAATGCGGTCAATTTTTATTAATGTAAATAAATAACAATAATTCACATTCAAATTTCAGATTAAATGACATTAAATTCGGTTAATTATTATTAATGTAAATAAATAACAATAATTCAGAATTGATGACATTAAATTCGGTCTAATATTACAATAATATTAAAATAATTTCGAAAAACAGTAATATAAATAAATGTGATTAAATTTTTTTTTCGAAAAACAGTCAATTATTACAATAATATTAAACATAAATTCGAAAAACAGTAGTTCAAATAAATTACATTAAAAACATTAAAAATCGTACCAACCAAGATTGTCCTTCGTATGTGGTAACTGTAACGTCCCTGTTATGTATGTTTTTAGACAACAGAAATTTGTTCATGGCCTTTAGCACAGTTTGGATTGACACGTTAAAAACAACATTAAAAAATAAAGAATCATTTTTGAAAATTAAATAGGCATATGTACATGAAAATAACAAATATACCAAAACTGTTGCCGAAGGGTCATGCAATACCTTGAAGAATTGAGAACCATTATGATAAGACATAATAGCGTTTGTGTCTTCAGATCAAATCCTGTTTTTCAAATGTTAAAATATAGCATTACTAAATCCGATCGAATAGTAAATCCGATTCAATATATGTCTAAAAAAACCGTGATGACAATAATAAAATTAACATAAATTTGATTGAACGCAATCTTTATTATCCCTTTATCACAAATCCAATTGAATATGTGTTTATCACAAATACGTTCATCACAAATCCATTTCATTAGAACATGTGATAAACACAAGAATGATTTCAAATGGTAATTAGATTATGAAATATTAAAAAGAATAAAAAAGTAACAATAGGAATCTATAGTATCTTTGTTATCCCTTTATCACAAATCCGATTAAATATATGTTTATCACAAATCCGTTTCATTAGAACATGTGATAACACCAGAATGATTTCAAATGGTTATTAGATTAGGAAATCTTAAAAAGAATAAAAAAAATAACAATAGGAATTGATAGTATCTTTGTTATCACTTTATAATAAATCCGATTGAATATGTGTTTATCACAAATCCGTTTATCACAAATCCATTTATCACAAATCCGTTTCATTAGAACATGTGTTTAAGAAGAATGATTTCCACGTAAAAGAATAAGAATTTTCATTCGGTTTGATTTGTTCTTAATAATGTTAACAATAAAAAAAATCAAAATAATAATAGGAATCAACATTAGAAGAGTAGTATGGATGTTTACCTTTAATCAGTTGTGGATAATCAACAAATGATGCAAGGTGAAGAAGAAAGATTGAAAGATTTGTTAGGAATTAGGAAGAATAGGAGAGTTTTGATATGGAGAATGAAAAAATAAAAAATAAAAGAAAAAGGTTTTTATAGTCATAATTTGGAGCTCCATATTAGTTGTTGGATCATAAAGGCCCTCTCTAAGGTCTTGATTCAACCCAAGTGACCTCAATTATTATATAGATAGATTCGAACCCATGTACATTGGGTATGATTTTTTTGCCCCATACTTAGAACGACAACCAAACCGGTTATAACAATAACCGGTTCCATCTCATAAAAACCCGATACCAATTTCATATCCGAAATCGGTTATTGGCAAATGACAATACCCCTATTTGTGCACCTCTAAGTTAGTCGTCCCAAAAAGATATATATAAAACCGTAATGCATGTTTAAATTTATGGAACCATATTAAAATACACATCTATCTATATATATAAAAGAAAAGGGCTTTGATGATGTGTCATTCAATTGATGCCTCAACCCCTCCTTGAATATGCCACATGGCATCATGTGGGATTTTTAATTTTTGAGTTTTTTTAATAAATCTATATATAGTTATAGATAATTTTTTAGAAAAAAAAATAAGAATTTAAAAACAAAATTAAATTTTCTCTCTCATGTTTCCTTCCATAACTTTTAAACATTAATATCTTTTATATACGAGATTTTTTAAAGAAAAAAAAATACACCAAATTAACGAGCGTTTTATTATCTTTCCAACGAGTACCATAGTGCTATATAAAAACGGAGAAAAAAAATGACTATTTTTGTGAGGTTTTGTTTCAGACCTGAATAATTAAGAGGCTGCCAAGCAGCCCTTAAGTCATATTAGATTTTTGAACCCGGGACACTCCCGGGATAATCAGCTAGTTTGAAATAATATGATAATTTGTGGTTATCGCAGTTATATGTTTAAATTTCAGAAAATATGGAATAAATAATATAATATAAATATGTTTAAATCTCATAAAATCAGGAATAAATAATATAAATATGTTTAAATATCAAAATCCGGGATAAATCATGTGGTAAAAGTCTTAAAGAAAACTATAATATAATATAAATCAACACGTATTTATTGGTTGGATTGAATTGAACGATTACATATCCCGGTTTAGGTCGAAAAAGAGTGGCCGTCTTTATTTTTATGATAGAATATAGGTTGGCATATTCCTTACCATATTCCCGCGTTTTTCAATTTACGTTTTGCTTTTAAACTCCCTACCAAACTCTTTCCACAACTGTCGGATCACTGACAATCAATCACGTGACACGAAACCAACGGCTGAGATTTACTCTCCAAAGAATAACCCTTATACAGTTAATAATAATATTCCTTTGGCATACACCATATGCCTCACCTCACCATAAATACCCTACTCGTACCCTTTAGCCTTCCAACAAACAAACACTTACCTCCTATCATTAGACTCTCTAATATTCCAGCGAACATGTCTAGCATTGTGGTAATTTTCGACTTCGACAAGACGATAATCGATATCGACAGCGATAATTGGGTTGTCGATGAATTAGGTGCTACCGATCTCTTCAACCAACTCCTCCCCACCATGCCTTGGAACTCCATGATGGTACTTTGTTAATCTTTTTTTTTTTTTTTTAATAATTTTCACTTCTTTAAACTCACTATCATAACACGTATTATTAAAACGTGTCAGTTTACTTGTCATCCTATTGTGATTTATATTATTTAAAAGTTGCATAACCACAACTTCTTTCTTGAATTTATGTTTTCTTCATGTTTAAGGTTTCTTATATTAATTTGTGGTTTAATGAAAAATAAAACAGGACAAGCTAATGGAGGAGATGCATTCACAAGGCAAGACAATTGAAGACATTAAACAAGTACTAAACCGTGTCCCAATACATCCTAGGATTGTTCCAGCGATTAAGGCTGCATACGCTTTGGGGTAACTAATTTAACTTTATTTTGTATATATTTTTGAAGTTTTTTTGTTTGTGTGGTTTACTGATTAATGTTGGTTGGTATGAATTGAACGTTCCAGATGCGATCTAAGGGTAGTTAGCGATGCGAATACGTTCTACATAGAAACGGTATTAAATAATCTAGGGATCCGAGAGTGTTTCACGGAGATCAACACAAATCCGGGATTCGTGGACGATGAAGGAAAGTTAAGGATTTTGCCTTACCATGATTTTCACGGGTCACCTCATGGTTGCAGTCTTTGTCCTCCCAACATGTGCAAGGTATACTTTATTCAATTATTTTAATTACAATAATGTATTATAATATAATATTTGTTTATTATTCTAGACATTCGTATCAAATATATTTTATTTTTTTAATGAATCTGGTATTTTATTATCGAGGTGTTTGGGATTGCTTTTTCAAAACTGAATATGCGTTTTTATGTAGTAGGGTTGGAGCTGCTTTTAGATTAGCGTTCTGGTAGCTTAAAAATCTATTTCAAAACTCAACCACAAACACTAAAATCTGATTATTAGCGTTTTCAAAACGCAATAATCTAAAAATCCATTTCAAAACTCAATCTCCAACAACCTCTAAACCCCATTTTAAACAGGAATAATTATTTTTAGTTTAAAATAATAATTTAATTAAAATTTTATTAATAATCTTGACTGTTTATATTTATAAACCTTGTACCTGACCAAAAAAAATATATATATTTATACACCTTGTAAATTTTGCAAGTAATTAATTTCATAATCTAAGTTTACAGTTTAAAGAATTAAGTTGATTACAAAAATAAAAAGCAAGTAGGACCCAAAATTAGGCCATTTGGGTTGAGGTTTGAAGTGGTTTTTTTTATGATAAAACGATGTGAGTCAATATTTTCATGTCAAAACATCGATACTAATTTTTTGTTATCTTTAATCAAAGAAAAATAGTAAAATACATTGACTCGAGTTTTGAATACTTTGTTTTTGGTAAACAGGGTAAAGTCATAGAAAGAATTCAATCGACTTTCAAGACGGAAAAAGATAAAAAGATTATATATTTGGGAGATGGAGCGGGTGACTTTTGCCCGGTTTGAAGCTTACGGAAGGCGATTACATGATGCCGAGGAAAGATTTTCCTGTTTGGGACTTGATATGCAAAAACCGCGAGCTCATTAAGAGCGAGATTCATGAATGGAGCAATGGAGAGGATCTTGAGCGAGTCCTTTTACATCTTATAACTTCACTAATCTCAATTGAAGATATGAAGAACAACGTTGACAACACAAGTCAATTGTTTGACTGCAAGTTCGAGACTATTGCTCTCGAAACTTTGCCTAAGCCTCTATATGTTCCTCAGTAACAAATCTTTGGATTTTTTTAACTGTGTGCTTTTTAACGTGTGGTTTAGTAGTCTAGTAGATTTTGTTTTTAAAACATGATGTGTTAAGAAGAGTGTGTCTTGTTTGTATGTTCCTATCATTGTCATCATCATATTGATGGATGCATGGTAATTATTGACCTGAGTAAAAGATTAGATATGTTATATATATAATGTTCTATGGAAAATCATGTTTTTATATTATGAATAGTTAAATAAAAAAGTAGGGTAAACTACAAACTATGACATTTATGTTTGGGATTGATTAGAGTCGTTGGCCTTTTAACTTTAATAATAATATGGTGTCCTTAAAAATCACATGCCTTTCTAACAATTAGTATTTTTAAAAGATAATCATAACTTAAAATGTAATAGTAAAATTATAGATAAATATGAAATTAGTTTTCGGTTTGAAGAGACGTAAAAATGAATCTAAGAAGGAAACTGAGAGTGTAAAATTAACATCGGGTACTCATATCAATCAACATTGTCTATGTTATTTGCTAGGAGCTCATGACTTTGCTTTTGATTATACCTGATTGAAGATTTACCATGAGATCAGGTAAGACATTCCCTATGAAAGCAACATTTTATCTAGTGACGGATCTAGAAAATAAAACAAGGGGTAACATTTTATAAAAAAACATTTTATAAAAAATATTTTAAGGGGTAACGAAAAATTTGTTTTAGGGGTAACATTTTATAAAAATACCTTAAAAAACCAATTTTTTTCACTTCGCCAGGATAATCGAGGGGTAACAGACGTACCCCATGAGTATACACTACATCCGCCCCTGTGTTTATCAATTATGAATGTGAGATTTCCTATTATGTAACAAAAATCCTTTTGATACAAATGTCAATAATTGGAAATATGAAGAACGAGAAAAATGAATTAATCATGTGTAGAATTTATGCATGCATGAGCTCTATTTTTAGATATTCTATTTTTTCTTCTACTGTTGAAATATGAAGTGTTTATAATTAATTGAAAGTTTATCCTTATGACTAAATTGGCTTAATTCAATTATCCTATAAATATCAAACTTTAAAAAATCCATAAACTATAAAAATTAACTAATCTAGATTAGGGTTTATTCGAAAGTCAAACTGAGGTCAAGCTTGAACTCAAATTGCTTACAAACCGAGGTGAACCATCTATAGCTTACACCCAAGTCGAATTTAAGTGAGCTATTTTGGAGCGTTTCTCCAACGAGTTTCAAGCTTCGAGTTAATTTTACGTAGGGATGAGCTCAGTACCGAACCGTATCAAACCAATACCGATACTGATTTTCATCAAAACTTGGTACCGATACTGATACAAAAAAATATACGGTATCGGTTTGATATTGCTACGGTATCAGTATTTTAACCGTACCGAACTGAAAATGAACCGGTATCGGTTCGATATTGGTACGATGCCCATTTTTGCCAAAACTTGATACAAAAAATGATCTGGTAACGGTATTTTCGATATCGGGATCGGCATTTTCGGTATTTAACCGAAGTGTTCATCGCTAATTGGATGTCCCTAATCCATATACCTTATTATTAAAACCATGGGATTGAAGAGTACTTTTCCCACCACACGGTATTTGTGGGCCGCCACGACTCCAACTTCACTAGAATTCTGGTGGTTGGTTGGTATTAGCGTCATCCGTAAACTCATGGCTTAAAGAACCCAATTCTGACTAAAGGATATTCGTCGTCATATTCCCATTCCCGTTCTAAAACCAAGTATATTCTTTTTAAACCAATTAAAGTTACAACCACCGTTAGATCGCTTATCAATACCCACGTGACAACAAACCAACGGCTCTGATCGAAACCCACTATTAATATTCCTTTGGCATATTATATCTAGTCTATCACATTTCACATCCTATAAATACATTCACTTGTTACATATTCTACATCAAACACATTCTTCTTAACAACAAATACCTTTTCTTTTCGTGTTCTTTCACAAAACAAAATAATGTCGGGAATCGTTGTGATTTTCGACTTCGACAAGACCATTATCGATATCGATAGTGACAATTTGGTTATCGACGAGTTGGGTGTAACCGATCAATTCAACCAACTTTTGTCCACCATGCCTTGGAACTCCGTCATGGTACTTTTTAATTTTCGTTTCAAGTTTTGTATAAATATTTTGTGGTGAAAACACGGGTAGTCTATAAAATTTTTGTGTTTTAATGTTTGGTGTTGATTTTGAATACAGGACAACATGATGAAAGAGTTGTACTTGCAAGGTAAGAGCATTGGAGATATAGAGGACGTATTGAGACGTGTCCCAATACATCCTCGAGTTGTACCGGCTATTAAAGCCGCATACGCCTTAGGGTAAGTTAACTTTTCTACTTTATGTCAATTTTTCTTTTGTTTGTGTATGGAGTTAGTTAGTGAGTGTACCGCGTTTGTTTTAGGTGCGATTTGAGGGTGTTGAGTGATGCCAATTTGTTCTACATCGAGACGATACTGAAGCATCTTGGGATACGAGAATGTTTCTCGGAGATTAATACGAACCCAGGTTTCGTCGACGAAGAAGGAAAGTTAAGGATTTTACCATACCATGATTTCCACACCTTCTCTCATGGTTGCAACCTTTGCCCTCCCAACATGTGCAAGGTAAATCTTTACTTAGTTTGATAGTAGTATTTCTTAATATTTTTAACAACATATCCTAGATTTTTCTGAAATAAATACGCCATAATCCGCACACTAGAGGATTTAAAGTCCAATATTTTGGTTGTGAAATACACCACTTACGATACCAGGATGTCTCGTCTCATTGAGGATTACTATTCTTTTAGTTAATTTTCTTATTTTAACTTTTAATAATGCTTTTTTAACAGGGTAAAATAATAGAAAGAATTCAAGCGACACTAGAAAAGAAAAGGATAATATACTTGGGAGATGGAGCGGGCGACTTTTGCCCGAGCTTAAAGCTTACGAAAGAAGATTACATGATGCCGAGAAAAGATTTTCCAGTGTGGGAGTTGATATGCAAAAACCGTCACCTTGTTCAAGCCGATGTCCACGAATGGGCGGACGGGGATGAGTTCGAGCGAGTTCTCCTTCAACTGATCACAAAGATAATCTCGATGGATGACAACGTTGATAACACAAATCCATTGTTTGATTTCAAGTTCGAGACAATTGCGAACAAAGTTTTGCCTAAACCACTATATGTTCCATGATAACACTATTGTATTTCTATCCAACAATCTTGGATCTAGTAAAATAATATATATTGAAATTTGGGATTTTACTTGAAATCATTTTTGTTTTGTCATTTGTGTATTCAGTTTTTGTCTTTTGTTAATTTCGGACATACCCCACGGATTTTATTTTTTATTTTTTTTCAAACGGTAACACACATTTTATTTGTTTTTGTTTAAAATCATTTTATTTTTTTAATTTTTTTAACAACATGACTATAATTTTCTAGTCTTTTGAGTATGACTAAAAACTCACACCTTTAGATTTTGTTTTGGTAGGCAATATTGTTGACTTGTGAGTTGTGACAAAAACTCTAAATTCAGTGTTAATGTTAAATATGATTTCTATTGGGTTATGGGATTCATACATAACAATATTGTTGAATTATTTATCGGTGAACAATATTACATAACAAAATAAATTTCAAAAGTGTAATAAATAATAATCATATAACTCTATCTTCAACAACCTATATAGTTTTTGTTATAGGCTGAAGAATGAGGTTCATAAGTGTAAGGACTAGATTAAGGCTTATGTATCAATATAGGTGTTTATGGATGTTGAACCATGAACATAGTGTGGACTGTGGTTCACGGCTGGAATGTTTGTGCCGTGAAAGGACTAGGTCATGTGGACCAAGAACGTGGCCTACCCTATATATTTGTCTTGTTCGTTTGTTTTTTTTTTTTTTGGAAGGCTCTTGTTCGTTTGTTAGGGTTAGCAGTTTCATTGTTTACCAACTCGCTTTGTATTAGACGATTCGAGTTATAATCGAAATTGTTTGCAATTGGGTTTACCGTGTTCATGTTAATTGAATCATATAATCATTAGATTCCGCCTAAATGATTATGTTACCTGGGTATCTATATTGAAGATCCATAGATTTAGGACTTACAACAAGTTCGACTTTGGTTTAAACAAAAACAAATCTCACTTAATAGTTCCAAAAGTCTTACTCCGTAGGACCGTATCACTTGGCTAAAATTATAACAAACAAGACATGCGGAAACTGAAAATTTAAATTCACAACGATTCAAAGAATCTCACTCGACGTTCTGGTTTAGAATGGGGAAAAAATACTTCAAATTCACAACGATATAAAGCAACTTAGTAAGCATCACGGGTTTAGAATGATAATGAAACAAAAATGATATTTCAAATTCACAACGATTCAAAGAATTTCTTAGAGCATTCTGAGTTTAGGATTAGAACAAAAGAAAACCAAAAAACGACAGATTTTATTGTGAATTTGAATACCCCCTTCCCAACGGTACCCTACCTACTGGATGGATGGATGGATCATGGATGGATATCCACGGACAAAACATCCAGTGCAAAGCTTCTGCTTTTATTTGGTTCCAGACCCACTCGTCTTCTTCGTTTTCTCCGCCGCTGTTGGCAGTAGTAGCTGATGAAGATGATCACATTGTTGTTTGTGGTGATGGGGTGTCGGCCCTCTGGTGCTCTTCAACAACCGGCGTTTTTTTAAATTAAGGGTCAACTGTGGCCTAAAAGAGATATGTATCACATTACATACATACAACAGTCAGGTAAAGTGCTTTTTACCTAAATGCCCTTGATTTACCAAAACTATTTTTGTGATGCTTTTGTTTGGTAGTGTAATTTATATTTGTTTCATACTCTCATGTCAAGAGTATAAATGTGTTCACTAACTCTTTATGGACACTTATCAAACTAGACTTTATGTTTGTGTTGTGACTGTTCGTTCATTAACCTAATCATCCAAAAATGCTTGACATAATCTTGATAAACATGCATCAAATAAGCTCAAAATAAACATGCATCAAATAAGCTCAAAACAAACAAACAAACATAAAGAATGTAAACGGACATAAACGAACACGTTTCTAAACATTCAGAAACATATATGAACCAAACGAGACCTCTATTCATGTTCACAAATTAAACGTACGAAACTTATTGTTCGTGCTCGTTTATTTATTAACCAAACAAACACAAATGAACATCCCGCCGAACGGTTCATGAAATGTTCGCTTAACGTCAGGCTCATTTGCAGCTCTACATTCCGAATATTGGTTTAATACAAAAGGTGTATAAAATAACTAAATAAGAATGTACAACTTGGTAACCAATGAAGTTTGTTTCCAACTAATTACAGCTTAAAATTACTAATATGATGCTTACAAAAGAATATTACTATGACAAATGTCACTGAAAACAATATACATAGGAATTTCAACCATTTAAAAAAATTTACTTTGTTTTTTAGCAATGAATTTCTTTTTGAAACAAAGATTTAGTGACATTTGTCATAGACTTGTAACTAGGAGAGAAATTACTGGTACCAGTAAAATAAGGTCTTCATTTTGGAGGAGAGCTACTCCTGCAGCTGGACCAGTACTCAGTAACAAGTTTTGAGAAATAGGAATCCGATTCCATTAGCTTTGAGGGCTCATCATATTCCATCATCTCACCTACATACACAATACACTTTCTCTAAATTATGTTGTTACCAAAAATCAAATTGTATTATAGTTTTATCATAATACCGCTAACAGTGACATTAGAGTATATACATGCTTCGTTTTAAAGTCATTCCTCGTGTAGATGTCGCAATTTTGACCCGGTAAATGGGTAAAAAATTTAAATTAGCAGTGAAAAGGGGTTGAAACTTGAAAGAGTCCAGCAGGTTGAAAGTAGTTGAAACAATATTCAAAATGCATAAACTTCCTCAATCGGTTTAACTTCAAAACTTTATTTATTAAACATATTTAAAAATGTATATTAATTATAATATATAAGAAAAGAGAACATAATAAAAGTGTTTGGGTTGGCTTGACCCTACCTATTTTTGACATGTACTACTACAAACAGTCAAGCATACACAATTTGATGCTTATGTTATTGTTGCATTGCATTCTATGGAGATTGATCTTTTCTAGAGGGTAATTCTGTCTTCTTCATATGAGATATGTGCCAAGTGCCAACTGATGATACACAATTAGAAGTGGCAATTTTAACCCATTTACTGAAAGTGGGTCGATTTTATACTGATTTACTCTAACGGGTCAAAATAACTTGCCTACAAATGAAACGGCCAAAGTCACGTGGGTTAAATGAATTGAAACTCACATAAACTAATGATTTCATTATTCAACCTCTTAATTTAATTTATTTTCATAAATTATATATTATTTTAATTTCTACACATATCAAAACATTGATTATTTATAAAAATCCAAAAAAACTGATCAAATTGGCAGTGCTTGATCCAACCCATTTTGTCTTGCATTGTAAAGGTTGTAAGCCTTGACCCATTACCAAACCCAAACATCTATTCCACCTCTAGAGAGGTAATTGGCAATTCAACGACACGTCCAGACCTGTTTTTCAACAAGATTCGTTTCATCCGAATCCAATGCGACCCTTTACAAGACCCGACCGACCCAGCCAGCCTATTTTGCCACATCTATCTAAGCATAAAGTCATAAACCATAACAATATATTTGTGAACAGCCTTGTTAAAGTATAAATTCAGCATCATAGGTCTAATTTTTATATCTGAGTCAGAAGAACATACCAGAAGATAGAACCATGACCATGTCACTGTCTATTACAGTTGGAATTCTGTGGGCCACGGTAACGACTGTGCAGCTTGAAAATTCTTGCCGTATAATCCTCTGTAAAGTGGCATCCGTGTCAGAATCAATGGATGCAGTTGCTTCATCAAGAACTAGAATCCTGTTTCTCCTCAGCAACACTCTGCCAAGACAGAATAGCTGGCGCTGACCCATACTCCAATTTTCCCCTTCATCGCTTACTAATTGTAAAAGAAAGAACACAGACATCTTAAATTTTGAAGTACTATACGGAAAACTGCAAAAAATAGAACAGTTGATCCCTTCTTCGGTTTACAATTAAAATACTTGTTAAATGTCACACTTGATGTCATATGATATATACATATACACTAAAATGACAAATAAGGCGTCATGTCAATGACTAAAATATAAAATTGGCAATAAAATGTAACTTGGTCTGCTAAAAGTGGTTATAAAATGTTACATGGTTTCTATTTTAAGCCTAATTTAAAGTAGATTTCTAAAATTGGGATAAGTGTAAAATTCATTTAACATTTTTTGCAGTTTGCCTAGAAATGAATATGATTATAGTTCAGTTATCAGAACTTAGCTGTAGCTCTCCAACGACAGACTCACCTGAAGAATCTAAACCGTTTGGGAGACTGCTAATGGTATTCCTAAGCTGGCATTTCTCCAATGTCTGCAAGAATCAGTCAACTTAATAAGGATTATATGGCAAGTTTTACAAGCATAGAGATCAACTTCAGAACTATTTACTACTGATTTATGTCATGTTTCATCTATAAAGGGTCAAACCTGTAAAATAAAAAAATGTCGAATGGATAAAAATCATCTTAACTGTATCTTTAGTTCATAATATAAAACTTGTTAACTCGTTTTATTAAAAAATGCTGATTCTTACTAAAACAATATGAGTTTTGTAATCACATTTGACACACTATGTATATTTGTGTAACTTGTCCCCTAAAGTCGCATGTTATTAGCATTTGTAAATTGATCCATTACACCCGAAAACATTCCTTTCCAAATAAATCAAGGGAATTTTTGGTAGAATACAGAAAAAACTAGAAGATAAGTTAGGCAAACAAAGAAAAGATGGTCGAAAAGTGTTTAAGGTCAACAAATTACCGTTGACCTTGTTACCTAACCAAATACGACCTACCATTTGTCATCTATACTTAGAACCCTGATTGCTTTAAGAACCGATGTTACAAAGTAATAACTTCCGGTATAGAAAAAATAGAGTAACAATTACTTTATTGATATTGTTTCCCTTACCTTCCATATTTCATCATCAGAGTGAAGTTCTAGTGGGTCCAAGTTTGTTCTTATACTACCCTTGAAAAGGGTTGGTTCTTGAGGGATGATACTTAGTTTCATTCTCAGGTCTTTTAGTCCTATAGAGCAAATGTCCAAACCATCTATATGAATTTTTCCACTATCGGGTTCTACCAGACGGAAAAGTGCAGTTATTAATGTTGTTTTTCCACTTCCTGTCCGTCCTACAATGCCAATGCGGGTCCCTTCATTGAATGTGCAAGTAATTCCTTTGAGAACTAGTGGAGCATTGGGACGATACCTAATCTGAAACATGCAGCCAAGATTATATATTAACAAAGGGGTTAAAAAGAAGGAATGATTGCATTAAAAGGGGGAGTAACTTTAGCTCAATTTCTATCTCAAGGACAAGTTTTAACCATCAAAGTCTCACAGAAATGATTTGAGGTAACCAGCTTCCAAAGTTCCAAAGTTTTGATATAAGGTAACCAGCTTCTAAAATATGTATTTAGATGATCTAGCCCGCTAAACTGTTTAATGATGTGTCAGAAAATATTGAGCATGTAGATATTTTTGTGATGCGAAACTAATGTGGTGCCTGAAATTACATACCAATACCAATTGTGACAACTCAAAAAAACGACTAGGGCAAACTACAGAAAACAAAACTATACTTCTTCCCGGTTTTAGCAATCAACTACACAATGAGGTGCAAAATGGAACCAAGTTAACGCTACATTTTATTACTGATTGTAGAAAACGATGACATATTTCTTTAACCAACAATAGATATTTTTTCGTTGATTTCATTTCTAAAAAATTGCTAATGTGGCATTTATTTGTCATCTTGGGTGGTATATTTATATGCCATGTGGCGTCTGATGAAGCTTTAATAATTATTTTAATAAATAAGTTTAAAAGAAAATATCATTTATCAAACTAGTAAAAGGACGTAAGTTTAATATTCTTCACATAAGTAACTTTGTATGGCATCTAAGGTGGCGGCTGACGTGGCATCAAAAGTGCCATATTAGCAATAAACAACTAAAACAGTTAAAAGAGGTTGATTATTAACATTGGTACTATATTATATCTTGGTTTCGATTTTGCACATAACTTAGAGTTGGATGCTAAAATCAGAGAGAAGTGTAAAGTTCGTTTCTATTTTTCCAGCCAAAAATAACTTGGTTTCCCCAACAAAAATTAGTCAAACTCGGTAAGTCGGTTTTCTCGTTGTGCAATTAACAAAAAGAATAGGATTGCAGGACACAAGCCTATCTACCAAACATCTTGTTATTTTTATGTAAGTGAGGGGAAATATTTCCTGACCTTGAGATCATGGAGCTCAATTTTACCCTTTAAAGGCCAAGAAGATGGCGGTCTATTTCCCTCCACAACTGCTGCAGGCTCTGGTGGAATGTGCATATACTGTTTGATCCGTTCTACTGATATGATGTAATTTGAGAGACTACAATACCATCTTGTCAAGAACACATGGGCATTTGTCAGCGCCAATGCATATGAAAGTGAAAGCCCAACTAACCCTACAGAAGTATCAAATCATTTTGATAAGTTAATTTACATCTGAAACTTGTGATAAATTTTAGATAAGAAATAGAAACATGCATACCTGGAGGAATATAAGCCTTTGGAAGTAAAATCAGAAAAATAGCAGCAGTAAATAGTGTCAGGCTTTGAAGTGCTTCTGCTCTCAAAACCAGCCACTCTAATGTTGCGTTTGTGAAAATGAAAGCACGTGCATCAATATCTACCAACTTTAGGTAATTTTCAAAAAAATGATCCTCTTTCTTAAACGCCCTTATTGTAGCTACACCAAGTGATGTTTCAGATGCATAATTTACCACAGGTGCTTTTGTTGTTCCGTTGATTCTGATAAGTTCCCTTGCAGATGGTTGATATAACCCCTGCATGCAGTAAGAGGTGTAAATATTAATAAAATAGATTTCGTTTTCCTTTTCCTTTTCCATTTTGGTGTAGAGCAAAAGTTTAAAAAAGGAAGAAGTTAAATTCACCTGAAAATATTTAGTAGCAACTAGCGCAAAGATGCCTACAATGAGGACTTGCCATGTTACTGATGCCATGACGGTAATTATGGTGAGCAATTCAATACCAGAAGTCACCACGAAAGCAAATGAGAAGGGTATGTCAAAATCCAGTACACTCAAATCTGTCGAAGCCTGCATGGATAATTTAGTAATTTCAGAATCATCTTATTATTTCAGGGTCTGATAATGTTAAAGAAGAACTTACTCGTGTTAGAATTCGTCCAATTGGCGTAGAGTCAAAAAATAACATGGGTGCACTGAAAATCGAATCGGTGAAATTTGAAAAGAAGGCTTTAGAGGCTTTTAATCCCAAAAGAGTAGTTGACAAAGATCTTAAAAACACAAAAAAAGAACTTGTGACCGAAATCAATGCATAAACACCAATTAAAATAACACTGGTGAATTTTGGAATTTTGACAGCAAATGCTAGCCAATAACTAGCTGCAGCCTGAAGAGCAGAAAAACCGAGTTGGGTTAGCAGACTTGAGAAAAAGAAAAGGCGACCTTCTGAGATAACAACATAATCCAAAAAAGGCTTCCACCCAATATCACCAATTGGTTTCTCTTCTGGCTCAGTTAACTGAACAGATTTCTTTGATATCTCCTCATTAATTTCATTTCTATGCTTTAAATTATTTGCATTTTTGATCTGACTATTTTTGTTTTCATAAGATGAAGACTCCAATTCTGTTATAACATTTTTGTGAGCATTCACAAGCTGCTCAAAAGCTGTGCCTGCCATTATGAGATCTTTGTACATTCCTGATTGAGTAATTTGACCATCTTCCATCACCTTTATTCAATTAAAAAAAAAAAAGATCACACAACTAAATTATTCTAGAACCCACAAGTGATAAGTTTAATTTCTGTCTTATTACCAGAATGTGGTCAGCCTCTGAGAGAAACTCCACCTGATGAGTAACAAGAATGACTGTTTTCTCCCTTAAACAGGTCATAACACAATCCTGCAAGTTAAACAATAAACATGTAATTCACCATAAAGAAGCCAAAATCAAAACTACTGAACTGAAAGAATCTAACATTAAAAAGAATTGCTGCTGTATGTGCATCTACAGCACTAAAAGGGTCATCAAGAAGATATATTTCAGCATCATTGTAGATTGCTCTGGCGAGCTGGATCCGCTGCTTTTGACCACCACTCATATTAAGTCCCCTTTGACCTATTTCTGTTAGATCACCATGATCAAAATCATTGAAATCCATATCCAAAGCACAAGATTTAATGGCATTTTTATATCTGATGGTGTCCATTGGCTTTCCATAGAGTATGTTATCCCGAATTGTCCCACTTTGAATCCAAGAAGCTTGACTAACATAAGCAATTGATCCAAGAACATCCACCTGGTTCAAGCAACAACAATAAGGTTTACAAATTTACATACAGTTTCCAAATAAAAAGAAAAGAAAAACTATTTTGTGGACTCACAGTTCCTGAATTTCTGGTTATTTCCCGGAGTATAGCATACAATAGCGATGATTTTCCAGCACCAACAGGCCCACAAATCACGACCTTCTGTCCTCTAGCAACCTCTATATTTATGTCTCTAAGTGTTGGTCGGGAAGATTCTGGATCCCAACTGAAATTGCCATGTTGTATTCTTATACAGATGCCTGAATTTCTTTTTTGTTGATTTTCAATCACCCCTTCAGCTTCTAGTTCATTCTCAACCAGAAATGAATTAATCCTATCAAATGACACTTTAGTCTGGATTAACATTGAGAGAGCCTGTGGAAAGTATTTCACTGGCTCCGACATTGTTCTTAAAGTTGCCAAAATCGTGAAAATTGTGGCGGCATTTAAAGAATCGCTATTGAAAAATGCACACCCAAAGAGTACAGCTGAAGAAATGATGGTTGGTGACATCCAATACAAAACCGACCCATAAGCCTTTTGATATTGAGACTCACTTAGCCATTTAAATTCATTTTCTCTGCAAGAATATAGTAAATTTTTGAATTTCTCTTCCCATGATTGTAACTTAATGATCTTCATACTGTTTAGGATCTCGGAAGTGGACCTAAGTCTCTTATCTTGTGCAACCATAAACTTTAACTGACATTTCTGAAGCGAAATTGCAAATGGCACATTTAAAATCCCACACAAGAAAAGAGGGATTAACCCGGGGAGAACACCGACTCCTACAACAGAGAAAAGAACACCAATGGCTAGAAATAGCTGAACAAAAGAAGTCCAACCCACATGAACCCACATAGGGAATTCACCCATTCTGTATGCATCAACAGCTATGTAATTTACAACCTCTCCCGTCGAATGCCTTTTTCTCCCAAAACTAGAAAGTTTGAGTTGTTTATCATATACCGCCACCATTAAAGCTGATCTCATCCTCATGCCTAATCTTTTTGCGTCAAAGAAAAAATGTCTCTGAGACAACGATTCAAGCACCTTGACTACAATCAAGCATCCTACCAACAACAGTCCATGTTGTAATTTTTTTATCTCACAATTCGAATAATTGACAAACGCATAGAGCAACAATGGACCAAATATGACTGCAATAGTCCTAATCAAGGCATAAATTCCCGTCAGTACCATTTCTTTGTAATATACTCTTTTTAACGCCCTGCCAACAAGGTTCACATTGTTTGAGGTCTTCTCCCGTTGAAGCGAGTCCCATGCCATTTTGAATTGTTCATATGCAACACAAGCTTGATCTTTAGGTGTTAGAGGGGGAATGTCATCAAGAACTAGCGGCTTTCTATAACCTAAGGAAATCAAAGGATTTACCCAAGAAAATACCAATTTGCTGAGAAAAGAAGGCTCTTCTACTTGGTTCCTATTCTCTTCCTTCGTTCCATTGGCCAATAGAGGATCTAACATGCTATCCTGTGCCCGTCGAGTGACAAACTCGTTGCCATTTCTAAGAGCACATAACAGAAGTAAGAAAGCGACAACCCATTCGATAAACTCCAATAGCATAATTCTATGTTTCTCTACCAAATTCTCGATTCCTATCACGGATATACTCACAAACAGTAACATCCACCAAACAGAAACCAATACTTTGATCAATTTCGATCTTTCTACAAGCAACGAAACGGTCAAAGTAATCCATACAAGTCCTCTACCAACATCCACACCCCAATCGAAACAATCATAGTTCCTACTTCTACCTATCACCTCCCATAAACAATCACCAACATACGCACCACCGGTTACAAAACAACAAACCGCAACCGATACCGAAATCCAGTCACTTCTCCTAAACCAAATCTCACTTACTCTATACTTTTTTAGGTAAACAACTAACAAAACTAAACAGAAGACAACAACAAACAGTAAATTCAACAAATCTAATATAATCCTTTGACCGTGTGGCGAAACCAAATCACAAGCATCCTGACAAATGCATTTACCTACAAACGCACAGTTGTGTATAAGCAATTAGTAACATGTGTAGTCCAATTATGCTCGTAAGACCTAAAATGGATATAAAATCACAATAAACGCAACATATACAAAGGATTAAGTATGAAACGTGAGTAATTACCGAGTAAACTCCACATAGACGCCATTATTGTTGAAGATATTTTAAATTAAAACGATGATATGCATTGTTGGGTAACAGATGCTATTTAGTAAGTGCAGTATAGATGTGCACATCAAAAGAGGTCCATCTGCTCCACATACATGAGTCAAATACAGTATCTGTCCCGTCTTCGGTCTTTCAAACCTACGATTTCTATTGTATTGTAGGGACGATTATCTGTGGAAAGTAGTTGATAACATTAATTACTTTGTAGAATTTCCCCATGTGTTCGAGGAATTTAATTTGCTCGGTTCGGCCCCATAGGGGTTTGGAAGTCTAATGATAGGTGATTTGAAGCATAATGGTCATGCGTTCGAACTTTGAAGAATGTCCGATTATTTATTGTGGTGACTTCGGACGGATGGATGGTCGGGTTTTCCCTGTATTGATGGACCTGGAGGACCGGGTGCCTTGTGGGTATCCTGAATTCGTCATAAATGGATTCCCACGGAAGCCCGTGACGGCTTTGTTGGTCTTTCAAAAAAAAAAGTTTGTTCGGTTCGGTTCGATAACCCTATCACTAATTTTACTATTTATGAGATTTACTACGTATGATCATTGTTGTAGACTGTTAATATTTTATAAGTACACTAAGCATTAATTTTGTTAATTAAATCAAAATAAGAGAGTTAAAATGCAAACGGTCTTTAACGTACAAAAGAGTATTATAGGGGGCGTAATTATTGTTATAACGTGCGTCATTTGTTAACTAATATTCATGCGTTATTTTAATTTTATATTTAATGTGTGATTTTCGTTCATATGCATGTATTAGTGGCAAAGCTTGGTTTTTGAATCGGTGGGGGCTGGACTCAATTTTTTTCGATCGGTAGTGGCCGGAAGATTAAATCGGTGGAGACCGAACTCAATTTACCTACGAAAATCGCAAAATTCAACCACTGTGCCAAAAATCGGTGGGTCGGGGGCCCTCGGGCACTAAAGAAGTTGCGCTTATAGCATGCGTGATTTTGATGTTCCATTTGTGTGCATGCGTAATTGATTACTGATGATCATCAACAACAACACCAGGTATGGTTTAGGCAAACAAAACATCAAGCTTTACTCTGTTCTTGTTCATCATTGTTATACTAGTCATCTTCTCCGGTAGTAGTCGTTTTTGCCAGTGCCGGTGCTTCATTTTGCGGCGGGGACGGTTTAGGATCAAGAAAGTCATCAATTGCCGTTGACGGTGAAGAAGAGAAGTAAAGGAAGCTCAAAAGGCCTGTAATTTTATTGAGTTTGTGGTTTTAATTTTTGTGTCATCCATACGCGTTATATGATACGCGCCCTTTATAGGTTAACTCACCCATCAAAATAATATTTTAAACAAAAATACTTGAGGAAAACAACCTTTACCTCTAAACTCCTAAAATGTTTGATATGAAAAACTTTATTTCATTTAATCTGAAAAATACTAGATTATATCCTAGGAGCGTTCTAGGGTTGAGAAATCTAATATGACACATCAATTTTACATATGAAATAGATTGATGCATTTTATAGTTACATGCAGAAAAGTTTCGGATAACACCTAACCTAAAACAATTAACAATGTATCTCCAATGTAATAATTTATAATTATGATTTATACTTTACGCCTTTATTTTTCATCTTTTAAGAATGTAATAATTCATAATTATGATTTATGCCTTTATTTTTCATCTTTTACGAATGTAATGATTCATAATTATGATTTATGCCTTTATTTTTCAAGTGGTTCCCAAACTTGGCCCAGTAGAGTTCCCATATAATATTCCTTCGTATGGTGGATAGACATGGACAAAAAACCGGTTTTGAAAACCGAACCGAAAAAAAACCCGGAAAACCGGTTTGGAAAAAACCGGTTTTTGGTCAAACCGGTTAGAAACCGACCCACATCTTCGGTTTTGGTTCGGGTTGGGCGTTTGGAGGTTCGATAGGGTAGGAAACCGGTTTGGGTTAGAAAACCGGTTTTTGAGGAAAAAACCGGTATAATCAATGTAGTTGGATTCTTGGATGACCGGTTTGACAAAAAAACCGGTTTTAAAACCGGCCCAAATCGATTCCAATAGATGGTTCTCTCCGGTGCTAAAAACCGGTTTTACATTTAAAAAAAAAACCCAAAACCGGTTCGATTTGGAATAAAAAACCGATTTGTACATCTCAAATGGTGGGGTCCAGCTCGGCCCAATAGGGTGGGGTGAACCGGCCATAGCCCATAGGAGTAAACCTATGTTAGGCCAAATAGACATTAAACAAAGGTAGCTAGCTAGTTTATTACCCGTTGCGCGTAGTCGTGGCGCGCGTCGGGCCTAAAACATAGACTAATTAAATGCGTAATATCCCGAATAATACGTACGAAACGTCACAATATAGCATGAAAACAAACAACAAATTTACATTGAAACATAGCTAAACTAAAAATTATACGAAAAAGTATACCAAATTAACGTAAAAATGTAGACGAACTTGAATTTACACCGAGGTTGCGTCATTATGTATAGATTATTATTATTATCGACCCTTTACATCGAAACGTAATCCAACTCGAATTTAATCGTCGAAACAAAACATATTATATATGACCCGACTGGACTTTATACCGACGCATTTATAAAAATAAAAACGTAACAAATTACTTTAATGGTAAGCTCGAAACTTTAAAAACTTGAGGGTGGTTAAAGTGACATTTACAAAGTTTGAAGGTTACTTTTGACATTATAGAGAAGTTTGGGGGTAAATGGGTCACATGTTAAAAGTTTGAAAGTTAAAAAGAAGTTAGAAAGTAAGAGGTTTTTTGTCAAGTTGGAAAGTATAATGGTCATTTCTATCAAGCAAAAAATATAGTTTTTTTTTTTTTTTTTTTTAAATTAGAGACTTGAAGGGTGAGTTGTGTCAGTATGAAAATATTGAATGGTGAGTAAAGAGCATGGTTCACACACCGACCATGTTGGTTAAGAGTATGTAAAAATTGTATTATTTAATTATTTACATAAAGCATCAAAAAATGCCGCTTTGCTAACATAAAAAATATTATTAGAATGCATTATCGATATGATTTAATCACACATGAAAAGATAAAATTAAAAAATGCCGCTTTACTATTTATGATATTTACCACGGGTGATTATTGTTGTGGACTATTAATATTTTATAAATACACTAAGCATTAATTTTGTTTATTAAATCAAAATAAGAGTGTTAAAATGCAAATGGTCTTTAACGTATAAAGGAGTATTATAGGGTGCGTAATTATGGTTATAACGTGTGTCATTTGTTAACTAATATTCATGCGTTATTTTAATTTTATATTTCATGCGTGATTTTCGTTCATATGCATGTGCCAGTGGCGAAGCTTGGTTATCGAATCGGTGGGGCCGGACTCAATTTTTTTTGATCGGTAGTGATCGGAAGATCAAATCGATGGGGTCGGACCCAATTTACCTACGAAAATCGCAAAATTCCACCACTGTGCCAAAAATCGGTAGAGTCGGGGGCCCCTCGGGAACTAAAGAAGCCACGCCTCTAGCATGCATGATTTTAATGTTCGATTTATGCACATGCGTAATTGATTACCTGATGATCAACAACAACAACACCACCAGGTATGATTTAGGCAAACAAAACATTAAGCTTTACTCCCTTCTGTTTCTGTTCATCATCGTCATACTAGTCGTCTTCTCCAGTGGAGCTAGGGTTCCGTCATAGTAGTTGTTTTTGCCAGTGCCGGTGCTTCATTATGCGGCGGAGACGGTTTAGGATCAACGAAATCACCAATTTTCGGTGACGGTGAAGAAGAGAAGTAAGGGAAGTTCAAAAGGCCTATAATTTTATTGAGTGTGCTGTAACACCCCAACCGATGGCGGAAACATCGAGGTGTCACGTAGTGACGATTGTTCAATAGCTCATGGACTAAAATTGTAAATTTTGATATATTGATTAAGTAGTTTATTACATTGAAAGAAAAATACAAGATACAATGATTCTAAAGTGACAACTAAAACTAAAATACAATGAATCCAAAAATCTAAATAAATTTTCCAAGAGCTTAAAAGTCATCTCATAGATAACCTGAAACATGTACGAAAATAATATATGTCAATACAAAAAATGTATTGGTGAGCATACCCTGTTTGAATACATATAGTAGAAAAGGAGTTTCGCAATTCACGTGTTATACTGTCTACAATTTAGTGTTCAAGCCATGTACAAATGTTACCCAAAATCAAACCTTTGTTTAATGAATCAAGAGTCACATATATATAGTATTCGCTCACAGTAGGCGATGAATAATCGTTCACACATAACAATAATTAAGTACTATTTATTGCTATGCTAGGCCGCAGAGCGGTTAATGATTCAGGTCATAAGTAAACACTATCAACGAATCAACAAGTAAAACACATACAAGAATTGCGATTGTGAATATAGAATAAACCATGATTAAGTGAGTGAAGTAATAAGCGTACACGAGTCACCCCAAAAGTGTAAAACATGAAAAAGGGGAAAGATATACTCATAGTTTGCGAAAGCGATCAAAATCCAACTTAAGCAGTCGTGAGCTAAGTAATGGGAATTCCGAGGAATTCAACCTATAAAGTTTAAGAATACTAATAAGGGGAAAGTCTAAAAAGTCTAAGGTAGCTAAGGTCTAAGGCATTAGGGTTTACTGGACTTGTGTAGGGAAGATGAAGTTTTTAATAATAATTTGAACAATAGTTTTGAAATAAATATATCACGATTAATTAAATAAGCGACTAAAACACTTATGTATCCCACGCTTAGAAACATTTTCTATTTTATAGAAAAATATCCACGAAATAGATTTTATGATTTATATTTAATTAAACAATTTATTATATCTAATTTAAATATAAATATAATAAATAATACGAGATATGAAAAAAATGATATTTTTATGAAAAACTATTATTTTCTGATGTGAAATACTGGAAATAATACATCCATAATTTCTTAAAATTTATTTGTATTTAAAACATATTTAATGAGTTTAAATAGTGTTTTAATGATTAAAAATAGTAAAAATAACAAAAATAATCATTTTATGAGAAATTACATTTTATTTCAGTTTATTATACATAAAAATAAATCTCTAGAAAATTTGAGATTAAAATCACTTAAAATGAATTTTTAATCATTTAATTATGATTAAAACGATTTAATTCAGAAAAAAATATGAAAATAATATATTTTCCAGAAAATAAAAATAGGATAATTTTCTTTAGGGTGTCAAGAACCTACATCTAAATTTTCATAATTTTTTGGAGCAAAAATGAATTTTCTATAATTATAACAAGATAAATGTATTTATATGAACAATATAAGTATTAATATGCAGATAAAATAAAAAAATAAATAAATAAAAAAAATGGGTATCAGACTCGCGAGATGAGGGAATCGAACCCGAGTCTGTTAGTTAGTCAAGCATACTTGTAGCCACTGCACCACCATATGTCTTTGGATTTTATTTAGAAAAATAAACATAAGAATATTAGTTCCAACTTATCTTCTTCCCCAAATTCCTAGCCAAACCCTAACCCTAACCTTAACTTTCAATACCCCGATGCAGAAATGAATTAAGACCAGAATTAAGGGGCAGATCAATGAAATAAACGGCAATAAGAAATCGAACTTACAAATTCGTTTAAATACCGAATACGAGTGAAAGACCCACGAACTAAAAACCGAAAATCCAAGGCCTTAGAGGTGTGTTAAGGAGCGTTTTTAAGTGGTTTTGAAATGTGGTTAATGTAACATCGCAAAATTTTTCCCAAAATTTTAATACATAAAAAGCCCTTATATATATATATATATTTTTATTACACCTTTATCATTAATATTATACAAATGTGCCTAAGTCTTTATTTATCCTAACTCACAACTTATATACATACATAAATGTATATAAATAATAATAATAATATGATTCTAAATTCTTTTTTTTTTTTTTCACATACAAGATTTTTTTTTATTTAAATAAAGCCTTGAGTCAAATAGTCAATTCATCATAAAACCTTACTTTATGGTGTTGACAATTTTAATGGCTAATTGAATCCAAAACTAGTATAAAAACCCACCTATGACCCATTATACTTTGCACCTCTAAATCGATTGTTTCAATCCGATTAAACTTTCCCTCATACCTTTCTTCTATAGTCTATTACTTCTACAATTGAAGCTTTGATTATAAGCTCTTGTAATTGGCAACTTTGGGGCTACACATATTCTATTTCTCGAGACTTAATACTTTGCTAAGGTGAGTTTACGTAACCATGTTTATGCGATTCTTTATACTTGCAACAATTATTTAAGCAATTCAACATGCATGTCTAGTAGTAAACTTTATTGCCTCATGAATTAGTCAACAGTTTCAACGAGTTTCAACGAGTTTCAACATTTACATAATCATTAGCTATGGCCAAGCCGGCGATACTCAATAATAGATCTATTGGATTGACAACCCCACCCGGATACGTGTACCTCCTACATAGGTAACGTGGGTGATTGTTATCGTTCAACATATTACTAAGGTGAACCGTAGATGACGGGATGGACCTAAACTAGTCGGAGGTTTGATTATGTCAACATATTATACTATTCATGTAGACTTAAATTTACGATAGACATACGAATTGCTAAACTTTTATACTTAAACTATATGCTTAACATGGATTATGTATTCTCACCAACTTCTAGTTGACCCTCCCATTTTTCCAAACTCAACAGGAAATACTGATGCATGAAGTCTAGAGCTAGCATGAGGAGATATTTGAAGTTTTAAGCTTTGTTTGATTATTTGATGTAGACTTTAATGTAATTCAATATTGTAATGTAATAAAGGATTATTTAAACATATGTATTATCATGAGCTACTGAACAATCATCAATACGTGACATCCCGATGTTTCCGCCATCGGTTGGGGTGTTACAGATTGGTATCAGAGCCATGGTTATAGGGAATTAGGTTATTAGAAAAAAAATCTAGTCTATAACCATAGGATTTTAATCAGTACTTGCTCCTTTTACTTGCAACTTTTACTTGCTATTCTCTATCTCACTCCTACTTCTTATCCCTACTTCAACCCCTACAAGAAGATTGCTCTCCATCACAAGATCTACTCTTAGACTAATAGGACAATCCTCAGGTTTAGCCTGAACCACCTTGAGATCTCGTCGAAGTTCTAGATTTTAATAACGAACACGTGCAATCTGGAAGGGTGAACGCCTGTATTCTGAGTTTTCTGTCTAGGACTGGCATTGCGCATATATCCCAATCAGACGAGGGACCCGGATGCCTACCTGGGAATTCTCGGGATGAGTGTTCACTTATAGGCTAAAGCATGTATTCACTATGTTATTAGAATCTAGAAGTTTTGATAAGTCAACGTTTTCGTTTATTCGTTTTAATTAATGAATAAATGATTACACTCACCTTCCTTAAACTAAGCTCAAAAATCTCAAAATTTTACAGCTTAAATCAATCTCATTTCATAACCATCCATGGATTTCACAATCACACTTCACCTTACCATCTTAGCCACTTTTTAAATATTCAACACCCTACCCAAATCATATTTCATTTCTCCACATGTTACTTATTTTTTTTTTTTTAAAAAAAACTATAACCTCATACCTTAGCACAAACTAAAGATTTCTAAATCTTGTTGTATTTTCATTACCTAGTAACTTTACAAAGTACATTTTTTTTTTAAAAGATGTCCTCGAACTTAAATTCAATTGTTTATTTATTGACGTAACAAACGATTTTCTATATAATGCTTTAAACTATAAAAAAATCATTAATAGAACCTTGATCTTCAAAACCTAATGTCATGTTTGAAATCTCCAACTAACGGGAATATTTTAATCAAAGCCTACTTAGCTTGTACTATTTAACAACTTTTGCTTTATGTACAAAACCAATTTTGAAAATAAATTTTTTTTTCCATAGGAATAATATCTAGTCTCTAGATTCTCCATCGACACTCATTCATTTTCAACTTGTTCAAATTTTTACAATATTTGGCATATACCACAATCATGTTTTCTTATACACTTGATTATAACCTTTGATCCAAACCCCAAAATTTACACCGCTACATAATCTCCTTACTATAAAATAAACTCTTTATCAACTATCTTCACATTCACTATCTCTCACAACCTTGATTCTGCTTCAAGATTTTTCATCATCCTCTCAAGAACTAAATTCATATCCTTCACCTTCTCAAACATGAACTAGTTACCCATGATAACCAAACTATAGAAACTTGGTTGTGTGTTACATCAAACTTAATCCTTAGTTATACACGAGGATTCGATTATCTACCATATTTAAACATTTGATACTAGAAATCATGGAATATAAACTATTTGCTATAGACACACCTAGAGTCATTAACCTTGTCTAGGACAACACTATTACAACTCGCATGCTATGCTTGATACTTGATTGTTTGTATGTACATATTATCAATTTGCAATTTATGTGTGAAATAATTGGTACACTTAATCAAACAACTGGTAGAGGATGAAGTACTTGCTCAACAGTTAGTTGAGTACCAAATAACCTACTCAACGATTGGTAGAGGTCATCATGCCTGCTCAACAGTCGGTAGAGGCCCTACAACCTGCTCAACGACTGGTAGAGGCTATCGCACCTGCTCAACAATCGGTAGAGGTTCTTACTCACTGACTGGTAGAAGTCTTTTTCCTACTCAGCACTTGGACTCATTTTTGGATACATGGTTAATCATATTATTTTACATGTGTGTTTAGAGTCATAGAAGGACACAAAACCCTAATGTAAGGTAAATTGGTGATTGCGGTCCGGAACGTAATCATGAATTTACAGGTACGTTAAGGTAGTGTGAAATTCTAATAAGGTTTTAGTAGTTCATTTAGTCTTTTAATAGTCCATCAACTCATTCCTTTTAGGACTCCTAAAACTTAAGATTCTTTTTCTCCTTGCTATTTCAGATGAACCTAATCCAACCCTTAAAACTCACACATATCAAAACTCTTACCCAAATTATTCGAAACAGTTTATTCTATTACCTATAAATTTATGTCATGCCTTAACTCGAAACTTCCCAAACCACCCTTGTCCTAATTTCTACCCAATCACCTTCAACCCTGTGTTTTCAATAAACTTCGGGACGAAGTTTCCAAAAGTAGGGGAGACTGTAACATCGCAAAATTTTTCCCAAAATTTTAATACATAAAAAGCCCTTATATATATATATATTTTTATTACACCTTTATCATTAATATTATACAAATGTGCCTAAGTCTTTATTTATCCTAACTCACAACTTATATACATACATAAATGTATATAAATAATAATAATAATATGATTCTAAATTCTTTTTTTTTTTTTTCACATACAAGATTTTTTTTTATTTAAATAAAGCCTTGAGTCAAATAGTCAATTCATCATAAAACCTTACTTTATGGTGTTGACAATTTTAATGGCTAATTGAATCCAAAACTAGTATAAAAACCCACCTATGACCCATTATACTTTGCACCTCTAAATCGATTGTTTCAATCCGATTAAACTTTCCCTCATACCTTTCTTCTATAGTCTATTACTTCTACAATTGAAGCTTTGATTATAAGCTCTTGTAATTGGCAACTTTGGGGCTACACATATTCTATTTCTCGAGACTTAATACTTTGCTAAGGTGAGTTTACGTAACCATGTTTATGCGATTCTTTATACTTGCAACAATTATTTAAGCAATTCAACATGCATGTCTAGTAGTAAACTTTATTGCCTCATGAATTAGTCAACAGTTTCAACGAGTTTCAACGAGTTTCAACATTTACATAATCATTAGCTATGGCCAAGCCGGCGATACTCAATAATAGATCTATTGGATTGACAACCCCACCCGGATACGTGTACCTCCTACATAGGTAACGTGGGTGATTGTTATCGTTCAACATATTACTAAGGTGAACCGTAGATGACGGGATGGACCTAAACTAGTCGGAGGTTTGATTATGTCAACATATTATACTATTCATGTAGACTTAAATTTACGATAGACATACGAATTGCTAAACTTTTATACTTAAACTATATGCTTAACATGGATTATGTATTCTCACCAACTTCTAGTTGACCCTCCCATTTTTCCAAACTCAACAGGAAATACTGATGCATGAAGTCTAGAGCTAGCATGAGGAGATATTTGAAGTTTTAAGCTTTGTTTGATTATTTGATGTAGACTTTAATGTAATTCAATATTGTAATGTAATAAAGGATTATTTAAACATATGTATTATCATGAGCTACTGAACAATCATCAATACGTGACATCCCGATGTTTCCGCCATCGGTTGGGGTGTTACAGTTAAGTGCAGAAAAGAGATGGTATGAACCATTTTTATAGTTACTCGCTAAAACAGCTAATTGATTGGGTTCATAAATTCCGATCGGTTACAAGCTTGATGATCCAATTAAAGCCTATTAAAACGTGATTATTACACACTTAGAATCAATAAAATCGTTAAATGTTGGAGGAGAAACGTATATCAAATGACTCGGGACGTTAAGGCACATTAAAGACCATGTTTTAAGCTTGGCTGGAAAAAGTTCCGGCGGTCGGAACCAATTCCGCCGAAAAAACAGGCATGATGGCTGATCTCCATTTTTTTCAAATGCAAGTTTCTCTACTTGACAACATTAGCCCCTCCTTACTTAACCTAGTTACTTTTTATTATAACTTAGTTAGTTTTTCCTTAATAATAATAAAAAAAAACTAACCAAGTTAACTAACTTAACCCCAAATGTTTTTAAACTTTTATGAAACTTGAATTTTTTTTATCTTTTACGGATACGTTTCAAAATACGCATTTGATTAAAACTTATACCCGATCCATAATAAACATAAATGATTAAATTTAGTTCGCTCTAAGATTAAATTTGAAAACGACGAACTTTGCAGGGACTATATTAGAAATATTTGAAGGACTATTATTGTCAAGTAGATGAAAGACGAGGGTGACGGATGTCACAGTCTCCCCTACTTTAGAAAATTTCGTCTCGGAATTTATTTTAAGTGGAGGTTACTATGAAACAAAAGGTGTTGTAAAAGTCAACTAGGTTTTTAAAAGAGAATTTCATCATTTATGATTTGACAAAATTTAAAAATAGTTTTCTAATACCCAAATAAAAAAAAAATTCAAAGTCCTTAACAGTTGACCCGAGGTTAGGAAGTTAGAATTTAAATGAGAAAAGTTTTGTGAATGTGTAACGGGTGAGGGGCAGAGGTATTAATGAAGCAGTCTCCCCTACTTTAGAAAGGTTTCTGACCGAACTTATTAGGGTATGCAACAAGGTTTCGACTAACAGGGTGTGTAAGAGTATACAAAATTTAATGTTTTCTGTAGAGGTGATCAGCAAGGAAGGCTCCAACAAAACTAATTGAAGCTTATGCAATATGTTCCTATCGAAAATGCTAGCTATTATTCAACAATCTAATGAAGAGATAGTAATGGGTAGGTCCTTGGTCAGACTCCTAGTCCGTTCCCGCAGTATCGTTTATGCTTATATATAGGGTGTACCGCAGCTAACCCACCACACTCCCGATACTTTAGACCCGTACTGATTGTCTACCAATAGCCTAAATAGAATTACACACCACCCTCATGTACCTGTAAACCCATGATTGCGTTCCGGACCGTAATCATCGATTTACTTTACACTAAGGTTTTATGCTTTTCCATAACCCTATCCTAAGTAAAACTATAAACAAATGCGTGCAATCAATATGTAATAACCACTGTAATGAAATAATGTTCAACCATGACATAGTTAGAGGTCCTTCCCTTTCGGGTTTACCCTTTAACCGTAATGAGAGTAACGTGTAAGTAATAGACATGGTTAGAGATTCTTCCCTTTCGGGTTCACCTTTAACCGGTAAATTTCGTTCACATCGTTGGCTCTAAACACTCATATTGATAGACTCTGAGAATTTCACCGTTCCCCTCGGGTTGGAATATTCTAACCCCGAGTCGTACGTGGTCACTGGCTTAGATCTCATACGAGTTATCAACTAGTATGTTCATTGACCATGATGGCGAACAAAATAATGTAAGTCTAACAGGGTTTTGCTCAAAACAGGAAAGAAAATATGCATACCAACTATGCGTTTAAGTAAGTATATAAGTATAGCATAAAATTTCGATTGAAAGAATAGTATAATATAGATCAAGTAAATCGCATAATTGCACAAAATGAAAGTAAACAAGTTCAACTCTTGCATATGAGCAGTGTGAAAATAATCATAAATAATGTGTTAGAGATAACTATGAATAAAGTGATGCAAGAATAAAATAATGAAATTTATGGCAAGTGAGAGTACGCAAAACAGACGCATAGTCTACTGACATAAGGGTTTAAATTTAGTTAGTTTTACATATATGCATTATATGATAAAAGACAATTAGTAACATTCTGATAAGGATATGTCCAATATTTTGTTAGACCAGAAGTTTTGCGACTAAAAGAGTGCGAGTGTAATAGAATAAATTTCCGTTTATCAAAAACGTAGTTTGCTCAAACTTTGTGATATAGTTGAAAGGATAGTAGTAATGCATGAGGATAACTTTTTAGGAATCGAAGAGTGTTTTAGATTCAAAACAGGTTCATTTGAAAAATCTTCATAATTACGAGATGTCAAGTTTGAAAAGTGTTATAAAGCTTATTATTAGTTGCAAATTTCTCCCGAAAATATATATTGGATATGTCATTTGAAAACAAAAGGTTTACATTTGACTTTTAAAATATGTAATACAGGTTTGTAAAATACAAAATGAAACCATTTCATGAAGTATGTATAAATCTAATGTGTTTTAAAAGATCAAGATTTAAAATGACGTGAATGATAAGATTAACGTATGTAATAGATTACCAATATTTAAGAAAATTCATAATTTATCATTTGAGTTTTCAAATGATGAACAAAACATAAATTTTAATATCATAAAACATTGAGATTGTTTCAATAGGAAACTTTGACTAACTAAAGTAATTGAAATGTTATTAGTGACTTGTGGGGGCGTACTTTAGCCTATAAGTGAATGCTCACCCCGAGAGTTCCTAGGTCGGCATACGGGTCCCTCGTCTGATTGGGATTTATGCGAAATGCCAGGTCTAGATAGAAAACTCAGGATACAGGCGCTCACCCTTCCAGATTGCACGTGCCCCATCACAAGTGAATTCCAAAACTTTAGCGAGATTAAAAAAACAAGGTGCAGAAATAGATCCTTGAGATGTGGATTTCACTCCTAACTCAAAGATGCATTTCAAAATTGAAAACGATTGTGGAGTGAAACCAATCACTAAGTTAAGGATATCACTCCCAGCTTAATTGTTAGGTTTCTTTTTGAAGGAAATACTCTTTGAGGTGTGGATGTCAGTATATGCCACTCCTATCTCAAAGATAGATTCCTAAGATAAATAACATATAGAGGAGTGAAACTAATCACCAAGGTATGGATGTCACTCCTAACTTGGTGATATCGTTTCGTTTGTGAAATACGAGTGTCTTCATCGCCAAGCAAAATATCGAAAGAATCATAGCGAAAATATCTTGAAATAGAATATAAGATATAAGAGAAATATACACGAGAGGACTCGTGAATGTAAGCTTAGTTATAGACTAGGCTAAAAGACATTCTAATAACCTAATTCCCTATAACCATGGCTCTGATACCAATCTGTAACACCCCAACCGATGGCGGAAACATCGAGGTGTCACGTAGTGACGATTGTTCAATAGCTCATGGACTTTGTAAATTTTGATATATTGATTAAGTAGTTTATTACATTGAAAGAAAAATACAAGATACAATGTGCCGTTTTAATTTTTGTGTCATCCATACGCGTTATATGACATGCGCCCTTTATAGATTAACTCACCCATCAAAATAATATTTTAAACAAAAATACTTGAGGAAAATTACCTTTTACCTCTAAACTCCTAAAATGTTTGATATGAAAAACTTTCTTTCATTTAATCTGAAATATATGCTTTTGGAATGGTTCATCAGTCACTCGTATAAACAGGGGCGAAGCATCTTGGGGGCCAGAGGGTGCCCTGACTCTACCGATTTTTGCCGCAGTGGTGGAATTTTGCGATTTTCATAGGTAAATTGAGTCTGAATTGAGTCCGACCCTCACCGATTTGATCTTCCGACCACTACCGATCGAAAAAAGTTGAGTCCGGCCCCCACTAATTCGAGACCTAAGTTTCGCCACTGCGTATAAAAATAGTTAATTAATTCCTTTAATACAAAAAAGTTATAATAAAGACGATTTTATTAATCACGTAATTATATTATTACTAGTGGGTTTACCCGCGTGTTGCGGCGGGATCCAAAATAACTTGTAATACGCTAGCGGTTTTCTCATCGCGCATTGCAGCGGGTAAATCCTGTCGACAAACATCTATTCCTTAAAGTTTGGTTCGTATTGGTCGACTTATTGTATAAAGTTCTTAGAAAATATGTAAAAGAAAACACGGACAAAATAATGAAAAAAACATATATAAAAACTAACAAAAAGCTTAAAAACTAAATAACTAAATAAATAAATAAATATACATAAAGAATATACAAGATTACAAGTGTTGGCTTACCAACATAATAATCGATAGTGGAAGACTACAAGTGTTGAATAATCTCATTCGATGACAACTTCCAAGAGAAATAAAGAAAATGATGTGATAAGGCAATGGTATGAGGGGTTTTAGAGATTAACTTGAGTGATGTTGATTTTAATTCATCATTGAAGATGAGAAAAGAAAAATGTGAGGCATTGAATCTCAAATTGAATTCATTAAAGATGAGAAAATCAAAAGGTGAAGCAAATAATAATATAGATGACTTGCATTAGTCATTTGTTGCACATAGGGGCATAAAGGGAAGGATTTGGCAAAAAATGATAGTTGTTTACCTTGCGACCTTTTGTATGCGATCTTAAAATTGACATAAAAAGTGACTATTTTAGCCATCTCTCCTCCTTAATAATGTAGTATAGATAAACAGTTAACTTAGCTTACAAGCCTTACATACTGAGCACAAAATTGAAAATTCTCATCTTTTACGAATGTAATAATTCATAATTAATAAATTAATAAATGCTTAACAAAATGACATGGTTTATGCCTCTATTCTTTCAAGTGCTCACAAACTCGGCCCAGTAGAGTTCCTATCTTTTATTCCTTCGATTGGTGGGGAGCTCGGCCCAATAAGGTGGGGTGAGCCGGCCATAGCCCATAGGAATAAACCTATGTTTACCTACGTCCTAAAGTCCTACATTGATGCCTCCTAATATTAGGTCAAATAGACATTAAACAAAGGTAGCTAGCTAGTTTATTACCCGTTGCGCGTAGTCGTGGCGCGTGTCAGGCCTAAAACATAGGTTGATTAAATGCGTAATATCCCGAGTAATACGTACGAAACGTCACAATATAGCACGAAAACAAACACTAAATTACGTCGAAACATAGCCAAACTAAAAATATACGAAAAAGTATACCAAATTAACGTAAAAATGTAGACGAACTTGAATTTACACCGATGTTGCGGCATTATGTATAGATTATTATTATCAACCTTTTACGTCGAAACGTAATCTAACTCGAATCTAATCGTCGAAACAAAATGAATTATATCTGACCCGACTCGACTTTATACCAACACATTTATAAAAATAAAAAACATAACAAATTAGTTTAATGGTAAGCTCGAAACTTTAGAAACTTGATGGGGTTAAAGTGACATTTTCAAAGTTTGAGGGTTACTTTTGACAGTATAGAGGAGTTTGGGGGTACATGGATCACATGTCAAAAGTTTGAGAGTTAAAAAGAAGTAAGAAAGTAAATGTTTTTTTTTTTTTTTTTTTTTTTTTTTTTTTTTTTTTTTGTCAAGTTGAAAAGTATGAGGGTCATTTCTCTCAAGCTAAAAAGTTAGTTTTTTTTTTTTTTGTTACAAGATACATTTATATTAGAAACTTGAAGGGTGAGTTGTGTCAGTTTGAAAATGTTGAATAGTGAGTAAAAATTGTATAGCATTAAAAAATGCCGCTTTGAATATTATTAGAATGCAATATCGACATGATTTAATTGCGTAAAAATACAAGTGCTTAAACACGTGACGTTACCTTAAATTAAGGGTATGTATGAACATGGGTGGATGGATCTAATACCGATCTATGTACATTGCACAACTTAAGAGTATAGGACAACAGGACAAAGTATGTTGCAGACGAAAAAAAGTATTTAAATTTTAATCTGGTTAGAACATGATTGGTAAGTTTAGAATTTAATTAAAAAAAAGGGACTTGGGTAAATTTTATTGTTACCTTTCTTACCTGGCACGTTTTTTATAGAGGTGGAACCTAGAATGATTTGAAATTGAAATCCGACTGGAATATACACGAAGCTGATTCCAACCCAATTGAACCCATAGGTTTGATACCAATATGTAATTATCTCCTCTGCAACTTGTTTGAATCCGAACTGAACCGGTATAACCCTTCAAAAGTAATAACTGGTTTAAAACCGGTTGAACCCGAATCGGACTTGGCCAACAAAGTGATACAACCCAAAGCAGATTGAACCTGAACCAGTTTAGGATTTGAACCTGATTTTTGCTCCTCTAATTTCCATTGCTCGTAAAATCTTATCACTGCTTATAAATATATAAATGTGGACATGTGCACCAACTACTCAATTATTTTTCTTTTACATGTAAATGTGTATTACTGTTAAAATATGGGCTTCCTTGTATAATTCAATTACCCGGATTGGGCTTGTTATTATGGTTGTTATTGTGGGCTTCCTGATATTAACTGGGCTTCCTGATATTAGCCCACTGGATATTTGAGCTAATTAAAGTGGAAAAGAGTGAACCGGTCTTATCAGTCTTTGGACTGGTTCATATTATTATTGTGTTTGTTTGTGTGTTTGTTCACACAGATCGCTGACATGGCATTATTTGGATCGTTGGATTACTTCTATTACAACCATTGGATCTCTTGGAATCTCTCTATAAAAGGAGCCTTGGTGCACGAGTTCCAGCTTTAGTCTCTTTGTTATCTTTCTTGTTCAGTCGTCTAGGGTTTCATCTAGATTTTTCTTAATCGTTGTAAGTCTGTCTATTTGTTTGTATTTTCAGTCTTGTTTATGATCTGCTGATCTAATCCATCAGCAAATCTTAATGTATCAAACTTCTTGATCTTGATCTCAGTGTTTTACCGAGATCTATTGGGTATTGGGGGGCACTTTTTTGGTTTGGGTTAATAAGAGCTTTGTCACCTTTGTTTTGTCGCCTACATCCTTTTGTTGTGGTTGTGAGTTTATGTTGGCTCCTGTATTGTTGTATGTGTTGTCGAGTTCTTTGTTGAAACCCTAAAAGTTTTCATGGTATCAGAGCCTTAGGCTCTTGATCTTGGTCTGTTTTTTGGTTTTCCGCTGTTGTCTTGTGTATATTTCTATCAAGGATCTTATCTGAGAATAGATCTGGTCCTTGGGGAAATATTTGTAGTAGATCTGATCTGATTTGTAGATCTGGTCTATTACTGCTTCTATTGTTCTTGTTCTTGTTATCAGGTGGATTGTATTAGGTCAACTCTGTTGGCTGTGGATTTATTTGAAGTATTGATTGGGAGTTAAAGCTACAGTTGCTCTCACAACTCAGTACCCTAAGTGAAGGTGCTGGTTGTGAGTTTAGAGAAACCCTAACTTGGGTTCCCCCCACTGTGAGATCGTTCTAACCTTTACATTCGTTGTTGTGTCTAGGGCTACTGACCGGGTTAGGTGGACCGGTATTGAGCCAACTAATTGGTGTCTTGTCTGGTTATTTGTCTGTCTTATCTGCTTTATTTGTCTTGATTGTTTTGTCTATTGTATTGTCTATACATATATAATATAGTTAATAAAAGGGCTCCTGAGTTAAGAACTAGGTGGACACCTTGAGTGACGAATCCACTATCTGTATCACTGGCTCAGCTTCGTCCTTCTAGGATACTTTGTATTGTTTAATAGTCTGTGTTTGTTCTTTTGTGCATTATGGGAGACGTTGTTAATCCAGCCGGAGGTGGGGCTGGTGAAGCAACTCTGGTTAGTAAATTGGATATTAGTGATCCATTGTTTCTGCATCCTAGTGATACATCTAGTTTGTCTATTATAACCATAAAGCTAAAAGGTACAGAAAACTATTCTGTATGCTCTAAATCTATGAAACTTGCTTTGCAAACTAAAAACAAGTTAGGATTTATTGATGGAAGTTGTGTTAAGTCTGTTGATAATGATGTCTTAGCTAGGCAATGGGATAGGTGCAATTCTGTTGTTCTTTCATGGTTGATTAATTCTGTTAGTGAGGAATTGTATCTGGGTCAAGTATTCTCTGAAAATGCTAGGGATGTTTGGTTGGATCTTAGGGAAACCTATGATAGGATTGATGGGTGTGTTATGTTTAATCTACATCAAAAAATAAATGGTATAACTCAGAGTGGTAGTTCTGTTTCTGAATATTATAACAAACTGAATACAATGTGGAAACAATTTGATTCCATAGTTCAGTTACCTACGTGTACTTGTCAAGCTTCTAAAGAGTTCAATGATTTTAATAGTCTTATTAAACTCATGCAATTCTTGATGGGGCTTGATGAGATATATCAACATGTTAGGACTACTCTTCTGACTAGTGATCCACTGCCCTCAGTAAAAACCGCTTTTGATGTTGTCTCTAGAGAGGAATCTCATAGAGGAACAGGCAGTGGATCAAAAGCAACAAATGTGTCATTTGTTGTCAAGTCTAGTCAAGGTTCAGATAATAGGAAAGGTTTCAATAGGGGACCTAATCCTAATCTGAAATGCACACATTGTAACAGAATTGGTCACACCAAAGAAAGATGTTTTGAAATTGTTGGTTATCCAAATGGTGTTCAAAGGAGAACTGGTAACAATACAAATTGGTCAAATAATAATAATAACAGTAACTCTAATAGAACTCAGGGTAATTGGAAAAGTGGTATGACCAATACTAGTAACAATGTGAGTAGTAATACTGCTGCTAGCTCACCTTTTACACCTGAGCAGATCTCCAGGTTAATGAATCTTATAAATGACAAGTCTGCTGGAGATCCTCAGAGCTCTAATGTTGGAGGTGAGTCTGTTGTTGTTAGTGGGTTCTCTAGCATGTCTGTTCTGTCCAAATTGTCAAAAATGTTTAAAAACTTTTCAAGTTATTCCAACTTGGTTAAGTTTGCTTTGCTTTGCTTATTGGTTGGATCATGGACTCTGGTGCCAACCAACACATGGTTGGCAGTGATAAGTACATGATCAACAGTGTTGATGTGTCTAAATATAATCTAGAAGTCAAACACCCTAATGGCACAAATGCTAAAGTTACTAAAATTGGTGATATAAAACTTGCTGATGGAGTTGTCTTAACTGATGTTTTCTATATACCTGATTACTGTGTTAATCTTGTGTCTATACATAAACTTGCCAAAGATAATAAGCTAGATGTCCTCTTTAATGAACATGAATGTTTTGTCCAGGATTCCAAGTCAAGGAAAGTCCTGGTGACTGGTAAACAACAAGATGGTTTATACTTTGTTGGTAAAGATGTGAGTTTTAGTAGTGTATGTTTTAATAGTGTAACTGAACATAGTCTTTGGCATAGTAGGTTAGGACATCCCTCAAGTCAAGTTTTAGCTGTGTTAAAAGATAGGTTAAATGTTGGAGATCCTGACTCTATGCCATGTGATGTCTGTCACAAGGCAAAACAGGTCAGGGTCCCCTTTCCTCTTAGTGATCACAAGTCAAAGTCTGTAGGGGACCTTGTACATCTTGATGTATGGGGACCTCATAGGGTAACAAGTAAAGAGGGTTTTAGGTATTTTCTTACAATTGTTGATGACTTTTCAAGGCCTGTTTGGGTCTATTTGTTAAAATCTAAAGTTGAAGTATTTGAAAACCTTGTTTGTTTTTATGAGTTAGTAAAAACTCAGTTTTCTAAAAACATTAAGATGTTTAGAAGTGATAATGGTACTGAATTTATAAATAAGCAAGTTATTGATTTCTGTAATAAAAGAGGAATACTTCATCAAACCTCCTGTGCTTATACTCCACAACAGAATGGTGTTGTGGAGAGGAAGCACAGACATCTTTTGAACACAGCTAGAGCTCTTTTGTTTCAAAGTAGTGTTCCTTTGAATTTTTGGTCTGATTGTGTGCTTACTGCTGCTTACTTAATTAATAGGATTCCCTCGTCAGTCTTGAATGGAAAGAGTCCCTATGAGTTGGTTTATGGGTCCCCCCCGAACTTAGTCACTTAAGAAATTTTGGTTGTTTATGCTTTAAAACTGTTTTAGATGACCCTGATAAACTGTGTAGCAGGGCTGATAAATGTGTTCTAATAGGCTACTCTTTTGTAAAAAAAGGATATAAACTGTATGATTTAGAAACTAAAAAGGAGGAATTTTCTAGGGATGTAAAATTCTATGAAAACATACATCCTTTTAAAACTGAACATAAACAAGCTGTTTTAGAAAAAGTTAACCATTTAAATTTTTTCAATGATTTTGAAAATGAAATTTCTGATAATGACAAAACAAAACAAAATTTTTCAAACCTTCCCGATGATGAAAGGGAACCTAATAGGTCTCATGATCACTCACCTAGTGAACAGTCAGATGACTTACCTAGGCAGTCTAGTGAGGTAGATCATGGCAATGGCCATGATCAGCAACCTAGTTGTGCTATAGGAGGAGGGACTGGCTGTGATGGGTTAGAGGGATCAAATGAAGAGACAAGGACTCCTGAGGGAAGTAGACCAGTTAGACAGTCTAGTAGGGAGTCTGTTGTGCCTAAGAAGTTTAATGACTTTGTATTAGAAGGTAAAGTTAAGTATCCAATTGAGAAAGTTGTTAATTATTCCAACTTGTCTGTTGAGAATATGTGTTTTGTGTCCAATGTGAATAAAATTGTTGAACCTACATCTTATCATCAAGCCTCTACAGATCCACACTGGATTGAGGCTATGAATGATGAGATGGAGGCACTTTATAGAAACAATACATGGATTGTCACTGATCTACCACCTGGTAGAAAGGCAATTGGGTGTAAATGGGTCTATAAAGTGAAATACAAGTCTGATGGTCAGGTTGATAGATATAAAGCCAGATTAGTGGCTAAGGGGTACAATCAAAGAGAGGGATTAGATTTTGGAGAAACCTTTTCTCCAGTTGTTAAGATGGTGACTGTTAGGAGTGTGATTAGTTTAGCTGTCCAGAATAACTGGACATTGTTTCAACTTGATATTAACAATGCTTTCTTATATGGGTCAATCACTGAGGATGTTTATATGCATTTACCAGAAGGATATACTTCTGGAAATGGGTCAAAAGTGTGTAAGTTGGTTAAGTCATTATATTGTTTAAAACAGGCACCAAGAAAGTGGAATGAAAAACTTGTTGATGTTTTAAAAAACATAGGATTTGTTCAAAGTGTGTGTGATTATTCCATGTTTGTTAAATCTGTTGGTGAAGTCTTTGTTGTGTTACTTGTTTATGTAGATGACATAGTTGTCACTGGTAATTGCAAGTCTGAAATTGATAATGTTAAAACATTACTAAAAGAAAATTTTCAAATTAAAGATCTACGGAAGTTGAAATACTTCCTTGGCATTGAGGTGTTATATTCTGATGAAGGTATTTACCTTAATCAAAGGAAGTATTGTCTAGATCTCTTAAGTGAGTATGGGTACCTTGGGTGTAAACCTGTTTCTGTTCCAATTGAATAGAATTATAATCACATTGTTAAAAATGATAAAAGTGAAAGGTTCTTAGAGGATATAACAGGTTATCAAAAACTCATAGGTAAGTTAATTTATCTTTCACTTACTCGTCCTGATATAAGCGATTCAGTGCAGTTTTTGAGTCAATATATGCACAAACCGACTCAAAAAGTGCAGGAGATAGCTTTGAGATTGCTTAGGTACCTAAAGCAATCTCCAGGAAAGGGTATTGTGTTTAGGAAGAGTAAAGACTTAACCTTGTCAGCATACTCAGATGCTGACTGGGCTAAATGTCTTGTTACTCGAAGATCTGTAACTGGATTTTGTGTTTTTATTGGTGAGTGTCTTGTCTCTTGGAAAAGCAAGAAACAAAACATTGTTGCTCGGTCATCAGCCGAAGCAGAATATAGAGCAATGTGTTCTACAGTTTGTGAACTTGTATGGATATCTAATCTTTTGAAAGAATTAGGTATTAGTTGTACGTTGCCTATAAATTTGTTTTGTGACAGTAAGTCTGCCATTTCCATAGCAGAAAATCCTGTATTCCATGACAGGACCAAACATTTTGAGTTGGATTGGCATTTCTTAAGGGAAAAAATAAGTTCTGGCTTTGTTAAAGCCTTGAAGGTCAGGTCGGATTAGCAGGTTGCTGATATTTTTACCAAGGGGTTGCTCAGTGGTCAACATGAAGTTTTATGTGGGAAGCTAGGATTGTCCAATCTTTTTAGTAATTGAATTAAGGGGGGGGGGGGTGTCACACCCTCAAATTACCACTTGCGGGGTTTTACCGCGAGGCGCATGACAAACCAGGATCCAAGTCAACGATCACAATAAACAACTCTATATGAAAACGTAAATAGACATAACCATTAATTTAATAAGCGGAAGCGTTTATGTAGCATTTAATCAACTATGCTATCATCTCAAAAGTTGTTCAAAATACTTTTATTACAAAACGTGCAACTATGTCTAGACGCCAATGCAGACCCGTGCGCCTATTTCCGTTCATTGCTACCTTAGCGACCTGAGAAAAACATGCCAAAAAGATGTCAACATATAATGCTGGTGAGTTCACAGGTTTGTTCAAAAGGTTACCAAAATGTTACCATGTCCATACTATATCAATTTTACCAAGTACGCTAGCTAGGCGTATGTTCATTACTACTACGATTGGAAACCATTACTAGACACGTTTAGCAATGTTCAGCATGTTTAAGCAGCCCGTATGTTCAGCATGATACCAATGTACCTGTTCGAGACAATATGCACCCGCCCGACCCTCCAAGCCGACGAGTGGGGCAGGTCACGCCCAATAGATCTATCCACATTTCCCCCGTTGTGCATCCCCGCACATTCATGGTTTCCCCCGGGACTTTCCAAAAGATCGTATAGCAATATAAAGTTAAAACCATAGTATGACATAAGTTACCAAAACCGTTTAGCGCATGTTTTCTCCCCCAAAAGTTAAAGCAGTAAAAGTGGGGCCGTGAACTCACCTTAAGTAGCGTTCTTCAAATACAAGTAAAGATGCTTAGCCCTCGATAATCCCTCTACCGGAGATCTATCAAAATGTTCACATAAGTGTTCTGACTAATAACCATAAGGTTATCTAGTCCCCGATTGTCCAGATCGTAACCAAGTATGTTTTAAAACGTGTTTGAATGTTTAACCGACACACTAGACCGACCTGACATCCCGTTGGTGACCCATTACCCTAACTAATCAAGTACACATAGATTACACACAAGGTTCAAGCATAAAACACTTAGTTCGTATCAAAAATCTCATTTCTGCATCAGAACGGTCGAACCAGTCAGTTTTAAGTCTCCTTCGCACCTTTTTAGTCTCCTTCGCCCGTTTTACACCCCGTTCGACCGTTTGATGCTTCCTTCGCCCGTTTCATTACATTCGCCCAGTAAAATCCCAGGTTCGACCCTGGATCCCTCCTTCGCACCTTCGATTGGTCGAAGGAGGCCAGGTTCGCCCCTGTTGTGTAGTTTTTCCTAAAAACGCTTCAAACACATTCAAAACGACTCGAAACATCATCAAACACAGCAGTCAAGCATAGATAACTTATTCCTACAAAACCCCACCGATTTCCCCCGATAATACGTCCGTTTCAACCCTTTCCCAAAATGGTAAAGATTATGGAAACATCACTTTCATGCATGAATTATTTACCCAATTTGGAAACTTTTGAAATCGATTCATGCTTGGCTTAAAATACTCAGTTTGTCGATTATCCGATCTTTCTTATCCATTCTATTGATCATAAATATTCATACATCAAGTTTTAATCCAATAAAACCCCCAAATATCATCATATCCAATCCTAACCCTAAACAACAATATTCCAACATTAACAACAATCCTATATCATGTTTCTATCATAGATATAGCAGCAAATCATTGAACAACACATAACACCACATAACACACAATTTACATATGTTATTCATCATGAAAACCTATGTTAAATGATCATGTTTTGATTTAGAAAGATGTTTAAAAGGTTTTTAATCATAAAAACACCCTTAGAACAGATCTGGACAATTAGGGTTAAATGAAAACGAATCAAAAATGCTTTTAAAAGGTTTAGGATTATGAACACACCTTGGATTCTTGTTTAGATGTTGTAGATAGGTTAGATTATGAAAAAGAAGAGCAAAAACTCCTTCCTTAGTGTTTAAGATCGTTTGAGAGCGTTTTGGGACGGTTAGGGTTTGTGAAATGATGAAAAATGACAAAGGTTGGTATTTATACTAATCCTCCTTCGCCCCAATTCATTGGTCGAAGGTGGTCTCCTTCGACCCTTTCACAGGGTCGAATGAGCCCTGTCTGGTCGAAGGGAATTCCTTAAATTCCACTTCCCTGGTTCGCCCATTTACAAGGGTCGAACCAGACAAATACTTCTCCTTCGACCACTCGAAGTGGTCGAACCAAGACCCCTTTTTAACTAGTTTTCCAGTTTGTCGTGTTTAACGCATTCTAACACATCTTAACACATAAGCATGCATCCTTAGTCTATATTTAACACATTTAAGCACAGATAATCATTTACACATCATTTAAACACATCTATGTATATAATCCACCACACGACCCATAATCTATACATATACTTAATTAGTTCATGTAATGTCACCAACAACGGAACCCAGTACTAGTGTATTACCAAAACGACTCCCAATGATCCTCCAGATCATTGTACCCTGGACAATCCTAACTTGACCCGACTCAACTAACCTAGTTAAGTTTGTTTATAAACGTTTCTCGCTAAGGTAGACTTAGATGTTACTAATATGTTTAAGCCGAACATGCCGGGTGTCACAGGGGGGGGGTGTTAAAATATGGGCTTCCTTGTATAATTCAATTACCCGGATTGGGCTTGTTATTATGGTTGTTATTGTGGGCTTCCTGATATTAACTGGGCTTCCTGATATTAGCCCACTGGATATTTGAGCTAATTAAAGTGGAAAAGAGTGAACCGGGTCTTATCAGTCTTTGGACTGGTTCATATTATTATTGTGTTTGTTTGTGTGTTTGTTCACACAAATCGCTGACATGGCATTATTTGGATCGTTGGATTACTTCTATTACAACCATTGGATCTCTTGGAATCTCTCTATAAAAGGAGCCTTGGTGCACGAGTTCCAGCTTTAGTCTCTTTGTTATCTTTCTTGTTCAGTCGTCTAGGGTTTCATCTAGATTTTTCTTAATCGTTGTAAGTCTGTCTATTTGTTTGTATTTTCAGTCTTGTTTATGATCTGCTGATCTAATCCATCAGCAGATCTTGATGTATCAAACTTCTTGATCTTGATCTCAGTGTTTTATTGAGATCTATTGGGTATTGGGGGGCACTTTTTTGGTTTGGGTTAATAAGAGCTTTGTCACCTTTGTTTTGTCGCCTACATCCTTTTGTTGTGGTTGTGAGTTTATGTTGGCTCCTGTATTGTTGTATGTGTTGTTGAGTTCTTTGTTGAAACCCTAAAAGTTTTCAATTACGTTGTTAGATTTTATGTACCTAGTGTTTATGGTTCATTGCGCTTCGCAGTAGGAGCGTCTGTTTCGTTGAAAGTTTGGCGAACATTAGAGATAACATTAGATAATTGTTGTTTATAAAAGCTAATCTAAAAAAAAACTTCTTTAAGGCCATAATGACCTACACATTTCCGCGAGACGTGGTTACATCTTTGCGTTCTCCCTAGACACTATTTGAACCTCGTATGTTTCGAAGCAGAAATCTACAAAAAAAAATGGTATCGGTACCAATATTAAGACAGTGTTGGTTGAGTTCTTAACGATGAAGAAAAACATCACTATACCGTATCAAACCGTACTTGCTAATATAGTTATCTTTTCAATAGATTTTATACTGTCACGTTAAGAAAACTATGGTATTGATACTAATATTAAGACAATACTGACTCGGTTCTCCATGTTAAAGGAAGGAAAGTATTACTATACCGATACCGAAAGTACCGTTTCAGTATGAGTACCCGGTACCAAATAAAAAGCAGTTTTACAAAATATAATAATAAATATAATAATAATAATAATAATAATAATAATAATAATAATAATAATAATACATGTTAGCAACTTAGGGTTGGTGCACGTTAGTAAAATAGAAACAATGCACGTTAGCATAGTACCCCAGTGTGCGTTAGCAAACTAGAGACATTATTTAGTGTCAAATTAGGGCCACTACACATTAGTAAAATAGAGGCGGTGCATGTTAGCATAGCACCCTAGTGCGTGTTAGTAAAATAAAGACACTATTAAAGTGTCATTACCCATTTCATCCATCTAACAATTAAATATTGAAATAAGTAAAATATTTAGTGTAGAAATGTTCTCTAATTAATATTATATTAGAGTCGTAATTACCTGTGCGTTGCTGCGACGCATGGGACGCGGTTTTAAACTTCATACGTACTGAAACAAAAAAGCTATTATTACTGAATAAATGTTATATTGCTAATATAACTTTATTTTAAATGGATTTTATACTGTGTCTGTCACATTGAGTGATCAATAAAAATGAATATGGAATCAGTATTGATATAAAGATAGTATTGGTTCGGTTTTTCACGATAGAGAAAAATATCATTATATCGTTACAGAAAGTATCAGTTCGATACGAGTACCCAATACTCAATGCTCATCTCTATAAGGAAAAATATCCACAATAAAAAATATCACTATAGTTGTACCAAAAGTATTAGCTCGATACGCGTAGCCGGTACTAAGCATAATCCCTAAAAAGACCCCATCCAATAAAAAAAGTGTTATTAGTGGTTTCACTTATCCTAAGTCTAAACAGCACATTTGCTCAATCAAACCCACTTGGGTTGACGGGCCGAACCATATGTATGTAGTATAAATTAAAAAAAAACAACAACACATATTTAAGGCCTAATTCCTAAGATGAACACAAGAAAAAGTAACTGGGTTTTGGATAAGTTAATATATTCATCTTATTAAACATGTTAACCCAAACACAAGTACACAACTCGTTTAATAAATGTGTAGCTAACATAAACACCACATCTACGTATCCGTTAGTACTTGCATGACTTAAGATTATTGTTAATTTGTTTCTTAAGATTTGTATAAAAGAAAATACACTATAATAAAAGAACTGACTACTCATTGTGCCACAAGCTGAACTTCCAAGTTCCAACTCGAGTTGTAATTTTTGAGCCTGAGCACGGGATACTATTGATTCAATCCGGGTTACTTGTTAGCCAAACTAATAGCATATTGATAAAATAAACAAGTTAGTTAAGAAGTCATCATAGAAATTTTAGTAAGACATGTCAAAAACAAGTATTTTTTTCTTATATACATGACTAGCTGATTACCCCGGGAGGGTCCTAGGGTTGAAAAATCTAATTTTACGTGATAACCTATTGCAAATGGCTTAACTTAACTAACCACAAAATCTCTCAATCATTGCATTTTAATAGTATTTTAAATGATAACATGGCGATTGGGCCGATTTTCAACATCGTAGATAAGAACTTGGTTTAAAAGAAAAAAGATGATTAATGAATAACATGAACACTTTGTGTGTTTTTTTCCTGTATAAACGAAACCCCACAAAAAATAGTCGATTTTTTCTCCGTTTTTTATATAGCACTATGGTACTCGTTGGAAAGATAATAAAACGCTCGTTAATTTGGTGTAATTTTTTTATTTAAAAAATCTCGTATATAAAAGATATAAACGTTTAAAAATTATGGGAAGAAACATGAGAGAGAATTTTAAATTTATTTTTAAATTCTTTTTTTCTAAAATAACTTAATTTAATTTTAGTAATTGAGAATTTAGGGTTTTATGTTTATATTTTTTAATTAAAAAAGGATTCAAAAACACTAAAATCTTTCAATTATGATGCCACGTGGCACTCTCAATGGGAGATTGAGGCCTCCATTACACGCCACGTCAGCATATACGTTTTCTTTTATATATATAGAAGATAGATAACGTGAACATAACCGACCTATTTTTTTTTCATTTAATATGTAACTATTATAATAATTTTGATACAAAATCTATACCAAATAAAATAAAAATACGATTATATTTCGTCGCTATACATATAATCTTGTTTTAAAAAAACAATCTTGTTCATTTGAAGTTGTGTGGTCGGAATCGTATTGGATCATTGGGACATCAATTTCAGAATAAAAAGTAAAAATCGAGCTCCAAAAGAAAAAAAAGACGAAAACATGTTGGGGCCCGAATGTTAAAAAGAGCAAGCTTACTTTATGATTGAGACAAGATTTGATATCGTCGGTCAACCATCATCCCACCACAATTCAATTATTTTGTTTGAAACTTGTAATGTTATTAATATAGTACAAATTATTAACTTGTACAAAAATAATAAGTTCATATTGTTTTTAAGTGTAACCATCAGATTCATAGGAAAATGGGGAATGCAGCGGAAAATGGTTCGGAAAAATGGCCACAGTATACAAAGAATGTAAAGGGAGGCCGATAATTTTTTATTGTGCTTAATGAACAAGGTTTTAGTGTCTCAAAAGGGATTTGGTGTAAAAAGGTGTTCTGAGAGATATACTTGAAATTTGAATTGATCTCATATACAATGACAAGTGGCTTGAAGAATATAAATGTTTAGGAGACGTACATGACAACTTTATTTGCTTTGTGATCGAAAAGGGTGTGAAAGGACACAAAGAGATTAGGGTGAAGTGGTTGGTACGCCAACGTTTAGGCATGAACAAGTATGTATATGGATATAGGTGATGTCGTGATGAAAGTATGGATTGGCATATTGGTAGCAATTGTATTGTAACATTTTGGGTGACTAGGGAGGTCTACTCTTCGCCTAACGAATGTTCTTGTGTTCGGTTGGGCGGGTGGGAAACACGCTTGCATGGATCATACCGAAGTGTCTCCCCTTGTTGGCCTCAGGGAGAACGAGTTCGCTGTTGAAGGCGAAATCGAAGAAAGTTGTGAATCATGAAAAAAGCTTGTGCTTATAATCAACATGTTTTCGTTCATTTAGCCTCTGATACCTTTGACTCATTGGCTCTCGAAGCTATTGAGTTCCTAGACGGAGGGCAGAGGGTCGTGCAGAACAATTTCTCGACCCCTTAAAACTTTGTTTTCAGTATGATAGGGTTTGCTATTCAATATGGGGTTACGGCGCAACTTGTTACATCTCATCCTGCTGTAAATTCCAATTTTTTTTTATATAAATATTATTATCCTTCAAAAAAGAAAACATTTTGTTTCTATATTTATTGGATCACCACAGATTCCATATCTCCCTGAATCCCAGACCTTTTCGTTGCATTCGAAGTCCAGACGCACTGCCCGCTGTTATCATTTCAAATTTTAAACAATCTCCCTTTTACTTTTACTTTTTGTTATCTAAAGCCCCTAATAGAGAATTTTATAATAAGTTAAAGAGTTATTTGAATTTGCAATACATAGAAAGTCACTCATTATTACCTTTATTTTTGAGTTTGAGTTCACAATGGAAACGTCAATATTCTTCCATATACTTTATGGCTTTATGCAGTTTGTGTTTAGGATAAGTCGCTTCGAGACATGTTTTGAATCACTTCCATTAAAACCTAAATTAACACCAAATCCCTTTTGAGCCACTAAAACCTTGTTCATTAAGCACAATAAAAAAAAAAAAAAAAAAAAAATCTCGTCGTATTTGTATTAGAAATATCCAAGTGAATGTGATTTGCATCAAGGTTATAAGACTTTGTAAGGTAATTATAATAAAAAGAAAAATGATTGTGTTGGTGCTGGTGCTGGTGCCTCTATAATAAAAAAATTGATTAGTTGAAGAATCAATATACCCTGATTTAAGATATAGTAAACCGTAAATAAACTCGTCGCGATGAATAACCATATTTGCCACTTGAAATCATGAATGCCTCTTTTTTTTTTATTTTATGTCAAAAGAGGCTTACGTTTAGATTGCGACTAAAGAATTCAAACAATTCACTAATGCTGTGTTCCCGAGTTTACTTAACGAAAGAAAAGAAAAGAAAGGAAAGAGAAGGAAAAGAAAACTTAATCGTGCTTCAGAGATTTTTTTTTAGGAAGGAAATTAAAGGAAAAGAAAAAAAGTTGTATTCCATAGATTTTTTTTTTTGAAAGGAAAGAAAAATAAGAGAAAAGGAGGTTAATTATCGTCCTTACAAAAAATCTCGTCGTTGTGGTAGTGGTGGACCGTTGTTGTGGTGGTGGACGGTGGTGGTGGGTGGACTGTGGAGGCGGTGGACGATGGTGGTGGTGGACCGTGGTAGTGGTGGACGGTGGTGGTGGTGGTGGTGATGGTGGTGGACGGTGGTGGTGGGTGAGGAGAAGAGAAGAGGATGAGACCTTTGAAGACCTTGAAACAAGTCTGCACCAATAAGAGGCCAGGAAGACCTTTTTGAGTAAAAGGTCTTCCAAAAAACAAACAATCTGCAGACCCAAAACGTCTGCTCGCGTCTACACGACGCAGGCAAAAGAGGTCAGAAGTGCTTCTGAGCAAAAAACAAACAGCACTTCGTATATCGATGTTGCTATTTACACTATACTTTAGAAACCTCTCAATAAATATACTTTATCCATCATTGATTATGACCATCATAATCATTTATTAATTATTACATACCATTATGAGGCAAAAGAAAGGTTGTGAGTTCGAGTATCATATGAGGCAAAGAAAAAAGGATGTAAGAATTATTACATACCATTAACAACATCATACTCTATTATTTATTTTTTTGTAAGCATATTATTTACTAAAACATAGTTTTTAAGCTTATTATTACTAATGATGATTTTTTTAATTATTTACTAAGCATTTGATTTTAAGTGTATTATTTACTACTAAAATAGTAATTTTCTTTAGTGAATGTATGTACTTCATTGATTGCTCTGCTTATTATTATTATTATTTTATTACTAGCTATCTCTTAAAAAAAAAGTAACACCAAAAAATATAAGTAAAGAAAAGAGTAGGTTTATAAAACAAGTATATGTCACACAAAATCAATTCAAATTTTTATATGGTCCTTTACATGTTCTCAATAATGATTAGAGTTTTGGTTTGTGAAATAATTTCGTAGTACATAAATCATCCTATGCAAGTTTATCAAAAATATTATTTCATTTATGATTTCATCTGATTTGAATTGTTTATCGACAATATTATTTCTATGACACTTCATAAAAAGTGGGACCAAAACCAAATTCAGAGTAAATAAAGCATAGTACCACCAAATAAGGACCTTCCTGTCAAAACATTAGATCTATAGGGACCTAAAAGAAACTATTTGGTCCCTAAAATCCTTATAAGTTGTCGCTTTCGACAATGATAAATGAGAGGTGCATTTAATTAACAAATTTCACCATTGTCGAGACGAAGCTTTTACCAAAACCGAAGATGTCAGTTTAGAAGATCTGTACAAAACCAGGGGCATTATTGTAAAAAGCTTAAACCCTCCATAGCCAATTGTACTCAAAACTTTCAAATATCTGCAGCAGATCATACAAACAGAGTAAGTATTTGTGTTTGCACATTTGTAAATTTCTTCGTACATAATGCAATATGATCTACATTGTTCAAATCGTTATAATGTACACTATATGCTGTTCGTACAAATGAAATGACAAAATTTTGTGTGATTAACAGATTAAGTGATTTAATAAGTGTATAAATGTGTATCACATGATGTGTTGATGATTATAGTTTCTGCATTGAATCCAATGCTATAATAATAATAATAATAATAATAATAATAATAATAATAGTAATAATTGAAGTTACTGGACCACGTTGTCATGTTATACAACTGTTCTGACGTGTCACTCTGTTATATTTTCATGAGTTACAGTCCTTCAGAAGCATTTAGAGCGGTTAGCTTGAATCTGCTTACGTCAGCACTTTGGTTTTCTCCAAACGCTTAGAGATTAGAAACTGTACGTATACTACACGAATTGTTTTGAATTGTTCTATATTTGTTTGTTGTTTTGCAGATTTAGGAAGGATTATAAGTGTGTTGCTAATGGTACACTAAAATATAATATTTTGTCATCCTGTATACGGCTCATATATACATATATGAGTCGTATACTGGTCACGAAATGTCAAAGTGTGTTTGGGCTGTGTACATGATTCGTAATTTCGTATAAATGTATATGGATCGTATATGATACTCGTATTTATGTATACGAGTGCTATGCAAATATAAGGGTCTTTTACATGTCAGGGTGTCACACAGTGTACATTAGCCCAAGCAATAAATAGTAAACTGTGTAAATAATGCAAGCCTCCTGGAATGATTGGATTTTCTATTTTTGTGCAATTTGGACAGGAGTTTTGTTTAAGGAATTAACCGCTGGTCAAAAGAGTAGGGTATCAGGTATTAAATACAATTATTATTATTGTTGTTATTACAGAACAGATGAGCATTATGTTGCTTTTATATTTCATTGACAAATTTAAGCTATATGGATGGGGGCCTGGGGCAAAGTTGACAGTTATGGGCATCAAGTTTTCTGTTTTGTTTTTTTATGTTAAGTGTATCACATTACATGTCTGTTTAATGCAGTTTTGCATTGTAGATATCGAAGTCACTGTAATGTGGAATTGGTGGGTGTGATCCATTGGAAAAGGCGCATCAGAAAATAGTGTTTGTTCTATTTCTGGGCTCAATGAGTAAAGAAATGAGTGTTGTAAAGCCGCCGAAGGGCTCAAATGCTGCTGAGATGGTTATTGTTGCTATTAAAGCATCTAGGGAAATTTCAAAGACTGCTTTGGTTTGGACTTTGACTCATGTGGCGCAACCGGGGCACTGCATTACATTGGTTGTGGTTATCCCTTCACAAATTTCTGGTAATTTGAAACTTATTTGTGATTTTCTGAGTTTGTGATAGCCTTGTATTTCTTCAGGTCACATGCTTTCTTGTTTCTTAATTGCCATTTGCATTCTCTCTTTGTTTAAAGGAAGCCTGCACCATATTGTTATACAATAAGACATTTAAACATTTACACCACACAATTATTTTTTTCAATATAATAACCAAGTTACATCTGGATAATGGGTAAGCGAGCAAGCAGATATATCACATATGAGTACGTCAAGTGCAAATTCCATCTTCTGGTCGGCCGTTGCTATGATTCAAAAAATGTATTTTTCTCATGAAAACTTTATTTTGAAAAGAGTTATTCATAGACATAACTAGAAACTGATGATATACAAAGGTAGTAACATTATTAACAATTATTTGTTTTCTCTAATTTAGGTAGAAAATTATGGGGTCTTCCAAGATTTACTGGAGATTGTGCGAGTCGATATTGGAGGTCATATTTAGGGAAAAGTGATATAGCTGATTCTTGCTCCCAGATGATCCTTCAGCTACACAACATGTATGATCCTAATAAGGTCAGTCCATTCCTACAGATTTCCTATTGTTTGGTATTTCATCATCTAAATGATTATTAATTTTTTTTTTTGTTTACCCTGATCTTGTAAAAGATAAATGTGAAGATAAAAACTGTTTCTGGATCACCAAACGGAGCAGTGGCTGCAGAGGCCAGAGAGCTTCAAGCTACTTGGGTTGTATTAGACAAGTAATCCTCTAAACTGCAATGAATAGAGTATGTTGACCTAGACTTTTGACATAGACAATGCTGACTTGTCAATCTTTCTTTTCTTGTAGAAAGCTGAAACATGAACAAAAACGATGTATGGAAGAGTTGCAATGCAACATTGTGACAATGAAGAAATCAAAGCCAAAAATTATTCGCTTGAATTTAACCGGGTCACAGTCACCTAAGAAACACCCTGACGTAAATCAATCATCCCAAAATATACAAAAAGTAAAAAATTCATCTACGTTTTCCACCCAAGAACTTGCAACTCCAACCAGTAGTCCAGAGGCATTAACTGCAACTGAACCTGGAAATTCATCCGTTTCAAGTTCTGATCAATGTACTTCACCATTTTACTTTCCTGTAATTGGTGGGTCTCAGAAACATGAATCTTTATCCCCAAAGGAGAACAGGGATCTCGTTGACTCAAGTTCAGACTCAGGAAGCGAGCGTCTTTCTTCATCTTTCTCTAGCCTAAGGTTTCAACCATGGGCGGTTGACATTTTGACCTCAAATTGTCAATCGCCAAGTCTGCGAACTGACGTAGAATTCACTCAATTTAGAGGTAATGTCAGAGATGCAATATCTATGTCAAGAAGCACACCTTCAGTCCCACCACCATTGTGCTCAAAATGCCAACACAAAGCTCCCGTATTTGGAAAACCGCCAAGATGGTTCACTTATGCAGAACTGGAGGCTGCTACTGGAGGTTTTTCTCAAGCTAATTTCTTGGCTGAAGGAGGATTTGGGTCTGTACACCGAGGAGTACTGCCAGATGGACAGGCCATTGCTGTTAAACAGCATAAATTGGCAAGTTCTCAAGGGGATCAAGAATTTTGCTCAGAAGTTGAAGTGCTGAGCTGTGCACAGCATAGAAATGTCGTTATGCTGATTGGATTTTGTATGGAAGACCGAAGGAGGCTGTTAGTTTATGAATATGTTTGCAATGGCTCGTTGGATTCTCATCTTTATGGTAATTATTAAACTACCTTGAATAATATGCCCCTTATATGATGTTACAGAAGCTATAAAGTAATCTTCTGTTATCTTTCCCTTTATAAATTAGATTCTAGATCTTTGTTTTTTTTTTCTTTTTCTGGAGGTTCCAGTTTCGATTAGTTTAGTTATGGATGTGTTTGTGCGGGTTTTATTTTATCTCTAATGGGTTAAACTAGTAAAATCATAAGAAGTAGCTTAAAAAGATTTGGGTCAAACAGGTTGACAGTCGCCAACGCATATTTATAATGCATAAAACCTCCTAAATCTCTTATTTACAATATTTATTTTTGTTCTTACACGCTAATGTAATTATAATCATGATTGACATACTAGTTTTGATAAAAATATTCGAAGTTACAGATCTACCGACCCAACTGTTTCAACCTGCGTCAAAAGTTACCTATTTTGCCAAAACCCCAACCCACCCATTTTGCGTACTTCCTCTGATGCTTTTAGGAGTTGAGAGATTTTATATGAACTTGTGAGTTGTGACATGTGCAGGACATGATGATGATCCATTACAGTGGTCAGCACGCCAAAAAATTGCTTTGGGAGCTGCTAGAGGATTGAGATATCTTCATGAAGAATGCAGAGTAGGTTGCATTGTGCATCGCGACATGCGACCAAACAACATCTTGCTCACTCATGATTTTGAACCTCTGGTATCTCAAATTTAAACTCATGTCCCTTATGCCTCTTGTTTTGTGGGGCTTATTATGCCTCTTGTTTAAACATGTTTCTGTTTCTGTGTCAACAATTTTGCAACAAGCAGAACAGTTCATTTGGCAATGTCAATGACCAATATTAACCTTTACACACTATCCTTGTATGAGACTGAAAGCAAGCTTTTTATAGTTACATTTAAAAAACGCACAAAATCTATGATGTTGTCTTTACACCTGCCATTTTAGAATGGACTTTAAAAGGTCTGGTGTTTTTGTTGCAAGGTTGGGGACTTTGGCCTAGCAAGGTGGCAACCTGATGGAGATATAGAAGAAGAAACCAAAGTAATTGGAACATTCGGGTAAGTTTAATGAGTCACTTGTTTTTGTTTTGCACCATCTTCATAATATTGTGAATAAGAGAGTTATGCTTCTTTAAAACTAGATACCTAGCTCCAGAGTATGCACAGAGTGGACAGATCACTGAAAAAGCGGATGTATATTCATTCGGAGTCGTACTTGTAGAGCTTATTACAGGACGAAAAGCAGTGGATCTTAAGCGTCCTAAGGGCCAACAATGCCTTGCAGAATGGGTGAGTTCTTTGTACCATGTGCATACAACTAAGAGATGTTGAGATAAACATATTAACGGCTCAAAACAGGTTCGGGCCAAAACGTGTCAGCTTTTAGTGAAGGTTGAAATGGGTTGGGTTGAACCACTTCACAGTTCACACTTCTTATCCATTTTAACATTTTTTATACATATTGAATGCGTGATTATGTATGCAGAAACAATATTTTGAAATTTGAATAGACCAACCTAGAAAGTTGTCTGCATAAAAAAAGTACTCTGGGCTATTTCACCTTTGCAAACCAAACCAAGCTATTTGTTCTTGATTGTCTGTTTTGCCCAAAATGTGACAGGCACGACCATTATTGGAAGAAGGCATGATTAATGACTTAATCGACCCTCGGTTAGGAAACCGTTACTCAGCTCACGAGATTTGCTGCATGATGAATGCTGCCTCTCTATGCATTAAAAGGGATCCTAATTTACGACCTCGCATGTCTCAGGTAATTCCTTTTCCTTTTGGCATTTATATCTTATCTTCCCTTAAAACACAATTAAAATTAAAATATCATGCGAAAAGGTGTTACGCATGCTTGAGGGCGATATGATGAAAGCAGCCAGTCGTGTGTCAACACCTGGGTATGATGTGGGCAACCGAAGTGGTAGACTTCTGTTGGATCAGCAAAGATTTGTTGGCGGGTTGATGAATGAAACGTTTAAAGGATTCAGTAGCAGGCTCTTCACTGGTAAAGAGCTATATCGATACTAGGTGTGTAATATGGCCGATATCATCTTTTTATATTGATTTCTAATTCTAATTGTAAAGGAGTAGTAAAGCATTTCTAGTAATCGTTTGGTACTGAACATGTTATGGTGTAATTTACATATGTGTGGAATGTAGTCTTCTTAAACGAAATGGTCAGGCGGTTTCTTTAGGAACCGGTCAACCAAGTCACAACGGGTAGGGCGATTTTTCTCAAGGGTTTGAACCTGAATCGATGTTTTGGTCAACGGTTATGAGGCTTAAGACACATGAATCCGGTCCAACTGGTGGTGGACAAATGAACCGGTAGAATAATGTCGACCACCATTTCACCATGTGGTGTCTGACCAACTCAATGATTACCTCACTTATTGCCTTTTTTGTCTGTCACTTTTTCCATTAAATGCATATAATAGGCAGTCCAAAGTCCAACTCAACTAACAAGTTTGGAGGACACAACACCTTTTTACACTCTAGAGTGTATAAATATTAGGGAGGACGGGCGCTCCACTAAGTTTTTTTCAACTTTACTTATTTTTACCAATCTTGCAATGTTGCATCACTTCACTGAAACAATTTTTTTTAAGACAACACTCCACTGGAAATCCACTGGAAATAAAATAGAGAAAAAAACAAAATGGGAGAGAGAAACTCACGGGTACTAGCCCGTTAACTGCAACCAGATTTTGTTTCACAGTACCACTACCAGCATGGGTTGTGGCGGTGTTACCGTGCTGGTAGTGGGGTACCCGTAACCAATTCTGGTAGCGTCCTGTCCCCCTAACAAAATGTTCGTGTGGCGAAGCTTTTCATACCGAAGTAGTGTAACTCTTACCGAAAAATTCCAAAAATTTTATACGGATTGAGCCCGGCCACCTTCAAATTTTACGGAAAGAAAACGCAGTTCAGGATCCGCAATGACTCACACTAACTCAAAATTATTGATCTCACAAAAACAAAAGGAAATGAAGGTTTTGCACCAACATTGAATCTCAATTGTAACACACACATAGATATACAGAAGAATCGTGCAAACAATTAAACAAGCAACAGAAAAAAAAAAAAAAAACAACTAATAACTTCACAATAATTTACCATAGCTTAAAACCAACAACCAAAGACCTGCAACTCATGTGAATTTATTATTTACCTTCTACGAAGAAGAAGAAGAAGCCACAAAATAATCGCCTGACTCAACCCGATCTTCGTCAAGCAAATCATCAGTATTCCTCAAAGCAGCATGAACAACCACAACAAACAATCCGATCAAAACAGACGAGACTATGTTCCACGTCACACCAGTCAACAGCAGCAAAGCAATCGTTACAACAAACAAAACCACCAGAACCGCACGATCACCAATCGTACGGTGAAAAATCATTAAAGGCTCGTCACGGAGGAAGTAAAGGAACAACCAGGCGGCCATCATGATGACGAACACAATTAACGAAATCGGGTGAAATATGAGGCTAAGGAATAATATCAAGAGCATGATGATGACGTAGTTCATACGGAAGTAACCGACGTTTGTTTTGATCCGTGAAAAGGCATCGGAAAGGGGGTGAGGGAAGTTGATTGAAGCGAGGTTGAACATCTGTTTCCATGGACGGCGTGTGCCTAAGCCGGATTTTATGCGTGCTTTGGCTCGAGATAGGTATTCGATGTTGGTTCCTTCCAGGGATGACGTTGGAATAGTGCCGTACGTCGTCATCGTCGTCGGTTACTAGGTTGGGGGAATTGATGGGGAGTTGAAGCTGTGTCGTTAACTATGAGACGACTGATAGGTACTTTAACCTTTTTATTAAGGTCCCTCAATCAATAATAGTTTGATTAACCTTTTTTGTCCCTATGGAATTTGGTATTGCACATGGTTTTCTAGTTATGATAAAAAAATAAAACATGACAACCCGTTGGTTTCGAATATTGCTATGGACAATCCGTTGGACCCTGGTTAGGAAACGAGTAGCTTCCGGTGCCAAAGACCCAAAGGTATTGAAAGCCAAGAGGAAAAGGCATGTTGATTCTCTTCACAGGTTATCAGGGACGGATCTAGAGAAGGAGCAGGGGTAACGTCCGTTACCCCTCAACTTTTTTGGCGTAGTATATTTTTAGTGTATTTTTAAATTTTTTTTTACTTGTTTTATATTACGTTACCCGTGAAAATTATGTAACGTTACCCTGAATTCTTGGTCTAGATCCGCCACTGCAGGTTATGGCGTGCTTTTTGACTTTTTTCGACTCAGCCCTCATCATGGCTTGCCCAACCACAAAACCATTATCCCAAAACCCGGCTAGAGGGATGTAGATAAAGAGTGTATTTTGATGCGTGGTGATTTTTATTTTTATGCATATTTTGAGATAAATTTTATTACAAACTTACTTACGACTCGGTCCGTGTGAACTTTTGTTATACAGATAAACGAACTCTATTTTTTTAACGGCCAATTGGAATCACTCACGGACCACTGGGGTATCATCGTGCCACCAGTGTTACCACACAATCATATTCCACCACCAAGTCACAAATTCAGGAGAAAACTCATAATTATGAGAAAAACTCCCTTGTGAGATTCAAACTCAGGACCTTATAGTCCCTAAGTCTTATCCCACCAACAAAATACCGTTGGCATAAACAAACTCTAATGACCTGTTTGAATCTGTATAAAGTCTTAACTATGAATTGTTATAAAAATATAATTTAAATTATTTATGATAAGGTGTACTTATTTATCAATTTTTATCTTGGATTCATTTCCTTGTATTTTTCTCATCCCTCAACTTTTATTTGTTCAAACCCATCCCTAAACTTTGTGTGTTAAGATCATAATTTGTTCTGTCATAACTCATAACCAGGCTACAAACCTATAATCCCTCTTAAAATTCGGTCACACTATTTACCAATCGTTTTTTAGAAGAAAACAGATATACTAAACAAATATCAAAGATAATAGATAAAACTGTTACTCCATTATAAACCCAACTTCACAATTTAGAATTCAAAGCAGTTAGTCATTTGTCACATTGAAATTAATGCATGAACAAATTCACATACACTCCTCAACACTCAAATCAGTTTGAAGAAACAAGATGGTTAATTTAAAACAGAATTCAGTGTTTTTAAAAACCGGACCAAAACAAACCACACCTTGAACCCGCGATCTTTACAGGCATACAACAAACCAGCTGTACAATTCCAGATGTATGAACAATCATTACAGAGAAGGGATGGACTTTGCTCGGATCAGTTGTTTGAGCAACGCTTTTTCTTCATCAATTTGCTTTTTCTCTTGAGGATCTTTCGTTTTCACTTTCCGTTTTTCCTCCAACATCCACTTCAAGAGCTCTCGCTGCTGATCCATGGGGATCGGCTTCGCTGGTTCGCGGATGGCAGGAGGTGATGTTGAAGTATGGTCCACTGAGGCAGTTGATATGTTGGTGGATGGAAGAGTTGACGAAACAGCAGTTGCAGGCTCATCTCTCTCCGTCTTTTCCTCTTTACTTGTTCTTGTGAAAAGGTAAGCTATAACAATCGAATCAAGTTAGAGTCTTGGTTTAAATATGTGTGCATAATACGCGCATCACATGATGCTGTGACGAGATCCCATCGCGCGATGTGATTCCATAATGCAGCGCTTTATGCAGTATTCCAGTATTTTAACAGTACAGTGATAGCAATGGGTCTGAATTTTTCATATCAAATTAGACAAATCTATCTATTAAGCAATAGGTCTCAGTATTTGAACAAATTAGACCCTTTGATTGAACAAATCTGACTAGAAACGATGAAACCACATTATATTTTAGTATTTGAAAAAAAAAAAAATTAAACGATACAGACACATCCCCTAAAATCCACTTTTTAGCCATGACGAGCACTGGCGAAGCATAGTAAGGGCGGGGAGGGGCGGCCGACCCCCGGATTTTCACGCAGAAGTTCCGATTATATAGTATTCGTATAGAATATTTTGAAAATATAGGGTTTCGACCCCCCGAAACGGGTTTTGGACCCCCCGAAACTAGTGACTTCCGACCCTCCGGTGACTTCCGACCCCCCGAACCTTCGGGTCAAGCTTCGCCACTGATGACGAGGGACTCAAACCCGCACCACTTTGGTTAAATTATGTTAGTATTCTATAACAACAAACGCCTCACATTTGTTATGCATTAGGCATCAGATTTTGGGATCAAAATGCATCGAAGCGCCACACATTTGTTATGCACAGGACTGTAGCTTCAGAATATGTGTTTTTTAATGACTTAACATGTTCTTTCAGCTAAAGCAAAATTCCTAAAGGCTTCAACGAGATCCGACCTACTTAAATCGGAAATTAGTAATTGAAAACCAGATGCAGACAAATAATTTCAACATCAACCAAGTATTAAAACCTAAATCTGTTTACTGTTCATTTACTAAGACAAAAAGCGCACAATAGCAATTAAAAAAAATAGCAATTAAATTACCAGCTAACATTAAACAGGCAAGTGATGTCTCTATCTATATAAATATATATATATGTGTGTGAATTAAAGAATATTCATATATTTAAGGTAGTTAGTTACCTCCGATGGAAACACTGGCAGCGATGAGAAGAGGCCAAGCGAATTTGTAACGGCGTCCGACTGACTCCTTGGGTGGCAGCGGCGGAGGCGTAGCAGAAGAAGCAGCCATTAAGGAAGATGGAGGCGGTGGTTGTTGCAGATGTTTCTCCGGTTAAGCTGTCAAAGATGGTTTGTTGCACAAGACTATTATACCAATAATTCGCTAATCAACATGTGATTACTTATTAAACTAATGGTTGTTTGGTACCAGTAAATGCTGAATATTAAGAGGTCTGAATGGATAAGAGGGTCGGTTAAACCACTAAATAACTCTATAAAATTACTATTTTACCTTTCACATTATTTTTATAAAAATAATAAAAATAAAAGACACCCACCACACAACATAAAAATCTCTTCCACACTTGCTCTACCTACCATTTTCCTGTTTCTTTCTTTCTTTTTCTTACCTCAAACACACACACACGCGCGATTCCACACCCTTTCCGTGTTTCTTTTTGTTTTCATGTTTCCTTTTCTTTCGTTTTTCTTAAATCAAACACACAAACACAGAGAAGTAGAGAGAGATGGGAGTGACAGAGGAGCAAGAGGAGACAAGAGCAAAGGAGAGGAAGAAGGGTTGTTGGTGGTCGGAGCAAACGAGAGCAGAGGAGAGGAGCAGGAAGAGACGAGAGCAGTGGGGGGGGGGGTGGTCGGAGCAGAGGAGGAGGGTGACAAGGGCTGAGGAGGGTGGGTGGGGAGGAGTGGCGGCGGGTGGAGGAGCAGGGTTGTTGGCGCCCGCGGTCAGAGGAGATGAGGAGCAAGAGAAGCAGGAAGGAGAAGAGGAACATGAAAGGTAATCAGAGTCTTTTTTCTTCTTCTTTTTTTTTCTTCATTCAGCATGTATACAAAATTGAACTATTTAGTCTTAATGGTTTAATTCAGAGGGGCAAGTTTTTGCAACCAAACACCACCTACCTCTGACTAATTCAGAGGTTACCTCTAGATGGAGTCATTCAGAGGTAAACCAAATAGCCCCTAAGCTTGAACCAATGGTGGACTTACATGTGTCCTAACTGGATTTATTTATCTGGCAAATTTTTTGAACAGCTTAATTTATCTAGTCTTAGAGCATTCATAGCCCGTCCACCAAATTATGTGAGGGGTTCCCTCAAATTATATGAGGTGGGTGTGAGTAATTGTGAGTTGAGGAGAGAGAAAATATTTGGTGAAAACACTGTTCACCCTTATATTTGAAAAGTTGTTGTTCACCCCTATATATTTTTTAATATTTTTATAAGTGATTGTGAATAAGGAGAGATGAAAATATAATGATAAAACTATGAAAAAGTATTATTATTTTAATTATGAGAAAGAAGATTTAGGGGTGGAGTAGTGATTTTTAGTGTAATTTGATGAAGATTTGGTGGACATGTTGTGAATGCTCTTACACCTTGTTTTTTTAAAAAGGGAATCATATACCACTAGACCAAAAGGTCATGTGTCATAGCTGGACTTGACACCAAAAAGTTAGGTTAACACTCTAGATAAATTTCATATCGATCATATATACAAGAGATAGTAGGCTTGTGAAGATCGTCTAGCTACATATACTAATAACACGGTCTGTACATGTTACTTCAATATTAGTTGTTTGCCTGAGCAACCAAAAACATATATGTAAGTTCCTAATGAGCAAAGTTTACAATGTTTGAGGGTTAAATGTTATGAAATGGTATCAAAGTTCCTCATGTGCCCATATGGCGTGGTGGTGCAAACCTCATTGGGGATGATGAGTTTGAAAATGGAAGTGTTACAAATAAATCTCTTATCGATTATGTATGAGAGAGGTACTCAACTCACAAGGAATGCCTGGTGTTAAATACAACTGACGTAAATGACCTTTTTTGAAGTATCTAACTAGGCAACTGAAAACATATATGTAATATGTTAACTATATTCGTTAACACGAGTGGTTGATACTAGAACCTGTTAGTCGATAATGGATGGTTTCAAGCATGTTTACAACCCGAGGTCTAAAATAAAAAGAGCAACAATGTATTACACTATATTAGTTTTTGAAATTTGAAGAATAGTGCTGAAAGATAGTTATGTCTTTTCATCCAACAATATATTACTCTATATTAGTTTTTTTAAGTTTGATGAACAGTACTGAAGGGTAGTTCTTTATGAAACGACTTTGACGACTAAAGTTAAGGCTTGAAACTCAACATGGGGATGGAGACGTGTATGTATGAATTATGAGTAATATATTATGAGTAAACTGAGTTTTAGTATGCAGGATAGTCCATACACGTCTCCATCCCCATGTTGAGTTGCAAGCCTTAACTTTAGTCGTCAAAGTCGTTTCATTATCCTATTCAACGAATATCCCAATCTATCGCAGTTGTTTCGACTTTTGGTTCATCGTTCATCTCTTTTTATTACATACTGGTTATTACAATATATTAATAATTGAACTTAAATGAATAGTGTTTCAAATTGAATAGTAATTATAATAATATTTTATTCAATTAACTATATTATTATTTTATTCAAAAACTTTATTATATTATATACTATTAATATAATTAACATAATATTATCTAATTTCGTTACAAATTTCATGTGTTACTTTATGTATAGATTTCTTTATTTTTTTAACGTTTACAATCAAAATGGAATCTCGATTGTATAATTCATTGATTGATCAACACCTCATCTAAATCTCGATTGTAGAACGCGCAACGCGCGTGATTTTATACAACTAGTTACTTTCAATTTGTGTTGATCATACCAATAGTAAAAGGAACAATTTCTCAATAGTCCATTTTCATTCTTCTTGTTTTCTTTTTAGGTCAGCATTCATTTTCCTTTATATTTCGAAATCAACCATCCCACATAGTGTTGTAATGATCACAATATGTAAAGTTGAAGACGGCCAAGATAAGAGGATGTTTGAATTCAACGTGTGTTTTGAAAGCAATTATGAGATAGAAAATCATTACAAAAAAAAAAAAAAAAAAAAAAAATATCTATAGTAGCATGTGAAAGTCCAGGAGATAATTTGGATTTGTTTTCGATGTTTGGAGTTATAATAATAAGGCATGAGTATTTACATGTAATAATTATTAAAAAATGTAAAAGACAAAAAAAAAAGGAAATCTTTGTGAAAAAAGATGCTATGTTAGTAAAATAATAGTAACACTCTTTAAAATTATATTAGAGAAAAGGTAAATAAGTAATCATTCAATAGGTTGAGACTTCAATCCCATTATACTAGTGTATTTATCTCTCGAAATCTAGGAATTGTTTAAAAAATTAATGTTGTGATATGAAACCAACAACATTAACTAGAAAACTTTTTTTTTCCTTGTAGTCTAGTTGGTTAAGGGCCTAAAGTTTCTTATGAGAGACTTGGGTTCAATTCCCACTATCTACATTTGAAGGACATTGGTGGAAGGGAAATGAGGGATGACCCGGCCATTGGCTTTAGGGGTGAGCAATGGTCCGTACCCGATCCGACCCGAAGATACCCGACCCGACCCGAGACCAACCTAAAAACAGAACCGATATACAAACCCTGTCTCCGGTTCAGTCCTCGGTCCATCAATACTCGGTCCATCGGTTCTTCTTCCCATACCCGACCCTACCTAAACCCTGCTGAAACCTTCCATTTGTGTGACAGAAATCATGTTTTAGAGGCTGCGTATTTGGTTCAGAAGACAACATACCCTGTTTACAGGTTAGATTTGTGAACTTAAACCTTGATGGTTGTGTTATGTGAATGTTTATTGATTATACCATTAGTTTCTTTATAAAATCAGGTTATTGATGTTTGTGTTATGTGAATTTCTCGGCAAATCATTGTGTTTATTACAATTTAGCTAGGATCAGATTAGTTGATGATTAGTTTGTTTCATTGTGTTCGATTGGTATGAATAATATGTTCGCACACCAAGTGCTCGATAAAATTCCTAAGTGAAAAAACTAACACATTTGTAACACATTTGTAAGAAATAAATTAGAAAACCAAAAGAATTTTGGCGATTCTTTTGGATCGCCTAAACTAATATAGTTTTGGCGATTCTTTTGGATCGCCTAAACTAATATAGTTTAAGCGTTTTTTTTTTTAAAGAAACGCCTTAACTAATATAGTTTTGGCGATTCTTTTGGATCGCCTAAACTAATATAGTTTGGCGTTTCAAAAGAAACGCTTTGTGTATTATACGGGGTTATTAAGTAAAAATTAAATTGTTACTAATAAATTGAGTCTGTCACTCTGTCTTTAGTTTCTTGTCCATGTATTTGGTACCGGGCGTGTTAGCCAAACTAAGTAGGGTCCTATAAGTTTCAATTTAGGGCCTAACTAGGCATTAAGTACACTTCTACCTTGATTTAGCAACTAATAACTTAGTGTCTTAGTTAGGAGCTGATATGCGAGAATAAAACTGAAGTTAAGCCTAAAGCCTAGGCTATTGGTAAAGTTGGTGATCTACTGCTTCTTAACATATTTGGGAACTGATATGCTGCGATTCTAAATCACTGTGACATCCGTCACCTTCAGCTTTATTATGTATACAAATCTAGTCCTCAATTTTTTTTTATTTATTTGGCATTTCGAGTCCTTATAAGTCATATAAAATGTTGATTTATTTTGTTGCAATCTATATACATTTCTTTCATTCAATATAGAGTAACCATTCCTATAAAAAAAAAATTCTTCAACCTATATAAATGTCAGTTTTGAATCTCTTTGATCTCATAAAAAAAATTAACCCAAACTCAATTTCTTTATCCATTTATGAAAATTAATGACACATTGATTTTAAAATAAATTACTGAACATCATGATACATGAATTTGAGTTTCGATCCATTACACATTATTCTTATACGTTTCAATCAACTTATTAGTCATTAATTATAATTAATTATGCAAACCACGTTATATAACCTCTAATCAATCAATATGTTTCAATCTATGAACTACACTATAAATTGAAATCAAATTCACAATCAGAACCTGATTCGATCAAGTCTGTGTAACCAATTACAAATAACGATGATGTTTGAGCGTCGTATGATCCACATATTATCCTTAAAGTCGATGGTTCCAAGGAATCCATAATCGACATGTAAGTTCAATTTTTTTTTGATGCTACATATCGTTGTTGTTATTAGATTAAAATCCCCTTATTACAGATTTATAATCTTGTTTAAATTAGATAATTGAAAAATTTAGGGTTAGGGTTCTTGGTTAAGCAATTTGGGGAAGAAGATGCATTGGAAACAATATTTATAATATTTGTTATCTAACTAAATTCAACAATCTTAGACTTTGGTGTAGTGGCTTGTGTGTGTATGGGTTGAGGGAGTTACCTGGGTTCGATCCTCATAGCCACCTCTCCTTTCTTTTATTTTTTTCCCTTTCAAGAAATTATATAATTGTTTTTTATATATATTATAAATAAAGAAAACTCATAATATTCATAATAAATTCATTTTTGATCCAAAAATTATGAAAATTTAGGAGTAGCATCTTGACACCCTAAAGAAAATTATCATATTTTTATTTTTTTGGAAAATGTCCTATTTTCGTATTTTTATTGAATTTATTTTTTTTAATCGTATTTAATCGATTAAAAAAATTCATTTTTAATGATTTTAATCTCAATTTTTTTTTGAAATTATTTCTAATCATTATAAACTGAAATAAAAATATTTGGTTCAGAAAACATTTATTTTTATTAATTTTTCCTATTTTTATCATTTAAACATGATTTAATCTCATTAAATCAGTTTTAAATATAAATAAGTTTATAAAAATTATGAGAAAATTGTTTTCATTAATTTACATCAGAAAGCATCCATTTTCTAGGAAAATAGCATTTTTGGATCATGTCTTGAAATTTTAGTCTTATTTATGTTTAATTAGACATAATTAATAATTTATTTATTTATACTATTAAATATTTATTTTATAAATACTTTTCCTATCAACTAGAAATAATTTTATGTTTGAAATTCTTAATTACAATTTGTGGATCATTGTGTAACTCATAATTATTTATTACAAAATTTATGATATTTGTATTTATTTACAATAATTAGTTAAAGTAATTAACTAAATTATTTGTATTAATTATTTAAACATACGTTGACCTAAATATTCAATTGGTGATAATTATATTACCTAAATCCTAATTACAAACTTTAGTATATTATTTTTAATATACAACTTTTATAGTAATTCGACTTATCATGAAAACTCTAATTCCCCAAATCAACTTAGCAAACCTTAATGCCTTAGACCATAGATACTTTAGACTTTAGACATTTCCTTATTAGTATTCTATTACGTTATAGGTTGAATTCCTCGGAATTCCCATTACTTAGCTCACGACCGCTTAAGTGGATTTTGATCGCTTTCGCAAACTGTGAGTATATCTTTCCCCTTTTTACTGTTTTACTATTTTGGGGTGACTCATGTACCTACTATCAATTTTCTATTTCATCTTACTAAAATAGCAATTCTTATGTGTGTTTGCTTGTGTCATTTCGTGTATCTATGACCTGTCAAATCATTAACCGTTGTGGCCTGGCATTTCAATGAATAGTACTATGGTATATACCCTTGTGACTCTGTTGAGAGTCCTCGTCATTGCTATGTATTACATTACTACTAGCGCATACTATATATATCTGCTTTCCTTTCATAGTGTTGATTTGACCCGGATACCACTTATTACATAATTGCAAACAGTATACGACATATGAATTGCAAAACACTTTTCTACTATATTTATTTAAACAGGGTATGCTCACCAATACAATTTTTGTATTGACCAAAATATTTTGTACATGTTTCAGGTTGTTTTGAGATGCATTCTTTAAGCTTTCGGATTTATATTTAGATTTTGATTCATTGTATTTCAATTTAGTTGGCAGTTAGAATCGTTGTATTTCTTTTCAATGTAATAAATTATTTAATCAATGTATTCAAAATTGCACTTTAGTCCATGAGCTATTGAACAATCGTCACTACGTGACACCTCGATGTTTCCGCCATCGGTTGGGGTGTTACAGATTGGTATCAGAGCCATGGTTATAGGGAATTAGGTTATTAGAATGCCTTTTAGCCTAGACTATAACTAAGTTTACTTTCACGAGTCCTCTCGTTTATATTTCTCTTATTTCCTATTATTTTCTTTCAAGATATTTTCGTTATGATTATTTCTCGTTATTCTTTCGATATTTTTCTTGGCGAAGAAGACACTCGTATTTCACAAACGAAACGATATCATCAAGTTAGGAGTGGTATCCATACCTTGGTGATTAGTTTCACTCCTCTATATGTTATTTATCTTAGGAATATATCTTTGAGATAGGAGTGACATCCACACCTCAAAGAGTGATTCCTTCAAAAAGAAACTTAACCACTAAGCTGGGAGTGATATCCTTAACTTAGTGATTGGTTTCATTCCACAATCGTTTTCAATTTTGAAATACATCTTTGAGTTAGGAGTGAAATCCACATCTCAAGGATCTATTTCTACATCTCGTTAAGTATGAATTTTCTTAAATATTGGTAAACTATTACATACGTTAATTTTATCATTCACGTCATTTTAAATCTTGGTCTTTTAAAAACACATTAGACTTACACATACTCTTCATGAAATGGTTTCATCTTGCATTTTATAAATTCGCATTGCATATTTTACAAGTCAAATGTAAACCTTTTTGGTTTCATATGACGTATCCAATATATCTTTTCGGAAGAAACTTGCAACTAATAATAAGCCTTATAACATTTATCAAACTCGACTCCTCGTAAACACATATCTACGAAGATTTTTCAAATGAACCAGTTTTGAATCTAAAACACACTTCGGTTACTAAAAAGTTATGCTCATGCATTACTACTATTCTTTCAACTATATCACAAAGATTGTGCAAACTACGTTTTTGATAAACGAAAATTTACTATATTACAGATTGAATAATTGCAGGTTTGGAGAAGATGTTCGCACTTCGCAGCCTCTAGTTCTTGGCTTCTTGCAGATCGACAGCACAACAACCTTTATGATTGGTATATGTATATTATTAGGTCATAAGTGGGGTTATATTATACCATGGAATTGATTTCGGTATATGCAGATGATTGAAAGCAGCCTTTATTGAATAAAGCCCAAGAAATTGGCGCCTAAAATAGTTGAGGTTAGTTAAATATGGAATAGATTTCGGTCCTCGGTTTTGTGATGGTTTACTTCGGGTCCTGGACCGACCCGACCCGAAACCCGAGGTGGGCTGGAAAACAGAACCGTATAAAGGACCTAAATGTCGGGTCCGGTTCGGTTTTGGTGATTTTCCGGTTCGGTTCTCGGGTAATTTTCGGTCCGGCCCAATTTTGCTCACCCCTAATTGGCTTGGGTTCGAGTCCTGATCCCGACCGGTTTTACCGATTATTTCACTGTCGTGCCTTCGGGCGAGTGAGTGGTCGGGTTTTCCCGGCAATTGGTGGCAATTGGTGGCCTGAGTACTCTCGAGTATCTGATTCGCCAAAAGGGGTGTCCGAGAGTGCTCAGAAATTGATTCGTTGGCCGTTAAAAACAACTAGAAAACTTTTTTTATTTATGCAAACTAATCACATGTTAATTAAAGAGAAAAAATTAGACATTTTTGTTGGCCCAAAGGTTAACTAGAAAGTTGGGCTCAAATTTGTTGGTAAATATGAATTACTAGATTATACCCCGGGAGCGTCCCGGGTTGAGAAATTTAATATGATATATCAATTTTACATATCAAATAGACTGATGTATAACTTTAATATTAATATCTAACCTAAAACAAATTAACAATGTACAATTCAAATGCTAACACCTAACTTAAAAGAATGTAGAACTTTAATGTAACTCTAATATTAACAAATATCCTAAAGACTAAACAAATGTACAACTCTAACATACTAATATTGATACTTAACTTAAAACAACGTATAACTCTATTAACCTATTCGGCTCCGGTTGAAAAAAAATCATATTTACTGATTTAAACATAATTAGTGACTTGTCTATACATGATTAATGATTTACCTGAACACTTTGTGTTTTGTTTCCTGTATGAACAAAACCCCACAAAAAAATTTCTCCGTTTTTTATATAGCACTATGGTACTCGTTGGAAAGATAATAAAATGCTCGTTAATTTGGTGTAATTTTTTTCTTTAAAAAATCTCGTAAATTAAAGATATTAACGTTTAAAAATTATGTGAGGAAGCATGAGGGTGAAAAATCTAATTTTGTTTTTAAATTATTTTTTTCCTAAAATATCTCAATGCCACATGGATGACACATGACACACTCAAGGAATAGAATGTCTCTTTGAGTGTCATGTCATTAAAATGGCTTTGGTTTATTATATGTATAGATTTTGAAAAACACCTTAAGCATGAGGTAAAGCACCTCTATACAAAAAAAAAAAAAAAAAAAAAAAAACTTTTAAATTGCTGAATCTCTAATTTGATTGCGTTGTACATATTTAGCGTTTATCCCTACGAGACTCAAATAATGGCAATTGGCAAGTGTGATTGGGGTAATTTGAAGAGTACACATCATCCACATGGGGTGTCATGTGGTGCAAGGCTTTATGGTGGTGACTTATAACTTATAAGAAACAAGTAATGTAATATTCTAAAGGATTAACACTTGCTTGGGCTGAAAGTCAAAATTGATAACCAGCTGACTGACTGACTATGTTATATATAATTTATAAGCTAGGATAGGAAGGGAAGCTTCATGATATATAAAAATTAAGGTCAAGATTGGATCCGCAATTCAAAACCCTGACACAAGGAGGATTTACGATCCTAAAACTTACTAGCCCAGGCATCACATGTTCAGCCGACTCATTGAAAACAATCAAATTTCTAATCTCATAAATAAAATAGGTTTGTTCAATGTAATAATGTGTAAGTTAGTAGCATGTCTCTTGAGTAGGGATGACAAAAATACTCAAATTTGTTGAGAAAACAAAAAATACATGGGACAAGTATTTGGATATAGAGCTGAGTACGAGATTAAATAAAACACTTTTCAAGTTCACGTTCATCTTCAAGTATACGTATAATATTATGTAATACTCGGACTGATTAATTGTAACAACTTACATGGTAAGAGTGGAGGGAGTGGGACGGGAGAGGAGGGCGGGAGGAAGCTTCACCGACGGGAACAACGCCCCCTGCGGGCGTGGAGGAGTGGGCGGGAGGAAGAAGCTTGGCGTGGGGCACTTGGGTTGGCCATGTGGCCTTCTGATTAGTCCGAATTGTTTGTTTTTTTTTAACTTTATATAATATAATATTATTTCCTTCACCTCCTTTCCCCCCTTCCACTCCCCACAATTTTTTCCTCCCCCACATACACTAGTACACAAAAGACCAAAAGATGCGGTGATTTAAGCTATAAGATGCGGTTTTAGACCCGCATCTTATAGCCAAGCATCAAAAGGCAACATTCAAAAGATGCGGGTTTAAAAGAACCGCACCTTTAGACCAAGCAACCGCATCTCTTATCTTTTAGTTTTAACCTCATCTTTTGACAAAAAAACCGCATCTCTTGTCTTTATTTTTAGCAACCAAAATGTTTAAAGATGCGGGTATCAACCACATCTTTTGGTATTTTAAGCCAAAAAATAATTTCTTTTATTTTTTTCAGTTTCCAAGAAATTTTATTAAAATTTCCCAATAAATTCCTAATATATACAAATATATATACCAAAAAATGAAAATCATATACAAAATCAAATTAAAACCAATATGAATAAACAAGGTAACACAAATACATATATGTCTAAGGATGAAAGTCATATACAATAACTATCCGAACCGACATCTTCATACTTTCAACCTAAACCGACGTCTTCAATTATTACTTGCAACTGGAATTGTAGAAATTGCCTGAAACAAAACATAATGTTACATTAATAAAAATGTAGATTAAAAAATATACACAAGTGCATATATGTTTAAAATGCAATCTTTATATTCGGATGTTAAAATATTATCATACATGCATACACATAAATCACAAGAATGCTACAATCGACTAATACACATACCAAATCATAAATCACAAACCATACAAAAAGCAATTATCATAACCATGCAAATAGCAGTCATCTAATGCCAAGGATATACATGTCTTATGTGATGAGCAAAGGAAATAAGTTAAAAATGTATTGGTTCGGTTGACCCATCACACAAAAACAAAAACAAACATAATTATACATATTTAGTTGACCCGTTAGATATAAATGAACATTAAATGGTAGAATTTAAGCTAACCTTATGACGCCTTTACAAAGTTCATGACCGGCTACCAAACAACACCTTAATCCAAAGCGTCATTAATTCTACGACCATAAAATCGATTTCCTCATGCGATGTAATGTCTTTCGTATTCCATACCTGAAAAACAACAAAGTATCTAAATGTATACAAATTTTTTTTTGAACGGCCAACAAAAACGCCAATATTATTACAACAAAAAACGCTAGCAAGTAGCTAGCAACATCCGCATATGTATAATAACCATACTTGTATGCATTAAACACTTACTGTATTAATAAAATCATGTTGAATAATATCGACAAACTCCCGCATATGTTTAATAACCATAAACCCGCATTCCCAGCCGTCTGCTTGTTGGTAGCACTGCATTTATTTTACAATTAATTATTTTAAATACCTAAAAACACAATTATATAAAAATAGAAAACATACATTTGTCATTGTCTAGTTAAATTCTCTTTCGAAACCACTAGCAATCAAAGACGAAATGGCATAACTGCTCTTGCTCTTTTTCTGAGAATCAACAATAAATGCGCTTGCGGTGCTCGGTTCAAATATTAGACGAGTCCAGTGATCGCTAACCAATACAAATTATAGAACAATATTATGTATATATATGTGTATGTATATTGGAAAAGTATATATTACCTGGCATTATATGGTGCAAGAAAATATCTTTTGTTGTTATGATACTTGTGTATTTCCTTGATGTGTTTTATCAAGGCCTCCGGTTCTCTTACGCATTTTGAACCATTAATGAGCTCCGGATGAAGGAATGCACATTTAGAGTTGCACATTTAGAGTTAGGCGACTGAAAAAATACCTTATATATACACATACATATGATAAAGTTAGTAAAATAAACTATATTTAAAAATATTATTGTACCATATTAAAACAATAATAAAAACCTACATCGAAAACGTATGCAATACGCTGACATCAAGCCAGTCCCTTGAAAATAACCTTAACAACTCCGAATATGTGATTAGATTTGTAACCGACTTTCTGGCGAGTCATCTCTAAAACTCTGTGAACCACGACTCGTTCCAAATGTTTGACTACATACCATGATGCTCACTGTGTTTTAGTTTCCCTGAAATATATCCTTTAATACACCAATACATACATATATGCCTTTAGTAATCATTTTATCAAAATAAATAATAATAAAAGTTAAGGATGAGGCGCTTTCAGTAACAAAACTTATAGGACTCAGATAATCATACAAATAACTAATTATTATTAAAAATGTTTTCAGTAATCATTTGTGTAAAAAAAACGTGCTGAACAGGTCAACGCCATCCAAGGAAAAAATGTTTGACTGTTGAATTGTTGATCAAATGCCCAAAATGCTTCTTAATAAGGAAAAAATATAGGAAAAACTTGAGGGCCATACTCAAGAGTTGGTTATGGACAGAAAAGTAACTATCGAGTGAGACGTACCAAAGACCTGAGATTTTTTTGGCACGGCAGATCTGATGTGTTATCTGTTACATTTTCTTTGGGACTGTAGGGGTTTATCATTAATAGACACTCCTTGTATAGGTCATATGGAGTTAGTACTTAGTAGATAAAGTGATGAATGCAAACATCTGAGCCGTGACATGATAAATATATGTTGAAGCATATATTTAAGGTTAAGGTGTGATGTGCAGCAGGTCACAGAGTCTCCTGAAAGCCTAGGTGTATGGTTTACAAAGAGTTCATAAAAAAAAAATCATAGATTTCTAAACTCATGTAACAACAATCGCTAGAAGAGTAGAGAGGAAGAAAAAAATTTAGTTTCTCAGACAGTGAATCTATTTGTGTATCATCAGGTAAATATAAAATACCAACATTCAAATAAAAAATCATTAATCGGTTAATTAAACTAATATAACGCCAACTAGCCACTAAGACCAAGCATAAATCAAAGACATGTAAACAAAGATCAACAATGACAAATTAGCATAGAGCACATGGCCAATAACTTTGCATAGCCATCACAAAGAAACTAGATTTGATATAATATGTGACAAATTGGGATAACAGAACACAAAGCAACAAAGACAGAACGTTTACCAGAATTAAAAAGAGCGAACCGTTGGTTTGAACCGCCGGAGTGTTAGGGTTAGGTGGAACCGGCGCTCTACATGATTGGGTGTTAGGGTTAGGGTGGAACCGGTGCTTTGAGAGCTCTGTTCGATTGGGGGTGTGAGAGTAATATTGGGTGTTAGGGTTTTTTTTGATATGGGTGTGTTTGTGAGGTGTTTTTGGGGGAGAATGAAGGGGCGGGAATGAATGGGCGGGAATGAAGGGAGGGATATTAGAATTTTTGGGAACAAGACTATGACTATGGATGAGCATGCGTATCGGTACTGAAAACAACCGGTACGATACGGTATCGATACGGTACCAGTATTTGAAGGTAAAAATTGGTAAATGCCGGTACCGGTACCGAAACACCAAAAATGTGAGTACCGATAGTGGTACCGAACTTGATTCGGTATCGGGAATTCGGTACCGGTACCCGGTACCATTTACTCATCCCTAAACCAGATATGTGTGACTCAAGAGTAGAGGTGCAAATGAGTCGAGCAGCTCGTGATCTACTCGAGATCGGCTCATGAAAAAACTTGAAACTATCCGAGTCTTATCGAGCCCGAGCCGAGCTTGAGCCAAAAACAAAGCTCGTTTACTTATCGAGCCCGAGCTCGAGCTTGGCATATAAAGCTCATCAGGCTCGTCGAGCCTTAGTATAATATTTGCTTTATTAATATTTTATAATATTTACCCCATATTTAAATATGTTTAGTAAACGAGTCGATCCGAGTTTTAGACTTATCGAGCTACCGAGCCTAAATGAGCTTTTGGTTATATTATTTTTATTTAATATATTAACTGATAAACACTAAACGAGCCGAGCTATCGTGCGTCGCTAATCGTCACTTTATATCACCATACGCCACAATGCGACAATTGTTCTCTGTAATATGCTCATTGCCTCACCAGCCTCATTCACGGACACTCGAACCTCAATATTAGTGTTCTCATCGGACAGTTCGACTTTAGTTGTCACTCGACAATGAAAACGTTGAAGAAAACATTTCAATTTCATGGTTGTTCAAATAACTCTCCGCTCGTTTATCACTCGATGCTCGCTCGAAAAAATTTGCGCTAAAAATATGTTCGCTCACTTTTCGGCTCGGTTGTAAACGAGCCGCTCAGCTCTGTTCGATTTGTAAATGAGGCAAGCATGAGCAAAGGTTCGTTCGGTTTTTAAATGTGCCAAGCATGAGCATTAGTGGGTTGTGAGAGGTGATGTGCATCGGTCGAATAAACAGGGTCATAGGTCGAACACGTGATTAATGGGTCATGCAATATTAAGTCAGATTATATCGTAAAAGACACTCACAAGTCATGTGTGCCCATTATGGCATTTATTATGTAACATTCAGTATTGGATGGCTATACCATGTTGTATTACATGAATCATATAGATCGTAATCGATAATAACAAATCATACATGCCCTAAGGAAACGTATTGGGACTTGATATCCCCTGATGGACCGTTATGGTATTTAAGTAACATTCGTTATTAAAGGGTTATACAATGTTATATAAAGTAATATCATGTCGTAACTGATAGTAATAACTCATATATGCCCTAATAGACTGTATTGAGATCTCTCACTGGTCCATTATTACCTTTAGTACATAACATTCTGTATGGAAGGGTTACAAGTTGTATTGAGTCATATACTCATATTAGATCGCAACCGACAAGAGCAAGTCATACATGCCCTAATTAATCGTATTAGGCATTAATATCTCTAAATAACCTATTATGGACTTTGTTGTGTAACGTTCGATATTGAATCGTGTAGTGTTCAGTCATATTAGATTGTAATCAACAATAACATATCATGGATGCCCTAATCGCATATAATTATAATAAAAAATCATATGTTAGTATCACTATGTATATTTATTATACGACTATAAAGGTGCAAATACTTTATATTAGTTGTTATGAGAAAAAAAATCTGTAGGAAAATCTGACGCATTTCCTACGGAATTATAGTATTGTCGGACATTCCGACGCATTTCCCACGAAATTGAATCTTATATCAAATTGCGTAGAAAATGTGTGGGAAATTCAGACGGATTTCCCACAAAAACACTAATTTTGTTTTTTTTATTATCTTTTTAAAAGATAATTAAAAAAACAAAAATAAGGTTTTGATTGTTTTCTACACATTTCCCATGAAATCGTAAAATAGGATACTATTATGTCGGAATTGCGTGGGAATTTTCATATGCGTTTCCTACAAAAATATTTTTGTCCCTTTTTTGTAGCTAGTTTTGGATTTTCATTTGTTTCCTAGTAATTTCGTGGGAAATCAGTCGGAGTAGGCGTTCATGGGAAATCCGTAGGAACTTTTCATAGGAAAACACCCTAGTTTTTCTAGTAGTGAATGTGCCCGGGCCGGGAGTCCTCCCCACACCCCTTAAGGGCCGGCCCTGTTAGTTAGACACCACGTTTACCCTTTATATAATTAAAACTTTATTATTGTAGGTAATGAAGGAAGAAGAAAATAAAATTTTGAAATATATGCGTTTGAGCATAAGATGCGGTTGTGGGAACCGCATCTCTTGGTGCTGGTGCTTTTTCATGTAATGCATAAGATGCGGTTGTGAGTAAAATCGCATCTCTAGGTGCAACTCTTTTTCCAATATAATGTATAAGATGGGATTGTGTGAAGAACCGCATCTTTTGGTGTTCTTTTTTTTAAATAAGTCTATAAGATGCGGTTAAGATGGTGAACCGCACCTTATAGCTTTTGCCATTTGCATCTTTTGATCATATGTGTACTAGTGATAGCTCCCACAAGTGTCACATAACGCTTCACCCCCTCCCTATAATCTAATAGAGAATGTGATATAATTCTCTCTCTCTCACATACACACATATATATATGTATGTTTATTATGGTTGTTAAAAAATACAATATGTCTAAAAGTTACAATAGTAAAAAATGTACATAGTAAATTGCAGTTTGGTATTTACCAAAGGTAATAAAAGGGTATACCCTATACACAACAGGTAATTAGTACCCAAGTTCTTGATATGTACCGAGTATCGGACACGTAAATAATAAAAATGTATGTATATTCTTTAAAAAAAATGAAAATTTATGGGACACAAGCACAACATTTTAAGAGAGAAATATATTTCATTTATTATTATTATTATTATTAAAAGTTAATAAGTTATAATAAGTAAATTTATATATGTCATAAATAATTGTGTGATTTTGAATATGGTTATTGATAAAAAGTCAAAAACATGATAATCTTTACCCCGCCACAACTTTATAGAAAAAAAAGTCCTTGGTGTGTAAAAAGCAGCCACAAAACACTCATTTTTTTCCCGCAAAATCTTCACACTCTGCACCCTTTACTGTCATCTAGTGACAGCATTTTATTTTTATTTCTAAATTGTTTTTTATTACTTACAAACCCCATTAATAGAACACAGCTGTAGTGTATGTGGGTGTGTGTTTCTTGGTATCTTTCTTTATTCCAAAATATATTAAAAAAATAATAAATAAAAAAAAGAATAGAATAAAGTGGACTGGAGGGAACTTGCTGCTAAGGGAAAGAATATTATTTACAACAAGGAGAAGGAAATGCAGTTTACTGAGTGTGGACCTTTCAACAAAATGCATAACAGCTTTCAGTTGCTGCTGTTAATGGTTTCATTGAGTTTATGTGTTTGTTTGTGTACAGCATCTGTTACTTATGATCATAAGGCAATATCTATTAATGGTAGAAGAAGGATTCTTATTTCTGGATCCATTCATTACCCAAGAAGCACACCTGAGGTACATTACAGTACAGCTTATTATCAATGCACTTCATAGCTTCTTTTCTTTCTTTCTTTCTTTCTTGAAATGGGGTTTCAAGATAATATTTTTTTTATCGTTATATAAATGTAAAAAATGTTTTTTTTTATTTTTTTATTTAGATGTGGCCAGATCTCATTCAGAAGGCTAAAGAAGGAGGTCTGGATGTTATTCAGACTTATGTTTTCTGGAATGGGCATGAACCACAACCTGGTAAAGTAAGTAAAGATTTTTTTTTAATTTTTATTTTTTTTAAGTGTGTTTCTAACTTTCTTTAAGGGAAAGTAATGATTTTTTAACCAACTTTTATGTTTTTTCAGTATTATTTTGAAGACAGGTATGATTTGGTTAAGTTTATTAAGCTAATTAAGGAAGCTGGGCTGTATGTTCATCTTAGAATAGGCCCATATGCTTGTGCTGAATGGAACTTTGGGTATTATTCATAGAACTAGCTTCATGATTATTATTATTATTATTTTACAAATTTCTTTAGAAAAAAAACCTAAATTTATGATTTTTGTGTGTATTTTCAGGGGATTTCCTGTTTGGTTGAAATATGTGCCAGGGATTAGTTTTAGAACAGATAATGCTCCTTTTAAGGTCTCATTCTAAAACTGCAATTAAATTATTTTTTATCTTTTTCCAAGGTTTATGTGAGTTTGATTTAGTTTATGCATTTTAGGCTGCAATGGAAAAATTCACAAGGCATATTGTGGGTATGATGAAATCAGAAGGCTTGTATGAGAATCAGGGTGGTCCAATTATTTTATCTCAGGTAGTCAAAATAAATAAATCACTTATTTACTCTGTTTTTGTAGCATTAATAAGTTGTAGCAACATGAATAAACTGCGTAAGTGGTCAAACGGGTCGCTTGGACATGTCCATAATGTGTTGTCCCTTTTTTTTTAATTTATAATTTTTTTTTTTAACTAGTGTGACCTGTTCGACCGTTACCTATTTCCCATCTGTTTATTAGAGGTGAATTATGACCAAAATCAACCAATTTTACATAAACGGGTCGAAATCACCACCTATAGCAACTGGCATAACCAATCTTATTTGTGACAGATTGAGAACGAATACGGGCCAATGGAGTATGAACTTGGAGCACCGGCTAGAGCCTATTCAAAATGGGCTGCTAATATGGCCGTGGGTCTAAACACCGGTGTCCCATGGATCATGTGCAAGCAAGATGATGCCCCTGATCCCATTGTAAGTTAATCCTTCATGTTCATGTTCCTTTTTGTCATTTTCTTCACCTTATTATTGACTCTTTTCATTATTTTATTCCCTTAATGTTCATCATTAGATTCTGTATCCAGTGCACATGGTCACCTTTTACACTGTCCCCAATATAATATTCACCAAAGTTTTTTGTGATTAATATTTAAAAGTAAGTAAATTTGATTTTGGTATTCACAGATCAACACTTGCAATGGTTTTTACTGTGACTACTTCACTCCTAATAAACCTTTCAAACCGAAAATGTGGACCGAAGCGTGGTCAGGATGGTAATATCAGTTTCTTTTTCAACTTCTATTTTATGCTACAGTATATGATTTTCCATTCTCTTAAAATTAAATTATTGTTTTAATGTAGGTTCACTGAGTTTGGTGGACCAGTGCCTTACAGACCAGCTGAAGACTTAGCATATTCCGTTGCTAAATTTATTCAAACTGGCGGATCGTTCATTAATTACTATATGGTAACTCATAGGTTTTGTTTTATTTTCTTAATCACTCTCTTGATATTGCCAACTAATGTTTTGTTCTTGTTTTTGACAGTACCATGGGGGAACCAACTTTGGTAGGACTGCAGGTGGCCCGTTTATTGCCACGAGCTATGACTATGATGCTCCTTTGGATGAATTTGGTACATTCTAAGTTTAGTAATCTTTATTTTGATATAAATTACCTGGTTTGTGACTTCTTTCATAGGAAAATATAAATTCGGTGGTAATGGGCCAAAATAGGTTATTTGCTGCACCAGTCAGAACTAATGCGTCCAAGTAGTCCCGCCTGCCGCAAACACTCTCTCTATGGTTATGAAGAATTTTATGAACTTTAGTTTGCGAAATATGACTAAAAAAATTATACTTTTCAGTTATTTTTTATTATTGAATAAACTAGTTTAGGTGGTTTTTATGCATTAAAAGTCACGTTCTGGGTGACTTACGCAGTTACGCCTCACTTTACGCATTTCCCCTTTTACCAATTTTCTTGATTTAACCGGTTTGACCCATCAGAGATAAAACTTAACCCGGTTTGACGAATTATAACACAAATGAGTCAAATTTCCACTTTTAGCAGGTTTGTAAATTGGGTCAAATTATGGTAGGTTTAAAGCGCTGAAAAAGTGTTTAGTTGTTGGAATTTAATATGTCATTTATGAGGGCCTTTTATGTCATCCCACAGTTTATGAATGCATCATGTCACAGAATGTCACTGTCTGATGTATCTTTACCTATAAACATGTTTATTAACACATTTGGATATATTAAATTACAAAGATTTATTATTAAACATGTAGGACTAAAAAGGGAAGCTAAATGGGGACACTTGAAAGATCTGCACAGAGCAATAAAACTGTGTGAGCCTGTTTTAGTGAATGGGGACCCAACTGTTATCTCACTTGGAAACTATCAAAAGGTCTGATTTTTTTCATCCCATTAGCGTATAATTGATCGTTTTCGAGTTCTAAGTGGGACCCGCAGCTTATATTCATCCTTTTTATTTGCAGGCATATGTTTACAAGAACAAAACGGGCGGATGCGCTGCGTTTCTTGCAAATGATGACAAATCTGATTTTGCAAAAGTAAATTTTCAGAATCAGCATTACAATCTGCCTCCATGGTCAATCAGCATCTTACCTGATTGCAAGACTACTGTTTATAATACAGCAAGGGTGAGAAAGATCATATTTAAGACTCGGATCAATTAAAATGGTTCTAATGCGTTGTAAGACTGATATGTGACCACTGATGTATGATAAACAGGTAGGTGCCCAGACGACAGTGATGAAAATGACTCGTGAGCCGACAGGATTTGCTTGGCAATCATATAACGATGAAACAGAATATTATGATGATGATACGTTTGGAACCGTTGGATTATTGGAGCAACTAAATGTAACTAGAGATGCTTCTGATTACTTGTGGTACATGACTGAGTAAGTGGACTAAGATCTCTGTACGAATAGTGTTTAAACAAATAATTTTATTAATTTATTAATATACGGATTTTAACTTCTTTTTTTTTTTTGCGACCAGTGTTAAAATCGACTCCAATGAAATGTTCTTGATAAGAGGGGAACAACCGACACTCACCGCCCTTTCTGCTGGTCACGCTTTGCATGTGTTCATCAATGGTCAATTATCAGGTAGTACCAGACAGATACTATAAGTGTTTACGGGTTAGAGGTTATGTCTTTGACACATAAATATTGGGGGGGGGGGGGGGGGGAGTGTTCAAAGATTTAACCTGTCAACCCACTAACCCGACACAATTGACATCTAATAAGCAGTTTAAGTTGCTAATTTCAAACTGTTCATTTCAAAACGGAACAAAAAGATAAGCGGTTTTAAATTCAGAAAGGGGTGGCGGCGCAGCTTGTTGCCCGCTATCTTGATGTAATTTTTCTTAGTCACGGAATGAAATAAATCAAGCGTTATTCAAAAAAAAAAATTCAAGATGTTTCCTAATTAGGAAATATGCAGAGTAGAATCATTTTATCTTTCTGGAAATCTTATTTTATCTGTTTTGAACAGGGACCGTCTATGGAAGTCTAGAAAATCCGAAAATAACTTTCAAAAATGTTGTGAATCTACGAGCGGGCCTTAACAAGATTTCACTACTAAGCATTGCCGTTGGTCTTCCTGTATGTTCTATCTTTCCAAATCATTTGTGATCATGAAATGTACAAGGGAATCTTTTAACTTTACATGTTTATTTATCTGCCAGAATATCGGTCCACGTTTTGAGACATGGAATGCTGGTGTTCTTGGCCCAGTTACTCTTTCTGGTCTTAACGAAGGGAGAAGGGACTTATCATGGCAAAAATGGTCTTATAAGGTTGGTTTCTATATTTTATGTCGCAAATTAGGCGGGCTGAAGGGTAATGGTTCATACTTAATGTTTTTATATCGGAACTGTTACCATACCATTGTCCGGTTTAAGAATATTTCGGCAATATGCTAATTTTATTTTTCTTTCAGTTTAACCCAAAAAAACATTACTTGAAATTGAATTTTGATCAGGTCGGGCTTAAAGGCGAAATTTTAAGTCTTCACTCGCTTAGTGGAAGTTCATCAGTCGAATGGGTACAAGGTTCTTATGTCGCACAAAAAACAACCGCTTACGTGGTATAAGGTAGATGATTACTATCACTTGATTACAAACTATGACTTTTACTTGACGGATATAAAATTTTTGGCTCTTTTATCCATTTTTAGGCAGTTTTTGATGCTCCGACGGGGGATGAACCATTGGCGTTAGACATGAACAGCATGGGTAAAGGTCAAGTATGGGTAAACGGCGAAAGCATCGGACGTTACTGGCCGGCATACAAGGCCATAGGCGGTCCTTGTACCACTTGTAACTATACAGGTTATTATGATGAGAAGAAATGCCTGAGCAACTGTGGAGAGGCGTCTCAAAGATGGTGCAGAAAATTTTCATATTACTACCTACTGACCACTGTCAAAAAGTTATGATCTTGATTATCTTTCAACTCGTTTCAGGTATCATGTACCTCGATCTTGGTTAAATCCAAGAGGGAATTTGTTGGTTGTTTTTGAAGAATTAGGTGGAATTCCGTATGGGATATCGTTAGTGAAGCGTGAAATATACAGTGTGTGTGCTGATATCTTCGAGTGGCAGCCATCTTTGAGGACCTACCAGATGCAAGCTTCTGGTCAGGCCACAAAACCATTAAGACCAAAGGCCCACCTTTCGTGCAGCCCGAATCAGAAGATATCTGAAGTTAAGTTTGCTAGCTTTGGCACCCCTCAAGGTGGTTGCGGCAACTTCCGGGAAGGCAGCTGCCATGCACATGACTCGTATGACGTCTTCAACAAGGTATGGTATGCTTGCTAGTTTTTGTGTACATTTAATCTGCATCTATAATTTTGAAGGTATCTTGATCTATAGTGTTGGTCATCATTGTCCAACAAATCACTTGATCAAGATATGCATACTTAGTATCTTGAGGATTCGACATCTTTTGCAGATGTGCGTCGGCCAACAATCTTGTGCAGTACCTGTAAATCCGGAGATATTTGGAGGCGATCCGTGTCCTGGAGTATTGAAAAAACTATCTGTGGAGGTCATATGTAGCTGAACAATTGGCAGCTAAGCTAAATAACATGTTTCTGATTCTTTTGAAGGTCTAATTAATATTTAGATGTGTTCAGAACAGAAGAAGTGTTTTGAAGATATGTGCTTTTGAGAAAGGTGAAGTTGTAGAAATATGCAATGCAACACACCATTTTGGTCCAAAAGCATTAGACTTAATGTTGGTTGGTGTATATATTATATTATATTATATTGTAATATTGTATTAAATGTAACGTGGAAGTAAAATCTTTCATGAATATTACTCGAAAAGACCTTTGTTTGATGAGTCTGATATTTATTAAAGAACGTGTTGAATTGATAACAAAACCATAAACTTTATGTTTTTCTCCGTTATACTCAAATTTACATTTGCTAACAATTAAAGCTGATTAAATCAAAATCATGAAAAAAATAATAAAATCCATCAAAGTTAAGATCCGGCCTTTATACAAGAGAATCCGAGTCTAGGGGTCGGACAAACCGCCCTCTATGTATGATTATTTGTCATGGCGTCTAACGGGTTTTTGTTCTGAACTTTATTTTATGGGCCATATAACTTCATTAGATTTATACCCTGGGATCGTTCGGGGGTTGAGAAGAGAGAGAAAAGGACACGAGTGGGCCAAACATCGCTAACCCATAACTTCAACGATGGGCCTGGGCCCGGGTTATGGGTCTGCCTCCTTTTGGCCTAATTAGTTAGACTATGGGGTATGGTCCCCTTCACTTTTTCTTTCCCCTTCTCCACATTAGCGCCACGTCATCTTCCCCTTCTCCTCCCCTTTTTAGGGGAAATGGTTCCCCTTCCCCCTTTCTTTTTTTAATTTTTCTTTTTCATTTATTTTATAGATTTTTATTTTTCATTAATATTTTTTTTCATTAAAATAAAAAAAACAAATTACATAGAAATTAAAAAAAAAAACGAAAAATACATAGAAATTAAAAAAAAAAAACCGAAAATACATATAAAAACCTAAATATTAAACGATCCTCCGAGCCATCTTTTGATGATGTCTTTTACTTTCGCCGCCACCGCACGTTCCTCCTCCGTAAGGTTATCGAGAGGAGCTTGCATCAACGCCAATTCGGTTGATTCTTGTTTCGAAAGCTCCATTTCGAGGCGTTTTTTTTCCAACTCTAGCCTCATCGCTTCCCTCGCCGCCGTTTCTTCCTTCTCCTTTTTTTCCATGTTTAGCCTCTCAATATCCCTCGCCGCCGCCTCTTCCTTCTCTTTCTTTCTTTCCAAGTACCTCTCCGTTTGCTCCTTTTTTAAACTCGTTAAAGTTTTTAAGCAACTCCTCAATTTTCTCTACCGCCTTATCTTTCGACTCCTTCGAACCGGAACCTGAATCGGTATCGATACGCTTCCCCTTCGAGCCCGAGGCCGCTTTCTTGGCGCGGTCCCTTCCAGGTGGCCTCACTGACGGTGGTGTAGGAGCCTCGTCTTCAAACTCCGGGTCGTCATTTATGTTGATGGTACAACGAGCATCCGACCCACAACCACTATAACTCCCCGACGTGCTCGTTTTCGACCTCTTTGCTTTTTCCACCTCATTGGGCACCACTTTGAATTTTTCACACTTCGACAAAATCTCATACGATTTCATCAACCCAAACCCCCGTTTTTGTCGGTGTATCTTTCAAGAGCCAACTTCAAGACGTTCTCATCACTTTGACCCGTGGTACGATTATTCCAAGCATGTTGATAGTAACCCGCAAATGCTTGACATTTTGCCCATTATTTCCCGACACTTGCTACTAACCGAGTGCATGGTTCGATTTGGTTCACGTTGTAACAACTTGAAAAATTCCACGACAACTTGGTTCCAAAAACCATCCCTTCTTCGATTTGTAGCTACAAATATAGTTAAAAAAGTTAGTAAAAAAAAATATAAAAAAAATCCTAACAGAAGTTTAAAAAAAAACAAAACATATATAAACAAAAAAAAGAAAACAGTGGCCGAAAATATTTAAAAAAAATTGGCAAAAAAAATATCTAAACAAAAAAACATAAATAATTAGCAAACTTTATCCGAAATTTAAAAAATAAAAATTAAACTTTACCTAGAATTGGGTCGGTAGAGGCGATAACCCAAGCTTTCGCTAACGCCTCCAACTCAATTGGCGTCCACATAACGGGATCCGCCCTCGAACTTGGACCTTCTTCTTGAGCCCGTTTTATCCCTTTTTGTAGTTTTTTTTAGGGCCGGTTCGGTTATGGGAGGAGAGACTTGGGTTTCGGGCACGTGATCATCGTGGGAGCCCAAAGAAACAAAATCATGCTCGGGTTGGGATGGGGTTTCGAGTTGTTGTTGCCATTGATGTTGTTGCATTTGCATATGCCATTGATGTTGTTGCATTTGCCAAGGATTAAGAGGGGTGTTAAACGCGGCAAAAGGTTGTGACGAGGGGCACGGGTGTCGAGGGAAAACCGAATGGTGCTTGATTAGTGGGGTGACCGGGTGTGTTCGGGACAAACGGGCGTCTTGGATCCATGAATTTTTATAAAAAATGTATGAAAGAAGGTAAGATTATATAAAATGTGTGTTTTGTTTTGATTGTTTGGAGTGGAAAAAAAGTTAAGGTAAAAGAGTATATATATAAAGGTAAATAGATTTTTTTTTTTAAAGTGGCCGTTGGGCCCCAATGTATACATCCAACGTATACATTTTCTTGGAAAAGGCGTCGGGAAGCACGGGATAATTCTCCCGATCACACCGATTGAAAAACAGGAGGGGGCGGTGTTCCCCATCGGGATTGTGTCCAAGTCAGCTTTCCCGAAGCTCTTCCCCATCCACACCCCACAGTCTTAGGATTGGACCAAATGTTCAAGATAAGACAGGGTGCCTGTATCTTCACTGTTGAGTACTTGAGTCAGCTCTGCCACGCGTCAGCCTTTGATTGGTCTGCGCAGGTCCCCCGCGTTGTCACGCGAGGAGGCTGCGCAGATGCTTCTTCTCTGTGTGCTGGAGACTCCGCGGGACTCTTGTCACCTTCATTCTTTTAGTGTTGACAGGTTTTTCTACGGATGTGTTGTAAACTTTGAAGTATGTTGTGGGGTAGGGTCCTCATCCGCGCTGAGGTTTAGAACCATATCCCTTCAACTAGAGACTTGAAACCAAAGTTTGAAAACAACACTCGGGACTGTGTGTAGTACAGATTCAAATAATTTATATATATATATATATATATATATATATAATAAACCAGAACTATAAATCTCACATGGTACTCAAATATGACAACCTCCTCCTCCTTGAGTGTGTCATGACACACTAAGTGATTTTAGGAAAAAAAAACTTTTTTTTTTTATAAAAATTGGATTTTTATCACTCATGTTTCCTCCCATAATTTTTTATACGTTAATATATTTTATATATGAGATTTTTTAAAGAAAATAATTACACCAAATTAACGAGCGTTTTATTATCTTTCCAACGAGTACCATAGTGCTATATAAAAAACGACTATTTTTTTGTTTGAAATATTAGGTGTTAGCATTGGATTTATAAATTGTTTTAGGTTAGCTATTGAATATTGATATTAGAGTTATGCATTTTTTAGCCTTTAGAGCATTCACAACCCATCCCCCATCCCCAACCATATAATTTAAGGAAAAATCATAGTTTTCTAAATTTGCCACTCACTTTTGCAAAATCTCTCACATCCCATTTCCCATTCATATCCCCTATAAGCTTTTTTTATTATTATTTTATTTCTTTACAACCAACATTAATTTACTCCACCTTTCATTTGTATTATTTTATTATTATTAAATGATATGGGGGAAGGATGGAAGACCCCATATATGGGGCTCAACATAGGTTTTTTGTAAATTTTAGAAATGGGGTATGGGGAAAGGGGTTGGGATGGAGTGAGTTTTTGTAGGATTTTTTAAATTTTAAGAATGGGGGAGGGAATGGGGGATGGGTTGTGAATGCTCTTATGATAAGTGTTAATACTAGAGTTATACATTGTTTTAGGTCATGTATCAGTATTAGTATTAGTATGTTAGAGTTGTACATTTTTTAAACTTTAGGATATGTGTTAATATTAAAGTTACTTTAGAGTTATACATTGTTTTAGTTTAGGTGTTAGCATTGGAGTCATATATTGTTTTAGGTTAGGTATTACTATTATAGTTATACATTGTTTTAGGTTAGATGTTAACATTATAATTATACATTGTTTAAGGTTATGCGTTAACATTGGAGATACATTGTTAATTGTTTTATGTTAGGTGCTACCCGAAGCTTTCCTGCACGTAACTGTAAAATGGATCAGTCTATTTCATATGTAAAATTGATATGCCATATTAGATTTGTCAACCCCGCAACGCTCCCAAAATATAATCTAGTAATAAATATTGATAGAGATATAAAAAAACCCAAAATTGATTTCCATTCTATTTAGTGTGTGCAAAATATACAAGAAGAATCGTAATCCCTTAATGATATGGAAGAGATATCATCAACAAATCAAAGAGATATAATTTCCTAAGTTATGTTCATCTCCTAATCAAAGAGATATAATCTCCTAAATATGTTCAAAATATCTTGAATCTCATTCTCTCTCCACCACCTTTATGAACGACGACTTCTTCCGGCGTCGCTAATCTCACTCTCTGCTCCTAAGTTTTTATATATTTTTTTTTTAAAAAAACAAATGGATAACTCTCTGCGCCTTATGTTTCCACTACTCTTAATATTAATATTAATATTAATAATAATATACTACTTTTTACTCCTCTCTTTTATTCTCTACTCAATACGACGACGCTTCCATATTACAAATTCCACACCGCCTCTCATCCCTCCAATCAATACTCACCATCACATTACCAACCATTCCACCCCTTATAATAACAATAATAATACTTCCTTACTTGTCGAGATCTCGCCGCCTTTGTTAGAGATGATCAAACGACCAACAGAAGTGACGCTACGACGGCCAAGAAGACGAATGTGAAAACAAAAGAGCAAAGAAGAAAGAAGAAAGTGATTTGGTGAAGAATCAAGTGGTGGAAAAGGATAATATGTTTGAGGATTTGTATCCGTATATTTCGTCGTCTGGTGCGACACACAGGAGGATTAAGCAACAGTACCATCATCTTCTTAAGTCTCATGCCTCTAATCGATTGACTCTCCTTGAGGTTTATCTCCTCTTTTTCTCATAATTAAATTTATTTTATGTGTAATGTTATATGTGTGCAAACTGCAAACCATTGTGATTTATGAATTATCTAAACATTTTTAGGGGGACCGGGCGCCACCAGAATTGGTCACGGGTACCCCATTACCAGTACGGTAACACCGCCACCACCTATGCTAGTAGTGGTCCCGTGAACCACTGGCGAAGCATAGTAAGGGCGGGAGGGGCGGCCCGCCCCCCCCCCCCCCCCCCCCCGGATTTTCCCGCAGAAGTTCCGATTATATAGTATTCGTATAGAAAATTTTGAAAATATAGGGTTCGACCCCCCGAAACTAGTGACTTCCGACCCCCCGAACCTTCGGGTCAAGCTTCGCCACTGCCGTGAACCAAAATCTGGTTGTAGTTAATGAGCTGTTACCCGTGAGTTTCTCTCTCCCCTTTTGTCTTTTTCTCTATTTTATTTCAAGTGGAGTGCTGTCTCCAAAAAACTGTTTCGGTGAAGTAATGTGGCAGCGCAGGATTGGTAGAAATCAATGAGATTGAAAAAAACCTAGTGGAGCGCCCCGTCCCCCCTTAGGTTAATAATACTATACTGATGTCAAATTTGATTGTTCGACAAGTATAGTATGTGATTCTGAATTAGTTTAAAAAATATAAATACCATCTGTAGCTTATGATGGCTAGCTGCTATGAACCATAAGGTGTTTGTGGATCACTTCAATTCAATTAATTTATCATCATTCATCAAGACATGTATCTATAATTCTTGGTTTTAAAAATCGCGCTCGAGGCGCGCTTAAGCGCAAAGCGCATCTAGGCGCCAACCTGTGCGCTAAGAAAAGTGCAAAAAACTCAAGAAAAAAAGGCCATGAGGCGCGCGCTTGTCGTACACGGGGTGTGTTTGTGCTTAAAATTGTTATACATGTAGCTAAAAAGGTTGTACATTTAAGTTAAATTATATATATATATATATATACACACACACACTTATTTGTATCTATATTTTGAGTAAATGATGCTAAAAACCTATAGCACATATAAAAAAAAATTATATAATCGTCTTGCGCCTCGCGTACGAAAAGCCCACCGCTTTTGCGCTTTGTGCCTCGGTTTTAGACCTCGTTACTTTTTAAAACCAAGATCTATATTCTGTTGGAATATGGTTCATTGGCTTTTAAACACTAGAAAATTTCCTTACTTGATGCAGGGAGGTGGTCTTATGTTTCACATTAGAATCCATACAGGATTTATCGTCTCAACTGTTCTTATTTTTTAATATTCGTGTTCAATGTGTTATTATATGGTAGATAACTAAAATAGGGCTCATAAAACATAATATTTGAAAGTGTCCATTTCTTTTTGTCATTTGAGAAACTTCTGTGTCCGGGAGCCAATACGAGGAAACATGGATATAAATAGTAAATATAGTCTTATAACAAGTATGGTAAAACATTTAGTTGAATTTAGTTGTGGTATCACTATCACATTTTTGGTTGAAATTTTTTTGTTTCACCTTATGAATTTAGCTGACATAAAAATGCTAATCTTAGGTGAACTAACGAATCCAAGTTGTCTGCAGATACTTTTAAACAGACAAGATCAGCTATTAAAAGTAGTATACTTGTACAGCTTGACTAGTATCTTAAAGTTATATTATTTGATATCAGTTTCAACCTTCCATGTTCATATTTTATTGAATACATCAAGTTATTACAATCCAAACTTCAATTTATTCTTTCAAAGTTATTATTTGGTGGTAAATTTATTTCTGATTTTTGGCCAACAAAAATAATAATTAGAGTTTATGTTTGACATCTAAAGTTAAAACACTTGATTAAAATGTGCAGGTTTGTCAGTTTGTGAACCGCTTGAGTGAAGCAAGAAATGAGCTAGAACACAAGTACGTACTTAGGTTAAATAATAAGTGCATACTGTAGTCAGTGGTATAGAACATATGTAGTTCAAGATATCTTTATCACTTTATGTTACTCGAATGAGTACGTTTCTATATTAAGTTATAGCCGGTATTGTTATCAACAGGTCTGAGGTCATCCATAGGAAGTTCGCTATTACAAAGGCTCTATTATTTAAGGCAGACAAGTCTTCATTTGATCGACTTCACCAACAGGTTGGTGATGGAAATTATTTATTATAATTAGGCTTTAGATAATATAAATTCCATTTTGGTAGTAATTAGTCATTTGCAGATGTACAAACTAGAGTTGGAACTAAAGAGGCTAGAAGAGGATGAATTTGTATATAACTCGCTTCAGCAACAACTTAAGCTCTCACCAGCTTACAAGAAGGTAATTTTTGTACTACATTACTTCTCTTTTCCTAAAGTAGTTGTCCACTTTTAAAAGTTGGTTGTTATACTTGTTACGTTATGATTATATATATATTTTCAACGGCACGTTATCATTATATGTTGCAAGGTTTCCAAGTCATTAGGTATCTTAAATGCATCGAGGTCATAGTTGGTAACTTGGTATTATTATTAAGATCCGCATTTATTGTACACACCATTTTGGATTTTGTTTTTGGACAATTTATTTGTGTACTTCAAGGGAATAATTACTCAATGGAAAAGGGATTTAACTTTTAATTTATCTCTTTCTCTACAAACCGTTTCAAATTCGATAATATGATAATGTGTTAATAACCAAGGCGTAATGTACTTGCATATAAAAGATAATCAGAAGTAGTGGGAGAGTGAACAAAGGAGCTTACATAATCGTCTTGTGCAATGTGCATTATATTCAAAGCAATAGATACAAATGTGGTTATATATATAACACATTTCTGACTTTGATTCGTGTAGATGCTTGAAATCGGTTCTTACATGGAATCAGTTGAAGCAACAGAAGATAGTGATGTAGATATACCTGATATTTCTTTTGAGGAGCTATTGGCTAAAGAGAAAAAAGATACTTTCTGGTTAGTTTTCCATCCCAGAGACCTCTTGTACTCAAATTCAGTTTATTGGCATGTTGTGCTACATACTTTACGTTTATGTGCAGGCAAAAGAAGAGGAAACTCAAGTCAGGGTCGTGTTGATGGCTGACAAATAGAATTAATCATGCGTCGGTACAGGGTTTTTATTTGCTTATTTTGGGTTATCTTATAGATTATACAAAAACTTATATGGCTGATGCAACCTAACTTATTAGAATTTTGTTTTCTAATCTACGGTGAACTGAAAGTAAATCTAGGAGTACAATTAAGTTTACTATACTGAAGGCAATGAATGACATGTGATTAACTTGTTTTGCTTTTGATCATCCTGGAGGTGTCGGAATTTCTATCATGTTATCGAGCACGAAAAACAATCTTGACTCATAAACTTGAGCTCAACTTCAATTCTTAAAAAGATCGTTTCAAATGTTATGTAATAAGCAACGGGCATGCTAAAAAAAGAATTAAATACATGAACATTAACTATTAAAGCTTATATTATAGTTTGGTCTAAAAACTTCTAAAATTTCACTTTTAGTTTTTACTGTTTAATAAGAAAATATTATTAACCATTACGTTCACTTTTCAGGAAATTGGATTTAATTGATCGAAATTATGATCAATTGGCAGACAATAGTTATGTAAACATGTCATGGGTTAACTTCAAATTATTAAAATTTTATAAACAAAAAATTAATCAAAACTATGCGTTCACTCCTAATATTAAAGTCTTCAAGAGATATATTCTCTATGTCAATTATGAAATCAAAAGTTTCAAAATTCCTATATAGTAAAAAAAATATGTTTGTATGCATTTCTTTTTTAAAAATAAAGATGAAAAATGAGAACATGTCTATACGACATGGCAATGTATGTGATCCCAATCGTTGAAATTTTTGGTAGGTGAGAAGTTACTTGATTGAGAATATAAATCAAAATTTTTAATAATTATAAATCAAATCTCCTTATGTCCTATGGACAACATCCACAAGCTGCAACACCCGTTGTAATGGATTAAAGGAGAAATCCTAAATGTTCATCTTCTCCAAATTTTGACTTTATGTGTAACTAGCTTATACCCCGGGAGCGTCCCGGTTGAGAAAATCTAAGTAAAGTGAATAAAATTAGAAGTATCTAAACTATAAAAATGACATCTATATAGCAATTACTTGTTGGAAAGCGTCCCGGGTTGAAATATCTAATATGACATAATAAAATATCTAATATGACAACATAATTAATGACCTGCTAATATATGATTAATGAATATTATTATTATTATTATTATTATTATTATTATTATCATTATGGATTTGGTTCAAATGAGAACCTTTTCCCAAATTGAGAACTAGAGAACCATTCTGAGCCACACATTTCTCTAAGGCAAAATTTTTTTTTTTTTTTTTTTTTTTTTTTTTTTTTTTTTTTTTTGCAAAAATCGCTGCTTTATATGTAAGGAAAAAATTTTTTTTTATTTTTTTTGTATTTTTTTTTTCAGTATACACATGTGTATAATTGCATTATACACATATGTATAATGCTATATACACATATGTATAACTGAAATATACACATATGTATAGCTGAAAAATGCTATATACACATATGTATAATTGCTATATACACATATGTATAATTGTCATATACACATATGTATAAATGAAAAAAAAATTCAAAAAAAAATAAAAAATTTTTTTTTCCTTGCATAAAAATGTGCGATTAAAGCAAAAAAAAAAAAAAAATTTTTTTTTTTTTTTTTTTTTTTTTGCCTTTATATGAAATGTGTGGCTCAGAATGGTTCTCTCAGTTCTCAAATAGGGGTTGGTTCTCTTAGGATCTCTACCCTTATCATTATTATTATTTTAAACAAATCTCTGCCATAAGTTATCATATTCTAATATAAAAAAAAAAGTAATTGGGTCAGGTATCACCTAATCCCAGGCCCGACCCAAACCCACAATTTTTTTTTAAATTAATTCCAAACATGACACAATACCTGTCGGGTTACAAAAAATAGTCGTTTTTTTCTCCGTTTTTTATATAGCAATATGGTACTCGTTGGAAAGATAATAAAACGCTCGTTAATTTGGTGTAATTTTTTACTTTAAAAATCTCGTATATAAAAGATATTACAGTTTAAAAGTTATGAGAGGAAACATGAGAGGGAAAAAAATAAAGTTTTAATATTTAAATTTAGTAGATTAGGTATTTAATAGATTATGTTAAAACATATTTAAACCATATTTATTCCTTTTTTTTTAATTGGTCTAGAGTTGCCACATCACATCCTATGTGGCATCTCTTAAAAGAGAGATTGCATAATATTATGACATGTCATTAAAATGGCTTTGGTTTATTATATGTATAGATGTTATGCAACACCCGTTGTAATGGATTGAAGTTCATACTTGTTAATTTGTATTGATTAACAATGCACTTGTATCAAGTGTTTAAAACGATATATTTACACTATATCCAGAATGTAACACACATTGATTAGGTATGACATATTTTCTCCGTGTTACAACGTAACCATCTACCCAGAATGTCTAATGGGTAAAAAAGAGGCCGACCCAATCCAACTGCCTCACTTGCACTATGAAATAAATGTAACAAGTGATACTATGCTTCAACCAAAGCTACTAAGAACCAGCCAAAATTTGAGTGATACCACTCAATGGTGGTACATCGACAATCACCCTTCCCTTGGAACTTTAAGAAGACATGGCCCCACCTGAAATGGACAAAATCATGCCCATTATTTCCTACAGTTACGATTTGCATAAGAACCATTCCTTTACTAAACGTTACTTCTTTTCATTCCTTACTCACGGGAATTCATTACGTAGGTATTCCACACAAGGCACATAACCAAACATAATACGAAACGTTGAAAAAAAACAAACAAAGTGCTGCAAAACGTGAAACCCGTCGCGCAACGTGCGGGAAAAAAAACATAAATACCCGCCGCAACGCGCGGGCCTTCCCACTAGTTATCTTATTAAGGAGAAGTGGTGGCTAACATAGTAATGAGAATATTTGCAAGTATGAATTGGTGTATTTTTGGTAGTAAATTAGCATAGCTTTAGTGAAATTGAGGATATAGTCAATAGTGCTCGGCTTAAGATTGAAGATGCTTCTAATGCGCCCAGAAAACCAAGGTCTCAAGCTATAGTACGTCTTCAAATTTGACTTCTAGGTTGTTTGTCAAACGAAACGAAACACAACTTGACTTCAGTTTCTCTTTATCTTTATTTGCTTCCATCAAAGACCCACTAGCAATACTGAAAAACGATATTAAAGGTCCTGAGCTGAATAGTTGGAATGATATAAAAGAACAACTTAGGCTATAGTAAAGTTACAAATTTGCAATATACCCGAACACGTGTTGGTTGATCACCCCTGGTTCGCACCATTTCTTCCACTACCACACTTCCGTTCTTCTAGGTCAACAAAGATCATCATCCTCCATCACCTGCAATTTCTCCCACCCAACCGCTCACCACGTCACAGCGAATACTATCAAGAGGTATTGGGTTTGTCTCTGGTGGTGGGGTGTGTTTGTGTGATAGGTAAAATCCAATGAGAAAAAAAAACAAATTAAATCTTGTGTAGAAAACTTCTAACTTTGATGATGATTGATTGCTTATGATTTTGTTATTTCTGTTCGTAGCATCAGTACAAACGCTAAAGCAAGCGAAGGAACTTGATGCATTGGAGAAGAAAGGAATTGAACACACAGATTATAGTGTAGAAAGTTTCTAACTACGACTTTGTTTAATGTATGCCTTTCAACAGAGGTTAGATATTTGTTTTGGCAACCATAAAAATGAGGTAATCTCAATAAGCACTTATTTATTTCTAAGACCCTCATAGTCAACAAACGTCATAAGAAATTCTATCATTACTGCATTTTAAAACTTCCGTCTCTATTTAAAACACCTTTTTTGTGTGTGTTTTGGAGATGGCAGGGGTATCTTTTGTACTAGCAGGAGTTGCAAAGAACAGAACATCTTACTAAAGTGCAGGTGAAGAACCAACAACAGAGAGGGGTAAACAACACAACAACAACCAACAATCAGCACGCGCCTTTTGGACAACAAGCACGTTTTGGAACAAAGAATGTCAGCAAGCGAAAAACACTAACCTGCCTTATGTTTGTAACTCAATAGCAACGCTAACTAAGCTCTAATGTTGAGATCACACGCATCGTCACAAGGCGCGCAACGCGCGCCCGTGAAACCCACTAGTTATGTTTAAGTACTATATTTAGAGTCTACAAATGAAGTTTATTATGAGAAATTTTGGATTCACACACACACGTGTGTGTGTGTGTGTAAGCTAATAGTTAAACAATAGGTTAATAAAGGAAAGGGGTCGACAATATAAAATGGGACAAAGCAAGCACAAGACTGATAGGCGTAACTAATCACTATTTTTAAGATATAAGTAGCTTATATTATGGTGCTGATGAGTTGTAAGCAAAGATCTTTCTAAGATCTTAATGTATCTAAGAGTTGTGAGCTCGTTAGATGGTATATATGTAACACCGAAAATTTAATATAATTAGAACGTAGACACGGTGTAAGAAGTATTATATTTAAAATGTGATGGTTTAACAAATATACATGTAGTTAAATTGATTAGTAAAGATATTTAAATTGAATGTTTGCTAATTATTACTCCCTCCGTCCCATTAGAAGTGTTCATATTCCCTTTTTTATTTGTCTCATTTCATGTGTCAACTTTAAAAAATTATTAGCGAATTTCTAAATTTACCCTTAAAACACAACTAAAATAAGCAATCATTTAATATGCCTAAAACTTTGTGTTTTTCTAACCAAGACACTTCTAATGGGACGAAGGTAGTACTATATTGTTCACCACTATGGTAACCACCATTTTTATGCAAAAAAAAAAAAACTGTTTTTGTTTTGATCTGAACCTTTCAAATTGGGTGGTTTTTGTTGAGATCAAATCTCAGCCACAATAATATGGTGGTTACTTTCAAAATTTAGTAGTTTTTTTTTTCTTGGGTAGCGGTTGTAGAGTTTTGAGATGGTTAACCCCAGTCTCCCTCAATTTTAGGCTCATTATGTTTCCACTTGTCATCACCTATAAAACAGACTCCCCATTCATTATGTTGAACTCTCGATTGATTCATTCCATCTGGTTTCAATGGCTAGCTTTTTCTCAAATTTCAATCCTTTACTGTTTGTTTACTTAGGGTTTCAACCTTCATCAGTGGCGTTGGCTCTTATTGCTTCCACTTGTACTTCATTTGCATTTTCTTCTTCAAATTCTCTTACAGAGCAAGGTAAATTCGTTGATTTTACCCATGTTTATAGCATAGCTGGGCGTTTTGAATTGTGTTTCTTATTTCATTTTGATTGTAGGGCTTTAAAATACCCTCTTTTATTTTATTAGTGGCATGCATACGACCGAGTTGAGAAAACGAATCACGACGATGTTTGTGTGTAGGAAGCTGAAACTGGATCGGCACCAAGGATTTTAAAGGTTGAAAAAGTATAAAGACCGTTTTCTTAATTCCTCCCAATCCTCTATTCTACCTCCTTATAAATTTCAATGTCCTCATCATGGATTCATACTCGCCTTTCGATTGTCTCGTCTTCGGTATGCATTCTTTTTTGTATCTGTTATGTTTGACATATCTTCAAATTGTATTTGTTTTTGGACATTGATGATCATTAGCAGATTTGGATTTGGATGATACTCTTCAAGCATCAGATTCAGTAAATAATTTGTGATCAGGTTAAATAGTTAACTGGCCGGTAATTTATTGATTTGAAATTAGTAATAGCGTATTTTCAATTTGCTAAATGATTATAATAATTATATATTGTTTGTTATTTCTTTTTTTACTTTGATCTTAAATTTGTACGTGGCCGGCATGATGTATCCCATTTATCTCACAGATGCATGACACGTTCCATAAAACCATTAATGTCTTTCATTTTCCAGCTTAATTTGCTCCCGGCCATGTTCATTTCTTCTTTTGCCTAAAGAAAATATATATGATTTAATATATATCACATATATAGTTATTCTTCTATAACTGTATTTCGGACCCTTAGAAATATGTAAATAACCCAAAAGACTAGAGTGAGACATAGGTTTACTAAAGCTTTTTTTTTTTTTTTTTTGAGTTAATAGCCATTTTCGTCCCTGAGGTTTGGGCCAGTTTGCCACTCCAATACAAAAGTTTATTTTTTTGCAATTCCTTCCCTGAGGTTTGGATTTTATTGCCAAATTCGTCCTTTTCACTAACCCAGTTAAAAAAGGTTGTTAGTGTCAGGGGTGGGGTAAGATTTTTTATTAAAATTTTAAATTATAGGTAAAAAGACAAAAATACCCCTGACACTAACGACCTTTTTTAACTGGGTTAGTGAAAAGGACGAATTTGGCAACAAAATCCAAACCTCAGGGAAGGAATTGCAAAAAAATAAACTTTTGTACTGGAGTCAGTGACGGATACATAATTTTTTTGTACGGGGGGCACAATACGGGTCAGCTAAAAATGGGTAAAAAACCGATGATAAAATAACTTGGTTCATTAAATAATTAAATATAATAACGACATACCTCAATTTAATTGAGTCAATTACAATTGTCCTATATGTGTTTTCATCGTTTGGAAACGTCCGATTACATCTCGTTAGTAACATTGAGAAGTTCATCCACTTCTACAAAACAAATTACACAAGCGTTCAAAAAATCATCACTAATACGATTGCGCAAAAGGGGGATATATTATACTATGACAATATAACCAGAAATGGGTAAAGACAAATTCGAAGACTAGAGAACACATTTCAGTTAGGCTATGGGGTGTGGTCACCCTTCCCCCTTCCCTCCCCCTTGTCCACATCAGCGTCACGTCATTTTCCCCCTTCCCTTCCCCCTTCTAGGGGAAATGGTTCCCCCTTCTTCCCCCTTCCCCTTCCATTATTTAAATGCAAAAATTAAAAAAAATTAAAAAAAGATACACTGATATACACACCCATATCACCCCCACTCTCTCTCTAAAACCCCTCTCTCTCTCTCTAAAATCAGCCACCCACACACATAAACATCTTCCTGAAACCCATCTTCAACAGATCCGGTGCCGGATATTGGCTCCGTCGCCGGTCACCCTCCCCCTCCGGCTTCTCTCTCTCTTAAACCCATCTCTCTCTCTCCACAACGTTTAATTAATCAGAAAAAAGGAGAAAAGGCAGAAAAAAGGAGAACGAGGCAGACGGGGAAATTTCACCGTTATCACCGAAATAGGGACGGGGGGCGCGGTGTTCACCGACGGGGATGGATGCCACATAGGCTCCCCGACCCCTTCCCCGTTCCCACACCCCATGGTCTTAATACCATCAAAAAAAATAAAGGTATTTTTTACTTTCAACAAAATTTTAGCTTTCAAACTATTATTATATTTTATTTTTTAAATTCCTCCTAACCCATCTTCCCATCACATGGTTGTACCATACAAGCAAAATAAAGCCACATCCTATCCACATCAATAAATCAAACTAGTTGTATTACTAAACGCGCGCTGCGCGTTTAGAAGCATAAGTTTGATAGTCGGTTGAAAAAAAAGACATACAACCTTGGCAAAGTATTATTATCTTACAAAACGTAGACTATGAGTTATGCAAAACAGTGGAATGTTGGTAGTTGATGTTAACTTCTACGAGGGTGGGCTCCCTACTGTAGTTTACTTGTTGTGATACTTGCCCTTTTTTGCTGCTGCTGCTGTTGCCTCGGAATCTAGACAGGATACATCAGTTAGTTTTTTTTTTCTGTACATTGGTATTGTGTTGGTTGTGACTATACCTTCACTTAGTAGTAGTGACCTTCTTACAGATGCGGCAGCAGGGGCTTTTGGAGCCGGTGTTGATGGGTGAGGTGTGTCTGATGTTCCAACCTCTGTTTCACTTTGAAGGAGGCATGCTTTGTTGACGATACAACGGATGATGTTGTTCCTCTTTTCGTTTTCTATCTGGATATGAAATTGGGCATCTTTGTTTTTTATTTCTTCCAGAGATTGTATTGGGTTTTGTTTATTCAGTAATTGGTCACATGGCAATTGCAGCAGTTGTTTAGCTGCTCGATCAAAGAACGTTGCCTCAATGCTTTCCTGACCATGTGTTATTGTTGCTAATATTCGGTACCTGCGGAAAGAAAAGTGGCATTAGTGAGTAATGGTTGGTAGAGTTGCGATGTGTTTTAAACACTTACATGTGGTTAGCTTTTGCTGACTTGCCATCACGTGTGCAGAACCAGCGCTGACCTTCTTTGTATATTGTTTGATTGCACATGGGGCAGGCTGCGTAGTACCATTCTTTGTTAGTTTCTAGGTTGCTGATGAACCCATTAGTTGTGAAGCTTTTTCCCTGTGGTTTATGTATAGTTATTCTGTGTTGTGTCAAGAAATAATATGCTGATTTTTTTTGTAACTAACCAGTAGGTTTTTGTCATCTAAATGTAGGATTTGGGAGAGCGGCATGCTATTTTCAACTGGTACAATGGATTCTGGCATGCAAGCGCTTCCACTTTTGAACCTGTTATTTGTTACATGACAGGGATATAAACTCTAAAAATAAATGTAAACAGCTAAATAATTGCTTTGAACTTACAGTTGCTCAAGCTGGGTTGTTTCAACAGCCTTTGGATTTAGGTAAACATAGTTGGCGTTAGTTGTTTTAAGTTGTAATGTACCTGTTTTACAATGTTGTGATATGGTGATTGTAAATAACAAATATTTTAAAGTATATGGATTTCATAATGTGTTTATTACCTTGAAAGTTTTGAACTTTCAATGATGTAATACCAATGATAACAGGTTTTTTTGCGCCGTCTATTTCAACTCTGTTGAATTTTTCTGGCGAGCTAATTGTGCGATTCCAGAGCGCTACAGATATCGGCTGGTTGCTGTAACAATGTTGACAAAAGTGATGAGAGATTTGAGGAATAATAAAGTATGCACAAACATTGTACGCTAACAATTATTAAGTAGTGAAAACCTGCAGTCTCTGAGTTGCATCAGTACATATGGCTGGTTATCTGTTGTTATTTTATCTTGCATATCTTGTAAGATTCCAATATAGTCTGCAATATATATGCACACACATATATATACATATATTTCGTGTTAAAATAAGTACGTTAACAGTTGATATCGTGTTTGGGTTCATACCAACAATTGGTCTGCTTTTCGTTGACTGTGTATCCAGTTTTGCGCGAGCGGCGAACTCATAGTAGTAATCTTGTATGCGGTTTGTGTCTGGTATGGGGCTGAACACTGTAGCTGATCCAATCCGCATCATTGCAGGGTGTGATATGTTATCAGTGAAAATATCAGCCTTTACACATGCATATCCATCTATGTTGTAGCACATGTTAAGCTTTAGTTTTTGGTCGACAATCTTTCTTTCACCACCCTTTACAACCGCCTGTATAGCGCCTCCCTGTAAAGTGTAACATAGTTGTAAGCAAAAGAGGAAAAGAAAAATTGTATAGATATTAATTAAATCAATCGCTTGGATGTTGATGTAAATTACTCTATATATTCTAAAAGTTTTTAACTTTTTTTTTTTTGAGAAAACTTAGTATAAAGTGTAGAATAAAGATAATAGCACCAATTTATTATGAAATAATGCTTGCAGGTTTAATAAAAGTGTTATGAAAAAATAACACAACCAGCTAAAATTTAGTACCTGGACACTAATATTGCGACCATACTATTAATCGACGTTAATTGTTATGATGTTACCTGTTCATCCACTAAAAGAAAGTGAAGTTCATTGTCTCGGAAATCTGGTATCCATTTTCGTAAAACGCGGATATCAATAGCTGGTGCGTCTCCTTCTGGCCTAAGTGCGAATATTCCTGGCGACTCCATTTCCCAAAACCTGCATTAAATTGTGCAGAGCAAGGCGATGTAAATACACTGTTTATGGAACATGACAGTTACATATGTATGAGTCTGTGCAAAATTTGTAGCTATATATACGTTGTTATAACATCGTTTAGACCTGTGCGGCATTAATCTCATGCAGTAAATCCTTGTAGACGATATTAAGTGTTGTGTTGTTGGAAGGCGCAGAGTTTGTAGTTACTATTTTAAGTGACTTTGGAGATGTTGCACGTGATAGTGCAACATAGAGTTGTCCATGGCCAAAAATTGGTTCAGGTAAATAAACGCCTACCTTTTTAAGTGACTACCCTTGACTTTTATTTATTGTCATTGCATAACAAAGTTTAACCGGGAACTGGCGCCTAGTAAAAACAAAAGGAAGGTCCTTGGAGTTATGTACAAAGTTAATACGTGGAATATAGACTCTATGACAGATTGAAGTCCCGGTTATTACCCTAGCTTCAATGACTCGTGGCAGTAGTTGCGAGACTAATAGTCTAGTGCCATTGCACATTCCATTTTTTGGGTCCATGTTGCGCAATAACATGATAGGGATGTTTTTTTTAAGTTTCAAAGAGTGACCTGGGATACCACTGAAAGTAAGCACATTTAAGTATTCAACAGGGTACATGGCATCAGCATCCGCGCCGTTTTTGGAATGAGGAACCATTGAATCTGTACTGAGGTATGTAGTGCAGTCACCAGGAGCAATTTCTTGGACCAAACTGTTTAGCTCATCAACAGTTTCATTCTTTGGGCAAAGAAGAGCCCGTTCTGCGATTGTTGCTGGTGTCAGGTTGTACAAGATGTTGTCACCGTAGATGAAGTGTATCAAATCATGAAGTCTGTTTGTAGATGTGTTTAAAAGGTATTCAGGTGGGATTTGAATTTGCATGGCATCTGGATGCAATGGGTCTAAAGGCATACCTTCTTCGCCATCCCAATTTTTAGCAGCCAAGAGGAAAACCTTTCTAGATGTTTTCTGTCAGCAGAGGCGGTAGCTGCAGTTGTCACGCGCATATTTTTAGTAAGTTTGTAGACATGCAGATATTTCCAAAGGTAAGACCTCGGAAGGGAAGAGTTGATAATTTCGTTCTTTGTGCACTTAGGCTTGACTGGTAAGGTTTGGTGAAAATCACCGCCTAGCAAAATTGATTTGCCACCAAAAGGTTGTGATGTATTTCCTGTGAGATCTTGAAGAGTTTTATCTAGAGACTCAAAGCATCTACGATCACTCATCGGTGCCTCGTCCCAGATTATAAGGGTGGTCTCTAATAAAAGTTGGCAAAGATTTGTCTTTTTTTTTTATATGGCACACAGACTCTTCAGTGAGTTCAATTGGTATTTTAAAGCGTGAGTGTGCAGTTCGGCCTGCAGGAAGCAGCAATGAGGCGATACCAGAGGCTGCAACCGCAAGCACTATCTCACCACATGATCTAAGGGCAGCGATTAACGTTTTCCATAAATATGTCTTGCCTGTTCCCCCATGACCATAAATAAATAGGAGAACCTGGGACGATTTTTTAATTGAGCCCATGACAATGTTGTATATAGCGAGTTGTTCTGGTTGAAGGTTGGCGTGAAGCTGTGCGTGTTCTATTGTCAATGCATCTCTGTTATAATTTTTCTCTTCAAGCAGCAAAGTATTCCTCAGTATTGAAATTGTGGATGTATCTGGCAGAGGTAACCCGAATTCAGGTAAGGTATGAGGGGTGGAACCTGAGTTTAAAGTTGTTTCAAGTTCATGAAGAACATACTGTCTTAAATCGGTTTCGTTCAACAAACCCACGCTGCCAGGTAACATACATCTTACCTGGTAGCTAACATCATCGGACATACACTTCCAATTTTCTTCCCATAATCTAAGAGGATTAGACACATCACAATAGAGAAGTAAGTAAACGAAAAGTGATCTAAGCTCTTTAGGAGTTGCCCATTCAGCTGCCTCACAAATTGCAGTAGCCCACTCTTGGTCATTTCCTAGCAAGCCTAACTTTTCACATGCCTCCCTGAACGTTGGCAGAACAATTCCATCTACAGTTCTGACATCAGAAAATGAGCAACAACCCCTCTGATAGTTAAGCAAAAGCCTGAGATAAAATAGTTCGCCACATGTAGGATGTACGTATGCAAGTCTGCCTACAGGAGGAGCCCTTTTTGACACACGTGGCTGCCACTTTTTCTTGCTAGGTAGCCAACAATATTTTGTTAAATAGTCAACGTAGCGAAGAGCCTGGCTTGGCATAGATGAGGAAGTTGTAGCGCCTAAGGCTTTTTGATTGTTAGAAAACCATTCTGTTAACGTTGTTTTCGCAACATCTAAATTGCTAGCGAGCTCTATGAGGTGTGCAGAACGCTTGAAAGTGATGTTTTGTTTTCCCTCCAGATGAACAGCTAATATTTGAACAGCTGGATTTCTATGATGAATAGGGAAACTTAGTATCCTCCAACAGGCCTCATGAGGACATATAAAGCGAGCGTCAGTGTAATTGCAAATTTCATCAACACTAACGTTAGCTGTGTTGGGTACATCAGAGGAGGCGTTACTGGTTTGAGAGAGCGAGAATTGTATTCTGTCTGCACCCTTCGAGATGTATTTAAACAAATACTTAATTAGCATTGACCATCCGCAGTACTCAACGTTAATGTGAGCATCAAAACGTAACAACAAATTAACGTTGTAAGGCACAACAAAACCGTTGTCAAGGGGTATGCCATTTTTTAAGAAAGAATGGCCATCGGAGCGCCTCTTATAATGTACATATCCAGCGTTGTCAAAATGTGTTGTATGCTCATATGGCTTTGGGTATTTTTTTGTACATGCACCATCTTTCATGCACGGTGAGGTAAGTCTTGCCAGACCACACGGGCCGTGTAGCATAAAATCACAGACAACCCTGAACAAAAAAGGCTGGTTTATAGGATCTGGAAGTTCAGCTGAAATATACTGATCAATTTCTTGGGGAGAACGCACACAAAACGCGGCTGAAACCCATAGAAGAGTATGACAATGCGGTAGGCCTCTTTTTTGGAATTCAATAGTATACAAATCTGTAAAAACAGAAGTAGTAATCAGTTACAAATGTGCTAACGAAACATTATAAATAAGCTTTATGTGTTTTCAAAGTAACGTGAATACCTGCTGTCACAGTCCCGAATGGTTTGGCATTCCTTAGATAATGGATGAAAGACCGAACTTTCATCTGGAAAACCCTAGCAATGATATCAGGTCGGTCCTGGGGCTGCACATGCCAGAACGGCTAATCTCTCTCACAATCTCAGGCCAACGAACGTTACACGTGAAAGTTATGAAGTATTGAGGATTACCGTAGACGCGACATAGCGCAAGGGCGTCCTGATAATGTTTATACATGTATCTTGGGCCACCAATAAACGATGCAGGCAGGAAGACACGCTTACCTACATCGCTACCTTGAGTGTCACCCCTAGAAATGGCGTCGTGTACACCTTCTAGAAACTCAGAACGCAATTCTGGTTGATTTTTACATATGTAGTCCAACCGGCAATGCTCGATGCAAATGTATGCGTCTACCAGGTATTGTTGGAATAACCTTGAAGCTTTTAGCAGATGTGTGTAAACATCTGCGCGATCATGTATTTGATAACTGTAGAACAGCATTGCGGTAAGCTTATCATCTTCAGCAGATGTAACGTCAACACCCTCAGCACCCACATCCTCCGTGGTAGGCATAGCATCGCCCAATAAGCGGAGTTCAGGCGACCAGCCCTGTTCGCCACGCGGAAATAGTAACGGGTACTGAAGAGGCATGTAAGAGGCATGCAATTTACTAACCCTATGGGGTGTGTCATCCTTGCTTCTTATAATTATATCAAAATCTTTGGCATCAAAGTTTTCGTCTCGTACGATTGCACCAAGAGTGTTTGCGGCGGGGCTTGTGTAACGATGATCAACGGCACGGCTATATAGTTTTATAGCAAAGGTTGGAACCTGTGGTTGTAAACACAGTTCAGCTGCTGACTTGAATAACCGGACGTACTCATTAACCTCTGATAACATAGAGGAAAGAGTTTGGACAGTTTCTGGCCTAAGATGATGAGCGTCACTACCAGCAAAAAAACGAAGCCTGTTGTCAGTCTCATTGACCGTGTCATAAATGTACATTTGTAAAAATCTGGGTGGCCTACCAGGCGGTGGACACAAAGACCCAAGCCAGTGCGATACCTGTCCAGAAACCTTAAACACATACGGGCCGTTACTGTTGTTAACAGCGTCGTCAACAGTAGCGCCAAAAGACGTCATCGAAAACATAGAGTTATATGCGCGGAGATTATGCAAGAAAGTCTTATCTAAGAACAAAGCTTTCAGGACAGCAGGAGGATCAGCAGGGCAGGGTAAGACCACTTTGCCACCCTTGCAACACTTGTTGTACCTCGGGCGAACGCTTAATGGAGAGGATGTTAAACGTTCGCGTAGCCAGAACAACGCCCCACAAAATTCACACACCTCAGTACATGTGCCCAGATCCATATACTCAGGCGGCTGCAACGAAGCTGGGGAATTTACCGCAGCAACATCCATATGTACAGAGTGCACAGCAGCTGCAGAAATGCATCTGGAGCGCAACATTGATGCGCGATAGGATGACTGGCGCTGTGAGGGACCTCCTACTTGCGAAGAAGAAGTTGATGATGATGCGATACCTGCACCATCAGTCGTTGGGCGCTGGCGTTTAGGACACGGCTCCTAAAAGGGTGTACACTGTACAGGTGTAAACCCAAAAGGACAACAGCAATGAACATGATAGACTAAACTGTCAAAACACAAATTATAAAGATAACAAACAATACATTGTAAGGGAAAGAAATGCGTACCAACATTCACTGAAGAGTAAAGTTTAGCTGCGTAGAAGCTGAGTACATCCACACTGTGACAACAAAAATATATCTTAGATAATGTCAGGAGTGAAGCTACCGATCCCTTATTGCATATGGCGATTCTTGGGTTCCTCTTTCATTATAGACATTTGTAATAAAAAAAAAAAAATCACACCGACCCTTTCTGACCCTGTACCCAGATGACCCATTACTCAACCCGCCAAACACAGCCACTCTGCCACGATGCCACCTAGAGGCATTAACTACAGTCTGGAAAAAAAAAAAATTTTGGTAACTACCGGTGTATTGACTATAGTTCTTACATCCTAGACTAATTCCCAAAAACAAATGGTAAAGTTGTGTAATAAAATACACCGTTAAAGTATACGGGTGTGTTGACTACACTTCTTAGATCTATATAGATAATTCTCAAGAACAAATAGTAAGGTTTGTAAAAAAAAATGTCTGAGGTATTTGAAGTATTTCCAGAATTATTATTATCTATTATCTATATAAAGAAGAAGCCAATGGATAGGCAAAAAAAGTAGAAGAAAAAGAGTATGTAGAGGGAAAAGAAAGAAACCTAAAGAACAGAGCAGAAGATAGATGCAGCAGTAGAAGTGAAAGAGTGTGTAAAGGTTGAAGGCATAGAAGTATAAAAGCAGAGTAGAAACACGTCAAAAGGTTTATAACACGTGGAAAAATAAAAGGGAGGGGGCGCAGGTTAGTGTGTAGGAGGTATTCAAATCACGACCGTTAAATATATAGATAATTTAAATGGCAAACTTCACATTATAAACTACAATATTCAGAGTCCACAGAAAACCATAAAAACTAAAATAGAAATTTATAAACCAAGCAGCAGCCCACTTTACCTCTTCACATACCAACTCAGAGAATTCGGAATATTATATCATCAAAAGAGTTGCCGGCGAACCGCGGAACGGAAGTGGGATGGCCGCCGGACGACGGTGGACTTTGATCGGAATTCAGACGCACAGAGAATTACGGAATGAATTGAGAACGGGAGACTAGGGGTCTGTTCAGATGGCCAATGAATTAATAAGTTGGAGTGACTTGGGCTTAATCTATGGACACTTGGGTTGAATCGAGGTGGGCACTTGGAATTTTATTCATGAAAATACATATGAGAGCTGGGCTTTAGGGTGGGCACCGGCCCACCATGGCTAATGAGTGGCTCCGCCTGACTGGAGTGGCAAACTGGCCCAAACCTCAGGGACGAAAATGGCTATTAACTTTTTTTTTTTTTTTTTGTTAGTTTCTCATAGTTTTCAACTTATACCGACTATATATGAACTTTTAACCACTTTGACTTTAAAAGTCAAATTTTAATCTTTTTTTCTTGAGTAACTCTCTTTTTTTCCTTACCCGTCTATATAAATTAAAATTAGTGAAGGGAGATGATGGAGGATTGAGTAGTAACGTTGATCATTGGTCGTTTTTGGGAGTAGTGTTTGGTTCCTATGCATCAAGGTTCACCCTTTGATCGATCATTAATATTTAGTATTTATTGAATATAATATTTTTAATAAAACAGTGATCTTACTTTGTCTCAATTAGTCTTTAACATGAGCTTTTATAGACTCAAAGTTAGTCTCCATTTATTATATAATCTAAATCTTTATTTGTTTTCGTTATATTTTCCTTCCTTGTGTAACCAATTTTGAAGCATGGTCCCGATTCCTGGAATCATATATTGTTTCTCATGGTTGCACACAGACACAGAGGTCATCATCATATATAGTTACTTCCATTTTTAAATTTTTAGGCAGTTTTTGATGCTCCGGCGGGGAATGAACCATTGGCGTTAGACATGAACAGCAAACGGCGAAAGCATTGGACGTTACTGGCCGGCATACAAGGCCAAATTAAGGCGGTGGTCCTTGTACCACTTGTAACTACACTGGTTATTACAAAGTCGAAAATTTGTTGATCTTGATTAATGTTTTTCAACTCGTTTCAGGTATCACGTACCTCGATCGTGGTTAAATCCAAGAGGGAATCTGTTGGTTGTTTTTGAAGAATTAGGTGGAATTCCGTATGGGGTATCGTTAGTGAAGCGTGAAATATACAGTTACAGTGTGTGTGCTGATATCTTCGAGATGCAAGCTTCTGGTCAGGCCACAAAGGCGCAGTACCTTTCATGCAGCAGCCCGAATCAGAAGATATCTGAAGTTAAGTTTGCTAGCTTTGGCACTCCTCAAGGTGGTTGTCCGGGAAGCTAGGCAGCTGCCATGCACATGACTCGTCTTCAACAAGGTATGCTTGCTAACTTTTTAATTAGTCTTCTGCATCTATAATTTTGATATACATACATACATACTTGTATTGAGGATTCGACATCTATTGCAGATTTGCGTCGGCCAACAACAATCTTGTGCAGTAGCCGTAAATCCCATCCCGAGATATTTGGAGGCGATCCGTGTCCGGGTGTATTGAAGAAACTATCTATCTGTGGAGGTCATTTGTAGCTGAACAAATCACATGTTTCTTCTGATTCTTTTCTTTTGAATTAAGGTCCATTTACCTAATATTTAGATAGATGTCTTGACTTGAGAAATGAGAATAGAACAAGTGTTTTGAAGACATGTGCTTAATTTTGAGAAAGGTCAAGTTGTAGAAATATGCAAATGCAATTTATATTATATTGTATTAAATTAATGTAACGTGGAAGTAAAATCTTTCATGAATATTACTCGAAAAGACCTTGTTTAATGAGTCTGATATTTATTTATTAAAGAACCAACGTGTTGAATTGATAACAAAATCATATACTTTTTTTTTCTTTCGTTTCTTGCAAGCCACGTTAATTTATACTCACATTATTCCATCAAATTTGCTTATTTATTTGCAAGAGATAAAAAAAGAAATTAAGTTAACTACATCTATATATATATTCGTAAGTAAGTACTAATAATGTTTTTTTTATTCACACGACCCAGTTTTGTCACCGTGTATCCATCCATCCATCCACCATGCACAACCACCAAATTGCATAAATTTCTAGTTCACAAATGAGTCTCTGATCCATCCTACAACACAAGTCTAGTACAATAAAGAACAAAAGGTTTCAAATCCCAACACTAGAATGAAACTTGGAAGTAAGTAAGTACAGCAACACCGGTGGGACTCAAGCTTAAAGAATCTAAAGTTTTGCCCTACCCCTACGGAGTCGAACAAGTGAGGATGTGCGATTTGAACTTCTCCAGCTCGTCTATAACCTCCTCTTGTGGTCTATAAATCAAATCAATCATCCTCCATATCTGCACATTCGGTCATAAAATGAATTAAGTACTCAGGTTACCGTATAATCTCTTAAATCATACTGCTTATCATTAAATTATGCAGTAACAAGCTTACCTGTAGTGTGCCACCTCCTCCGGTACTTTCACCATCATCAGAGACGCTAACAATTGTCCATGGATCATGTGAGTTCCAGTGAAAATCAACCACCTTATCCCTGCAATCATATCATTCATTTTGAAGGACCACAGGATCGATTGAGGGAAATATTTGAGAGAGAATTTGTGATAACTAAAGATTCAATACACATACTAAATGATACAATGTTTAGGGGTATTTATACATGTGAAGGGGTGTGTCCCCTTTGATACTAACCGACGTGTCGGTTCATTAACAAACTAACATGACCCTTGACTAAACTTAGGATAATATATATACTTAGGATATAATAGATATAATATGGAAATAAGAATTATGTTATGTCTAACATTCTCCCCCTTAATTCTTGATTTCCCCAAGGTCTTCAACTCCTATGAGACGTCGCATCTCGAGAAATTTTATTCTTGGTAGTGCCTTGGTGAGTATATCTGCTTTCTGCATCTCTCCACTGATGTGATCAACTTGTATCTGCTCGTTCTCTATGCATTCTCTGATAAAGTGATACCTTATGTTGATATGCTTTGATCTTCCATGAAACACTGGGTTCTTCATAAGTTGTATTGCTGACTTGTTGTCTACTAGTAGTGTTATCTTCTTTGGTTGTTCACCCGTGAGTTCGCTGAGTACTCCTTGTAGCCATATTGCTTGACATGCTGCTGATGTAGCTGCCATAAATTCTGATTCGCATGATGATAGTGCTACTGTACTTTATTTCTGACTTGTCCATGTGATGGGTGAATCTCTGTAGTAGAATATTGTTCCTGTTGTTCCTTTTCCATCATCTTGGTCTCCATAACTGTTGTCGCTGCATCCAGTGATTTCTGCTTCTTTACTTTTGCTGTATTGAATTCCATAATCCAATGTGCCTTTAATATATCTTATTAAGTGTTTGACTGCCTTCATGTGCGTTGTTTTTGGCTTCTCCATAAATCTGCTAACGTATCCAACTGCGTAAGTGATATCTGGTCTGGTATGTGTAAGATACCTTAAGCTTCCAATTAGCTTTCTATATTCTGTTTCATTGACTGGTTCACTTTCGTCTTCTTTAGTGAGCTTTAGACCTGATTCCATTGCATATTTTGTTAGATTGCAGTCTTCTAGTCTGGCTTCTTTAACGACTTTCTTCGCGTAGGCTGATTGCTTCAATTGTATCTTTCCTTGTGTTTGACTAACTTCTATCCCTAGATAGTAAGTGAGTGGTCCTAAGTCACTCATTTCAAACTTGCCTTGCATTTCTTTCTTGCAGCTTGATATGTCCTTGATTGAACTTCCTGTCACTATTATGTCATCGACATAAACTCCTATAATTATTGTTGACTGCTTTGAAGTTCTCTTGTATACTGCTTGCTCTTGTGGACATCTTGTAAATCCAATTTCCTTTAGGATGTTATTCAGCCTTATGTTCCATGCTCTTGGTGCTTGCTTCAAACCATATAGAGCTTTCTTTAGCTTGTAGACTAGATTTTCTTTTCCTTTCTTTATGAATCCATCTGGTTGTGAAACGTAGACATCTTCTAATTCACCATGTAAGAATGCTGATTTTACATCTAAGTGATGTACTTGCCATCCTTTCTGAGCTGCCAATGCTAATAGTAGCCTGATTGTTTCTATTCTTGCAACTGGTGCAAAAACTTCATTGTAGTCTATTCCTTCTTGTTGTACGTATCCTTTTGCTACTAATCTGGCCTTATATTTGGTGATCTGTCCACTTGCGTCTCTCTTGACCTTGAATACCCATTTTAGACCTATTGGTTTCTGACTTGAGGGGAGTGTAGTCAGTGTCCAAGTATTGTTCTTCTCTATTGAGTCTATTTCGCTTTCCATTGCTTCTATCCATTGCGGGTATTCTGCTGCTTCTTTGTAATTTGCAGGTTCTTCATCGTATGCTAAATATAGATGTTCATATTCTTCTGGTCTAAGAGGTTGTGTGGCTGCATAGATGTCATTAAGTGATCTAAGGGCTCGAACTGGTCTATTTTGAGAGCCTGGTGAGTATTCTAACTCTCGAGTGCTTGACTCAACTGCTGGATCACTTGTCGGCGTTTCTTGAACTGTTATTGGAGTTCGTGTAGCTGTGATTGGACTGCTAAAAAATTCATTATCACTTTCATTCTCTTGATCTTCATTGTCCTCATTACTTTGCTCTTGTACAGCTTCACTTTCGTGATCTCCATAAACTTCGAATCTTGTCCAAGATAGTTCGTCATTGCTTCCTTCTTTTAAGTAGTTGTTCCAATCCCATGGTTCGTTTTCTATGAATTGGACATCTCTACTAATGTGTATCTTTTCTTCTACGGGATCATATAATCTATAGGCTTTTGAACCATTTTCGTTTCCTAAATGTACCATTTTCTTGCTTTTGTCTTCTAACTTCTTTAAATAGGGCGTTGTTACCTTTGCATATGCTGTGCATCCAAATACTCTAATGTGCTTGATGTTGGGTGCTTTGCCATTTACTGCTTCGTAGGGCGTCATTCCCTTTAATGCTTTGGTAGGTAACCTATTCTGAATATAAATTGCTTGTCGTGTTGCTTCTGCCCATAAGTTCTGTGGTACGTTCATAGCCTTTAACATGCTTCTGGTCATACTCATTACTGAACGGTTCTTTCTTTCTACTACGCCATTCTGCTGTGGCGTGTAAGGTGCTGTAAGCTGTCTAAGGATTCCTTTATCCTCACAATATGCGGTAAGAGCTTTAGAAGTAAACTCTCCTCCACGATCCGTTCTTAATCTTTTGAGCTTGTGACTTGTCTCTGTCTGAGCTTCGCTTAGAAACTTCTTGAAATTTTCATAAACTTGATCTTTTGACTTAAGCATGTAGATCCACATATATCTTGAATAATCGTCAACTATCAGGAAGAAATAGTTGTTGCCTGCTAATGATGTGGGTGTAATCGGTCCACATAAGTCTGCATGTACGAGTTCTAGAGGTCTTGTAGCTCTAAAACTTGCTTGAGAGGGAAACGGAAGTCTGCTTTGCTTTCCCGTAATACATGCATCACATACTTGAGATGGGTGCTGAATTTTTGGCAATCCACGTGCCATTCCTTTTGTGCTCAATTGTCTTAGTGAATCAAAATTCACATGTCCCATACGTGCATGCCATAGCCATGCAGGTGTATCTATTGTAGCTTGTAAACAAATCGGATTTGTTATTCTGAGCTTTACTTTGTAGAGTCTATTTTTAGCTCTTGGGACTTTCATCAATAGGTTGTTGTAGGCGTCATAGATCCATAGATGTTCATTCTCCATAATTACTTTACATCCTGATTCTGTAACTTGCCCGAGGCTTAAGATGTTGCTTTGGAGTGTTGGAATGTAGTATACTTCTGTGACTAGTCTTTGTTCTCCATTGTTACATTCCAGTACTATTGAGCCTTTTCCTTTGATGTTAACACACGATCCATCTCCAAATTTTACGCTTCCTGCTATCTTTTCGTCTAACTCTGTGAAATAGGAGCGTCTTCCTGTCATATGATTGCTTGCGCCATTGTCTAAATACCATACTTCATTTACATTTTCTTCATTGTGATAGCGTTCTGGTATTATCTTCTTTTCTTCAAGAACTACACTTCTTTCTTCACCAACTGCCATAAGTAATGTGGGATCCTCTTCTTCCATTACTAGGTGAGATTCTTCTTGCTTATTTCGAGGTTTAGGACATCTGGGAGCTATATGTCCTAATTCATTGCAATTGTAACATCTTACATTGCTGCCATCTCTTCTGGGCTTGTAACTACTGTTGTCATGACGATTCTTAGTGGGATTTCGATCACTTCTCTGATCTTGATGGCTATATCTGTCAAAGCTCTTCTTCTCATATCTTTGACTCTTATTGAACTTCCTAAAGTTCTGTCTACCTCGATTCTGATTGTAGTTCTTGTAATTGCTGTTAGGTCTTCTATCTTGCCTTGTAAATAACAACTTCTCTTGACCGGCTGGTCCATATTTCTTCTCATCTCTTGACTTAAGGCGTTCCTCATAAGCTTTAAGTCTTCCAAGCGCTTCATCTAACGTCATGGAATCTATATCTGAATATTGCTCTATGGATGCAATAATCTGTAGGAACCTTTCTGGTACGGAGTCCAACAATTTTCGTACCAACATCGACTCTTCAATTGTCGTTCCTAGGGTTTTTGACTTTGTACTAATCGCACTTAACCTACCAGCAAACTGGTCTATGGTTTCTGTCTCTCTCATCGTAATCATCTCAAATTCTGTGCGTAATGATTGAAGTCTTGCTTTCTGGACTCGGTCAATTCCAATAAATCTTGTCTTTAATGCTTCCCAAATTTCTCTTGCTGTATTATGTGACGCCACCTGCATCACCATATCTTCTGGAATTGCCTGGAAGAGATAGGCAATCGCTGTCCTATCCTTCTTTACATCTACTGTTGACGTGCCTTCTGTGGGTTCCACTACTTCCCAAAGACCATTTGCACTCAATATTGCTTTAACACGAACAGCCCAAATCGTGTAATTTGTAGATGTCAACATCGGTGTTTGGAGGCTAAAAGTGAGAGTCTCCTTCGTGACTGTCTCTTTCGATGTCGTTTCTTTCGACATTGTGGGTTTAATGGGAGTCTTCTGCGGACTTTTATTCTTCTTCTTCCCTATTGTCCAAATCTAATATGGACTACCCACGCTTCTTTAGGAACTTTGTTCGACCACTTTTGTCAAACAAATTTTCGACCCCTTCTTAAAGTCGATAACGGTATTGATATTCAAAAGAAAACTATATAGTTTAACAAATTTTTGATATTTTGTAAGGCCTTGAACAATAATACCAAAAGGTTTTGCCAAACTTATGTAGTCTTATAGATTTTGATTATCAATAAATGTTCCTTTCAATTTCTAAAAGTCAATCCTTTTTGACTTAATAATCCTCCAATAATTTTGATTAGTGTTCTTCTAATAACACTGAATCTATAAAACACCCTTCTAAAACAAACTCACTTTGTTTTAATAATAATCTTTAGACTTCAATAGGAATAATTTTTCCTTCGGATCAGTGATAAGAATAACCCCAAACTTTCACTAATAATATAGTATTCCTTAAAACAACCCTCAATTTTTAATATTATCTTTTATGAATTGTTGACTTACGAAAGTCAACTAATTCTTTTCTTCTTCTTCGAAATAGTTACTGCCCAAAACAAACGCTTTTTTGTTTGTGTGATCCGATTAACAATAGTATGTTCCAAAAAGGATTACTTCGGATCTTAACAAGTTTCTCTAACTTGTTCTAAAATTAATCGAATACGAAAATTTTCAAAGAAAAATTTGTGGTTCTTGTTTCAAAAAAAAATCTTAATCCTTGGTAAACTTTAATGTTTTGATAAAAAATTTGTTAAACGATTCTGTTTCGTATCAATGATTGTTCGATGATGAGTTTTGAAGTAAAAGAACTTGGTTTTGATTATAAAATTTTTGGCGGGAAACGAAACTCCTCGAACGAAAAACAGAGTGTGAAAAAAAATTTGTGAATTCTGATTTGGATTAAGTTTTAAAGTATTCGATTATAATAAACTAATAGGGCAGGGATAGATATAACCGTTGTATCGTGTTTAAACAATATGTTCTTGATTCCGGTCTCTCGCCGGAGAAGATGAAGTTGGCCGGAAATTTTATCCGGTTCTGATTGCCTTCTTCTAAACGGTTATAATTCCTTGTGTATTGATCTTCTAATGATCCTGAATTGGCCTATGATAATTGTTCCAACGTATGAACAAATCTGCGTCGGTCTCTGTTTTACCGAAGGGAAACAGGGGATCGAGTTCGATCGTCTTCTTCTTCGTAATCAATGGAACTTTTGATAAACTTGCGCTCTGATGCCAAATGAAGGACCACAGGATCGATTGAGGGAAATATTTGAGAGAGAATTTGTGATAACTAAAGATTCAATACACATACTAAATGATACAATGATTAGGGGTATTTATACATGTGAAGGGGTGTGTCCCCTTTGATACTAACCGACGTGTCGGTTCATTAACAAACTAACATGACCCTTGACTAAACTTAGGATAATATATATACTTAGGATATAATAGATATAATATGGAAATAAGAATTATGTTATGTCTAACACATTTTATTTGTATTCTATAAATGCAATTGGATGTAATAAAATGAAACGGTTATATGGAGCTGGATTTGTACTGTAGTTTGAGCATCTACTATGGGTGTTTTTGGGTACCCCATCCGTGTACAAGAATAGGATTGGATGGATATAGTGAGAGGAGAGAAAAAGGGCAGGTTGTGACGTGGCTGAGCTGAGGTTTTTAGGCTTCCCATTGCCATTGGAGGTGCTCTTACAGTTAAAGACGGTTTTTCAACTATTTCCCATTCCCATTTGGCTTTTTATTTAGAAATAAAAGATCTTTGATTTCCTGCAACTATTAAGTTTGGAAAATTATGTATTGGGATATATGATAAATCCATGTCTTTTCTTTTGTCTTGTAAAACTAAAAGATATAAGCTATAATTATTATCTTTCATTTCATGACTCTCAAATTACATTAAAACAGGCAGACGGGCAACAAGTTACGCCGCCACACCTTTCTTTTATTTTAGTAATTAGATGTTTAAATATTTTTTTCTTTTCATGTAAAGAAAAAGTCATATCCCAACTAATAAGTGTTGTTTGACTAAATATACGTGATACAAAATTACAAACAGTCAATAATAGACAAGAAAGGGCTAAATAAACATTATTGACGTCCAAATGGTATCCATTTGCTTGCATCTTCTATATTGTTTTGTAAAAATTTTAATTATTAAGCATCAATTTTAATATCATCTTTGACATGTTAACTAACTGTGCAACTCAGAAAAAGGAGAAAAAGTTTTGGGTTGGTCAACCTGACCCAAACTTAATAATTACACGTTTCGGCCTGTTGGCTGTACTAGGTTGACCCGTTTTGCACGCTCTTATCGAATACTAAGAGAAAATAAGTTTTTACCTGTGCCCTGAGTGACGGAACAATAAGCCTGGTGCAAATTTTGAGGCTGGGCCAGAACGTTCACCAATCTGGATATTTAAAAAAACATGTTCAAAAGACATAAAATAAAACAAATAAACAATACAGTACACAACGAACAAATTCAAATAAGTGCTACAGAAAGAGAACATTATGCATTGAGAGTAAAACCAATTTCAGTGAACAAACAGAAAGAACACTGTGCATTGAGATTGCTGATAGTAATAACATAAATTTTCAGTGTGTATTCAATGAAACAAACAGTTACAAGTAAATGATTTTATTTAAAACTATGGTATCTGTATAGATAATAGGATTTGAAAGGCTAAATATAACATTATGAAAATAAGAAATATACGCATACATATATGTGTGTGTGTGTGAAAAATTTAACTTTAGAAGATAATATATGAAACTAAACTTAAAAACATTTTGTTCCTGTTATCCTTGCTAGAGGACCTACAACTGAACTTAATTAAACCATGAAGAGTTATATACAGTTTCCTAGTTCCTACCTTATTGTGATCCCAGATGTTCAAGACACCATCCTCAGCTGAACTTCCAAAGATAGACGATTTGTCTGGAGACCACTGAAATATATTATTTAACTCGGTGAATAAGCATGAATAATCCAGAATAGTGAAACTGTATAAAAAAACAGAAAGAAACAAGCCTGAGAAAAGTTAATACCTGTACACAAAGAACAGCAGCATTGTGATTAGTAAATATGTGGACAGGTGATCCAACCCCATTAGAAGTGAGATTTCGACGATCGAACAAACGAACAGTGTTATCAGCCGACCTGAAAGTTAAATTAAAGATATTGTTGAGCGCGGGAGAGAGATTATTTACCCTAGCTTAATTCCTTATCATCTACCTTGTAGTTGTACCCCAGCGATGTGCGTAATAGATTATATAGACATTTTTTTCTTCTTGATTGTGAACCAAAAAATATATGCAAAGTTATCTTTACTGTGTGTCAATATGTGATCCTAACGTAATAAAAATCAGCATAATATAGCATATCTGTTTTTACCCTGTCAAAATCAAATTCTCATCAATTGGGTTCCAGTCAACACAGTGGAGATCAGCGTTATGAGCTTTCTCGACCTGCAAAGAATCATAAAAAGTGAAGTTAATAGAGATTATATAAACCGTGTTTTTATTTAGTATGTTATATACGTGATGCGTTTAGTTCATATATGGTACTTTGGGGTATGAAAATACCTAAAATAACAGTGTGTATTACTCTATATACATTTTAACTGTACCTTTTACTATGTTCCAGAAAGATATGACTCAAAAAATAAACATATAAGTCAAACAAACGAACTAGCAGAAGCCCTAAAAAAATATATGTCAAAATCACCTTGACAACTGGAGAAGACCCTGTTCTTGCATCCCACAGAATAAGACAAGAATCGTCACCGACACTACAGAATTCCTGTGCACTTCATAACACAGAAAACAAAATTTTAACAAAACTCCAATTAGCATATTATAACCATCATAGCTGTTATATAAAGCTGTCAAAATAGACAGGTCATGCGGATTGAGTAACAAGTAAAAATGGGAAATGCAGGTTCAGGTTGGGTCGACCAGAAAACCTTTAACCCAGAAAAGAGTTATAAATAACTGGTGGGCCATATTACATATATCATTAAAAAATATATCATTTCAACCAGTCATCTTTTGAATAAAATGATTTAGGAGGGTTTATGCATTAAACTTACACTTTAGGTGACTTTGATTGCTATGTTGCACGGGAACGGGTACAGGAACGAGAAACGGGTACGGGTACAGGAAACGGCAAAACTCAAAAAATTAAGAAACGGGTACGGCACGGGTACGGAAATAAATACATAAAAAAAATAAATATATACTATAGATAATGTACCACAAACCCAAAATATATTCATACGTTTATGGACTCAGTGGCGGAACTAGACTTTTATGACCGAGGGGTCGTAATGTAATTTTCATATAGACAAACGTATATTTATTTAATGTAAATTTTATATATTTATTTACTTTGATGGATGTACTAGGCAACTGTGACAATATTAAGTTGCAAATGGTAAGTTAGACATTATTACCAATCAACAGAGTTTTTTTTTAACGAAAGTTTATTGTAAAAAACAGATCTTTATATTAAATAAAAAATTTATTAAATAGAAACCTTAATAAAGTGACTAACTAAACAAAAAAAGTTTATATATTTCTAATACTAAACCAAAGAAATTAATAAATAAATAAAAGTTGAATCTTATTTGAGATTTTTTATATAATTTTTGTTTTTACATCAACAATTAACAAACGGTTGTTAGCATTCCAAGCCCACACATATTTCAATAGGGTTTTTTTAGGGTAAGTTTTTGAATTGGGCCACATATTAAGCCCAGGTTATATATAAAAAAAATACAGCCGTACACTTATATCATCTTCATCATCATACCAAATGACAACCCTACTCGCCGCTGCAACTAATAGGAGAAAACGATTTTGGTCAAGTTACGTTCCTCTCTTCCTTTTTTCTTTCAACAACGACGCTAGTTGAAGGGTCACAGCATCAAGGAACGTCCCCAAATTTTTGGAAACGGCCAAGAAACGTTTCGAGCCGTCCCCGTAGGCGTTTCCGTCCCCGGCGAATTTCCGGTACGGGGTACGGTGACTTCTGGACGTTCCGTGCATCAGAGTTTGATTGGCATGACCCGTTTCTTTTTAAGCTATTTTTTATTTACCGTGTTGGCAAACAGCTTGAATGACCAAGTACAGGAGTCGAAATTCCCACCAATATGGATAAAAGAAAATCACGTTCAAATAAAAAAAGTGGAAGTGTGAGATACCTAGAAGGGCAAAATTGTACATCCTCAACAGTATCCTGATGCCCTTGGAAAATACCTCTTGCTTGAATTTTAGGGCTCTCAGTAGGTAGTTTATCATCACCAGACTTTGGGCTTTTACCACCATTAGATCCAGCCCAGAATCCGTTGCCAATGTGGAAATATGATCATGAATACTCCACAGCACAACTGATTTATCCTTGCCTGCCACAACCAAAACAACATAATAAATTAAGCATTAACTAGATTTGCAAAACTGACAAAAGACAAAATTTCGTTGCAGTACATCACCTCCAGATAGAACAAATGGTTCACTTTGGCACATAGCAAGAGCAAATTCAGCATTTTCTTGGTGACCAGTCAAGATCTGCAAGGCAAAGAATATAAAAGTATCAACTTTTTGCCTTGAGCGTTGAGAGCGGAGAGCCAGATACTACATTTTTTACCCGTTCCACAAGTAACAGGATCATTCAGGGTTACACTTTCTCTTACAGGTCAAATGAGTTTAACAAGTGAAAAGGTATTCAAAATGAGTACACACCTCATGAATCATTCTATTACAGACTTACATATCATCAATCATAATTGTAATAATGTAGTTTCTAATCATTATTAAAACATAATTCCTTTATAAGATTCAAGGAAACAGATGCCACCCTGTCTAACTACAACGACTCACCAGATCAGGCTGGGACTCTGGAGCTCCCAGGACAGCATGGCGATTGGGCTGAGCCTCAACGTCCCATACAAGAACCTGGTTCAAAGAAGACAAATACAAATTGTAAATTATATTGATTTAACTGTGCACCAAAACTAACGATAAGAACCAAAAAAAGAAAGGAATTTAATGCATACATCAGGACTGTCTGTGTGTGTGGCTACTATTTTGCTGTTCTGAGGAAGCTCCCTGATGCGATTTACCTTCACAAATAATAGGGAACATCAAACAAAAAAATATTTGTTTTGCAAAGATGATAAATGTATTAACTTATTAAATAATCAGATTGCAAGGATGATTACCTCACCAGGATGGATAATGGTTTTAAACTTCTTAACAAAGGGAGATCTTGCTTCTTCATTAAACTACAACAGCAGTCATTAATCACAAAATTCGGTGCTTGTCTGATAAAGTAGAAACAAACAAACAAACACTGCAATTTCAAATTATTATTATAGCCTCACCTGTGCTATGTGTTCAGCAGCTGCGACTCTTGGTTTAACAATTTCACAGTTTGCGATCACGAGTGTGTTCGGAACGCTACCATCAGTCTGGAAGAAGATTTCAAGGATACACAAATAGATAGGAAATAGCTTAATTACTAAACCTATCAATATATTTTAAAAAAGAGGCTAGGCTAGGCTTGGCTTGGCTTCATTATTCACCTGTTCGGAAAGGTAGAGACGTTGGCGACTCTTGTAAGTAGCTTGCTCTAGCAGTGGGCCCCACCTGTTAACAAATCAAAAACAATAATAGCCAATGTGAGTAGCATACATTTATTTAATCCAGTAACAGTTGCAAATGCTCGTTTAATCCCCAAACTATTTAAAAATAAATCAGATTACTATAATAGGAAAAATGTTAAAGGCTAAGTCGGCAGCTTGTGATGCCTAAAAGTACATAATTGGGCTGCCTAAAATACAAAACAATACGTAGAAGCATTTAAAGTATAAAATCAGCAGGACTTAAGTGATGCGTTAAGTTATAGTATTATATTATAATATAATATTCCATTGCTGCATTGCAGGCAGATACTGTTAAAATGAATTAGAGCAATAAATGACAGGTAAAATGAATGAATTCGAGCAGAGCAGTTGAATAATGTGTAATAAGAAAAAGAAAACCCTAGAATAGAATAGAATAGAAGAAGTGACGACCTGCAGGAAAGAGAGGGCCAAAGGAGGTTGTGATTAGCGAGCCAGTCATAGAGAATAGGGACCAGAGACTTCCACTGTGTGTACCGTTCGTTCACCCACGCCTCGCTTCCTCCTTTCCCGCCTTTATCCTTCATTCTCTCACCTGCTTTGCTTTGCTTTCGTGGTGAATTAATTCCAGTGATACTTTTCCTACACACAAAATGTTTATATGTAAAATAGGACTACCCAATGCCAAAAAAAAGTACTTAGATAAAACTTAACTAATCCTACTAAGCCATACAAAAGTTTTATTATTAGACCATGTGTCGTCGTGTGTAGTGGGTTACGCCCTCTTATGCATCACTTCACATATCTCTATCTAATTGGATTATGTCTAGTTAAAGTTTTTCTTTCTCTTTCACGTCCGCCAAACTACTCACATAGGTGCCCTTGACACCCTTTGAGTCAGCCTAGGGATATGTAGAAAGAGCATCAATTGGAGAATATATATATTACAAAAGCCTAAGTTATTATATCCGCATATATAATTGTTTAAATTATATCGAATTGGTTAAAAATGGCAACAATATGTAGATACAGATGAATGGAATTGAACTTAACCTAACCAAAGAAGTTATAAAAAAACGATGGAAGATCGTACAATAAATAAAGATGTAGGGAAAGAAATAGCACCTTTTTATACAACAGAATTGGGGGAATAACCGTTGGAATTGAAGCAAGTTTGTGTGATCTCTCTGTATAGTTTTGAATGAGGGTTCTGAAATTAGGTTACTACGATTAGACTGAGTTAACTCGGATTGTAAGTCCTCTTTTCTTCAATTTGTTTGTTGTAAAAAAAATAAGAGAAAATTGCTCGAATAATCCCTGTGCTTTACCCAGATTTCACAATTAGTTCCCAACTTTTAAAAATTACATCTGTAGTTCTTAACTTTTGTGTTTCTTAACTCGGATAGTCCTTGAAGTTGACGGAGGTTAGATTATCCGGTCAAATGGGTGTAGATTACTAAACTACCCTTGTTATTAAAAAATATAAAAAAATAATAATGTGGGACTCACCCACTGCATTTAAACTATTTGTTTGTGTTCATAACTTGTGTTCAAGAAGAGTTCGCAAACAACTAATATTTCTTAACAAACAAATACAAACATAGAATTCTGTTCGTTATTGTGTTCATGAAAGGTTCGTTTGTCAAAGAAACCTTAACAAATAAACACGAACAAAGTCGTGTTCATGTTCGTTTGATTCGTTTACAACCCTGGGTACGATTCTGGTATTTTTTTGTTACCGGTACTGCCTTTCTTATCTATTAATATGGCATTCATATTTTGGGTTAAAATTGAATTGTGGTTTTCACAAACCAGTTTTGACTTTGACAAGTTTCAAGTCAAACTGGTTCAGTTTTTTTCAGAACCTTTAATTTAGTTATTTTTAAGTCTAATGCTTTTACATCTTTTACAAATCTAACCGCAACACCTTTTTTTACTTTTAACTTTGGTCTCATATAATTTCCATCTTTTACAACCTTTTCGGTTTTCTTTTCGATTAAAATTTTACAAGTTAACACGCTACAACGTGTGTGTGATTCAATGTGCTGGTACGAGGTTGACTTAGTTATTATTTTCGAGGTTTTATATTTCTCATGCATAGTTCAACATTTTATGTCTACTTTTTGTTCAGTTTTACTTTTCATATGAGTTTTTGTTGTTAACGAACACTAACGTTGTGTTCCCGAGTTTACTTAAGAGAGGAAAAGAAAAGAAGGGAAGGAAAATCCTTTCGTTTCTTTTCCCCTATTTTTTTCCTTTTTTTCCTTCTATTTCCTCCCAATTTGGAAGGATCAAATATAGTTTAGTTTTCCTCTCTTTTCCTTTTCTTTCCTTCCATAAAAAAACTCTGGAACAACACATTTCAAATATTCGCGCTTTTCGCGCTGTTCTTTCATAGTCAACTTTTTTTCAAAGGCTTCGTGAATGGTTTTTTTCTCCTCGAGCTTCTGTAGTTGAATCGTGTTGAATTGGACAAGTATGTCATGTATGTCGGACAAGTCATTGCTGTAAGTACCTTTGCCCGATCCTGATGTCGAACTCGAAGCAGAGGACCTATGCGCCCTCTTTTTAGACTTGTCTCGACCGGGTGGACGACTCAACTCCTCCTCGAAGTCTTCATCATCATCCAAGTTAACTGCATCGTCAACATCATGATGGAGAAAAGTCTTGACGGCCTTCCCGAGCAAGAACAAGCGGTAATGTCGGCAATCAAAGACAAGATCGCGAATAAATGGCTTGGAAGACGTATGCTTTAGTTGTTTTTTTATGTATTTTTCGTGTTATTTTTTTAACTTTCTTTGTATCGTAGTTTGTAATTTTTTTAATTTAATGAAGTTTATTTTTATTTTTTACGGCTTTTTTTTTTATTTTTTACAAGTTTTTTTTGTATTTTTTACGGCTTTTTTTTTCTGTACGTTTTTTTTGTTTTTTTACGGTTTTTACTTTTTTTTAAAAAAATATTTATGAAATATAAAATATATAATTAAATAAAAAGGAAAAAGAATTAAAAAAGGAAGGGAGAATGGGGGAATTAAGGAAAATCATTTCCAAACTTTGGGGGAAAAAATGGAGGAAATAATGTGGCGTTGATGTGACATTTGGAGGAGTTGGGGGAATGTTGCACCACACCATATAGCCTAATGAGGAAATGATAGGGTTTGGCCAGTTTTGAAACCGAGTTTTGACTTGTCCTGTTCACGTTTGAGCGGATTCATAACAATTCCAATGTATAGGCTTATAAACTGATTACAACGCAACGGTTCAAGCCGGGTCCATAAAAGATGGTTCTCTCAAACCGGTTTTGGTTCGGTTCCCAACGCGGTTATTTTTTGCACCTCTATACCCAAACAGCCATGGAAATTCAGAATTATATATATAACAATTTTGATCCTTAGCTACAGTAACCGCTAAACAAAACCTTCAGTTTCACGTTATTTACGAAAATGCCACTGCAGTAAATTTATTACTAAATACGTAAGCCCTTAGTCTCCTTCTTTGTGTCTAACTGTTATGGCTTCTATGATTTCTCATTCTCACCATAGAACTTTGGGTTTTACACTTTTATTTTTCATCTTCAACATCTAACACACGCTTGGAGAGACGGAGTTTCGTTCGACTTCCTGTGGTGACTTTGCTTGCTGCAACGCGTACCGGCGTACCGACAGAACAATACGACTCTCTACGTTGTGTTATCCAATTAGCAAACCCTTGCAATACCGCCGGTGTAACTCCGTTGTTCGTCGAAAAAATCTGTAGGTTTTCACAAATCGGCACCGGTTATGTTTCTACGCCGCGCATAACGCGACGCGTAATTTACTAGTTGATATATAATCCATGTTAGCATATTTAACATAAATAATTTGAGATCTATACTTGTTCGCAATTTACAATTTTTTATATCTATCGACTTAAGTCTTATTGTGGCTGTTAATGAAACAAAGTGGCAACTTGATTGAATGTGTTGTAATCTCTCATTCAATTTTCTTTACTTCATTCTTTGTAGAGGGGCATGAGAGGTCGTTGATAGGGTATGTGTGTGTTTAGGTTGGTGTAACATGGTTTTTATGTGAGTCGAGGTAGGTGAAACATGCATAAGAGCATGTGTTATGCATCATGGGTCAGCATTTAACGGGTCATACCGGATGTCGAGTCAAAACGATTCGATTAAAAAGGTTAATTTAGCACGACACAAAACAGGTTCTGGTTAAAACGGGTAATCTTTCAACGTATCAACCGACAATAATCATTTTTATATATCAAAACCCACCTGGACCATGAAACAACGGTACGAATAGAATCTAACTAATAACATCTCTCACTTATCAAAACCCACCTGGACCATGAAACAACGATACGAATAGAGTCCAACTAATAACACCTCTCACTTATCAAAACCCACCTAGACCATGAAACGATACGAATATAGTCCAACTAATAACACCTCTCTCTCACTCATCTGGTGCAGAAGCAAGCCATTAAATTGCCATAAAGAAAAATCCCAAGCATCAACACAAATATAAATACTCAAGAGATTAATCTTTCCATATTCAACTAAGTGATCAAAGTAAAAGCTCCAAGCGTGCAAAAATAGGATCATTACATGTTAGAAAATAATGCATTGATCACAACAGAACAGAAGCTTGTAACTTAACGCGATGAAGTAGCAGCCATTGAGCATGAATGCATGTATCCTTCGGCGAGTTCCAATCGTTTGAGGACTAAGGTCCTTAACCAAGAATCGTGTCTTCATCGCAAGCTGCTGCAACCATGACTGGTATTACTATAAATATTTGTCTGAAAGAAATTTGAGATCAAAATGAAACTAAATGGAGCACTGAACATACATCAAACCTCAAGGAAAATTCCACCCACTAAATTTGTTAATTAAGTCTTGTCAAAACAAATACTATACAACTTAAAATTACAAAATACACAAATTGGCTTTGTTTGCTTAGGTATGTGTCCAAATAAACATATGAGATCTAATGTTAGCATTTATGAGAGTCAGTTACTAGGTTATACAGAAACGGATGGAACATGAACATCCAAATTTGTAATTTCATTAGAAATGAAAACAATGATCAAACAAACTGCAATTATAACCATAAATCCTGAGGCAAGCAGATTGAGTACAATAAACAATAGCAAGTTCACAACAAAAGAGAAAGGGCAAATAAAACATAATGCACTTATCCCAGGTTGACACATTGCTAATTAATCATTAGCCCGGTATGACCCATAATAATGTTATATAGCAAGTTCAGAGGACCTAAACTAGAGTGAGTATATAGGCCAGAATTGCAAGGGCTAAATACAAGTCTTCAAGTAGAGGTACGTACAGATCGTTCATGTACTAGAAGATATCAGCCATGTAGTATTGTCCCAGCGACAACATGAGTATCAAACCTAACAAATTGGTGCTCAGGATAAAGATGAAAAATCTAATGCTAATTGAGTTGATCAAGTGGAAGAAAAGCCATTTACTTGGGTTGGTAAGGAAATATGAAATAGCATAAAACCACAGTTCCAAAAAGAATCAACGGAATGCTACTACCGTTGTCAAAACAAACAATCAAGGTTCTTTGGTTCCTTTTTTTCTTTCTGATAAGTTACTAAAATTAATAGGTTTTGCCTTGGTCTGGTTTTTGGGTTTAAACGGTGTTCAGGGAATTGGTTATCTATTTCAGTTTGTTCTTGGGTCTAATGATATGTGGAATGAGTTGATTCAGAGAACATTAATCTGTCTTCATCACACTCAATCTTGGTTCATCTCTAACTCTCTAATGACATTTTCATAGTACAAGTCTTAACGTCTAGCTAGTGCATCATCTACATTAAAGATGAAACAACCACAAAAATACAACAGTTGCAAGTTAGCTACATTGAACTAAAGTACTATTAAACTAGGCTAAATTTGGAGCCAGTACAATGTAGATGTTTGTGCCAATCCTCTTTTATTTGCTCAAGTTTGGGAAAACAGAAACTTGTTCAACAATTGATATGATATATTAAGAGGCAAAGAGAAGTAGAATATGACTGACTAGATTCGTGAATGTTTTTTTCAAGGACGTAGGCATGCATAGGCTAGAAAAATTAACTGCCCATTCTACCAATTCCTATTTGCTTTAATCCCACTTTGCGCATTGCTAATTAGCATCATTTCACTTATGTGGTTATGCATTATCAGCCCAGTATAACCATATCATTATTTTACAAGTCCAAAAAGATCTAAACTTGAGTAGTGGGTCAGAACTGCCAGGGCTAAATGCTAGGCTTCAAGTAGTGGTAGAGATCATTTACGTACTAGAAGAGAACAACCATGCAGTGTTGTCTCAGCTACAAAAACTCCGAATGAGTACTAGACTATTATTAGTATCAAACCTGACAATTTGGTGTTCATGAAGAAGCTAAAACCCTGAAGTTAAACGAGTTGATCAAGTGAAAGAAAAGCCATTTGTGCAGGTTGGTAAGGAAATATGAAATTGAATAAAACCAAAAAGAATAGAGGGAAAACAATTAGGGTTCTTTGGTTCCCTATTTTCTTTCTGAAAAGTTCTAATATTCACACCTTTTTCCTTTACGTCTGGTTTTTGGGTTTAAAGCTGTGTTCGGGGCTGCTGCTGCTATGGGTCACGGGTTGAGAACTTGAGATGAGTTTTTAAGCTGATACAATTGGTTATCTATTTCAGTTTGTTGTGGGTCTGTGGGACAAATCGATTCAGAGAACATTCTAAAAGGTGTTTCCGGTCTACCTATGCAAGTATGTCTTTAGTATTTACTAACTCTCCTAATGACCTCTTCTTAGTACAAGGCTTATCTTCTAACTGGCGCATCACTGCATGTAGTTAAAGATGAAACAACCACAAAAATACAATAGTTTAAAGTTAACGCATCAAACTGAAAATAATAATTAAACTAAAACATGTATGGAACTAGTAAACTGTAGATGTTTGTGCCAATTCTAGTTTATATGTGTAAGTTCGAAAAAACAGAAACTTGTTCAACAATTGATATGCTAAGAGACATCAATTGTGAATCCAAACATAATGGTCCAGGCTATCTGCTATTGTAAACAGAACAAATAGATTAGACGCTTATCTAAGTACCTATTGAGTTGAATCTTCATGAAACCGAGCATCAAAAGGTGCAGAAGAGTGTGGGGCATCGACAAATTTCCAGCAGATCCCGAACCTTGTTGAAGTTCAAGTACCAGCCAACGAACCGCTTTACTCATTTGTTCCAACCGCACTGCACTAATCGGTGGCAGTCCCGGTGTAACCGGTTGCCCAGGCTTCCCGGCCACCGACCCGGTAGCTTCATCCACCAAGCACTCAGAACCAATTCTTAACTTCACAGACTCCACAAACTCCTCAGCCTGATCACAAGCCACCCGAAACAGCTCCCTACTTTGTTTCAAATTCTCTAGGGCGGCATCCGTGGCCGCTGTAACCTGCCCTCCAGAAGCCTCCTTGGCTTCAAGAGTGCTTGCTATTGCAACCACAAACTCCTGATAAGCATTGTTCATAGCATCCACAATGTCATCCATTGTTGCCTACTGAAATCAAACCTGTTAACAAAAACGCGATTAAGTTATCATATTGTACAGTACATCTAAAACTAAAACCCCATGTTCATAATTCACTTTCCTCCTTATGATCATGAATTTATAAGTTATTTAAACATGTAATGTTTGGATCAAATACTATCAACTTTTAGCGTGCCGAAGGTAGAGTAACTATTATTAATTTACGCCATAATAATAACTAGTAGATTACACACGCGCTCCGCGCTTGAGGACATATGAAATTTTAATAGAATGAAATTTTAGCAGAATTTAAACCTAAACGCAATAATACCATAGCAAATTAGCACTACTGCCTAACCGCAGCCACCAGAGCAGTGCTATCTAATCATCACCACCTCTACGCCTAATTTAAATAAATTCAAAAATGGCCCATAACCAATATAAGCCACCTCCTTTTTCATCTTAGATCCACTAAAAACCTTGAAAAAAGCCCAAAAAAATGACACCTTTTTCATCATCGTCTTCATCACAAATGTTGTTCATATCGTCGCTTATAAACAGCCTAGTAGTCTGGTATTAACATGTCAACTAACAGAACCAGTGAGAACCAACTCATACATTTCTATAGTTAAGATATGTTTGTGAACACCGATACCTAAACAGGCTTGAACAGTCTCACCTCGAACTATCGCCAATGGCTCTGGTTAGATAACGATGTTAAAAAGGTCATGGACAACTGAATTAGAACCCAAACATTAGCTACTTGGCTGGCCCGACACTACCATCTACGCACCTGCCGGAAACATGATGGCTTGGATGCACACCGCCGCCGCCTTGGCGCGGTCCTAACAATTAAAAAAATTGAGTTATATTATCTTTTTTTTGAACGGCAAATTTCTACTCCTTATGGGACTTGAACCCCTTAGGTGTTCCTAGAAACTTTTTCAGCATCACAACCACAGATGACAGATCCAGTCCGGCTTACACGCAAGCTAGTGGTCGGAATCCCTAGAACGATGGTTCACATCTACGGTGGTGACCACGGTGATAACGTAGCACCGTTGAACCACCGGTTGTTGTGAGTCGTAGGAATTTGGTTCAGCCACCGTACCACTGTCGTAAGATTGGTCACAAATCGATGGTAAAAGCCTATAACGGATAATAGCCTATATGTATCCATCAATTGTGTATCATTTAGAAAGGAATCAGGCATAGTTTTGGTAGATCAGTTGAAATTTAGCAACAGGTTGTTAGCTACACAAATGAGAAAACCAAGATGATTAATCAAAACAAATTGAGTGAAATACTACACCGAAACAATCCAACACCTTATGTAGACCCCTGAATTACTTCAAAATTAACAACAAAACACAATTTTTAGTAGCAAATAACTTACTTTGAGGTAACAGACGGCGGTGGTCCGAGTTCGATAAAAGATGTCGGAAACTCAGATGGCTACGGTAGGAGAGACGGTTAAGGACACAGGTCGCTATTCGTGACGACCTAAGATGCAGGGGTCAGGGTGATTCAGAGTAGATTTCTGGTGCAAGAGATCAGGTGATTCAACACAGCTGCAGATGCAAGAGTTCGGTTGGTTCAAGACGGTGGATTGTACTATTGTAGGTGGTGCAGCTTGAGAAGATGATGGGGTTAGGGTTACTTTTGATGGAGCATGTTGTATAGCTGGACCGTTAAAATCCTGACGCCGTGAAAGGTAAGACACTGTTCCTCGTTATGTTTTGAATTAGTTATTGGTAGCATTTGCACATTAACCCTTAGTTGTACCAACACTCACCCCTAAAAAATATAATATAGGACTCGCAGAACATGTCTTATCGTGTTTAACAGGTCAGGACGCGGTTAACACATGTATCTAACATTAACACGACTCGTTTTAACTACTTTATACCCCATATCTAAGAAGGAGAAAAAAAATGAAGCCTAACGATCTAATTTTAAATATTTATAAAAAAGGTATAAAACAACATATTGTGCTTTCTATTAAACAGGTTTTATTGTGTCTAAATGGACATGATTTTGCATATTATATTATAACTGGCAAACGGGTCGGGTCGGGTCGGTTTGGGTCGCGGGTCAAAACGGGTTCAGGTCAAAACGGGTCAATTAAAAAAGGGTTGTATCTATAACTGGCAAACGGTTCGGGTCGGGTCGAGATGGGTCACGGGTCAAAACGGGTCAATTCAAAAAAAAAGGTTGTATCGGTTTGGGTCGGAACGGGTTCGGGTCAAAATGGGTTTCGGGTCGGGTCCGGGTCAAAACAGGTTCCGGGTCGGGCCAGGTTGGGTTTAAAAAATGCTTCTTTTTTAGTATTTACATGTAAAAGAGAAAAAAAAACTCAAATTTATACTTTGTTAAAACGGGTCAAAACGAGTCAGTCGGGTTGGGTTGGGTTCAAAAAAGTTAATTGTTGAGAACTAAATGAGGGAAGAAAAGTGTGGATGATCCTTGAATAAAGGAACGACTGCTATGGAACTACAGCAGTCAATTGGTACTCAACTAAATGAATTTTAAAAGATAGAATCCTTATGTTTAAGTTCATGGAGCAGGAAGGTTTCATATTTGCAAAATAGCATTTAATAAATTCACAACAAACAGTTCATGGAGATAGGATATACCACAATTTATGGACAAAATGCATAAACGAAAATGCATTTCCATAACACATGTTCTTGTGTTATGGAATCAGTGATATAAAACATGAACACAAAACCTTAAAAATGGGAGCTTTAATCATCAAATTAAACCATCAATCATCAATCTTAAATAACAATTAATCTTCAAAGTGAAATTACATCGAAACATAAAGTGAACAGACAACAAGGTGCGCCGCTAACCCCTTTTGAATAGCAAAGTAAGTCTTTTAAAAACTACATTCATATATCTTGGGGTCATAACATTACTATCCATGACCCGTTGGACTCGGCTAAATCCAGCGGCACAAGGAAACCAAAAGTGTCAAAAGCAATGGTTTAAACATGTGTTACCCACAAACCAAATTCAATAAAAATAAAGTTTAAACACATAAACCCAACTGCAACCGTTTATAGAAATGCTATTATGCATTTCGACAATCTATGGAAATGCATTTTCGTTTATGCATTTTATCAAGCACTTGGTGTGCATCAAAATAAAGCTTACCAAACTGTACGTAACTTTCTACACTAGCTCATTATACCTAATCCCCTCAAATCTCTAACAGCATCAATAAACTAGTAACATAACTCATCTTATAATACAGCCTAAAAGCAACTATGCACAAATTAACAAAACAATAAAATGACACCTAAAGAGATGAAGGAAGACCTTTACTTTAGCAATGGTATCAAAAAGAAAAACTCAATTAGTAGAGGACAACCAGGCAGCACAGGGAGAGATGTAAGTAAACCTTTACTTTAACAATTTGTAATTGATGTTGGAATAGATAGACCAACGAGAGGCTCTAGAAGGACAAGATGAGAATCAGTCAAAATCAAACCTGGGCAACGCTTCTTTCCTAATCTCTCAGATCATCGGCACTGGTTGAAACAGTCACAGAAATCAAGGAATCAATATGACCCGTACCCGTCTGACCCGCTACTTTTTATATCTTCAACCCAATATGACCCGTCAAATATATCCTCTATTTTCAATTGGGGGTGTATGAATCCTAAATAGGGGGTGTATGAATCCTAATTACCTTTTCAATTAACCCATATTGACCCTTAGACTTGTATTTCTTTACCCATATCCACCCATATTAGAATTAAAAAAACCCAAATTAATGTCTTTGGGTCCAGTGGCGGATCCAGGATTTTTTTCCAGGGGGTTCCTTTTTCTAAATGCTTCAATCCCATATGATCGTACAGAAAAAAAAAAGTCGGGTCGGTTTGACGATTCGGATCGGATAAAGTTCATTATGTAAATTGTAAATAAAATACGATACAATAATGAAAACTAGTTCTGACCAGGATTGATAACATATTAACATCACTACTCAAACCAACAAGCTCTAGAAATTATACTTAAAACTAAATAACACTTGCATTGTTTCTAAAATAAAAAAGATCATAACAGAGACAATACAAAATGGTTAAATAAATTTTAATTATACTAAAGTTTATGTCAACATAAAAGTTGTAGCAAAGATTCATTTTTGTTCTCTCTTTGTGTGTTACCCACCCATTCCCACATGAGAAGGTATTAAACATTGTATGACATCAAATATATTATTTGCAATGCCCTATGTATTATTCATTTTTCTCAAGATTATGGACAAGAAGTTCCAAATGGTTCTCTAGTTTCTTCTACGTAGGTCCAAAGGAAAATGGTTGAATACTATATGAGTGTAACTGAACTCTATAATCCTCACTGTGATCAATTGACTGAACTATAAACACAAGCCCCAAATAAGGACTGCAACTGCAAGATGCACAATTTATCAACTGTGTAACAAAAAAAGACAAGTATGTTTTAACATTCTAAGTCTAACAAATAATGAAGCAACTTAAGCAATCAACTAACTGTAAGAAAATAGATGAGCAAGTGAAATCAACTAAAAGGATGAATATAATCCAAGTTTGAACACATTAAAACAACACACTATAAATTAACATCACTAATCAATTAATCATAGTATAAAGCATATTATAAATCATACTAAAAGTCTAAAACACAACAAATTGAAACTTAACATGATATCATCAACATATTAGAACATACCTAAGAAAGTTGGGGGCTACTGGACGAGGGTGGACGACACTGTGGTGGCGGAGGGAGCTGCTCACGACGAGGGTGGAGGTGAGGAGGATGAATCTCTGATGTTTGACTTGGGGGTTAGTGGGTCACGAGAAGGCAAAGGTGTTTGAAGCATGAAACCCTAAGTTTCTTAAAAAAAAAAAAAAACGAATAAAATAAATAAGGAGAGAGGAAAAAAACAGGATAAAAATTATAGAGTAAAGCCTGACGGGTTTATTGTTACCGGGTTCAGGAGATGCAGGAGGAGAAGGAGGAGATAGATGTTGATGGACAGATGTAGAGGGTAAAGGGAGATACCTGTTCAGCAGGTAACTGAGCTGCTTAAGGGACTTGTACGGTGACTTAGAAGACGCATCGGTCAGTTGTATTGAGGGGAATAAAAAACGTCCTCTCAGAGCCGACATTACATTTTAATTCTATTAATAATAATAATGTGATTACTCTTGAGTTTGAATACTGACTAACGTTTGTGTGCATAACGTGTTTAGGAGAGTCAGTTATAAACGCACAATGTGAAAATTGCAGAACACGCGTGTATTAATGTATTATACATGAGGTTTGTGGGAATAATGTGTTTAGAAGAGGCGGTCGCAAACGCACCATGTGCAAATCGCGCAACGCGCGAGTATTATTTTACCTAGTTGTTTTTTTACTTCCAACCCATTTTGACCCTGTATTAATATCATCTATTTTCAAATTAACCCGAATTGACCCTTGGTCTTATATTTCTTTACCCAAATCCATCCATTGTAGTATAAAAAAAAACCCAAAATGACCCAAACTAATGCTTTTGGGTCAGGATTGCCCCCTCTACCTTTGATGCCCCATGCGTTTTGGCGTTTGGCACCACCCCAAATTGCTTAGGTGGAGGGGGTAATAACCATTCACGAGTACACTTTATATACAAAAATATATATTAGATATATGTCAATTTAAATTAAAAGCACATAAAATTAGAAAAGCACTAACGCACATGTCAACTATTAATTAAAAATTAACTGGGACCGGACCTTAGGGGGGCCTGAGGACCGGACCTGAAGGGTGTGGGGCTTCGTTATGGGTGTGTACCGTTGGCCGTTCAAAAAAAAATAATTAAAAATTAACTATTAAGAATGAGACTTGAACCTAGATTCTCTATCTTGGAATATAAGCCACTAGTCAACTCATCTACCTTAGCACTCATCATTATTTTCCACACCAAAATATTTTAAATACCATTCATACATAAAATATATTTAAAATTCAAGACTCTTGAGAGTTCGGGCCTTAGGCCGTCGCCCACTTGGCCGTGCCCAAGGCCGGGACTAAAGGTGATGCATGTACTTGTATAAATAACGTCTTATACTTTTTTTTTTTTGAACGGCAAATTTCTTCTCCTTGTGGGACTTGAACCCATGACCTCCCTTTTAGGTGTTCCTAGAAGCTTTGCTTCTACCATTGGGCCACCAACCCCAATGGCAATAACGTCTTATACTTGAAAACGAAAAAATGTGTGTAAAATCATTAAACATTTAAACCAATTATGTCTTATAGACTTATATAGTATATCATCTATATATATATACATTAGCATCACTATTATAGTCTTGTTGACGAATAGTTGTAGTTTAGTTTGTTGACAAGTAGCGAGTATTAGTTTGCATCTTACAAAGGCTTATTGGATTGTGTGGTGAGTTGACTAAAAAATGCAAGGTTATGTAATGTCATGGTCGCGTAGGTTGTGTGGCATCACACCCTTTAAAAGTGTGTAATTGTTACCTAAGACCACACGGTATGGGGAGCGGCATTGGGCCGGCGACGCCAAGCCGGGCCGGCGAACACCGCCCCCCTGGCTCGGCAACGGCTTAGCCGGCATCCCAAAGCCGTTGATGCCGGGGCAGGGTCATGCATTGGGACGCGTGAAAAGTGGGGGGACGTGCCTTTATGACCGTTGCAAGCGACCGTTTAAAAAAAAAAAAAAAAAAAAAAAGAATTTTTTTTCAAAAACTCTATTTAAACCCACTCATTTTATACCATTTTCAACACAAATCAAACCCCACTTTTTATACCAACCCTTATTTTATATAAAAAATACTTTATACTTTATTCAATGGATCCCAACCAAAACAACCCAAACCCGAATCAACCACCACAATATAACCAAAACAACCCGAATCCAAACCCGTTCACGATGCCAATGGATCCATCTTGGGCTACTTTTGCGGGTTTTCAACAAACTCCCAACCCTTTCACCCAATATCCTCAAATGCACCAAAGCCCGTCTACCTTTAACCAATTCCATAATTTGCAAATGCATCATAACCCTCAATCCTTTACCCAACTTTTACAAACTCCGCCATTCCGTCAATCTCTACCACCACAACGACAACCCAATTTTGAACTCGAAGATGAAGAAGATGATGAGGTGGAGGTTGTCCCCGAAACACAAGTCCAACGTTCGAAGGGGAAGGCGAAGGCGAGTGCGAGTGCGAAGGGGAAGGGGAAAAAAAAGCCAACCGAACGAAGCCTTTGGACGAAATTGGAAGAAGAAGCGTTAGCGAAGGCGTATCTGGCTAGTTCGAAAGATCCCATAGTTGGTAAAAAAATTTAATTTTTTTGTAGTATACAATAAAAAAAAATTATTTTTTTTATTCTCTAATATATGTTTTATTTAAATGTAGGGACTAATCAAACGGGCCATAGTTTATACAACCAAGTGCGAGATACATTTCACGAATTGATGGAGCAAGGAGAGTATCGGGGGCATGAGGCTTTAAGTTCTAAATGGAGGAAAATGAGTACTACAATCGGGAAGTTCATCGCCTTTTATAATCCGTTGTCTGTGAACCCTCCAAGCGGGTTTAACCAGGAAATGATTTTCAAGGAGGCGATGCGAAAATATGAAGACAAGTATGGCCATGTTTTTCCTCATGTTCGAGCTTGGACGGTGTTGAAGTCATCTTGCAAATGGCAACCGGTTCCAAACGAGGTTGCAAGCGCCAAACGAAGCAAGACTTCGGAGTCGGGCGATTATAGCGTGGGAGGCGGGTCGACCGGTCATTGTCAAATAAATATAAACGATGACCCAGACCCAGAGTTCGAGGATACTCCGGTTCAAGAGGAGCCACGACCCATAGGGAGGGACAGAGCAAAAAAACAAGCGGCGGCTGCAAAAAAACAAGCCGCGTCAGGGAGCGGGAGCGGGTCAATGTTGGACGGTTTGGTCGCTGAATTGGCATCCTTCAAAAATACTTTTAGTGAAAGTCAAGCGGAGAAGAAGAAATTGAAGGAACGGGAAGTCGAAGAAAAGCTTCGTTTGAAGCAAAAGAGGGTGGAGGAAAGCATTCGCCAAAAGAACGAGGATAGGCAAATAGAAGAATGGCGAATAATGACGGCAAACATCAACGACTACCCCGAAGAAGACCGTCCCGTTTTGTTGAAGATGAAGGAGAGCATCGCAAAAAAATATAATCAGTAGTTTATGTTTTTTTTTTTATTTAAGTGTTTGTTTTTATTTGAAAATTGTACTTTTTTTTATTTAGGTGTATTTTTTTTTTAATTTAAGTGTTTCTTTTTAATTTAAATACATCTTCACATTTTATATTAATATGATAATATTATTTAATTAAAAAAAAAGAAAAAAAAAATGAAATAGCATTAAATGTTGTTGGGCCTCCTCCACACCCCTAGGAGCATCATCCTAAGGATGCTCCTACCCCACGCTGACGTGGCAGGTGAGGTGGAGGCAAGGCATGGATGATGGGCCTCTACCACACCTAATGGTCTAATAAAACGAGAGACCTAGATATGTTTTACTAAAAAAAGATAAACACTCTCTTTCACGCATAGTCCTAGCACCCGTTACCACCATGTCACTACTTTCTACATCATTTTTTTAAATCAACATACGTCTACATCACTAGTCTTTCGTGACAGCAATAAAAGGAGTAAAGCTCCAAATTTTCATTTATAGCTCGTATGCTTCTGATACTTTGTCCTCTTTAGACTATCAGGAGTGGGGGCGGGAGAGGGGCGGGAAGGGGGGGAACACCGCCGCCGGTAGGGGCGGGAATGTGGCGTGGGGGGTGGGGCGGGAGGGGCTTCACTGGCGTGGGGGAGGTGGGTTTGACACGTGGCGAGCATTGGTTGGTCAGATTTTTTTTTTTTTTTTACTTTAACACAATATAATATTATTTCCTTCCCCCCCCTTCCACTCCCCACAATTATTCCCCCCCCCCCCCACAAGGGTCCCACAAGTGCCACATGGCGCTTCATCCCCCTCTTTCCCCCCACCACTCCTTATAGTCTTAAGCTTTACACGGACGAATTCTACCCCACAAGATCCAACAAAGCTGGGTTGTCTGGCTTTAACTAATTATACCATCCAAAAGTGTGTAATGTTTTAACTCTTGAAGTGAGTGGCGTAACTTGATGTGATTAGCTACAAAAAAAACACCTCTCTTTCACGCATATCTCTCACGCCCGTTACCACCAGGGCGTCCCAGCCCATGGCGATGCCTATTTTATCCTCTCGATAAAATACTAGTATCGTACTGAAAATACTGACCCCGAGAACGCTAACAAGTGAGTACCGAAAATCTTTCGGTATGAGAAATTCGGTTCTGGTACCGGTTCGGTGAGACTTGGTACCATATGCTCATTTCTAGCTCCCACCATCCAATCAACCCGGGTTCGAGCCATGACAAATCAGCGATTGCTTTGCTAATTTTTACTACTTTTTAATATAGTTTTTCCGTTTTCTAGCATTTTATTATTTATTTATTTTTGTAACGTTTTATTTGGTTAATACTCCTGTTATGTAAACGTTTCAAAAAGTATTCATTTTCCTTGTATAATGTTACTATCTTTTTTTGTTGTTGCTATATATACCTGAGTCTAGATACCGTAATGAAATGAGGCAAACCAATAAAAACTAAATTCAGCCTAAAATACTAGTTTAAGTATAAAAGGGCAAGTGTGTAACTGACCACCAAAATGTCCTTAAATTTAACTTACCATTATTAATCCAATGGACTGTAAAACCTATATATATATAGGGACCAAATGAATTTATAATTTTCCCCAGAGGTGGCACTCTGTAGTCTGTATGTTTCTTGTTCCAGAAAGTAAAAGGTAAAATAACATTTTCTACCGTCCTACGTAATCCGGTTGGTATAGAATAATAAATACTACCTCTTGTTTGCTTCTATAATCATCTTATTCTTCTGTTTTAGACTCAGAAACCCTAGCTCTGAAATTACTCATCTAATCGGTTGTTATTGATACAATGTAGGTCATAACCTTAAACTTTTAGCCTTTGTAACTCATTTTGTATGTTAGTCGTTCGATCGATCCGTTATTTCAGTTAGGTTTTCCTGATATTTTGTTGGACTTCATTGGTAGAGTGACCTTAAACCCTAACATCTTATAATTAACATGTCACAGGTTTCCTAAAACCCTAACATCGTATTATGTCACAGGTTTTAGAAAATTCTAGTATCTCCTTTATCAAGTCGTGATCGATGAATACTCAAACGAACGTTAAATTACGGTTTCTATATTTTATTTTCTAAAATTATGTACTACCTTATCGCTAAACGAGAATAGCGGGCGCTATGTATCGCTATTCGCTACGTAGCAATGTATCATATAGGTAGGCTGTCGCTATTTACTGCTATTCACAATTGACAACTATGATCAAGATTTAGGATGACATATACAATCGCACTAGACTATAACTAGGATACCTATTAATTAATTACATAATAATTATCTAACACACGCCCTAACATAAGGATACTAGACAATTATCCAGTAACTAAATAATGTTGTTAAACTTATCAACTCCTAAACCAAGTTGATTCTTCATGTCTAGCCGCCTCCACACATGTGTATCACGAGTACAACCAGGAATTTGTGACACTTTATAGTGCATGTTTAGATTTGTTCTCTGATGTATCTGAACTCCAGAAAGTATATAATAAAAATAATCTCCCTCCCCTCTCTAAATGTATATATACACACACAGTCACATGCACATGGTATATTGATTATTTTTGTTTTTTATTTATTTAAACTTCATTTCCTTTTAATATTTATGTGATTCATTGTAACATCAAAATCAGCAACATGTATAATGGGAATTATATTTATTTTTATGTGTTTTTCTGCATGAATATTAGCTTATGTCAACTCTTCAATCGATGAATCTAAATATGCAATTTTGGTTTATTCATCTATTTCATTTCAGGTTCCTGCTACAAAGACACTCATAACTCCTGTTGAGTGCAGATCTTTGTGGAATCAATTTCTAAAAGAAAGTGAGTATATCATCACTCAATCTATATCATCTCAGGTAGGGTTTGTCATTTTGTTGACTGCAAACGATGGATTACTAACTTATTTTTTGTTGACTATCATTTAGACATCATATGTAATGCCCCTTGAAAGGAAAAAGGGGTGTTCAAATTTTGGTCAGGTTTGTTAGTTGTATTTGTTGTTATTTTTTGCATGTGCAATTGTTCAGACTGACCCATGTGCGCCCTCCACTGGTTCGGTACCCATGACGGCGTTTTGGGCTGGTCGGTTATGTCGTATCTTGATGAACCAGTAACACTGGTTCGGGACCGGATTGTAATAATTTTGTTTAGTTTTTTGGCTTTTTGCGAAATAGGTTAACTCATTAGTAGCGAGGGTCTCGGGTCTTCTTTACTAATCTAATTCAAATCCTGCATTGGTAGCCTTCTAATCTTTGATAGTTTGATTCAATCTACAGTCCACATAATCAAGAATCTAGACTTTCCACCCTCGACACAACCTTCAAGCCTTTGATCCACAATTTGTATTTCCTCGTGTAGCCACTGTTCCTGTTCTGTTTTTCCTTGTTAGCAGTCGACAGTTTGGTTCTTCTTCTTCTTCTTCACTTTGTCAATTGCAGTAAGCTAGTAATTGTTCATTTTAGGCTCTACACAGTTTTATCATGTGATATTGTTGTTGTGAATCTGTTGTCGTACATTGTAGCTCTGAATCGATTTCTGCGAATCTGTTACCAATAATTGTTGCTGGCAATCCGTTGCTGTAAATTGTAAATTGTTTCTCTGTAATCTGATATCGATGCTGTAAAAGGTAAATTGTTGCTGTGAACTGATGTAAATTGTTACTGTGAATTGTTGTTGTGTTTTTGTTTATTTGTTGCTTAATGTATGTATGCTGTATTTTGTTTCAATGTTTGTTTATTGATGATTTGTTGTTTTACTTGTATTTGTTTATTATTTATTTGTTGTTTACTTCTATTTGTTTATGCTTTTTTATATTTTGCAGAGCATGGAGATGAATGATTCAGTTTCATCATCAGAGGGAGAATCACAGTTTCCTATTCCATCAAGTATTCGTTCAAGAAAGGATTCGTTCAAGAAAGGATATAACTTGGAATTATGTTAGTGGAGGTAAATATGAAGTGGGAACAAAATCATTAACTTGTATCTTTTGCCACAAAATCTTTCGTGGAGGGGGCATTTTTAGAGTGAAGCAACACCTTTCTGGAGCAAAAGGCGATGCTGCACCGTGTTTAAAGGTTCCTCAAAATGTCAGGTTTCTTATGCAAAATGCTTTGAAAGTATGTTCACGAAATACAAAAGAGAAACTTAATTTGAAAGCAGATGAAAAGGCAGAAGCGCAAACGGTTGCCCCGCAACCAACTCATAGAAAGAGGAAGGCTTCTTCCATCTCTAACAACCTACAATCACATTCACAACGAGGTATAAATGATCCTACTCGACCATCAACTAAATCAACATGTCAAAGTAAAGAAAGATTGCATGACACGGATTTGGCTATAGCTAAGTGGTTTTATGCTGCTGGTATACCTATGAGTGCTGTTAATTCTCCTTTTTTTCCGATTGCAATGAGCAAAATAGTTTCTATGGGTCATGGATATACCGGACCTTCTTATCATGCAATGTGTGTCACTTTATTGAAAGATGCTAAACAATCAGTGAAACTCATAATTGATTCCTATAGAGAAAGTTGGTCAGCTACAGGTTGCACTATTATGAGTGACGGATGGAGGGATTATACTCAAAGACCTCTTATTAATTTTTTTGTTTATTGTCCAAAAGGGATATCATTCATTAAATCTGTTGATGTGTCGGGTATTGAGAGTAATGCTGCAAGTTTATGCAATTTGTTTGGGGAAATCGTTGAAATGGTTGGTTCCACTAATGTTGTTCACTTGGTTAGCAATAATGCTGATGATTACGAGGCTGCTGGGACGCTGCAATGTGAGAGATATCCATTGATTTGTTGGTCTCCATGTGCAACTCATCGTATTAATATAATCATGAAGGATATAGGTGAGATGCCTCATGTGGCTGATTTGCTTACGCTTGCATCACGGATAACTGTTTTTATTTATAACCACCGTTGGCCTTTGAATTGGTTGAGAAAAGGGGACGGTTGGACAGAAATCATTCGTCCAAGTGCCACTCGTTTTGGTACATCATTCATTGCATTGGAAAGCTTGTATAATCATAAATCCGATTTGCAAGCTATGGTCAACTCTAATGATTATAAGGACTTGGTGTTGCCAAAAGCTAACGATGTGAAGCTTATTATCGTGGATGAAACATTTTGGGAAAATTGTTTTATAATAGTGAAGGTTACGAGTCCACTTATGAGACTTTTGCGTATTTGTGACTCTGCTGAAAAACCTGCATTAGGTTACGTGTATGAAGGTATGCATAGGGCAAAGAAAGACATCCAAGAGTTGTTTCACCGGAAAACAGATTTGTATAAGCCTTATACTGATATAATTGATGCTCGGTGGGATAAGTTATGCAAGAGTCTTCATTTAGCCGCTTGTTGGTTAAACCCAATCTTTCAGTATGATGAAGAAAATGTTTGCCACAAGCGAGATGCCTATAAAGGGGTGCTTGATATGATTGAGAAAAGGCCGAGTAATGATTCTAAGAAGCTCCAAGCGCAGCTACTCAAATTTCGTGATCGAGATGGTAATTTGGGTCGACCAATTGCTATTGCTTCTCTCAAGGATGTTAGTCTTGGTAAGATTACTTTTAACTTTGAATCATGATGTTACTGTTTTCGAATTATACCATTATTATAAACCTTTTCTATTAGATGAATGGTGGCGATCATTTGGTGGAGAAGTCCCGGAGTTGCAAAGCTTTGCAATAAGAATTCTAAGTCAAACGGCATCTTCATCAGGATGTGAGCGTAACTGGAGTGTTTTTGAAAAAATTCACACTAAAAGGAGAAATCGGTTGGAGCATCAAAGGCTTAGTGACTTGGTATACGTTCATTATAACTTGCGGCTACAAAATAGGTATGATATAGTTTTAAAAATGGTATCTTTATTTTTTTCGTCTACAAAATGATATGTATATTTTTAAAATTGATTAGGCTCAAGGATGAGAGGTTCTATGATCCAATTGATATCGAAAACACTGATAAAACTGAATTCTGGGTGACTGAAGAAGAGGTGGAAGGAGAACTTGACTACGTTGAATTAGAAAATTTGTTGAATGAAGAGCCATCAAACGATGATGAGTCGTCTACTTTGCGAACATAAACACTTATAGAGGTTAGTATTTTTTTTTTTTTTTTTGGATATAATGATCAAGTGAGTGATCAAGTGCTTATGCTTGATGATGATGAATTTGATGTCTATAATTAAAGTCTAAGGGCTTTTGTTGTTATCGTGATACATACCCCTTGACCAAGCAAACCTTGTGTTTTGAGGTTCACTGCCTACAGGCGTAATTTTGCTTAAACCGAGTCTAAAATGTGGAAGCGACTTTGTAATCGATAACATATGCTTACGGTGTTGTTTTACCAAGTTACTGTCTTCGACGTGATTAGTAATTGATGATGAATTCCATGATAAGAATGCACTTTAAACTGATACATTAAAAATATATTATTCCAATCAAATAAGATACAACACATTTGTTAAAGAAAAAAAGAGCAAGTATGAGGTAACATCTAACTTGGCGACAAACTTATAGAGTGCTAAGACTCTAGGGTGTAAGATAAAGTCTCTAGAGGCTTTAAAGCGTCTAGTAGATAGAAGGGGTTTTTAAACTTCTCCGGTTAACTAAGGTGTTATGGAATAAAGTTGCTTAACTATTAATAAAAAAAATTGATTGATTAACATGCAAGAGGCCCTACCTTTTCGCCATTGGCCCCGTTAAGGTCTTGGCGAGAAGGAAGATGGTGCCTTCCATTGGCGGAGGGGTCTACCCCGCAACCCCTAGCCTAATGGGGTGTTAAACAATCTAATAGTAAAAGTTCTAAAATGTTTCAATGATAGACAGACATAATGTGTGAACAAATATGAATATTTATAATAATATTGTCAATGCACTAAAATAAAAATCTTATTACTTTTTTTCTGCTTACTTAGAAATAGATAGAAAATAAAGAGTACTAATGTGATGTTTGGAATTTTGTTTTTAATAGAGATTTTGTCTCCTGGGGGCTGGGGGATAGCCTAAGGCGTCTCTCAACCATGTGTTGGTTGGTTCAAATCCTTTAAAGAGAAGATGTATGATAATTTTAACCGTTTAAAAAAAAAAAAAAGACTGTTTGTAAAACAACAATTTCAGTTACCACGTCTCCATCTTTTTCTTCAAAGTTGCGTTTTTTATCTACAAAATCATGGTTTGTCAACTGCTCTATAAGACTACATGGTGTGGTCATAGAGTGAAGGGGGGCATAAAACGAAATTTGGCAACCACGCCAACTCCTCTCCAACCCTCAAAAAACCACGGGGTGGTGGCGTTGATAGGTTAAAAAAAAAAGAAGTCAAACAACCAATGACAAAATAAATTAAGTCAAACAACCAATAAAAAATCATCCATAACCCAAGAACCAACCACACTCATCCATCACACCCTTACCTTTTGCCCCACACCCGTTGAAATCTACCCCCAACCCGCCCCATGCCATATATGGTGTGGTGATGGTGGCGTGAAAGGGCTTCACGCCCCCACACCGTGTATCCTAATCATTTGTTGTCATGTATCGGTTACAAATTCTATATGTTTGTTTTATCGTTGCATTTACTTGTATATGTTTTCATCGCTCGAGTTTATTGTTAGATCATATACAACATTATCAATACAATGCGGTAGAAAGAAAGGCAGACTTGTGTTAGACATTCAATCTCAACTTGTAATTTAGAAATTTAGAAATAATTGATATAGTAAGGGTTGGTTCTCACATGGTCAAGATATATGAGTCAAGTAAAAACGGTCTTAAGAATTATTGAATGAACAAGGATAAAAGAAAGCAACTTCGTTTGAGATTTAACAAGCGTGTGATCTTTTCGTAAATATCATTCCTTTTTTTAACGACAAAACGGAACTTTTATTCAATATACCACCAAACGTATTGCAAGGTACCATGCAATACATGTTTCAGTCATGTTAAAGCAAATGCGTAACAAAGGTATACAAGTATTTGTCTACTCTATTTTCTACACATTGGAGACGTCTCAACGGTTTTGATCTTTGTCGTTTCCATTCAAACGATTCCTTTTTTTTTTATCTTTTTAACCATCTTGTACACCGACGAGCACCTAATGTAAATATCATTCGATATGTGAAGGACTTTACAAATGAATCAATTAAATCTGTTTCTACATCAACTTGTTACTTTTTAATTGGTAAAGACAAGTACTACGTTTTTATAGAATTTTAAGATATTTTCATGATTTGATATGTTTCTTAAAAAAAAAAAAAATTGAAGTGACATTATTCTTGCCTCTATTTATACTCTCTATTCTTCCTATCTTAAAAAGCAAATGTAAGCTATGCTATAAAGGTAAGTTTACATTAACTTTTAAAACTTTAAGTAATTAAAACTTAAAATATATAGTGCAGACCTTTAAAACATATTAACTTTTAAACTAACTTTCTTACGATCTTTAAACAACCAAACATTTTTATAACGTAATATTTAAAAAAACATCATAAAAACAACCCATTTATTCTTTTTAATTTGAGTAGGACACTATTAAAGCCTTTATTTTTCTTTTCTTTTTTTTTTTAAATTAGCATGTTACCTTATTACCAGTACTTGTGTTCATTACCACATCGTGCAAATACCCCTATAATCAGCATTTAAAAAGTATTAAAACCTGCGTGTCAAACCGCAAAAAAAATTAATATCCTTAAAACTTCATAAAGTGTTGATTAAATAAATAATTATAATAAGTTTGGTTAAAAATAATTATAAAATGTATTGATTAAAGAGAAAAATAAATAAACTAACACCTATTTGATAAGTATTTGTTCAACACTATTTTGTTAAATAAGTTTACACCAAACACTCTTTTGTGAAAAAAAAAAAAAAAAAAAAAAAAGCACACCCGTAGATAATAGTTTGATAAAAAAAAAAACATTGAAAAGTATCATACCTAAAAATGGAGAGAGAATGGGAGTTCCCTCGACGGCGAAAGAGGAATAATCATCAAACAGCAAACAAGGATGGGGAGACGACATCATCAAAAAGAGGTGACGGTTCTATCACGTTTTTTGTATCCAATCTACCAAGCAATTGCTCTCTCGGTATGATTTGGAGAGAGTTTAAGGTGTGTGGTGACATGACTGATGCCTATCTTCCTAGGAGAAAAGACAAGTTTGGAAAATATTTTGCTTTTATCAGGTTTAAGGGAGTCAAAAACGTTGAAGGAATGACTAAGGCACTGGCTAATGTGAGGATGTGGGAAGGTAGGCTACATGTTAATGTGGCTAAGTTTATGAAGGACGATGTCAGGCAGGCCCGTGTAGATGTAAATCGACAGAATCCGATTCAGTTTAATGATCAAGGGCATGGATCTCACTTGCATGATAAGGGCAAGGCACCAATGTGGGGTGATAATGAGCAATTCCCACCCATTCCTGAGAACACTAAAAAGAGCATTGTTACCATTCCTAATAAGACCTACCAAATTAAGTCTGTGCTGGGTAGGTGTTCGCTGATCGGAGAAGTGAAGGATATCGTCAGATTATGTCGTATGGAGGATTTCTTAATGACATTGGAGACCGAAGATGTGACGGCCAAATATGTAGGTGGGATGAATGTTTTATTAACGTTCATTACGGCCTCTCTTGCGGAGAATTTTCTTACTCAAATGGAGGAAAAGTGGAAGTTTTGGTTCAACAAACTTGCTCGATGGGAGGGCCAGATTACGGATGTGCAAAGGGTGGCTTGGCTTAAGGTGACCGGTGTTCCGTTGCAGTTATGGGACAAAGAGGTAATCGACAGAATTGCTAAGTCCTTCGGTGAAATTGTCCAAGGCTCAAATGCTAGTGCACGTGACGGGAATTTCTCCTTCGAAACCGTTGCTGTATTGGTAAAAACGGGCAAAAGAATCTCGGAAGAAATCGAACTTAGATGGAAAAGTGAAAGAATAAGTGTATGGGTCGAAGAAATGGATGAGGTTTGGTGTCCAGATTTTGTCCTTGCAAAAGATTTTTCATGCAGGAAGGTGGTGTTTAACGTTGACATGGATGCTCACCTTCCTAAAAAGTCGACGGGTACAAGTTCGGAACATGTTCAGATGGATACTGTCTTGGATGATAATGTTGAGGAAGGGGAGATTGTTGGGGATGAGGTAATCATGTCGCCGGAAAAGGATCCGGTATCATCGCCGGTATCTGAAGCAAGGAATGTGAATAGTCAGCTGGAAACCGAAGAGATTTTGCATGGGGAAAGGGATATCATTAATGATGGCATGGACATGGGGGTTGTAAACATGCAAAGTGTGGAGGTGGTTAAGGAATTGACCAATAAGGTGGATGACTCTCAGGATTCTAATAATGGTGGGCCACAATGTGATGATCACAATCTGGATTCCGTTAAAAATAATAATAATAATAATAATAATAATAATAATAATAATAATATTATGTATAATGATAATATTGATCCAGATTCCACTTGTGGGCCTGAGAGAAATAATTATACTAATGATAATATTATTAACACTAACGATGGGCCTGTGATAAATGAACATAGTATTAATACTAATGATAATAGTGGGCCAGAAATTACTATGTCCAGGTTAAGACATAGGAGATCTAGTGGGCTAAATGAAGAACTTTTGGATCTCAACTCTCCACCCCCCAGGCCCATCCTCTCATTTACTGAAGATTCAATCAGACGTAAATCTGGTAGTGATGGAAGATCTCCCAGACAAAGAAGATACAAGAGAACTAAAAAGCTGCCGTCGAATCAGCAAGGTGAACCTTTCCCTACTTTCATTCCTTTGGCACACAACACGGAAGTCTTAAATGTGGTGGGGGAACAATCGACGACTGATGGAAATCGTCTTCATAATGAATCGGATCAGATTGATCCTGAAATCGAATCGACCACTCTCGTGGGTTCTGTGGTGGGAATTGAACTGGTGGGTTTTGACAGTGACATTGAGAAATCCATCAGGGAGGAAGGAGATGGTCATCTGAATCAATGAAGATCCTCACATTCAATGTTAGGGGGTTAGGGGAGGAGAAAAAGCTCCTCTCTGTGGGTGAAGTTATAAGGGATCTCAAGCCCGAATTTGTTGCAATACAAGAAACTATGCTAAGCGATGGGTCCAGAATCAATGTACCGAGAATATGGGGAAGGGGGAGGGTGGATTTCGATTGGGAGAACGCTGAAGGTAGGTCCGGCGGGCTGTTATGTTGCTGGGATCCTAGAATTTTTCAGAAAGTGAGCACCTCTAGACACAGGAACTTTCTTTGGGTTTCGGTGCTGGCGGTACAAACCGGTGAACTCTTGAACATTATGAATGTATATGCACCCCAAAACCTTCAGTTAAAAATCCAGCTGTGGGATGCCATTACCGACTGTATTTCTAACAATCAGAGGCTATGGATCGTACTGGGAGACTTTAACGCAGTAAGGTGCGCGGAAGAACGTATGAACACGATCTTTAATCCGAGATGCGCTGAGGAATTGAACGCCTTTATTGAAACTAACGAGCTATACGAATACCCTATGGGAGGTCGCAAGTTTACTCGTGTTGCGGACAGTGGTAATCAACTTAGCAAGATTGACCGCGTTTTCGTCTCACAAGGTTTTTGGGAAAGATGGCCGTCTGCTTCGGTTACCGCGTATCCAAGATTTACATCAGACCATAGCCCTGTCATGTTGTCAACCGACGTGGTAAATTTTGGCTCTACCCCATTTCGTTTTTATAACTCCTGTTTGACTGTACAGGGTATCGACCAAGTGGTTTCCGGGGCGGTACATGGATTCTCATGTGATGGTCCCCCGGATGTTGTTTTGGCTAATAAACTCAGGAAGATCAAGGCAGTGCTGAAAAATTGGATGCAATCCCGGCGTGTGAGTCGAGATTTGATAAAGAACGAATGTAAGGTGAAGATCAACGATTTGGATGGATTAATAGAAGATAGACTATTAACTGATGAAGAGCTCTTGTCATGGGCTGTAAACAAGCAACACCTTGAAGAGATTAATTTAGAAATTGCACAAGATCTTAAACAGAAATCTCAATTAAAATGGGTGACCGAGGGAGACAAAAACACCTCCTTTTTTCATGGGGTAATCAAACATAACGAAGGTTCGAGTAGGTTGGGGGGAATCATGGTGAATGATGAATGGATCGTGGATCCTACGCGAATGAAGTCGGAGGCTAGAAAGTTTTTTGCGAATAAATTTCGCGAACCATCCTTCTCTAGACCATGCTTTTCTTGTCCTAATTTAAAACAGCTGTCGTCCGAGGACGCCAATAGTCTTGCTGCCCCATTCACGTTGGAGGAAGTAAAAAGGGCAATATGGGATTGTGGAACGTACAAAGCACCGGGGCCAGACGGCTTTACTTTCGGGTTTATAAAGCATTTCTGGGAGTTATTAAAAGATGATTTCATGGCAGTTACGGGGCATTTTTATGAAGAAGGAACCATTTCTAGAGGCTGCAGTTCCTCTTTCATTGCACTCATACCCAAAGGCCCGGACCCGATCACATTCAATGACTTTCGTCCAATAAGTCTCATTGGGTGTATATCAAAAGTAATTTCTAAGGTGATGGCAAACAGATTGAAAGGGGTTATAGGGTCGATCATTTCCGAATTCCAATCCGGGTTTATGGCAGGTAGGAATATACTCGACGGGCCTATCATGTTGAATGAAATCGTATCATGGGCAAAGCGCACGAAATCAAAAGCCGTTGTGTTAAAAGTGGACCTGGAAAAGGCTTACGACTCAATAAATTGGGGCTTTATTCGGTCTGTTTTAGTTCAAATGGCGTTCCCGGATAGATGGATAAAATGGGTTATGGGAATTCTTGAATCATCTCGGGCATCGGTATTGATTAATGGGGCGCCGACATGGGAATTTCAATGCTTTAGAGGTGTTCGGCAAGGCGACCCGCTGTCACCGTTCATTTTTATCATTGCTATGGAAGCACTAACGAGTTTCGTGTTGAAAGCGAATGAAGTGGGTCTGATTAAAGGCGTACGATTACCACAAAATGGTCCCGAAATAACTCACCTTATGTATGCTGACGATATAGTATACATGGGGGAGTGGAGCGAGGCCAACATAAGGAATGTATTAAGACTCATGAGGTGCTTTTACTTAATATCGAGGCTGAAAATGAATTATAACAAAACAGTTCTACATGGAGTGGGGATTAATAATGAGAGCTTGGTTCAATTGGCAAACGAGTTGAAGTGCAAATCTGGGAGTTTCCCGTTAAAGTATTTGGGAGTGCCAATAGGTGTCAATATGAATCAAGCGCGACATTGGAATGGGGTGTTGGAGTGCTTTAAAAGGCGGCTTACAAAATGGAAATCAAGGAAATTATCGTTCGGGGGACGTGTAATACTCCTACGGACTGTATTGGATAGCTTACCATTGTACACTTTTTCGCTTTTTAGAGCTCCCAAAGGTGTACTTGATAAGTTAGAGGCATTAAGGAGAAGATTCTTTTGGGGTGGCGACGACGAAAAAGCTAAAACTAATTGGGTTGCCTGGGAAAAAGTGATCGGCCCGTTAGAAAAAGGGGGATTGGGTTTGTACTCGTTAAAAGTGATGAATGAAAGCCTCCTTTTAAAATGGTGGTGGAGGTTCAAACATGAAAAGGATTCTTTGTGGTACAAAGTCATTTCGGCAATCCACTATTGTCGGAATGGTTCGTCTTATCTTCCGGTTAAAGCGGGAATGGGTGGTACTTGGAACGCCATTGTAAAAATGGGTAATGATCTGATAGAACAAGACATCGACATGAGAAACTTGATAAAAGGCAGGCTGGGTAACGGACGGGACATCCGTTTTTGGGTGGATCTGTGGGTTGGGGAAGTGCCGCTGATGTTGAAGTTTCCTGATTTATTCCAGTTAGAAGCGAACAAGGTTGTTTCAGTGTCGCAAAGGCTGCAAGGATGGGGCTGGAGAAGACCGTTACAGGCTGCTGATCTTCTTTTGCAGGTGTCACAGCTGGAAGTTTTGATACAGGGCATTGGAGTCAGCAACGCGAAGGATGAATGGGTCTGGACGCCGAGCAAAGACGGCTCCTTCTCAGCTGCAGAGTGCAGAAGATTATTGACCCGTTATGCTGTCCCTTTCTATCCTTTTGAGTGGGTCAAGGGTGTTCCGAAAAAGGTGGCGATTTGGGGTTGGAGGGCAATACAGGACCGGCTTCCTACGCTCGCTGGTTTGAAGAGAAGAAAGATTCTAAACGGCTCAGAAACATGCAGGTTATGTGGTGAGGCGACAGAAGATGCGGATCATCTCTTCACATCCTGTTATACGGCGTCAATTTTATGGCAAAAGGTTAGTGCTTGGATTTCTATTCCTCCTATCTACGCGTTTGGCGTCAAAGAATTATTGGATCTATATAAAGTGGTCAATGCTCATGAGAAGAAAAGAAGACTCATACGGATCGTCATTCTCGCTGCTTGCTGGACGCTGTGGAAAGCTAGAAATGAGCTAATTTTTAACGGCAAGAGAATTAATGTCATAGGCATTTTCGGTGAAGTTCAAGCAACGGCATTCATATAGGTGAAACATTTATACAAACAATCGAGATGGACATGGGATAATTGGGTGAAATTTGATGTTCCTATAACTTAGAAGGGTGGGTGGATTATGTAAGACATGTATTGGGTGATTGCGTTTGTAGTTAGCGCCTTGCTAGGTACAATCCTTGTAAAACTTTTTTGGTGATGAATGAAGTGCGAAATTTGCCGATCAAAAAAAAAAAGATAATAGTTTGATAAATCCAAATGTGGAAAGAATATATTGTCCAAGCCATGAAGTTGTCGAAATTCAAGATGGACTCGTGAATTGATTATAAGATAATTACTCAAGACTATCTAAACCTAGATGCAACGTTGATTAAGAAGTCCAACACCTTATAAAAGAACAACCTTCTATTAGTATTACCTTTGAGAACGGAAAGGAATATTTAAGGTGACATATCAAAAGCTCATGCACATTCATATAGATCTTCTAACTGGCGTAAAGGAACGTATGTTTAGCTTCTTCCTTTTAGGCTTCTTGTTTTCTTGGAACAAAAAAGCTTGTTTAGATGATTTTTTAGTTGTATGTGACATGGTTTGATAATTAGAAAATGAAAAAAAAAATCTACGTAGTATAATGAGTTTATTATAGATTAAAAATTGGTTGGTTGAATAAGAAAAAAAAAAGGAATAAAAATTATACCATATTAGTTAATGAAGAAAAAATAAGTATCACGGTGATTCCGTGTGGTTTATACTTACGTAACGTCAGGTATAGTCATGAATTTTTGACATTTATCTTAACATAGCATATAAAAAATTCTCTCTCGGTATGACGGCCCGAAATCCGAAAATTCCGGCCAATGTTCTTCACAGGATTACGAAGGTTTTCATAAGCAATCTGCCGGATAAGTGTAGTGGGAAGGATTTATCTGAGTTCATCCGTCCGTATGGGGTCATCTACGATCTGTATATCGCTCGAAAAGAGGGATAAATATGGAAATCGCTTTGGTTTTGTCTCGTTTCTTGATGTTAAAGATTCTAAGGATTTGCTCAGCAACATTCGTAACACTCGTATTGGTGATTGTTGGCTTAGGGCTAACATCGCTAGGTTCACGTTGGAAGAAGGAGAAATTCGTCCGGAACGTGAGAAAGCCCATCAGAATTCTTCTACTTTTACAGGAAAATCTAATGATCAAAGGAAGGTTCCTGCAACTGATGCATTCTATAATGGATCTCGGTCCTTCTCGGATACACTCACAGGAAAAGTTGGGTGTAAAACGGTTGTTATTGATAATCATGTTAGTACGTTTAACGGAATGCATGGAAGGGCGATCGTGGCACGTATGATTGATCTTGATGCACTCAAGAACATCTATCTTATCATGCAAGATATATGTCCAGGGGTGTTCAAAGTACAATATCTTGGAGGTTTGTCCGTTTTAATATCTTTCGAAGATAAAGCTCTTGTCAATGGTGTTCTTGAAGCGGCTAGGGAAGTGGTGGGTCGTTTCTCAGCCTTGGATGTATGGAATGGTCAGACTTTTGGTTATGAAAGGCTGGCATGGATTAAACTGGTTGGATTACCTCTTCACCTCCTATCGAGTGAGATTATTGAAACTGTTGGCAACTCGTTTGGAAGGGTGATTCACAAGCCTGTTAGGTCGGATTACGATGATGATCTGTCACATGATTACATTGGAATCCTTGTTGGTGATGGGAAACGTATTGACGAGGAAGTGAAGTTGTCATGGAGGGATCGCAAGTTCTCTATATGGTTATCGGAGGAACCAGGTGCATGGGTTCCGGAATTTTTCAAGCCTGCTTCTCCTGTGGACGAGGAAGATTTTGATAAGACGACAAATGATCCAGACGGTTGCCGGGATGATGATGATTCCGGCCATGAAACTCCGGTGGCGGTCATGGAGGATGCAGTTTTAGAAACTCCAACAGGAATTAATGACGCCATTAATGACAATGATGGCAATAATTGTGGTGTTAATGTCGCAGTTGATTTGGTAAGTAATAATTGTGACGATTATGCTGAGGATTTTATTCCAGGTAACGTATTTGACTTTGAAAAAGGCATTGAATGTGACAACGAGATTACCGGGACCCCATTTATGACGATTAATAAGAGAAAGAAAAAATCATTTATGACGATTAATAAGGATTTTATTCTAGCAGTTTAGAAAAAACAAAGGTGGGGAAGAAGGCCAAGGGTGACACGGATGTATTTGGGCTGAACCAACTCTTAGGCCTAGACAATAATGATGGGCCAGAAGACTCTGACAATGAAATGGATAGCGAGATGGGCTTAGATGTTATGGATAATACGGATATGGGCCTACCAATTAAAAATGCCATTGATCTTAATTCTCAGCCCATTATTAATGGAGATGTTGAACCGTGCCTTGTAGCTGTGAATACAAATGCAGAAGTTCAAGCAACGATTGTCTTGGGTGAAAAGCTTGGTGCCGATTTTAGCAATGCTCACGACTTGGTGGTTGAGTCGATTGTTTCGGAAGGAGTACAAAGGGGTGACAAATGAATTGCCTCTCGGTAAATATCCGTGGGGTGGGGGGTTGTGGTAAAGCGAGTTGGGTTAAAAAGTTGAAGAATGATTTTGGTATTTCGTTTCTCGGATTGCAAGAGACTATGGTGAAAGATTTTAAACATGTTACGGCAGCTAGCTATTGGGGTGGTAATGGGTTTGATTTTGAGTCAGTTAACTCGGTTGGCTCTTCTGGCGGGTTGATAAGTATTTGGGATGCTAAAGTGTTCGTAAAAGATGTAGTAAACAAAGATCGTTATTTTTTGCATGTTGCAGGTACAATTATGGCAGGTTCTACTAGGCTGAATTTGATTAACGTTTACGCTCCGCAAACGAACGTTGAAAAAAGAAGCCTTTGGAGAAAGTTAACCAACATTGTTAGTTCAAATGCCGGTTGGTGGATCATTTTTGGCGACTTTAATGCGGTTAGGAGTCACGATGAAAGAAAGAACTCTAGATTCGATCCGGTTTGCGCCCAAGATTTCAACGACTTTATCGATGAGAATGTCCTGCGTGAATACAACTTGAAAGGGCTGAAATTTACATTTATGTCGAACAGGAAAGGGTTGTGTACTTGGAGCCGCATAGATAGATTTTTGGTGTGTGACGGGTTTCTCAACAGATGGCCGAATGTTAGTGTTCGCGCCCTTAACAGGGCTCATTCCGACTACTCGCCGATGGTTTTTTCAGTTATGGATAACAACTTCGGTCCCAAACCTTTTAGGATGTTCGACTCTTGGCTGGAACGTCCGGGCTGCATTGATGTTATTAATTCAGTCTGCGATGGTTGGGTAAATAATGGGGCTCCTGATCGCAATTTGCTATACAAGCTAAAGAAGCTGCGATACTCATTAAGTGAGTGGTTCCACAAGTATAGTGCTACTGAATTGGCCGAAGAAGCTAGGTTACGTAAAGAAAAAGATGATATCGAGTTGCAAATGGAGCTTAATGATATGGCCGAAGAAGATATATGGATTTGGACGGAATGCAAGAAAGCTATTGATGACATTGAACAGTATAAGGCGAGAGATTTGAGACAAAAATCCCGGGTAAAATGGGCCGCTTTGGGCGATGAAAACTCTAGCTTCTTCCACAATGTTATTAATGGTAGAAAGGCGCGTAATTCTATTCTCGGTGTTGATATCAATGGTGAATGGATTACTAAGCCTTCGATGATTAAGCGGGAGGTGCTTAGGTTTTTCCGGAATCACTTTAAGGAAGATTGCAAGATTCGGCCGCTACTCACGTGCACTGGCTTGAAGACGTTAACTGAAAATGACCATAGGGGCCTTGTTGATTTCTTTTCTAAACAGGAGATAAAGGATGCGGTTTTCGAGTGTGGCTCCTGTAACACCCCAACCGATGGCGGAAACATCGGGATGTCACGTACTGTTGATTGTTCAGTAGCTCATGGTAATACATATGTTTAAATAATCCTTTATTACATTACAATATTGAATTACATTAAGGTCTAATACATCAAACAAACAAATGAAACTTAAAACTTCAAATAACTCCTCATGCTAGCTCTAGACTTCAAGCATCAATATTTCCTGTTGAGTTTGGAAAAATGGGGGGGTCAACTAGAAGTTGGTGAGAATACATAAGCCATGTCAAGCAAATAGTTTAAGTATAAAAGTTTAGCAATTCATATGTCTATCGTAAGTTTAAGTCTACATGAATAAACATGGAATGTTGAATCGACATAATCAAACCTCCGACTAGTTTAGGTTCATCCACGGTTCACCTTAATAATATGTTGGAACGATAACAATCACCCACGCTACCTATGTAGGAGGTACACGTATCCGGGTGGGATTGTCAATCCAATAGATCTATTATTGAGTATCGCCGGCTTGGCCATAGCTAATGATTATGTAATGTTGAAACTCGTTGAAACTGTTGTTGTTGTCTAAATCATGAGGCATTAAAGTTTACAACTAGACATGCATGTAGAATTGCTTAAGTATAATGTTGCAAGTATGAAGAATTGCATAAACATGGTTACGTAAACTCACCTTAGCAAAGTATTAAGTCTCGAGAAATAGAATATGTGTAGCCCCAAAGTTGCCAATTACAAGAGCTTATAATCAAAGCTTCAATTGTAGAAGTAATAGACTATAGAAGAAAGCTATGAGGGAAAGTTTAATCGGATTAAAACAATCGATTTAGAGGTGCAAAGTATAATGGATCATAGGTGGGTTTTTATACTAGTTTTGGATTCAATTAGCCATTAAAATTGGTCAACACCATAAATTAAGGTTTTATGATGAATTGACTATTTGACTAAGACTTTGACTATTTGACTCAAGGCTTTATTTAAAAAAAAAAAATCTTGTATGTGAAAAAAAAAAAGAATTTAGAATCATATTATTATTATTATTATTTATATACATTTATGTATATAAGTTGTGAGTTAGGATAAATAAAGACTTAGGCACATTTGTATAATATTAATGATAAAGGTGTAATAAAATATATATATATATATATATATATATATATATAAAAGGGCTTTTTATGTATTAAAATTTTGGGGAAAATTTTACGATGTTACAGCTCCAACAAAGCCCCGGGCCCAGATGGTTTCAATTTTCGGTTTATAAAGCGTTTTTGGAACCTTTTTGAGGAAGACTTCTATAATATTTTGAAAGAGTTTCATGATACCGGGGTTATTAATCATGGATGCGGTTCGTCTTTCATTACTTTGATTCCTAAGGTGAAATCTCCATTGGGGCTTAAGGATTACAGACCAATTACCCTTATTGGGATGATTAGCAAAGTTATTTCTAAGATTCTTGCTAACCGTCTCAAAAAGGTGATTGGTCAACTTATTTCTGAAGACCAGTCGGCTTTCTTAGCGGATCGCTTCATTCTTGACGGGCCGCTTATGGTAAATGAAGTTCTGGAATGGTTGAAAAAAAGAAAAAGGAAGGCGTTTATGCTAAAAATTGATTTCGAAAAGGCGTACGACAACGTCAATTGGAATTTTTTGACTTCTATTATGTCGCAGATGGGTTTTGATCCTCGGTGGTGCAATTGGGTGAAAGGCATTTGTCAATCCTCTAGAGCCGCGGTTTTGGTGAATGGTTCCCCGACTTTTGAGTTTCAATGTGAAAAGGGTCTCCGCCAAGGTGACCCGTTGTCTCCATTTTTATTCTTGATTGTTATGGAAGCTCTTTCATGGTTATTAAAGAAAGCTAAAGACATTGGAGTTTTCAAGGGCGCCAGTTTTTCTGATGACGTTACAGACTTAACTCACCTTTTTTATGCAGATGACGCTCTCATTATAGGGGAATGGTCCAGGGAGAATATTTCTAGTGTTGCTAGAATTCTCCGCATTTTTTATCTATGCTCGGGGCTTCGTATAAATCTGCACAAATCTAATATTTTTGGTGTAGGCACAGAGGAGGCGGAGATTGACAACATGATCGATCTTTTGGGGTGCAAGAGAGGCGATTATCCTTTTACTTATCTTGGCATTCAAGTGGGAGCAAAGATGTCTAGAATTAAAAGCTGGGATCCCGTTGTTGAGGTCGTTAAGAACCGCCTGGTATGATGGAAGGCTAGGACCCTCTCGATTGGTGGTCGTTTAGTTCTCATCAAATCGGTTCTAGAGAGTTTACCCATTTATTATTTGTTGCTATACAAAGCTCCAAAGGCTGTGATTGAGTCTATGGAATCTATCATGAGACACTTCTTATGGGCTGGTACGAGTGACGATAAGAAAATTCCTTGGGTCGCCTGGGATATTGTTACCACCCCTAAAAATAATGGTGGTTTTGGTGTGTCCAAATTACAAGAGGTAAACGATGCGCTTCTTTTAAAATGGACGTGGAGATTCAAACAAGGGGGTACTACTTTGTGGAAAAAAATTATTTTGGGTTGTCATGGTTCGAGGAGACCTTGGGCTTTACTTCCTTGCTCGGCTACGACAACTGGGTGTTGGAAAAACATTGTCAAAGTGGGCGAGAAAATTAATCCTAACGGGGTAAAGCTCAACTCTTTTTTTTGGAGCTATTTTCGGCGATGGGCACTCCATCAATTTTTGGAATGATATTTGGCTCTTAGACACGCCTCTTCGTACCCTTTTCCCGAACCTTTTTCGTCTTGAAAAAGATAAATGGGTCTTAGTTTCTCAAAGGATTCATTGGTTGAACAACGAAAAAATTATGCAATGGGATTGGCGACATGCTCCTTCGACACATGAAGAGGTGACAGAATTGTTTCAATTGCTAAACCAAATTCACGATCTAACTCGAAAGGCCGGCTGTGATTCGTGGATATGGAAGCCCAACAAGGACGGATTGTTCTCAGTGTCTTCGGCAAAAAAGTTGTTGTCTAACAGCGGCTCGACTACCTCTGATTCAGTTATTAATTGGAAGACTTGGGTACCTCTCAAATGTAAAATCATGGTGTGGAGGGCAGTTCGCAATCGTCTTCCTACTATTGCAGAGTTGATCAAGCGTGGGGTTATAATTCAAGATCCTTGGTGTGTTTATTGTGAAGGTGAGATTGAAACAGCTCTTCATATTTTCACCGGTTGTAGGTTTGCGCATGAAGTTTGGTTCAGAATAGAAGCCTGGTGTCGTTTGTCTCATAGCTTCGCTTTTGATGTCAGTGACCTCCTCCTTCGTTCGGAAGATCCATCTTTGTCTCGAAATAAAAAATACATATTTAGAGGCATTGTTTACACAACTTTATGGGTCTTGTGGAATGAGCGCAATGATCGGATTTTTAATAATAGACGGAGGAAACCCATAGAGATTTTGGAAAATGTGAAGTCGACGGCTTATTTCTGGTTTCGTATTAGAACTAAATGTAATGATGTGGATTGGAAAAAATGGTGTATATGTCCTCTGGACTAATGTCGTTTGGCTTTTGTTTTTCTCGTAGGTCCTTTCTTTGAGGACTCTTCGAGTGTTTTGTTAATGAAATTTTCTTTTCAAAAAAAAAAAACGTCAGGTATAATCCTTTATCCAAACCTCTAGGTTTAACCCGTGTGAGAATAATGAGTGAGTGTGTGTGTGTTGAATGAGTAACGACACAAGATATAAGTGGTTCGGTCGAAGTTGACCTACGTCCACTGCAACTAGCCGGAATGTTATTAATGAACAAGTATTACAAGAGACTAGTATTAGGTTACAGTGAGTAATTTCGGATCCTTCTTCAAGGAGATGACTATCCTTATTTATAGGCGAGCTCGTGGGCCTGGTTGAGAGGCCCATGAGAAGTTATCCTTACTTGGGCCTGACCAAGGCCCAAGTCCAGGCTTTTCAGCAAAATGGCGGGAAAAGGCGGATCCCTGTAGATGACGTCAGGCTGCAACATGATCGTTGCTCGAGGCGGACACGTGGCAACCTCTGACTGGTGAACAGCGGCCTTACCCTGGCTACAGTTGTTGACCCTGCCTTTACCACCTGATTTGACGTCTGACAGTGGTAGGGGATGTCTGCTGGTTACTGTTGACGACGGCATGGTGGGAGCGTGGGCACAGTCATGTCGCTGTTCCTGTCAGTAGTGGTTGTACCAGCTCTGCCACTTGTCATACTGCCATTGGCGTGTACTCTGTCAGGAACCTTGCTGAATCTTCCTTTTGTGATCTTCTGTACCTCGTATCGAAAGTAGTAAGGGAAGATTCTGCGCGTGGGCACACGCGCGTATCAACTGCTGTGTGTTACTTATCATTTGGCGATCTTGCGCGCCGGCTTACTTTCTACCTCGCCAGCGCTGCGGAGGTAACATGGCGCCAGGATTCCGGCTTATGGGGATAGGGACGCCGCCTCCCTCTGAAAAAAATTAATTTTTTTTGTATTATTCATCTAGAAAGTATGTTTAAGCACATAGGAAAAAAATTCTAAAAAAAAATAAAATTTCCCCCCCTTTGATTCTCACAGTTCTCACCAAAAAAACATTTTTTATTTGATCTTTACTCTACATCATCACAATCATTTAATTTCCAAACGGCCCGAGTTCATTAACTATGCATCCAATATTCATGATTCGATTTCATCATACGTATCATATAAACTAGGGCTAACCGAGAATAAGCCCGACGGTAAGCTAATGCACAATCAGGCATTAGATATGCAGAGTTCCATCTCGTTACAATGTCTTGACGAACATGCTTCCCGCACTTTAATGAAAGTATTTGTATGCCTTTCATGAATTTATGCTTCCTTTGAGAACTTTCTCTTACATACTTCACGGATTCTCGAACCTTTTCAATGGCTCCATCAATCACTTTCAATCTAGCTTAAACAATAAGATTTAACACGTGCGCTGAACAACGAACAATGAGTAAAATCCCCATCACACACTAACGCGTTAGCCGTCTCAAAACTAATCCATATTTGCAGGATTTAACATAAGGTACAATTAAATCAGTTGGAGACAAAATTAATAGAAAGGTCACTCAAACAACGAGGCATGAAATTTGACTAACAATAAGAGACTATACTATATTTACATGGTTAAAATTACTAGTATACATAAAGAGCCTAAAAGAAACCTAAAAAACTAACACTTGTGTTAAAATCCCAACTTGGTTCAAAATAATAAGCATGAAATCAAACACTAATAGTTTTAGTAATGAGGAAAGTAACATTTGAATAAATAACACAGAGAGTGCGAACATGATTATAATTGTAAACAAAGATACACCAACTCTTTTATTAAACGAAAGACCACAAAACACAAACTATCTTTCTAATCGACAACAACTTCTTAATCAGATTATCAAGAAGATGATACTAAACAAGATCTCAACAAACACCAGAACTAACGGAATCTTCAAAGATTGAAAACCCCTACTCTATGATGAAGAAGATGAACTATCTAGAGAGAGAATACAAAAATATCTAAGTTGAAGTTTGGAGAGTTCTCCCAGACCTTTTATTTATAGATGAAGCAAACAAACCCTAATGGGCCCTTGACTTTAATCAACTCACAATTGGCTTCAGTGTTTTATCCAACAACATAATTAGCCCATCAAATATTCATGAATATAAAATAAACTTTGATGAGAACAAAATTGCATTGGAGTATCATATAAATTGGGAGGCTTTGGAATCAGGCCCGACCCAAAGCGGGTGCGGCTGTTGTGCGAAACGCGCCGGGAGCTCATGTTGCGTTAAGTGTTTGGCGGACGTTAAAGATCGTGCGTTGCTGTAGGAGCTCCTGTGGCGTGAAGGGTTTCGTGGACATAAAAGATAATATTAAGTGACTATTATTCTCGCGTGGGTTTCAAAAAAATACTCGCGGCTAAAAGCTAAAAGTTTCTACACCTATAAAGCTACGCCCTTGCCTATGACTATATACATGTCACTTAATCGGATAATTATTCAAAACATCTCTGCATTTAACTCATGCTATCCATTCAACATTAAATAATAATATTCCATCACTTTAAGTGTAGTAAAATTAATATTATATGCAATAAATTTAAGTAAAGCCATAAGCAAACAAAAGTAGACGGTACTTGTACTTTGTGTTGTAGCATTTGTGAATCACTGTTAAAGTGTAGTTTTATTAATATAGATATAATTTCATTCCTATTCATTAATGGTGTGTATTGGTTTATTTTACATTTTTATCTGTAACATAGTTTTTAAGTGTCATTAGGTGCATAAAATCCACATCATATTTGTAATCAATAAAAAAGAGTAGTTTTGGAAAACTTTAAACCTATCAAGAGACACCTAATATGACATAACCATCTTAGTAAAAATGCTAAACGACATGCATTAGTCAATACTGGTTCGTAAATTAAGTAACCCTAAATCCGATACCAACTTCATAATTTATTAATATTTTATTTATGAAAAACATATTTAAGGGTAAAGATCAAATACAAATGAGGTTTTTAACTTACTAAACATGAGAAGCGAAATGAGATTTTTTTTTATCTATTAAAACATGTTTTTTATATGAAAAATATAAAAATACATTTTTTTTTTGTGTATAATTACTCTTTCCCTTTCCAAATCAAGACTTATTTGTATGTTAAAACCTTTAATAGTTATGATTTTGTATTAAAAATAACTGTTTTATGTTTTGAAGTTTATTTTCCTTCAAATCTCTCTAATTTCGAAGGATGATTAATGAAGAAAATAAACCAAATTCTTCCTCCCATTTTCTTTCTTTTCTCTCTTAAAAAAAATATGAAACACGATTTTTTTCTTAACATCCTTTCAAATCTCTATTTTTTTCATTAAATAAAACTCGAGAACAGAACGTGTTAGTATTTTGCAACTCTTTAACCCACATGCATCAATTTAAAAAAAAAAAAAAAAAAAAAAAAAAAAAAAGCGTGTGAGATACAAGGATAAAATATTTTATTATACCGCCTAAAAACTTTTATTTACTGGTATTCATTTTCCAATTATTATTATTATTATTATTTCCTTTTACTTCTCACAAAAGAAAATATTGTCTTGTATATCATTACACGCTCAGCTTTCAAGAACATTCTTGCCTCAGATCGCACTCTGTTTCTTCCTTCATCATACCCATACCCATCATCAACATCAAATCTCTCCTTCAACTGCTCTTCTCTTATCTTCTTCATTTCATGGGTACGCACTTCAATTCAATTCACTTCACTAATTTGTTTTGTTTTATTACCATCTTATCTTTCAGTTTCCAACTCATAACCCTAGCTCTTATATTATTGATACAATCGAGGCTTTTAAATCACTTATTATTAATCTTATGTAAGGCATATAATATTATTACTTTGAATTGTTGTTGATTAGTTTCTGTCTCCCTTTTCTACTTATATCTTGGACCACACGACAGTTCAAAGACTTATTTTGACTTGAAATATTATGTCTATTGTTGGATCTGGACACAATATTATTTAGGGGATATTACTTGAAGGTTGTGTAATCCAAATATTAGGCTTTAGATAATGTGAATGATGACTGCTTTTGAATTGATATCATGCAAGTGATCGCTTGTTTCAGACAAAGAAGCGGAATGTTGCTCCACGCATCTTATCGAAGGGGATGCTACCTTCAATGCTGCTGGACTTGATAATTTTATTAAGCAAGTTAAACTGGCAGAATGTGGACTTTCTTATGCTGTTGTTGCTATCATGGGTCCACAAAGCAGTGGTATGTCGCGTTTAAGATATCTATAAGTAACTTCGTTTCTTGTTTATGCGCAAGGTTGTAGAAGGCACTAGGCAGGCGGTGAGGTCTGGCCTAGGGACTAGTCGGGACTAGGCGGAATTAGGCGTTTTGGTATTTTTATACGTATTTTATATATACACACAAATTTAGGTGTTTTTTGAAAATATGTTAAGATATATACACATAATACTAAGAAATACTTAGAAATTTGTGGAAAAAAAATAAAAATAAAATAAAATAAAGCAAACAAAATAAAAAAACCACCGCCTAGTGCCCGCCTAATGCCCAAAAACGCCTAGGTTTCCGACTAGGGTCTAGGCGGCGCCTAGGCGACCGCCTAGAGCGATTTTTACTAGTGTTTACGCGTTAGTGTCACGCAAAAGAATTTGTTGTATGTTTGGTTAGTTCAGTTTCTTTCAGAGTTAGACATAAAATAGTAAATCGTGCTTCCTTGGATGCATGGTGATAGTGTACTGTATTTGTTTTGCGTATGAATTCATGGCCATTATGCAAGTTCTGACGTTAATGTGTTTTTATACCAACTTTAGGGAAGAGCACACTTCTAAATAATCTTTTTTATACCAACTTTAGGGAAATGGATGCTTATAGGGGAAGGTATGCGCTGATATGATCTTTTTATTGTGTATTTGTGTTATTGTAGCTTCTTGTTTTCTTAAATTTCAAATCTTTTTTTATCAGGTCTCAGACTACTAAAGGTATTTGGATAGCAAGATGTCCTGGTATTGAACCTTGCACCATTGTGATGGATCTTGAGGGTACTGATGGAAGAGAACGAGGAGAGGTTATTTTAAAATACTGATTTTTTGTTTTTTTTTTTGGTTGTATCTTTGTTTCATATTGGTTGATTAGAGTTAATAAAATTTCAGGATGATACTGCATTCGAGAAACAAAGTGCGCTTTTTGCTCTTGCTGTTTCAGATATAGTGCTTATAAATATGTAAGCTTACTGGTGGCTGCAGATAGTTGTGTTGCTGATCTGAATTTTTAGGGCTAGTTGCACCAAAATGTTACATGCTTTCACTTTTTTATTGTATACACTATGCAACTTATTTTACTTTTTACCATTGTATGTAACATGCTTCCATTTTGCTGTAATTTTATGTAAATAATTTGCACTAAAATCCACATCATATTTTCCATTTGATGTAACAATGTTTACATACAATTGCTTGAAATTTGAAGCATGTTACATATGATGGCAAGAAGTATAGTTTCTGTAACAGAATAAATATGAATAGTATGTAATATGTTACATTTTGGAGTGATCAACCCAATATTTTTATAGAAGGAACTTGCGTTTCTAATCAGTTCATGCTACGTAGGTGGTGTCATGATATTGGACGCGAGCAGGCTGCAAACAAACCTCTTCTGAAAACCGTATTTCAGGTACATTATATGTGTGTGTGTGTATTTTAGTCATTTTTTATTTTTTGTCTGTTGATCATATGGTTTATGCTTTTCAGGTTATGTTGCGGTTATTTAGTCCACGTAAAACAACTTTAATGTTTGTAATACGTGATAAAACAAGGGTAAGTTATCATATTCAAAACATGTCAGGAAGAGTTGTCTGTACCTTGTTAAGGATAAAATAAAATACATGTGAGTTTGATTTATGTATCTTAATACCCTTTACAGACGCCTCTTGAACACCTAGAGCCTGTTTTGAGGGAAGATATCCAGAAGGTATCTTTTTTTTCTTTACATATATGTTTGATCTTTCCTATCCTATCACCTTTAAAAAAAACCCTAAAAAGTAGCACAACACACCATTTATGTAATATGTTGTTTGATGTAGATATGGGATTCTGTTCCGAAGCCAGAAGCCCACAAACACACCCCACTGAGTGAATTTTTTAATGTAAGAACATACATATAATACTTCTATTGTATTTTTTATATGTTTCTTAAATAATTTTATGCTTATATACCTATGATAGCTTCTCATTGATTGAGTGACCAGGTTCAAGTTGTTGCACTCTCTAGTTATGAAGAGAAGGAAGAACAATTTAAAGAGGAGGTATGCATGATGGACATATCACAAATGATCCTTACCCTGCAATATTTGTATGCATGTACTATGGATTGGTCGATTTGTGTTTTTGTTTTTCTCAAACGGGTTAAATAAGAAACAATAGCTAACGGGGAATTGTCAAACCGGTCAAACAGATTGTTCATCAATATTTAAAGTTGGTCTAAATTACTATTGTAATAATATTGTTTTCGACTTCTCGTGATCATAATTAACGCGTTATATGTGTATGTCTTTTTTTAAAATGGACAAAAAGTGATTGTAGGTCAACCGGCATAAATATTGCTCAATGTGTGTTAACGCATACGACCTCCTAAATTGTTGGTATTCAGAGATCTGGATTAATGTTTGAATTAATATTGTTTTTGTAACCATAGTTTGACACATTAGCTGTTCATATGTTTCCTCTAAAAAATGACAAAAGTGTGTGTGGGTCAACCCAACCAAACTCGCCGGTCTTGTCACATCATCATGTTCAGTCGAAACATTTAGAAGCATGTTGATGTTTTCATCATTCATTTTTTCTTTTTGGTTTTTGAAGGTGGCTAATTTGAGGCAAAAGTTCTTCCATTCTATTGCACCTGGTGGTCTTGCTGGCGATAGGCGAGGGGTTGTTCCTGCTTCAGGTTTTTCTTTCAGTGCACAACAAATCTGGAAGGTCATTAAGGAGAACAAAGACCTTGATTTGCCAGCTCACAAGGTGATCGTTCTAGATCCTTTTAGTAAAATCTGATATCCTGTCTTGATTTATAGTTTCTGTTGACATTTTATTTTTTAGGTTATGGTGGCAACTGTACGATGTGAAGAAATTTCTAATGAGAAATATTCTTCCTTTGTTACAAACGAGGTACATATTTTAGTAACTAATTATCCCGAAACATGCCTTTTTAGACTTTGGAACTGAATAAGTGTTGCAGGAATGGCTTGATTTAGAAGAGGCCGTACAATCTCATCTTGTTCCGGGCTTTGGAAAAAAAACTTAGTTCACTGCTTTACGATTGTTTATCCAGGTAATAACAAACTAATTTTTAAGCATTTATGATCTCATAAGATCCATATTTAATTTATTACAATCTTCATTTTCAGTTACGATGAAGAGGCTACGTACTTTGAAGATAGTGTTAGATCTGCAAAAAGAAAGCAGTTGGAAGATAAATTGTTGCAAGTAATGTTTCTTGTTGGTTGATTCTATGGGTGACTTTTGCTAAATGTGATCCTTCTATATTTTCTCATTGGGTATACCTTATTACATGCAGCTCGTTCAACCAGCCTACCAGTTAATGTTGGAACACATACGATCCGAGACACTAGAAAAATTTAAAAAAGCACTTAATGATGCTATTAATGAAGGGTGGGGGTTTGCAGTAGCTGCTCGTGATTGCACCACAAAGTTTATGAGACTATTCGATGAACAATGTCAAGGTACATAGCTATTAATTTTAAATAAGAACCAAATGAACACACACATTCTGATAAATACACCTTCACATAGAATACACTCTGTGTTGTATTCACATGTGGATGTTTGCATTCATTTGGTTCTAAAGCAGTTTGTAGATATTAAGTGGTTCCTATTTGAACTTGCCCTAGTGTTGCAGACTTGCAGTATATTTCACACTTTTGTTCTCATTGAAGATCATTTTAGATGGTTGACTACTATTTAAGTTCGTTTTTTTACTGTGTCGATTCAAATTCTTGTCCCTAATACATGAATCTACAGATGCTGTCATCAGGCAAGCAAACTGGGGCTCTGGTAAAGTAAGGGATAGATTTTCACGTGATTTAGATTCACATATTGCTGAAGTCCGAACCTCCAAACTATCTGAACTTTCTGCACTATATGAGGTTATTTTCACTTTTATTTATAATCTTTAAATTGATCATTTGGTTGATCTGTGAGGTTCTAAGAATCTGTTTATGCATGGTTGGGCAGTCAAAATTAAAAGAGGCATTATATGGTCCAGTGGAAGCTCTTCTGGAAGGAGCCACTGATGATACTTGGCCTGCAATAAGGAAACTTCTTCATCAAGAAACTAAAAAAGCTGTCTCCGAGTTCTCTTCTGCACTGTCCGGTTTTGAAATGGATGAACAAGAAGAAGAAACTATGATTTCAAAATTAAAGAATTATGCAAGAGGATTAGTTGAAGGGAAGACGAGAGAAGAAGCTGCCAAAGTTTTGTATCGCATGAAAGAAAGGTAATGCGTACCTCTAGATACGGATATTGGGTGAGTCGGGTGGGTTGGGTAACCACTGTCGCGGGATTGACCTGAACAAGTTTGTGTCTATTTTTTTAGAACTTTTGATAAATATTTAGTGTTCAGTTATGATTACAGATATATTAATGTTTTAAACACAAGGGATAGCCGGATAGTGTTTTTAAGGGAGTATTCGTAAAACTTACAACTGATCGACAAACTGAAGCAAATTGGGCAGTTTGTGGTTTAATTGTTTGGTCCACACTATGGTTGACAGCTTAACGGCTTGGCTGACGGTTTGGAACTTGGAACCTGCTATTTAACCTTATTATTTTATTGTTATACTTTTAGAATTTGCGCTCATGTATACGTATAATATTAATGAATCATCTTTACTCTTCTAAAAGTTTAAATGCAGATTGACGAATTTGAAAAGATAAAAAAACCCTCTTAAACCGCCAAAATCTAACCATTTTGGCGGTGCGGCCGACCCAACCAGCCCTGACTGTTTGGTTTTCTTCTTTTCCTAAATTGTGGTTGGTGCCTTAGCGATTCAGCCCAGATTTTCATTAAAACCAACAGACCGTGAACCCCTCTAGAATGTGAATGACACCCCAGTATTCTAGTTTTCATTGACGCCACCCATATGTTTTAAACCAAGGGCATTTTCATCATTAAATGAATTTGGTATAAACTTACAATACATGAAATGGCTTCAATGAAAAGAAGCTCTATACAGCCGCGGGTGATATCTACATATATTTTTCTCAAAGAATATGATTTAGAATGTTCTATGCATTAAATGTACACTTGTATTGACTTTCAACATGTGTTACCCATTTGATTTGTTTCCTTCTAAGCAGTTTTTTTTCCTTCAGTTTTACCAGTTTGATTCTTAAGAGATGAAACATAACCCGAATCACTCATTTTAATTTCTGTGCTTGTTTCTGTATTACTATAACTCATGCAGATTTACATCCATATTCAACCATGATAATGATTCGATGCCACGAGTCTGGACCGGAAAAGAAGATATTCGAGCAATAACTAAAACTGCTCGTTCTTCTGTAAGAATCATTCTGTTAGAAGATAAATTACCTTTTATATTTGATATCGGATCTATTACTCTTTTGATGTGGTTCACTAGCTTATAATCTTGTCGATTTATGCTTTTCTGGTCTTCAGTCCTTAAAGTTGCTCTCCGTGTTGGCTGCAATTCGTTTGGACGAAGAAGACACTGATAAAATTGGGGATACACTTGTCCTGACATTAGTGGATCCTAAGAAAGGCACTAGTAAGAGTACCGCAGACCCATTAGCCTCAAGCACATGGGAAGAGGTATTGTGTGTGATTTATACAGGTTTCTTCGTCTACATGAATATTGTTGCATTTATCCATTTGTATGTTATTGAATTTAAATATATTTTTACGCATCAACATCATTTAATGAGAATACCTTTTTTATGGTGCACATGCACTTCCAGGTTCCACCTACAAAGACACTCATTACCCCTGTTCAGTGTAAAACATTGTGGAGTCAATTTCAAAGAGAAACGGAATATACCATCACTCAAGCTATTGCTTCCCAGGTATGGATTTGTCATGTTGACTGCAACAATGTGTTGTTGACTTTGCCACTGTGCCTTTTCTAGGTCCAAGTGTTTATTTTATTTTATATGGCTTTCAGGAAGCTAATAAGAGGAATAACAATTGGTTACCACCTCCATGGGCAATTGCTGCCATGGCGATCCTTGGATTCAATGAGTTCATGACCCTTTTGAGGTTCTTTTGTCTTTTTTACGTTTCTCCACCATATTTCATCATTTACATGAAACCAGGATTTGCTTATGAATTCTGTTTTTCAGGAATCCTTTGTGGCTGCTCATAATATTTGTAAGTTACTTGCTTGCCAAGGCTTTGTGGGTCCAACTAGACATTTCTGGTGAATTCCGCAATGGCGCGGTAAGTTCATGTTTCAAGAGCTTGAACTTGTAGAGGCAGTAGAATGGGTGAGCTGGTAATGGGCAAAACAAACAATTACATAGTAGGGTTCAGTTGACTTGGAAGTACTATTTTGTTTGCATTTTAATTTTCATATATAACTAATGCTTTAATCCGATTGATTAAAAAACCGATTTATATAGTATATGGTTTTTAGTGAAGTGATTCTTTGCATTTAAAAAGCTACCCTATTGGTGACTTTAAACCTATTTGACATGTTCTCTTTTTAGTTTGTGTAATATTAATAGTCGTTTCTCTTATCGTGGGATATATTGGGTACGGTTGTTCTCCCGTTGGAAACAAAGAATAACGCAGGTCAACCCATTTATAACTAAATGGGTTGAAATTTCCACATCAATCTTTGTGTCCAAAAATTAATTTGTTTTTAATCTATATATGGTTGCAGCTTCCAGGAATCCTTTCATTATCCACCAAGTTTCTTCCAACAGTCACCAATCTTCTGAGAAAACTAGCAGAACAAGGTCAAACGCCTGTCAACACTGGTAACCACGCAAATTTACAACAATCATCATCAACAGCCTCATCTGAGGTAACTATGGAAAATGAAATGGAATACACAAGCACCTCAAAACACGAGAATTAACTGCCATCCGTTCAACAAATAACGTTCCGCCACTTGTTAGCCTACTTTTGTATCTATACAACAAGCTTGTTTTTTTTGCCAGCGGTTATTCAAGAGGGAGGAAGGTATAGAGTTTACTAGGAGTGCCATGCATTCTGGCTTGATTATAATGGCTTGTGTTTTAGATGCCAAACTTAGAATGATTTTGTTGTATACGACAGGTGTAAAATCGTCTATGTTCTTGGTCTATTTATAGTTGCTTGCTCTCGAGTTTGTGTTGAAAACTTAGTTGTTGAACTGACATTACAATATCAGAGTCGAAACAGAGATGATCAGATGAAAGTATTTCCTTATGTGACGAAATTCAACCTGTACATGTTTAAACTTTAAACCTTGTATCTTCATAAATCATAAATTAGAAGAAAATCCATGATCGCGATCATGTTCATGTTCGCTCATGCTTCCTCTAGACAAGCTTCTTAACCGTTTCCAGAACTGCTTCTTTCTCCCCATTTTCAGAGGAGCCGAATTGAACTGTCTTCTGAACGATTCAGACTCCAAGCCTCCAATCCTAGCCGATAATCCGATCTTTGAATCATAGCCGCTCGTTTCATGATGAATCTCGGATTGATCAAACGTTTCAAAGTCAAGGTATTCATCACGGCTACAACTTCTAGAATCCATTTCTCTAATTTCATCAAACTCGTTGCACACAAGTTTTAGGGCTTGAATTACTTCACCCATAGACGGGCGGTGTGATACTTCTGGCTGCACACACATTGATGCTATGGCTGCAACTTTTAGTATGCTGTCAAATGGGGTGTTCGAGTTTATGATGCTTGGATCAATGATCGACTCTAGGGCCTCTTTGTTCGTGAGCAATGGTCGAGCCCATGTCACTAGATTTTCTTGACCTGGTGGCTGCAATAGGTCCACAGGCTTTCTTCCTGTTAGAAGCTCCAGAAGAACTACACCGTAGCTGTAGACATCACTTTTCACGAGAACATGGCCCGTCATGGCATATTCTGGTGCTAGGTAGCTGTATAAAATGACTCATTAGCGTGTGTTTGCGATGAAAATACACACAGCTGTGAAGTTCAGCTACTGACCGGGATAAGAAACGTACCCAAAAGTTCCCATGACGTGTGTTGATACGTGCATATGGCCATCCATTGCTGTTCTAGCCAAACCAAAATCCGAAACTTTAGGTGTGAAATCATTTTCAAGCAAAATGTTGCTTGACTTGAAGTCGCGATGAATGACTCGTGGACTTGAATCTTCATGTAAGTAAGCTAAACCACGAGCTGCACCTAAAGCGATTTTCATTCTTGCACACCAGTTCAAAGGTGCAATCTTGTCAGCACCTGAAACGAAAACAAAAACAAAAATCAAGTTCCTCGATTCGCTGGTTCAAATCAAGAACTTGTCTAAAACCATGTTGTTTTACCATGTAAATGAGATTCAACGCTTCCATTTGGAACAAGCTCATAAACCAGACATCGAAAATGGTCATCTGTGCAAATCCCAAACAGTTTCACCAAATTTCTATGGTGAAGACGACTCAGCATCTCGATTTCAGCCAAGAACTCACGACTGCCCTGCCGATCGTCTCTCTTGAGCACTTTCACAGCAACCTTCCTGTCATCTTCAAGAACACCACTATAAACCACACCAAAACCACCTTCTCCGAGTATTCTACCGGAATCAAAGTTACATGTAGCTCTTTGAATCTCACTCAAGCTATAGATCTTCGCGGTCCCAGCATACGCCGCTAAACTTGAGCTAAACGACATCGTTTCAGAACTTTTCCTGCTTCCAACAATCAACGAATCTCCAGCCCCTAATACTGTTTCAATTGCCTCCAAAACTGATTATTTGAACAAACATCCAAAACACTCTCAATTGATTAACTGCCATGAGACTAGCGGTGTCAACCGTGTCGGTTTGATGGGTTGAAATGTACTACCCATACCCTACCCATATTATTATTCAGTGTAAAAGATTTTAACCCATATTTTTTAAATAAGTCATACATGTTGACGATTTATAAGCGGAATGTTGGGTTGTAAGCAGATTATCAATAACGTGTTTAATTGTGAGTATAATTGTGAGTGTTTATTGTGAGTATAATTGTGAGAAGTAAATAATATGACGTGTCAAAATTAACATTATTGTGTTAACCATGTAAAACGGAAATGGAAAATAAAAAAAACAAAAATATAAAAGTTTTTTTTTCTAAATACTTAAACGGGTTGTTGGGACCTGTTTTTTAGTATATGTCAACCGGAACCCAACATGTTTTTTAATACGGATTGACCCAAACCCAATCCATTTTCAAACGGGTAGTGTTAGTCAACCCAAACCTGTTTTTTTCAGGTCTGGTCTTGACTCGTGTGAAGAATTGCCGCCCCTAGCGAGACAACAATACCTGACGGTTTCCCTTGTGCATGCCGGTTTATTTCCGGTTCATCAGAAGAACAGCATCCGAATTTTACCAACAGAAGCCAAACAGCTCCAATGAGAACAACAAAAGCTGTTACCGAAGATAAAACAACCACCACAATTATTATGCTTCCATTCAGCTTACTCTTATCATCATCTCTACCGTTTCTAGGTATGTCAACTCCAAAAGGTTTAGACGGAATTCCTTTATTGGAATCCGATTGATCGATCGTTACATCTGTATTTGACGGAATCGATGACGGAGAAGGTGGAAGCCCTAATTACAGATCAAAAAACACAATTACGTTTAGAATTTGTTAGATACGAGATAGTACAGGGGTAATTGTAATTGTAATTGTAATAATAACCCAATGTGAGGATGTAGATGTAAATTAGGGGTGTAAACGAGCCGGACCCGAGCCTGACTGGGCTTGAGCTCGGCTCGTCATGCTTTTATGAAGCTCGATCTCGACTCGGTTCGAGCCTAATACTTTGAGCTCGAACTCGGCTCGAAAGTAAAACCCAAGGGCTCAAACTCGGCTCGAAATAATTATAGAATAATTTAAAAGGAGCTAAAAACTCGGCTTGAGCTCGCTTTGATAGCTTAAACAAGCCAAAGCTCGGCTCGAGCTTGACTCGCCAATGTTAAATAGTAGGTATACTATATATAAAATAATAATAATAATAATAATAATAATAATAATAATAATAATAATAATATAAAATTTGTTTGGGCTCGCTTAAACGGTTTTGTATGAAAAGCTCGAGCGCGGACTCGATAACTAAACAGGTAATGTTTCAAGCTCGGCCTCGTTTGAGCTTTATACCGATCCGATCCCGAGTAGCTCTCGAGCAGTTACGCATCATTTACACCCCTAATAATACGATAGAAAATTGTGGTGTTACTCGATATTATGGAATTGTAAGTTCATAAAACCTGGATATTTAACATCAACAACTTCATAGGCTCCAAATAATGTTTGGTTGATGGCAAGTTGTTTATTCCAGAACATTTGGTAGATGAAGAAGGTGGTGGCAGGATCAAAGTTTTGTTTTAGCGGTACTAAGTTGATGAGGACGATGGTACTGTCAAGCTGGTTGCCAGCAGCATTGGCTCCCGTGAATCGTGCTTGGCTAACATTGAGCGAAAGACTGGTGGCGATTTCATGGGCGAGTTCGGAGACCAAAGAGAAGAACGCGTATGGAGATATCATGAGGCGGAGTTTGATTGCAATTGGCCATACACATGCACAGGATGATCCTGCTGCTGTGTATGTTAATGGTTGTGTGCAGCTTACTGTTGTACAATCTACAAGTAAAGTTTTAAATTAGTTCAAAGTTTTAATCTTTTTATTTTATAAACGATAACAAGGGGGGACGGGGCGCCACCATAAAAGGTCACGGGTACCCTACTACGGTAACACCACCGCCACCAGTGGTGGTTCTAGAGGAGAGATAGTGGGAAAGGTGTTATTAAAAAAAAAAAAAGTGGTGTAGGTGAAACAATTTTTTAGAGGCAGCACTTCACTGGTTCTTTACCTCTGCTATTGACAGATACGGTTTACCTTCATTAGGAGGTGGTAAAGGTAGCATGAAAACCGGAGAGGGTTGAGAAGCAGCGTTCTTCGTCAAAGAGGAGCTTGATGGAGATATTTGAGGCCCTTAAAGATTATAATATAATCATTAACCAATTTATTATAATGATACAACAATAAAAATATCGCGAAACTGTAACAGTATTGCAACTTTAGCGTACCAAATTGACTTATTAGATCGTCCGCTGATGGTGCAGGAGTGGATGAACCTGCTCGAAATGTAAAAAGCTCAAACCTTTAGTAATCTTTAAGTAATAACTAGTTTTGGGAAATATTATTAATGACACAACTGACCCTGAGGCATGTAAGTTGGTTGTTGAACTTGATAGGATGGTGTAGGAGCAACATGATCAAGTTTTGAGCTTTCAGGATAACGATGATGATGTCGATGAAACGATCGTCTGATCCATTTTGTTTCATGGCGTGTTGCGGGTGAGTGGTTTTCATAGTGATCAGGAGCTAAAGATTGATCATAGGTGGGACTTTGTGCTTGTGAAACACCATAAGCTGTAGATAGTTTGACTTTTTCCAGTCAAACAAGTTATTTTTAGAATTCGAAATTAAACTAAAGATATATTCGTATACAATAAAAAGAATCTTATATATTGATTTAAAAGCTTTTTTTCTGTACTAGAAGTAGCATAGTTCTTGACCTTCATTAAATATCATGCCAATTTTGGATTAAAAAAAATGACTAGTTTGACCAAAATAGTCAAACTGTTGATAATATGTTACATACATTAATCTCTTCAGGTTTGACCCAGAAACAATTACAACAACATCAAAAAAAAAAATAAAAAAAATTATGAATTCAGAAACAGGAAAACTAATTTACCTGCAGATCTAAAAGTCAAAGAATCACAGGCAACAAACAAAATGAAGAATGTGATCAACCTGTGAACCACTTGAAAGCCCATTAGCAAGCACAATGAAAGTGACGACCATAGAAAGAAAGGGCTTTAATATTTGATCACCCCAAAACCATTAACTGCATTAAACACTTGTAATGTACAACCATAGCTAAAGGGTACATTTGTCTACTTGATAGGAAAAATAACCTCCAAATTTTGGAGATATTCATGGAATTTTGTGCTATCTTTTTGACATCTACAAACAAAAGTTTTTTGCCACTGAAATCAATAGAATAAAAGCAAGAAACATGTTTTGGACAAGTGGACTTTTGGGAGACTTCCAAGTTTTTATTATTTTTTCTTAAAATAATAAGTTCTTGCATTTAAAAACAAAACTTTATTTGGCCAAAAGAAAATTTGTTTAGAGAGAAAGTGGGGATATTGCTTATTTTATATAATAATTCTTTTTGACATTTTAAGTGCTCCAATAAGGATGATTATGATTTCTTGTTAGAAGATATCTGAAATGTCGAAAAAGAAATTGGTTTCTTTATTTGATTTTTGTGAGAAGTTAAAGACCCATTTACATTAATTTATTTTATTTGGTTGGGGATTTTACATTATCCAAATTTTTTAAAAAGCTGTTTTCTTTGGTCGTTTTCCCTTTTCTTTTTTATTGCATATCTCTTTATTATGACATTGATTCATTTGTAGTTTATGTACCAAAAGCTATATACACGATTAGGCTCAAATAAGAACAAGGACAATTGAGAACCATATAAACCATTTTAGACCACATATCTTATCTGATCATTAGAATCCTAACTCCTCGTTTTTATGTTTATTTTTTCCTGTTTAGCAGCCCTGTTGCAATACGCGGGGTCCTAAATCGAGTTAGTTATTCTTTTATATGTTTTGTGTCTTGGTATAATTTTTGTGAACTAACATGCTGTAACCCGTGTAAGTGATTCAACGTCATTGTTCAGTTACTAAAACTAATAAAGTTGATGTTACCAATCAAAATAATTTCTGAAATGATTTATAAACAAATAAATTAAAAAAGATGCTCAAAAGGTTTTGGCACAGCCCGACCCGACTAAGACGGCCCATACTGTGATACTAGGAGTCTAGGACCAGATTTCTTTTTACGTCAGGGCCCGAGTGCAAGACCAAGTCATGTTGGGCTTTGTAGGCTTTATACTTCAATTATTCTTAATTTTGTAATGATATCTCTATCTCTATTACCTCGTTAAGGAGGAGAGATGACTAAAAAGGTAATTTTATCAAGTGTTCAAGTTTTCAAGCAAGATGTACAATTTATTAAGCTTATTTTATAGGGTATATTAGTAACTTTGTCTAAATTTTAAGATGGTTTATGGTTAGGGTGCAAACGAGCCGAGCCAAGCTCGAGCCTTGCATTATCGAGCTAGGCTCGTGACAATTTTCAGAAGCTCGAGCTTGAGCTCGAGCTCGATTCGAGCCTTGTATTTTGGGCTTGAGCTCGGCTCGATAGTATATTTAAGAACTCGAGCTCGGCTCGAAATCTCGATAAAAATGTATGTGGCAAGAGCTTAAACGAGCTCAAGCTCGGCTCGAGCTTGTTTTGGACCATTAAGGACTCGTTTTGGACTATTAAGGACTCGTTTTGGACCATTAATGACCTCGTTTTGGACAATTAAAAAGCTCAAGGCCCAAAGTAATTTATTTAATTCATGGGTTGCAATACAATTGGGCTATATAATATTAATTGACATAAATAAGCAAAGCTCAATAAGGCTCGGCGAGCCCAACCGAGCTTTACATTCGAGGCTCGAGCTCGATAAGACTCAGCTCGTTCGAGCTTTTTACTGAGTCGATCTCGAGTAGCTCGCGAGCCGCTCGGCTCGTTTGCACCCCTAGTTATAAGAGTAAATCTACAATGGATATGTAGTTAAAACCTAAAACTCTATTCCCTCCTTACCCTCCCTCATTCCTTCATACGTATTCAATCAAAGTTTCTCAGTCTCTTCAGTGTCAGTATTCAATTATGAGAATGAGCTATAATGTTGGTGTTTTATAATCTACTCCTTTCTTCATATTCACGTTCAATTCATTGTATTGCAAATATAAATTCCTTTCACCTGCCATTTCAATGTTAATGGCGACTAAAGAGCCGATTGTGGTGGCAGAGCCTACTGAGCCGGTGATTGTTGTTACTGACGTCAAGCTGGAGGAAAAATTTGAAGTTCCAATCCACGAGAGCCGAAGAAGTCCGTCGTTGCATACGCCGTATTTTGACGTATGGATTTGTTTGTTTTTGTTGTTTATTGTTTTACATGATTGGTTGTGATTTTAGTACTTTTGTTTGTGTACGTTGTATACTAAACAAAGAACGGTAGGAGCAATTGGATACACGAATTGAATATGCGGTTTCCTTTCTAGTCTCCACTCTTACATACCCAACAATTATGATACAATCGCCCACAATTGTGAGTTCAAATCAATATTATCAGGTTCGAATTTTATTTTGTTCAATTTGATGCTTGTGTATTGGTGGTGTGTGTGTGTGGAGGATTTGTTTTGAAAAAAAAACGTGTTTAAAGTCTTCAATATTAAGGTTTCATGTGGATTGCACACCAAATGTTTGTGTAAATGCCTAAAAAAATTCTTTCCTTTAGTTAGGCATTTATATTTTAATATATATTTTTTTTATGTTCGATGGAATCAGATTGGAATTTAGATGGGAAATGTATGTGTAGGATCTTGTCAATGAAAAGATGGATTCTTTTATTCGATAAAATACCCAAAGTTTTAGTTTTTATGCTAACACATTTCAAGACACGACTTGTAACTATATGAAGCCCGTTTTAGTTTTTATATATATATTAAGTTTTAATTATATGATAAATAATGAAGATATTTTTGTTATAGATGTAGTAATAGAGTAGATTTTTCTATTCCAAAGGGGGTAGCGGCTATTTGATTACATCAGTGGTTACATAAAAACATGCACCAGAATAAAAAATAGGGCTCGCTTTGTGCGTCAGTTTGTTTACAAAAATATAATTTATTCTAACTTGCATTTCTTTATAGAGGCTATTTGATTGCATGAGTGGTTTATTCCGAAAGCTTCACCATTTAGGTGGTGATCATACATTGATTACAAGGTAAAGTTAGCTTAGTAATGCTAGAGATTCAGTTTTATAGCTTAATTTTTTATTATTAATTTATGTCAAGTTTATAATTTGTATCTATTTCACCAGTTGCATATCACTGAATGACTACCATACTGTATATTTTAATAAGAAATGATAATAATATCGCATTAAATGTTTGCAGCAAAGTATCACAGGCCATCATGTTTCCTCTTCATGTTACGTTGTGTGTTCAGCATTCGAGTTATGTTAGATCTACTTACAAGAGAGTAATATTTATAATTATATCATTAACTTTCTTATTAATACACATTTTTTTTGTCAAAATGTATTTAGTATTTGAGCTTTTCTTATGCATGGAAAGGAAGTGAACTTGTTCCCGCTTGCTATAGACTTTATGTCTATGATTGATGCGGTTTTTAGAACGCTTGTCGACTTTACTAAGGATGTTAACAAAATTATGGACAAGTTTCTTTTGGATTTTGACTAAATTTGGGCATTTGCTTTTTGGATTTTGAATAAATTATGGGCATCTTGTTTAGTTATACTTATATGTCAACAAATAAACTAAGTGACACCCGTCATGCAACGTGCGACAATAAAACATATGTACCCACGGCAACGCGTGGGCATTTACACTAGTGTTTAACTAATTTTATAACTTCAAACCATATACATATTAAAATATTTACAATTAGTGATTTTTATCATAGTCTTATACATAATTATATTTATATTTATTATCTAATTATATAATTGTTATACAAATACGAATTATTATGTAACATGTTTTTTTAGATTTATAGGTTAACTCAAGTCCAGGCTTAACCTCATTTATTAAAGCATCTACGATGTAGACTCAGGCTTAAACTTGTTTAAACTGACTCAATTCAAATTATAAATGTGTCATCACGAAAAGCTCACGAATTGTCCCACTTACACCACTACTCAAGTTGATTGCACATAATTTGTTTAGAGCAGATGTTACAATAATAGGTTTTATTTTGTTTTTCTTTTTTTTTTTTAGTTTTTTAAATGACAGCTATAGAATGAGAAATGGTTGTGTTGGGGGTCCATTAATATTCGAAGCTCAAAACTTTAGTTATGATTAACCCTCTTCATAAGCAACACCTTCTTGAAAACGACCTTCAACCAATAAATATGTATCAATTTTGGAATCATGTCTCAAATTATATTTGGTGTTCCTTGATTGATATAATTCTAGCAATTTATAACCATAGGCCAGAGCCACGTAAAATTTCATTTTATATTATTCAGTTTAATAATAATAATAATAATAATAATAATAATAATAATAATAATAATAACAACAACAACGATTGTGATAACAAATTAAAATTTCTAAAAAGTTAATTACTAAAAAGTTGGTGATAATTAGTTTGCAACATTATCTTTAACATCATAATCCTTTCTATGTATTATCCACCGCAAATCGAAGGACTTTTATTTGACAGTACAAGAGTCTAAATTCGTGCAAAAACTACGAAGGCTTCTCAACCACGTGTATGATCATGCAAGTTTACGTAATTACGTAATGGTATATAGTCAAATAGTGCTAAATATTTATGTATTATGTAATCACATATTGATATGTGATTCCTTGCCTTGTAAATTATTTTCACTTGTTTCAGGATTCTCACTGCAATTTGTTGTTCCACTGTCAGAAGCAATTTGTTGTTTTGTAATCACTTATTTGTTATGTTATCCTAACTCTTTGAAGCTTTCAAATTGTGCATCATGTGGATCCGAAGCCAGATCTAGATTATCCAGTAGCTGAAAATTTATCTTAGAGTGTGCTGTAACGAAAGCTCTGTTTTGATGGTTGAGAAGTCTTTGTATCCTTAGCATGAAATTGGTCCCTTTTACACAATACGGTACCTATATATTTGTATGTATGTATTATATAATAGATGGCTTCTCTCGCTATCTCTCTCTCTCTCTCTCCACACACACACACATATGATATATACATATACATATTTTTTATGTATATGTATATATATACATGCATATACACACACACACATATATATATATATACATATTTACATTTTTTAACTACTATTTACACATGAATAACACTGCCTTACACGAGTTTTAACTCACACAAGTTTAGTTAGGGGCAAGCAATATGCCCATGGGAGGCTAGGTGGGCGACAAGGACCCACGGCAAGGGTTTGTTTTATTCCGGGGCACATTTTTTTTTTTTATAAAATTCTGCATACATATGTTATGTGTGTATGTTTTTTTAATATAAAACTCATTTTAAATTTAAAACTTCGGCTCACTGACAACTTATTTAAATCTCAAAATTTTATTAGTCATTTACAAGCTCAATACTCATTTAAAAATCAAAACTTATATTCTAAGGGGCATATTTTTAACGTCTTGGATATGACGCCTAAGTGTTCAGAAATGCCCATGTAGATTTAAAACCACCGATTTACCTAAAAGTAATCATGTTCCTTGAAAAAAATATGGAATAAGAAAGGGTTATAAACTTATTCTGTTGCGTAAAGTAAAAATTATGTTGACTAAATTGTTATTATACTTATCTCATCGATGTTACAGGTGACCATGTATAAATTAAGGTATACCTTTTAGTTATGATATACTAGGTTATACCCGGGAGCGTCCCGGGTTGAGAAATTTAATATGATACATCAATTTTACATATGAAATAGAGTGATGTATAACTCTAATATTAATATCTAACCTAAAACAAATTAACAATGTACAACTCCAATGCTAACACCTAACCTAAAAGAATGTAAAACTTTAATGTAACTCTAATATTAACACCTATCCTAAAGACTAAACAAATGTACAACTCTAATACTAATATTGATACCTAATTTAAAACAACGTATAACTCTATTAACCTATTTGGCTCTGGTTGAATTTTTTTTTTTCATATTTACTGATTTAAACATAATTAGTGACTTGTCTATACATGATTAATGATTTACTTGAACACTTTGTGTTTTTTTTCTTGTATGAACAAAACCCCAAAAAAAATTTCTCCGCTTTTTATATAGCACTATGATATTCGTTGGAAATATAATAAAACGCTCGTTAATTTGGTGTAATTTTTTTCTTTAAAAAATCTCGTATGTTAAAGATATTAACGTTTAAAAATTATGAGAAGAAACATGAGGATGAAAAATCCAATTTTGTTTTTAAATTATTTTTTTTCTGAAATATCTTAATGCCATATGAGATGACACATGACACACTCAAAGAAGAGAATGCATCTTTGAATGTCATGTCATTAAAATAGTTTTGGTTTAATATATGTATAGATGTAAAGTTAGGCGACTGTTTAAAACAATGTAAAGTTAGACAATCCAACACACTATAAAGCGTCTAAATCAGGTCTCTCTCCGGTCCCCACCGTATTCCCATGTCATTCTAACTATTTTTACGCTTATACAGAAAGTATAAATAAAGTAAATTATTCGACTATCATGTGATCTTAGTTTATAGAAAATGGATAAATATATAATACTTGACAAATACAACTAACCTTCGTATGACGTGATATTCATATTATCAATTGTGCACTCTTAATCAACACAAGTATACTTGTAGTGAAAATGACGAAAATAGCAAAAAAGTCTAAACCTCTGGTGTTAAATTGCAAAAAAAAAAAAAAAAAAAAAAAAAAAAATTGTATTGAAGTAGCAAATTAAACCAAACCTCAAGAATATGAAATTAACATTCAACTCTTTGATTAAATTAAATAACACATACAACCATACAAAATTCTCAAACTGCCGACTATAAAATATAAAAAGACCGCTCGCCTTTTAAAAATATGTTTTTACACAAATGTCACTTATTTGTAGGAAATATGTTTAACGTTTTTAGAGTAAGCGATCAACCAATTTTAAATATAAGTATAAAATATAATTGTTGGTTTATTGTTTCATGCAAGTTTGTTCACTGCTAGTTTTTCAAATCCAGAAGACAAGAAATTTATATAGTAAAACAACATAATATACAACACATTGTTTTTATTTTTTTTAGATTGTCATTATTTTTATATAGCAAATGCTATATATATAGATTAAATATAAAAAATCCTTGATTCTATTATATAGTTTTTTCTAAAAATATATTGACATACAAAAAGTTATTTCCGCGGTTTAAAAAAACGTAGGAATTTAAAAAAAAATATATATCAATAAAAATCACTTCCAAAAATAGTCTTCAACCACTAATGACATCTCATCTCCAAGACTCCAAGAGAAAATCATCCCGATAATGTTATAACTCCTTTTGACTCGAACTAAATAATAAATCTATATCTTTTATCCTCTATATAAAATGATAGATACCAAAATAAACATTTATAATAGTTGAAATAGGGCTGAAATTACAAGTTAGACGAACCTGTTAAGACACGAACACGAAACATGTAAACACGAACACGAACCTTTGTATAACATGTTAACACGATAAGACACGATAAGGAATACCTAGTAAAACAGGTTAATACGACAAGACATGATAAGAAACGCAATAAGACCTGTTAAGACACGAACTCGAAACAGGTAAACACGAACACGACACAAAAATAAACAGGTCTTAACGTGTCGAGTTGTTATAGACACGAAACATGTTAAGTCCAAACACATAAACTGTTAAAATCGTGTAAGTACGTATCAGGTTATCATGTGCATGTGTGAATTGCGAGCTTAAGTTGAAAACCGAAAAGCTAACTAATTTCCAACCCATACAGTATATATAATAAATAATAATAAATGATAAGAATAAAAAAAATTCCATCCAACTCCGATAACAGCCTTGCACCAGCACCAAACCACCCTCCTCTTTTCTTCTGGTTACAGCGTTGCTATCTCTCTCTCTCTCTCTTTCTATACTCAGTCTCCCTCACCTCACCTCACCTCCCTTTCACATATCTACAAAGATACCTCAACTAACAATAATATCCCACTTACCAATTATATACCATACCCACACACATACACATAACACATATCCATCCATTCATTACCCGTCACACATCATCCAAACCAAACCCCTTCAATGGCAGAAAAAATCTACCCTGCCGCCAAACCCGCCGGAGCTCCACCACCACCCGCCGCCGGTAACGGCAACCCTGCTTTTCCGGCGACCAAAGCCCAGCTTTACAACAACTCTCGTCCAGTGTACCGACCACAACCTCGTCGCAGCCGTCGTAGCTGCTGCTGTTGTTTCTGTCTCTGGATCACCTTCACCATCGTGATTCTACTCGTGCTCGCCGCAGTTGCCGGCGGCATAGTCTACGTTCTGTACCGTCCTCACCGTCCTACGTTCTCCGTCAACGCTCTCCACGTCAATCAATTTAATCTGACGTCATCGAATAAACTTACTACAAAGTTTAATCTCACCGTCACGGCTCGTAACCCTAACAAGAAGATTGTTTTCTATTACGATCCGGTTACCGTTATGTTCCAGTCTAACGGCGTTGATGTCGGTGACGGAACGATTGCGGCGTTTACGATGGGGAAGAAGAATACGACGTCGTTGAGGACGGTTGTGTCGGTGACCGGACAGAGCGTGGAGGATAACAATGGGTTGAAAACAGATCTAAAGAATAGGAAGAGTGTGCCTTTAAAGATTAGGCTGGATACGAAGGTGAAGGCGAAGATCGGAAGCTTTAAGACGAAGAGGTTGCCGATTAGAGTTACGTGTGACGGAATTAAGGCGGTGGCTCCTACTGGAAAAACAGCGACGACGGCTACGGCGGCTGGTGCGAAATGTAAGGTGGATCTTAGAATCAAGATCTGGAAATGGACGGTGTGAGGTTTTGTGTTTAAGCCGTAACAGCGTTAAAAAAATTTGTTTTTATGAAACAAATTGAAGAAATGTGTGATTTGATTTTTAATTTCAAAAAAGTATTTTTTGTTTAAAATTACTTTTTTTTTTTTTTTTTTTGTGATTATATGCATGTTTAGGAACAGGGTTATGATTTTTATGATTTGAATATCTTTTGATTGGTCTATAATTGGAAATCTAAATTTTGTTATGGATTTAAAGTCTTTTCTATTGTTTTACTGTTCAATGTAAAATATTTATGTTTTGCTAGTGGCAAACTAAAGGTATTAAGAACAAAAGTTATGTATTTTGCTTTTAGTTTGATATATGAAAAATGTTATGTAAGTATATGCTTACCTCACGTTTTCATTTTTCGTTCAAGGTTTTATTTTCGTATTAAATGACTGAAACGTTACATTGAAGTTGATTATAGGGTTATGTCCAATCAGCGATGATGAAATGTATTGGTTAAACAGCTTGCAACTTTTGTGTATTAACTAATTATCTTGGCATTATGGTTTAACAAGTATATTTTATACGACATTCATGACTTTTAAATCAAGGATGTTAAATTATATGTTATTTAAATTGATTATAAATATTCAAGTCGGATGGTGACTTCCACAGTGAGGTAACAAGTAAAAAGAATTAACAATTGTTTGCTATAAACACGTGTGTTTTTCTAGTTATTTAGGAAAATATTATGAGATTTGGAGAAGATTGTGAGTATGTGCTATTGATTAATTATTAAAGGTGTCGGAGTATTCAAGGTTAAGACCATAAGTAATGGTTCATGTCTCTTAAGGGGTATTTTTCACGACGTCATTATTATAATGTCCTTCAAACAAATGTGTAATGGTTAAAGTCACTTAATGTCTTTTTTAATTATTACTTTCCATATTTTTTTTAATGCTATTTGGGCATTATACTAGAAATGCCCCACCCTCATAATGCCCATATAATGCCTAAGGGGATGGTGTTGGGGGCATTATCATGCCCCTATAATGCCCATTACAAATGGTCAGGTTGTCGGATTTCAGAAAGGAAATTATTAAAGGTGTCGTTATGAGTATGTGCTCCCGGACAAATGTAACATCCTCATGTGGAGAATCTTATTGGATAGTATTCCTACTAAAAGGACATTGGCTAAAAGGAATATTAACTAGGGTTGGCATAACAGGTTACACAAACCTGTTAAGACACGAACCTGTTAAGACACGAACACGAAACTTGTAAACACGAACACGACACGAAATCTAATCGTGTCATTTTTTCAAACACGAACACGAACCTGTGTATAATAGGTTAACACGATAAGACACGACAAGACACGATAAGGAACACCTAGTAAAATAAGTTAACACGACAAGACACGATAAGACATGACAAGACACGACAAGACACGATAAGACACGACAAAACATGATAAGAAACACGATAAGACACGGTAAGACCTGTTAAGACACGTACACGATAAGACACGAAAACAAAACAGGTAAACACAAACACGACACGAAAATAAACAGGTCTTAACGTGTCGACCTGTTATAGACACGAAACCTGTTAAAATCGTGTAGGTTCGTATCAGGTTATCGTGTTCGTGTCTAAATTGTCAGCCTTAATATTAACATTGAAACCATGGATTGCGTTTTGTGTGAAAGTGGGGAGGAAACGATAGACCATTTGTTCACAGGTTGTGCTTTTGCAATGGGGGTTTGGGAAGGGGTTCTAAGATGGTGTGGGCTCCCGCATTTTTATCACATTTAGTGTTAAAGATTTGTTGGAGATGCACAAGGTTAATGGGTTGTCGGATTTCAGAAAGGAAATTATTAAAGGTGTCGTCATGGTTTGTTGTTGGTGTTTATGGCAAGCTCAAATTAAGTGGATCTTTGAGCAAAAAAGCCCCAAAGTTGTCGAAGTTATTTCGGATGTGAAGGCGATTAGTTACCTATGGTATAAAAATAGAAAGAAAGGTAGGGGTTGTGATCGGAACGAATGGTGTAATTTGTATTTGAAGTAATGTGAGGCCTCCTTTCTCCACCTTGAAGAATAGGGGTTCTCGGTTTTTCTAATGAAGTTTAATTAAAAAAAAAAAAAAAGTGACCTTGAAGGTTTTTTATACGTAGGTTATTGTAACATAAATCGAATGACCTTGTAGGTTTTTAAATGATAACATAAATCTAACTCATTTGGTTAGATTATAATAGTCGCAATGTTCCCTATTTGAATGAATTTGGGTTTGAATCATCTTATTTTTTATCGACATCAAAACACTAGACTTGTGGTTCAAACATATGGTATAGTATACAACGAATTACGAGAAAAAAAAAGCTTAAATGTGTACTAGTAATATTTTTTCCAAACAAAGCGTGTACCAGTAATATTTTTTTCCAAATAAAGTTTTATAGTTGCGGACAGTGGCGAACGATAATGAGGCCAAGGGTTGCCCTGACTCCCATCGTTTTTTGGATCAGTAGTGGTAGTTTGTAATTTTTGTAGGTAATTTTTATATGAATTGAGTCTGGCCCCCACCGATTTCATCTTTCGGCCTCACCCATAGAAAAAAATTTGAGTCTCGTGATTTTCGCCCCACCACTATTTTTTTCAAGCTTCGTCACCGGTTGCGGAAGCAATTGATTTTTTTCCTTTTAAATACTCAGGTTAAAGTTAAAATTATTTTTAAATAGCATTGCGAACGATATTAAATCGAAATCTATGCGTTTACACTAAATTCGAAAAAATATTATGATAAGATGGTTAGGATCAAATACACAGTGAAAGAAAAATAGAAAGTCGTAGGAAGGGTATCAAACGGACTCTGATTGAACTCATTCAAGCGGCATTGGAATCGTCTTATCGAACCCTACGTCGTTAGTTTTTATGTTTTCGTTTTTTTGGGGTTTTAGCTTGTAGTTTTTAGAATATGCGTTATATCATTGTGTCTTTTATGTATCATTGTGTCTTTTTCTTATTTTCATCGTTGTGTCATTTTTTTAATTCATTGTGTCTTTTTTATTCAGCATTGCGTTATATTTTTTGGCACCGTGTTATATTTTGTGGCTCATTGTGTCGTATTTAATAATCTATTGTGTTTTTTTGTATCTTTCTGACATTTCTTATTTTTATAGCGTTTGTAGAATAACCCAACCCTAAGATAAGATGGCTAAATCAAATAGAAAAAGTTTGATGACCATCCTCCAAAAAAAAAATGACCAACCAAAAATTTATACATACAGTCGTACAGATCGAATATACATAAAGATTTGGAAACGCAATCGAAAGTCAAACAACTAAATGGTGGTCGTTGTCGGTGGATTAAACGGCGTCGTGTGTTCAGCTCTTGTTTGGCCCAGTGGCGTTGTTCACGCTTGTTGCATGTTGCGATCCAATGAAACATCCCATTAAGGCATTAAATGCTTACATCAACCATACAAAAGTTTCAAACGAGTGATATTTGGGTTAATATTCATTTTTAGAAACTTTTTAAATAAACTTTTATGAATCTTGTGCTTTTGATTTTTTTCAATGTAATGGCTCTTTAAATTATTTTTTTTTTGAACGGCCAACGAAACGTTTCTGCCCGACTACCCATGAGACCCTTAAACTGGCGAACCTAAGAACCCCCAAGACTAAAATTTTCTTTTGAATGGTGAACAAACGGTGTTTCGACTATCCATGATATCCACCAATTAGTTACAAAAGCACCTGATGTGATATTTTAACTCTTTCACTAATTAATATTATTTGATATTCCCTGACTTTTTTCTTTACTTGGGTGTAGACTTTTAATGAGGTAACTTACCATAAAATTTATTCAATGTAAAATGGCCATGAAGTTTTTCTTTCATTCACAGCCAAAGCTTCTAATGCACGTTGATTATATTTCATGTTAATCGTTCCCTACAACCTAGTAACTATTTGGTAGACAAATAATATGATGTGTACCTAATAATAAATAATAATAAGTAGTTGGTGAGATAGTTTCTGGACCGAATTGATAACTATGGCTATTGGTAAAACTAAAGAGTTAATACCCAAAATCGTTTCTGAGGTTTGGTCACTTTTACCACTTCAGTCCAAAATCCAAACCTTTTACATCTGGGTCCTTCAGTTTTATTTTTCTTGCCAAATCCGTCCCTGACAAGGTCTGTGTTCTGGACTAAAGTGACAAAAGTGACCAAACCTCAGGGACGAATTTAGCAAAACCCAAACCTTTTCAAGGACGAATTTGGCAAAAAATAAAAAAAAAAACTGAATGATCCAGATGTAAAAGATTTGGGTTTTAAACTGAAGTGGCAGAGATGATTTTGGCTATTAATTCAAAACTAAATCAAACCAAATGAGTATAAATATTAAGTAACGGAATAATACTAGATTTAATAAATCAGTTAAGGTTACCCAAAACTAAACCACCTTTTCTAGTTTTATTTATAACTTGTTCTTACAAAGTTCAACTTCATATTCTTATTTAACTATTTATTTAAAGAAAAGAATAGAAAAATATTTGAAGAAAAATAATGGGCACCAAGAGGTTTAAAAGTGTCAAAGGGAAGAGAAGTTTAGAGTTTCCTTCTTGCTATCATCTTTCTTTATTTTGTCTTAATAGAAAAATATATCATTTATTTATTTATTTTAACGGTTAATGTTACACTCTCATTATAATTACATCAAATGCATCATTGTCTAGATTTGAATTTAGAACCCCCACTCTTAGAGGCATAAGCCTCTACTAGGTAGGCTACCCATATTCACATGTATGAATTATTATGATTAGTCAACCTTATGTTAGAAAAACTTACATTGTAATCACCTCACGCCTTTCGTAAATGAAGCTCGCAAGTTTTCGAGTCTTTGTACTTGCTGCAATAAACTGTAATAGAAAACGAAATCATAGAAGTGAATCAGGCTTGTGTTTGACACAATTCCCTTAAACAAATTCTTCGTCTGTTCTCAGGGTACACCGGTTCGAGACAGAGGCGATGGTGCACTGCCAGACTATCCCACTTGCCTGAAAATAAACCGGAAGATGGTTGCTACTCTTGAGTGTATGTGTGTTGCAAGAGTTTTTAGTGTCTTTTTTCCATGTATCTCATATATGACACAAAAGTCTCTAATATATACAAGAGGCAATGGTGGATGAAAAGTCTAACATAATTAGACACTTAATGTTAGTCTTACAATTATAATCAAATATCATAAATAAATTAACTCTACTTAAGAGTTTTTCTTCAATTCATCAAATAAAGAGTTATACACTTGGTTTTGGTCTTAAAACTATAATAAAGTGTCATAAATAAATTAACTTATCTACTAAAGAGTTTTTCTTCAATAATTATAATTTCACTAAATTGTAATTTCATTAACTTAAACCTTCATTCACCTTCTAAACTTTTCAACACCTTAGTGGTGGCCCAAGGGTTCTCCATCATTTCTTTGCTCACTAGTACAAATTTACGTTTGTCTTTTCATCTGCATATTTGTTGATATACATAACATTTAAAAAGTTACGGTATCTATGTTCTTAACCCAAGTTCATTAAATCTATTAATTCATTTTGAGAAGTCTCCAACAACCCAGGACGAACAAATCATGAATTAAAAATAGAAAGTCATAATTTCCAACTTCTAACTTATCTCCTTTTCAAAGCACAAAAAGTACTTTTTAAACCATTACCCAAACACTAGTTTTCTCCTTATTAATTTCTTAAGAAGTTAATAAGTTATAGGAGGGGAAATAAGTTTACCCAAACATGCACATAATACTAACTAATCACATATATTTATATATTTCAAACAGAAAAATCATAAGTAAACATTTTTTTGTTATTTAAAGAACCATATTTTCGTTTTTATCAAATAAATAAGGCTAATAATTTAAAAGTTTTGAATAAGGAATAGAAAATGATGAGAAAATGACACCTAAGGTCAAAATTATATAATCCAGCATAATTGGCGACACATGCGGACATGTTACATGTGATTGCTAGAAACTGAAATCATGGCCTCCAATTACGACCAAAATGTTAATTTTAATATTCCCTTTGTCCCACAGTATTACAATATACATATGATTTAGGGACATTTGCTTGTTTATCATACAAGTCCAAAGAGTAATTAAAGACAACACTTTATAAGGACAAACAATGTTATAGCTGACGCAAACTCAAATGTTCGTTGACTGGTCAACTGAACATACCACGAACTCAGGTTCTGGACTATCTAATTCAAGGGTCAAAGTGGTTGATAAAACAGTTCACAACCAAGTGCACACACTCAAGGGTCAAAGTGGTCGATAAAACAGTTCACGAGTCACGACCAAGTGACCAAATGTGTTGTTGGTTCATTAGTAGGAACACCGTTCACAAAATAAAAAAATAATAAAAATATTTGATTAACATACGGATTACTATACAAAGAAAACTAAAGTGAACAAATTACAAAGGAAGAACAAATATATTACATAAAGTGAAAATAAAGTACAAGCAGAAAGAGATAAATAAAACAAATAAAACAAACAAAAAGGAGAAGCCCGAGATGGCTGAGGCACGTGTTAAAAACGTTTCCCTTAAAACAGATTTCGGACCACCCAGGTGAACCCGTTTGTTTCCCAAGGTACAATAGCCTAAGCAGATTGCACTGCCAGGGTTACCTAAGCACCTGAAACAAGAGCTTGCAAGTCTGAAAAGTTAGGGAAATTTTTTGAAAGAAGGTACTGGTGGTTGGTGAACATGAATTCTGAGAATTTATGTGTCTTCCAACATAGCACACAACTTTGTATTTATCAACTGAATGAAAACCTTCGAAGAGTTTGTATTGAATACTGAATTCATTGGTAGTTAAGTGCAAAGTGTGCAATCAAAACGCCACATTACGCCCCTCGTCCCGGTCCCGTGCCCGGCGCGGGTGCGTCAGGTGCTTCGAACCCCCCTGGCTGCCACTGGGTGTGTCCTGTTGTATAGGAATACATTATTCTACATAATTCTACATATAAACCAACACATGATTTATATCTCCACCAATGTGGGACAAGCACAAATTTCCATAACACTAAAGTTTCACCACACACACTTAAAGCTTAGATCTCTCATTCATCTAACTTTATAATTAAATATCATTATATTACACATTAATATAATATTTAATTAAAAAAATTCCAACAATCCCCCACATGAATAGAGATCGACCCACACACTTAAGTATCACAATAAAATTTTAGCGGTTAAACAATGCAGAGTAGGTAGGTATTCCCTTTGAACTAGGGATGAGCACATAACACCGAATATCGATCCCGTACCGAATCGAGGGTGTTCGGTATCGGTACCCACATTTAGAGGTTTTCGGATTCAGTATTATCGATATCGGTACGGAATCGGTATGGTATCGGTATTTTGAGGTAAAATACCTGTGACACCCGTCACCCTCGTCTTTCGTCAAATTTACAACAATAGCCCTCAATTATTTCCATTATAGTCCCTGTGATTTCGTCGTTTTCAAAACAAATTTTATAGCGAATTAAAAAAAATTTATCGTTTATATTTATTATGGTTCGGGTATAAGTTTTAATCAAATACGTTTGTTGAAACGTATTCGTAAAAGATTTTATAAAAATTCAAGTTTAAAAAAAAAAAAGTTTAAAACATTTTAGGTTAAGTATGTTAACTTGGTTAGTTTTATAAAGGGAAAAATTAACTAGATTATAATAGAACTAACCTAGTTGATACTTAAGGGGCCGTTTCTGCCAATTGTCCAAACTTTCAAAAAAAAATTCAGCCTTTCCTCTCTGCTTCCACGCATTCCCGGCGAGTAGGATTCCGGTCACCGGAATTCACTCCGACGACCCTATAACATCAAAATTAATGGACCTTTTACGTTACAAATTGTTTCTCCACCATAATAAAGTCATTTCAGTCAGTTATTAAGCGTTTCAAACAATCATTGAACGAGATAATCAAAACCCATTTGTAACCGTTGTCTTTAATCAGGAACCGACCTGTTTCGAACGGGTTTGTTATAAATTGAATCTATATTCCTTCTCTATAACTATTCGCGAGTCTTAACCCACAACAATTTCAAGTTAATCACATTCAGAACCCTATGAATCAGATTAAACGTTTTTTTTGTCTTGTTTCAACATTTTCGAACATCAGATCGATGGGTAAGTTAGATTTCTTTTTGCCATTTTGTTGATTACTTGTTACTCCTTGAAAGCCCTCTTGTACAGATTGATAATCTTGCTTAAATCAGATTATTGAAAAATTTAGGGTTAGGGTTTTGGCTAGAGTTAATTGGGGAAGATGATGAGTGGTGGTTATTGTTTAAATATAAATTGATATCAAATAAATCAACAAATGGGTTGCCTTGGCTTAGTGGTTGGGACTACAACTGGATATCTTCAGAACCCGGGTTCGAATCTCTGAACTCACGGGTCTGGATACATATTTTTTTAGGTTTTATATAGTTCTTTTTATATTTATATATATATGTATATATACCTTGTTAACTTAAAATATTCATAATAAATTCGTTTTTGCTCCAAAAATTATAAAAATTTAGGTGTAGCTTCTTGATACCTCATAGAAAATTGTCATATTTTTAGTTTTCTGAAAAATATTTATTTTCATGATTTTATTAATTTAAATTGTTTTAATCATATTTAATTGATAAAAAAAATTCATTTTTAATGATTTTAATCTCAAACTTTTTGCTAAATTATTTATATCATTTAGAACTGAAATAAAATTTATTGGTTCAGAAAACATTCAATTTTATTGATTTTCCTATTTTTAATCATTTAAACCTAATTTAATCTCGTTAAATCAATTTTAAATATAAATAAGTTTATATAAATTATGAGAAAATTATTCTAATTTGTTTACGTCAGAAATCATTCATTTTCTATAAAACTAGTATTTTTGGATCATGTATGGTATTATTAGTCTTATTTACGTTTAATTAGACATAATAAAACATTTATTTAATTATACAATTTAAACATCTATTTTATAAATATTTTTCTTATAAAATAGGAATACTCATATGGTTTAATGTCTTTATTATCTTTTGTTGGATCATTGTGTAACTCAAAATTATTTATATATTTATGATTATTGTATTTATTTTAATTTAGTTAAAGTAACTAACTAAATTATTTTGTTTTAATTATTCAAACATAATTTGTGTCTAAATATTGAATTGGTAATATTTATATTACCTAAATCATAGTTACAAACTTGGTATATTATTATACAACTTTTACATTAACGCGATTTATCCTAAAAAAAAACTATAATTCCCCAAATCGACTTAGCAAACCCTAATGCCTTAGACCCTAGATACCTTAGACTTTTTAGACATTTTCCTTATTAGTATTATTATACATTATAGGTTGAATTCCTCGGAATTCTCATTACTTAGCTCACGACCGCTTAAGTTGGATTTTGCTCGCTCTCGCAAACTGTGAGTATATCTTTCCCCTTTTTACTGTTTTACTATTTTGGGGTGACTCATGTACTTACTATCAAGTTTATATTTCCTTTTACTAAAATAGCAATTCTTATGTGTGTTTGCTTGTGTCATTTTGTGTATCTATGACCTGTCAAATCATTAACCGTTGCGGCCTGGCATTTCAATGAATAGTACTATGGTTTATACCCTTGTGACTCTGTTGAGAGTCCTCGTCATTGCTATGTATTACATTACTACTAGCGCATACTATATATATCTGCTTTCTTCTCTTAGGGTTGATTTGACCCGGATACCACTTATTACATAATTGCAAACAGTATACGACACATGAATTGCTAAACACTTTTCTACTATATTTATTTAAACAGGGTATGCTCACCAATACAATTTTTGTATTGACCAAAATATTTTGTACATGTTTCAGGTTGTTTTGAGACGCTTCTTTTAGGCTTTTGGATTTTATATTTCAGTCTTGTCTACATTGTATTTTAGCTAGACTTGTCGCTTTAGAATTATTGTATCCTGTAATTTCATTCAATGTAATAAATTATTTAATCAATGTATTCAAATTTGCACTTTAGTCCATGAGCTATTGAACAATCGTCACTACGTGACACCTCGATGTTTCCGCCATCGGTTGGGGTGTTACAATACCGATACCATACCGATACCGTACCACATGCTTTCGGTATCGGTATCGGTATTGGGTCTTAGGAGTTTTCGGGATCGGTATTTTTGGGATCGGGATCGGTATTTTTGAACCGTCCTTTGTGACGTGTACTTGTCTCCTAGCGGTTATAGACGCGATGTCCTTAAACCAACCCTTTTTTACGTAGACGTTATTACATATCGCACATTACTATCCCTGGTCTGGTTAACCCCTCATTTTCGTGTCCGTTTATGGTCATGGAGCACTATCCTGGTTCTGCGAGAGCTCTAAGAATTGCGCTCCCCACAATTCCATTTGAAGCGACTCCATTTCTCTCTAACATAGGCGATTTACCAAAATCATTAAAAGCCGTATACTTAACCTCCTTTGACATAAATGATTGCAACTCCCTTTGTGTTTTGGGGTACTCCCCCACAGTGATCTTAGTTCGTACAGTTAGGTGGTCCTATTGAGCCTAGATCATGGGATCTCCAATCTTTTAGGATAGGTTTTCCATTGTACAAACTTACTCCAAGGGCTTTAGTCCCATTCCTTTTGACGACCTGTGGGCTGCCTCTCTGCTTAAGCCTTTTGGAAGCGGATCCAAAATGTTATCATTTGACTCCACATGGTCAATATTGATAACCCCTGTTAAGAGTAGTTATCGTATCATATTATACCTACGTCGTATGTGCCTCGATTTGCCATTATACATTGCACTTTGAGCTCTACCAATTGCCGAATGGTAATCACAATGTATGCAAATAGCCATCACAGGCTTGGGCCATCTTGGAATATATTCCAAAAACTGACGTATCCACTCTACCTCTTCTCCAACTTTATCTAAAGCAATAAATTCATATTCCATTGTGGACCTAGCTATAAGAGTTTGCATGGACGATTTCCAAGCTATAACTGCTCCTCCAAGGGTAAACACATAACCACTTGTGGATTTAGAATCTTTCATATCGGATATCCAGTTGGCATCACTATATCCTTCCACAACAGTTGGATCTTGGCCATAATGCAGTCCATAATTCATCGTGTATCTCAAATACCTTAACAATCTTGTCATGCTCTTCCAATGTTCAACACTAGGATTACTAGTATATATATTTAGCCTGCTCACAACATATGCTAAGTCTGGCCTTGTGCATGACATGAGATACATCAAACTGCCAATAATCCTTGAATACTCCAGTATAACAACACCCTCTCCTCTATTCTTTGACAAATGTTGAGAGGTACCATTCGGAGTTTGAGCCATACTTGTTTCCTCCGAATTGAACATCTCAAGGATCTTATCCACAAAATGAGATTGACTTAACACAAGACTAGTTTGGGTTCTAACAATCTTCACTCCAAGAATTACATCAGCTAGACCCATGTCTTTCATGTCAAATCTCATTTTCAACATGTCTTTAGTAGATCCGATCATCTTGTCATCACTCCCAATGATAAGCTTATCATCCACGTAAAGACATAAGATTACATAACCTTTAGAAGTGTCCTTCACATAGACACACTTGTCACATTCATTTATTTTGAAACCACGGTTAAGCATAACTTGGTCAAACTTTTGGTGCCATTGTTTTGGAGCTTGCTTTAAGCCATACAGTGACTTGACAAGTTTACATACTTTGCCTTCTTGTTCAGGAGCAGAGAAACCCTCAGGTTGCTCCATGTAAATCTCTTCCTCTAATTCCCCATTTAGAAATGCAGTTTTTACATCCATTTGATGTATTTCCAAATTTCTCAAAGCTGCAATTGCAAGCAGCAGTCTTATAGAGGTTATTCTAGTCACAGACAAGTACGTGTCAAAGTAGTCAAGACCTTCCTTTTGTCTATACCCTTTGATTACGGGCCTTGCCTTATACTTGTCAGCAGAGCCATCAACTTTCATCTTTATCTTGAATATCCATCGATATCCAAGTGGCTTGCACCCTGATGGAAGATCAACTAACTCCCAAGTATGATTCTGTAAAATAGAATCAATCTCACTTTTGAAGGCTTCTTTCCATTGAGGTCCATCTGAAGAGGTGACTGCTTCTCGATAGGTTTGAGGCTCAGTCTCAACCATGTAGATAAAAAAAATCAAGCCCAAAAGATTTTTCAATCCTTTGCCTTTTGCTTCTTCTTGGCCCAACTTCTCCAGCCTCTGATTGTTCATGGGTTTCATTTTGAAAAAAACTTATCAACAATTGTTGATGAACTCGCATGAGTTTGTTCTAACATTGGGAACTCCTCTTCAAAATAAGTTGCATTTCCTGGCCTTGTTTCTATTATGGAGTTCTTGTGAACATCAGGATTTTTGGAATCATGCACAAGAAAACGATGTGAAGTCCCAATATGGACATATCCAACAACTATGCAATCAACAGTTTTGGTCCCAATTCTAAGAGCCTTGAGAGGTGTAATAATTACCTTGGCCAGGCACCCCCACACTTTCAAGTATTTGTAGGATGATTTCTGTCCCCACCATAACTCGTATGGTGTTACATCCTTATTCTTGAAAGGAACTTTATTCAATAAAAAATTGGCTGACAAAGTGGCCTCCCCCACATGTCCTGGCTCATCCCAAAACTTATCAACATGGCATTCATAATTTCCTTTATTGTACGATTCTTTCATTCTGCAATGCCATTTGATTGGGGTGTATAGGTGACGTGTGCGTAACTATACATATTTTACAATGGATTTTAACACACGTTTTGCTTTAATATTTATAAAAATGGTTTAGACCTTAATATTAAAACACACACAATAGGGCAAGTGTACCCTGTCATATATGTAGTAACGTACAGATAAGGACCAAGTATCGATCCATGGACGCGCGCGGAGCAATAGTACTAAAACTCTGTCCCCGATTTACCAGTAGGAAAAGATAAGTTGAGTATGTTTATAGCTAAATCAATTCTAACATATGTAAATAACTTAACTACGACTCCAAATAGAAAATATAAACTATATAAACTATAATACGCCAATCCTAGCATGTCATCTATATAAGAAATAAAAGCATGATCAACATTCCCATTTTCCGACAGTTAGTGTCCCTTTCGGGCATCCTAACATGACAACCATATGGAAAGCTAACACGAATACACATGTTAACCACCTCAAGTCGTTCATTATCGCGCAGCTGATATGATCTCATGAGAATCTTTAAAGAAGGGTTAGTATCACCTTTCGGGAGTCCTCAACCGCACTAGCAAAGGAAAGCAATATCGAATACACAATACGACCACCGAGACTAGCATAAAGTAGAGCATTTCACAACCTATTCCATTTTACTAACTTTGAACACAAATCTACTAAGATCGCTATTTCTACCAAAATAACTAGCAAAGATCATTAACCGCGTCAAAGATTAGTAACAACACCATTAAGCTTTTTAAACTCTTTTACGTGCCGGTAAACATAACCGTGTCAAAGATTAATAACAACACCATTAAGCTTTTTAAACTCTTTTACGTGCCGGTAAACATTTATAATCATTATCCGAGTGACTTTAACCAAACCAATACCCGGTTACAGTTTCATGGTGTAAACTTTATTAACAAGTTAACTAGTTTACTACCGGACGATTAAACGGACGGTTTTCTCAACAAGTAATCCGCCTAACACATTCGATAATCATCAAAGTCATCCGAACAAAACTACAAATCTATCAACAACGAAACAAGGTTGCATTATGATCATCAAGATTCAAACATGAAAAACGCCAAATTTATACAAAACTTGATTTCACGCAAATGATTGTTTTAACTACTAACTACTACTAATGTTCTTGCCCGTAGGCGTACGATTAACTAAAATAACATCAATGTAGCAAACAAAATCAGATTTGGATCTAAGAAAGCTTAAAGGATCAAACCATGAGATTGCTAAAGAGATGGATTGGATGATGAAGGATGGAACGGATGGATTCCCGAGCTTGTTCCACGCCTATGCAGCACTTCGTTAGCCCTGAAAATCGCCAGAAATCGCCCCCCAAAGATCCAATATTTGATCAGTGGGCTGAATGGGGGTTTTATAGAAGAACAGGGCCTTCGAGCGGCCGCTCGAAGCCTGTGAGCGGCCGCTCACTTTACAGCCAAGTGGACCAGTTGCTCGATTGCTGACGTAGGCCTTCTAGAATGTTTCTGAAAATATCAGGATGAGCGAGCGGCCGCTCGGAGAGAGTGAGCGGCCGCTCAATGAGAACAGCACGACAGCGCGATCTTTAAAATTGCATATAAAATCGTAGAAAAATCGTTAGGAGGTGTTCTTTATATGCCTGGAAAGCTCTCGGAGCGTAGAACAATTCCTATTTGAAAGTCGAAGTCGGATTTTGGGTTTTAGAAGGGGTAAAAATGATCCGAACAACTGCTGCGCAAAAGTTCTCCTGATAAAGGGCCGAAATCCTTGTTTTTCTTCGGGTTTGCTTCCGGGACATCGTTTAAGACCTGTAATCATAAAGATACCAAATAAGTACCAATTCCTGTGTATAAGGTCAAAAACGTCTGAAAACGGGAGTTAAACGGGGACTTTTATATGTGTAAATTAACGTATATCAAACCTCCCCACACTTGAACTTTGCTTGTCCTCAAGCAAACACTTAAACAGAAAATAAACGAAAAACTCGCCAAGTGGCAACAAAGGCAAAATATAGCCTGTACAGATGATAATAGACAAGCCAACAAAGATATATAAACGGGTGATAAGATAACTAAAAAGCAACGACTCACTTCCGATCTACAAGCACGCTAACCCGTACACGACTCACAATGTTCACACACACTCGGTTTTATTTATGATACATACGTGTAATGTGTATGTGTAAATCGCTCCATTGCCAAGACAATGAATCGTGCAATATCATAAGCTTGTCAAAAAATCTAGTCTTCACCAACTAACGTGTGAAAAAGCACAAATCAAGAGGTCTTTTACGGGTTGTAATGTTAGGCAAAGGTAAGGGTGCGGAATGGATATTTAAAGTGACAAATCGGCTAAAACCCGGCGGTTATGTCTAAATAATATCAACTAATACAACTGTACAAAACAAACGCGAATATAGGCGATTTTTATTTTCAATCGAGCTAACTTATAATTCTTAACTTTAAAGCTCTAAAAACTGCTCGCATACTGCTAATGCACCCTATTTTAGGGTGTTCTATTTTTCTGGATTTTTTTTTCTTTTTTTACATATATATATATCTATGATATATATAATGAACTGAAACTGATTATATAATCAACAAACGGGTTCTAAATATATAAACCTGTCACACCCTCAAAATCCACTTGCGGAGTTTTACCGCGAGGCGCATGACAAACCAGGATCCAAACCAACGATCACAATAAACAAGTCTAACATGAACATAATGCAATTTCAAAACAATATTTAAAATCCCCGTTTACAGCGGAAGCTTATTCAAAACAATTATTCAATATTAAACCAATGTTCAATGTTTGTAAAACCATGCAACTCTAACTAGACGCCGTGCAGACGCGTGCGCCCTAGTTCCATTGTGCTACCTTAGCGACCTGAGAAAACATGTAAAAGTTTACGTCAGCACAAAAATGCTGGTGAGTTTACAGGTTTGCAGTTCAAGTACCAAGTTCACCTGTCCATACTATAACAAATAGAAAACCAGTATACGCTAGCTAGGCGTACGTTTTGTTACTACCACGATTGGAAAACCATTACTAACTCGAATACCAGTTGTTGTGCCCGAATAGTTCCAAATGTTCCTGTTGTTCCTGTTTGAGACAATATGCACTCGCCCGGCCCTCCAAGCCGACGAGCGGGGTTGGTCACTCCCAATAGCGCTATTCACATTTCCCCGTTGTGCAAACCCGCACATTCATGGTTCCCCCCGGGACTTCCAAAGATCGTGTAGTATACGTTAGAAACCCATAGTATGACAGTAGTTACCAAATAATCGTTTTAACACATGTTTTCTCCCCCGAAAGTATGAAACCAGTTTAAAAGAGGGGCCGTAAACTCACCTTAACGTGCAAGCAAAGAATCCGAACAGCAAGCAATATATGCTACCGACACCCTAATAACAGTGTCGCTCAGTGAGTATAGGCGTAATATCATTACCCATATAACTCGTTTGTCCAAGGCGTTTTAAATGTTCAAAAGTGTGTATGCGACACCTAGTGATTCTACATGCAATAGTAAACCCTACGGACCCGTTGGTGAATACGTTGGTTACAATTAGTTTCTACATTCCGTATGTGTCTCAGACAAGTGTACTTCAGTTACATGTCCATTCCATACCACCTAAGACCTCAATTAAGCACATAAGCACATAATACACAATCTGTGTTTTCAGGACAGATTGTGCGCCATCAAAACGAATTTATTTAAAATAGCAAACCAGTGAGTTAACCTCCCAAATTTTTACTGAATTTACTTTGGGATTCACTCGACAATACCTATTTTTGTTTTGTCTCAATTCCAAACACAAAAATTATGAAAATTCGCACAACACAGCTAGGTCCAGAAAATCTCCTCAACAGGTCAGTTTAGTAGGAAAATTCTTAAAAATTGTGTATTCATCCAAACGAGATGAATCCACTTGGAAAAGCTCTATTTTTCCAGTATTGACCTACTGTAAAAATTTCATAATCTAATTCCTTGTAAATCTCAAGTTATGACCATTTAAAGTTAACCCAATTTACAAATCCGAAAATCTGATATGACCCCTAATCAATTAAAATTCCAAAAACGACTCAAACGACGTCCAAATTCGATGGTTTTGCCCATTATGAAAAGCTAAGACCTTGTACGTTACAATCATGCAAAGAATCGATCAAATCAATTGTTTTCAAGCCACGAAACAGACCCTACAAGTCGACTTTCAGAATCTGTCCAGATTCTGATCGTACAATATCATCAATTATATCAAACCCTAATTGCATATTATCAATCAATAATACCTAATAATCATCATACAACTTTCCTAATACCTATTCCCATCAGATCCTATTATCAAACATGTCAAGATCAAAGCTTTTAGGATTAAAACACCAATAACTTGCGCAACAAGCATCCTATGATGTTACTACGCGTTTATTAATAGGTTTAATCCGTTTAATCTTCAAAAAGACTCATGTTTTAATGTTTATTAAACCCATTCAGACCTGGACAAACTTGTTATATGATTTTTACAATAAAACAAAAAGTAAAAAGCGTAAGAAATCATGAGTTATACCCTTAGCTCTTCAAATCAATCAATCGCGCGCCTTGGAGCCTCCCAATTGATGATCTTAAGCCTTAGCAGGTGTTTTTGAAGTGAAACATTCGTGTGGGGCAGTAAGGGGGCGATTAGGGTTGAGTATGAGGGCTGCATGGGAGTTAAGGATGTTTAAATATGAGTTTGAGGCGGTTTTAAACCCGTCAGGTAACATCGAGCGGCCGCTCGGAGCCTGTGAGCGGCCGCTCACAGGTCCGGGTGGCGCGCTTTTGTTTCGTTTCGCCTCCCGACGCGTTATCCTTCGACGTTTTCGTTATTTTGGACCATAACAAGTATAACCCCATGCGTTAAGACCCTAATCAACCTCACGCTCCACTTTTAATAATTTTTATTAACGTGTTCGGTTTAGGTTCACATAATCACGTATGGTTTTCACATAAGTTTGTCAGATATCACCGAGACACATAAGTTTGTTATTCACCAACGTCCGAGGTTCACTAATCATGAAATCACATGTTAACTCACACAAGGAGTCAGAACCCGACCCACACAAGGAGTCAAAGCATCTCATAACCCGAGATAATGCTCGTATGTCCTATCTAGCTATCTAGATAACCCTCGTTAAGTATAATATACGCGTGACTCGCTAAGGTAGACTTTAATCTAGACCATGTTGTTAACCAGAATTTGCCGGGTGTCACAAAACCCGAACACGAACTATTTACAACACATAAACTAGTAGAACAATAACCTAAACCGAGTTTTAACACAAAGGTTTAAAAGAAAAAGGTTATTTGGTTTAGTGGAGAAATGGCGTGGTAAATAAGAAAAAACACGGGATTAGGTTCAACATGGTTAACTAGTGGATAATATATTGGTGCGGGAAACAGATAGAACGAAAAGAAAAGGCTAAATCAAAAGGGTATCCTAAATGCCTCAATCATGTTCGTACAATCTCATACGTATCTGGTCTAAACAAGTATACTAGTGACAAGTTCTAAACTGCACAAAACATCCGGCTCACTCGCAAGCATGTCAAAGAAATGTAATCTATTCTAAGGCTCAAACGCTCACGTAACCGGAAGGAAATGGGTGCAAGTGTACGAATATAACACGCTCGTATCTCATCTGTTTGTCGCGCCTCGAGTTGTCTTTATCAAAATTTAGTTAGGCTTGATGTTTATATGAGAATATATACATATATGTACTTTTAAAGGTTTTTTTTTTTTTTTTTTTTACAATATATATATATATATATATATATATATATATATACAAGAGGACAAACACGATTATAATCCCTCCCCACACTTGAACTTCACATTGTCCCCAATGTGACAATAGAAAGCGTTTATTAATTAGCTATCTATAGTGGGAAAAAGGAGAATAATACTCCCCTGGTATCGAAGAAACTCCCGGGTAAATGGACGGCATGAGCCCCGATAACGGTGCTCGCCAGTTCCCTGCAACATGAACATTCTTGACAAAACAAACTCATCAAATACACCCATTCATAGTCACGCTTATTCAAACAAACCAAAAATTACTGAAACTTAAAATGCGGAAAAGTAAATAGTTCAAGTACAAAAAACAAAATAAATCCATGGGTGCTTGCACCCATATACAGTACCAACAGGAATATCATAAACAAAATAGTACCATCTTACCAGCAATTCTTCAATCCTCATCATCATGGCGAGTCCCTGATGATCCCGCTGCATCACCACCTCGCCTTCGCTTGTCCCCCGGATGTCCCCTCTGTGGGGGATTCCCAAAATGGTTTGGGAAACAAGCATGAAATTCAGAGACAAGGTAGTCTAGGGTCGCCCCTTGATGCTGTAGGGACTCGCCATGCTGGTATAAAGTGTCGCGCGTTTCTGTTCTGAACGCGCCAAACTCATCATAGAAGTCCTGAGGATGCTGGTAGTAATACTGGTGCTGGTGAGGCAGTAGAGGCTTCTGCGGGTGTGGCTGCTGCTGCTGCTCATGTGGCAGCTGTACTGGTGACTGCTGCTGCTGTGGTGGCTGCTGCTGCTGTGGTGGCTGCTGCTGCTGTGGTGGTGGTGGAAGTGGGTCCCAGATCACATTATTGTGCCCTTTTAACCGGCACCTCCCATCTTCATACTCATGGAGGATCCCCATGTGTCTGAGTGTATCTAGGTCGACATAGGATCCTCCTCTAACCCGAGTAAGGGTGTTCCTTGCTGCCTTAAGGACACCCATTGATCTAGCAAGCGCCGTGACATATTCTCCACCATAGATCATACTGCCCGGTTTTCCCCCTGCTGCTGTAGTAAGAAAATAAGCTAGTAATGCAGCTAAGTTAACCGGTTGGTCACTTACCAAGGCGTACAAGAATAATAAATCTGGAGTGGGGCAGTTGGTTGAACTTTCTTTCTTTGCAGCCACCGTTCCACAGAGAACCTTTTGGAATACACGAAGCAATGGGTCAATAATCTTAGTCGCTTTTGACCCTTGGGGGTTGTATTCTTGAAGCCCCGTCAGTTGAGCCCAAAAATTGTTTCGCAATTGGTTGTCGTCGGGGAAGCCATACATAGCTTCATTGAAGCTATCATCGTAGATCTCTTCCTCGGTATAAATCCCTAAGTGGTGACCCAGCTCCGCGACTGAAATGTCGCGCCAGATGCCACCAAGGCGAAACTGCAACCCATGTATCCCATTTGCTTGAAAATTCCGTTCTAAATGCTTTCTTGGCCTTCGATAGGTCAAGGTGGAGAAGAATTCAAGAGTTATCTCCATGAAGACCGGTTCGTTTATTGAAAGCAGGTTCTCTAGTGGTTGGTCCATCCATTCCCTTAGCCGCTCCTCTTGATTTACCTCAGCTAGAGTATCCCAACAAAGCCTACGCGGAGTGGCAATCATATCCCTTCGCGCATTTAGCTCTTCAAACTTCTCTAGACACCCGCGTTCTTTCGGGTTTGACGGGTCAAATCTCAAAAAGCGGTGCACCATCTGCATCAAAATGCTTAAATATGTCAGTTTTAATCAAAGGAATAGGACCCGGACCCAAAACACGACAAACAAAAAATAAAAATTTTTCACAGACTCATTGAGCGGCCGCTCAATGGGATGGAGCGGCCGCTCACAGCATCCTGCGCGCCAAACTTTGTTTTGCAGCCCTGTTTTTCGATCATGTGCACTGGCGTTTTCCCGGTTTTCAGTGTTTTAGCCAAATGCACTCCAAAAGCGGCCATTCAAGCACTTGATTTTTGAAAAATGATTAACTTTGGCGCTTGAATGGCCGAACTTGCGCAATTATGAAGTTTTAAAGTGAATTTGGGATTTTAACACCTACGCGCCCTTCACTTTGCAAATCACCTTAACTTTAAGTCATTTAGCGCAAGGTGTTTAAAGCCCAAATATTTATGGCATAATCATCGAATTTGGGGCGCGTTTGTTTAGTTATGAAGAACGCCCCAAAACTCATGAATATCCCACTCTAAACTACAATCTAATAACTAGAATCCTTAAAATTTGGGGATTTGTTAAACATTATGAAGAATCCCCAAAAATCAAGAAAACAATACAATTACATAACCTAAGCATGATGAATTTTGGGGAAGGGTTGAACAATTTATGAAAGGTCCCCAAAATTCAACAATCCTAACTACAATAAGATATATACAAGCATAGAACCCAAAAATCAAATTAAACTACAAACATTCTAAAGTATATTAAATATAAGGCTAAGAAAATTGACCCAAATCTTAAAAAATTTTCGGAATGTATTTAATCATGATGAAGAAAACCTCAAAAACTCAAAGATTTGGACAACACTATACTCTAAACTATACTAACCAAGCATACAATCCATCAATGAACATTTAGGGTTTATTAAACATTATGAAAGGACCCTAAAATCATGAAAACATTGCAGAAATTTAAACTAATCTACACTAGAACAAGAGAAAATGCAAGAAAAGTAGTGATTCATACCTTTTTCTTGAAGATTTGAAATGGGATTGAAGGGTTTGATGTGGTTGTTCTTGAGAGCAAAAACAATTGAAAGAATGGGTCAAAATACACTGAGCGGCCGCTTGTAGTGTTTTAGGGTTGGTCTTTTTGAGTTTTAAGTGGGAAATACCAAGTTTGCCCCTGAAAAAGCTGTGCAGAGACCGTTGAGCGGTCGCTCGCTCTCATTGAGCGGCCGCTCGCTATTTTTTTTTTTTTTTTTTTTGAACAGAACTGGGTGTTTGGAGCGGGCCGCTCGGAGCCTCCGAGCGGCCGCTCAATGTGTCTGCGCGTGCAATTTTTCTGCAGTTTTTCACCAAACGACGCCTGTACTTGTCCGTTTTGACCCAAACAACCAACATACCTGTTTTAAGACGCTTCTTAGTACTTTACCTCTGTTGTGAAGCGACTTTCCACATCTTCATAAGGCGCGAATCGAACCTGCAAAGACTAAAAACAAACTACAAAGAACAAGTTAAAATTAAAAATAAGTTAACTACAAAACTATTCTAAGTTATGAACCTATATACAATTTGGCGCGCCCATACACGCCGTGCTATATTTATTAACGAGTCTCTAGCTAGACTCACTTCCCCACACTTTATGAGGCGTGTGGGGCGTAGAGATCGATTTCATCTACGGTTTGGTCAACCGGTCCTTCAACATAGACTTTTAGGCGATGACCGTTGACTTTGAAAGTCAAACCCACAGAATCTGCGATTGCGACAGCACCGTATGGATATATTTCCTTAACAGTGTACGGTCCTGTCCAGTGGGATTTCAACTTTCCAGGAAAGAGGCGCAGGCGAGAATTATAAAGCAAAACTAAATCGCCTACCTGAAAATCTTTCTGGCTTTTCAGGCGACTGTCGTGCAGTCTCTTTGTGCGCTCTTTATATAATATCGAGCTCTCATAGGCCTGCTGCCTAAGCTCCTCCAGCTCATGAATCTGTAAGAAACGGGTCTCACCGCCGGTCTTGAGATCCAAATTCGCCGTTTTAAGAGCCCAGAATGCCCTATGTTCCAACTCGACAGGGAGATGACACGCTTTGCCATAGACCAGCCGAAAGGGAGTCGTCCCAATAGGCGTCTTGTAGGCAGTTCGAAAGGCCCACAGCGCGTCATCAAGCTTGTCAGCCCAATCCTTGCGGTTTTGATTAACCGACCGCTCAAGGATTCGCTTCAATCCACGGTTCGTGACCTCCACCTGTCCACTTGTCTGTGGATGATACGGGGTGGATAACCTGTGCTGGACGCCATAACGTGCTAACGCGCGATCAAGCTGCGCATTGCAGAAATGCGTGCCACGGTCACTAATTAGTGCCTTCGGGGCACCAAACCGCGAGAACAAGCCTCTAACAAACCTCACTACTACTCGGGCATCATTTGTGGGTAAGGCTTGCGCCTCCACCCACTTTGACACATAGTCAACCGCCACGAGTATGTATTTATTACCCCGTGAGGAGGGGAATGGTCCCATGAAGTCTATGCCCCAAATGTCAAAGACCTCACAGACTTGGATGGGATTTTGCGGCATTTGGTCGCGTGCCGATATGTTCGTCGCCCTCTGGCACGAATCACATGCACCGACCAGTATCTGAGCGTCACGGAAAAGTGTGGGCCAATAAAACCCGGAGTCTAACACTTTTTTGGCAGTGTAATTCGCTCCGTGGTGACCTCCGGTAGGCCCCTCGTGACAGTCGCGCAAGATCTGCGCCGCCTCAACCCCGAACACGCAACGGCGAATCAGCTGATCCGCCCCGACCCGGAACAAAAATGGGTCATCCCAGAAGTAATGCTTTAGGTCCGCGAAGAACTTCCTCTTTTGCTGGTGCGACAATCCTTTGATGAGGATCCCGCACGCGAGGTAGTTCGCAAAATCCGCGAACCATGGTGATACATCTTCCACCGACTCGACGCTCATCAAGAACTCGTGGGGAAAGTTGTCATTAATGGTATCCCACGCGCAGTTCTCGGCATCATCATGCTCGAGTCTGGACAGATGATCAGCAGCAACATTCAGGGCACCCTTCTTGTCCTGAATCTCTATATCGAACTCTTGCAGCAGCAAGATCCACCTAATCAGGCGCGGTTTCGCGTCCTGTTTGCTGAATAGGTATCGGATCGCTGCATGGTCCGTATAGACAATGGTCTTCGACAGCACCAAATATGATCTAAACTTGTCGAATGCAAATACTACAGCAAGAAGCTCTTTTTCAGTCGTGGTGTAATGCTCCTGAGCATCATGTAGAGTCTTACTCGCGTAGTAGATCGGGTGGAAGTGCTTGTCCTTCCGCTGTCCCAAGACCGCCCCTATCGCGAAGTCACTCGCGTCGCACATAATCTCGAATGGCAGCTCCCAGTCGGGTGCTACCAATATAGGGGCCTCAACAAGCAAACGCTTCAGAAGGCCAAATGCCTTCACACACTCTGCACCAAACACAAACGGTGCATCCTTTTCCAACAAACGGGTCATCGGCCGGGCGATCTTTGAAAAGTCTTTGATGAATCGCCTGTAAAATCCCGCATGACCCAAAAAGCTGCGGATCGCTCTGACAGAGGAGGGTGGAGGGAGCCTAGAAATGATATCTACTTTGGCAGGATCAACCTCCAACCCACTTTGGGAGACCTTATGCCCCAGGACTATTCCTTCCTTCACCATGAAGTGGCATTTTTCCCAGTTTAGCACAAGACTGGTCTCCTCACACCTCTGAAGCATCCGCTCCAGGTTCCCCAGACATTGATCGAACGAACTCCCAAAACGGAAAAATCATCCATGAACACCTCCATGGAGTCCTCGATCATGTCATGAAAAATGGCAACCATGCAACGCTGGAAGGTCGCCGGCGCATTGCACAGCCCAAATGGCATACGCCTGTAGGCGAATGTGCCAAAAGGGCATGTGAAGGTCGTCTTATCCTGGTCCACAGGATCGATAGGGATCTGAAAGTATCCAGAGAAACCATCAAGGAAACAGTAATACAACTTCCCCGACAGTCGTTCCAACATCTGATCGATGAATGGAAGCGGGAAGTGATCCTTGCGGGTGGCGTCATTGAGCTTGCGATAGTCAATGCAAACTCTCCACCCCGTGACGGTCCTCGTAGGAATTAACTCATTCCTATCATTTGTGACCACCGTCATGCCACCCTTCTTGGGCACGACGTGCACAGGACTAACCCAAACAGAATCCGAGATGGGATATATCAATCCAGCATCAAGCAGTTTAATCACCTCGGATTTAACAACATCTTGCATGTTCGGGTTCAGACGCCTCTGGTGCTGCGCACAAGGCTTGTAGACATCCTCCATCAAGATTTTATGAGTACAGAAAGAGGGATTAATCCCCTTGATGTCTACGATCTTCCAGGCAATTGCCCGTTTATGAAGTTTTAAAACCCTCAACAACTCGCTCTTTTCTTCCACAGTCAATGAAGACGATATGATCACCGGTAGACGCCCCTCCTCATCCAGAAATGCATACTCGAGATGCGGCGGGAGCTCCTTCAGCTCTAGAGACGGTGGATCCTCAACAGACGGCTTCGCCTTCTCCTCTTCCTCTCGCTCAATTTCCACAAAACGCTCCGGACTTTGGGAACCATCATCACCGATCTGATAGACCGGCTGCTCATCTATATGGCCCTCCTGCATAATGCCATCTAGGCTCCCACACAACAGATGTGTGTCCGAAACATCTCTCTCCCAAGCACCTCTGACATGAGAGCTGACACATGGTCTACTATATCAAGATAGTATAGTGTATCGTCTTGGCTCTCAGGATGGCACATCGACCTCTGAATGTCAAAAGTCACGTGCTCATCATTGACTCGGAGTGTGATCTGGCCCGCAGCCACGTCAACAATCGTCCTTGCCGTGTTAAGGAAAGGACGTCCGAGAATCAGAGGAACTTTAGAGTCCTCATCCATATCTAGGATAACAAAGTCCACAGGGAAAACAAATTTGTCAATCTTGACAAGCATATTTTCTACAAACCCCCGTGGATACTTGATCGAACGATCAGCGAGGCGAATACTCATCCTGGTGGGTGAAGGTTCACCCAGATCCAACTTCTCGAAAACCTTATAAGGCATAAGGTTTATGCTGGCCCCCAAGTCTGCGAGTGCATTACTGACAGTCATATCACCTATCAGACAAGGGATGGTAAAGCTACCAGGATCGCCCATTTTCATGGGCAGTCTATTCTGCAGAATTGCAGAGCAGTTCTCGTTCAACAGAACGCAGGACAGGTCCTCAAGTTTTTGCTTATTTGTGAGGATGTCCTTCAAGAATTTGGCATACTTAGGCATCTGTGCTAAGGCCTCAACAAACGGGATGTTTATATGTAGCTGCTTGAACAGCTCGAGAAATTTCCCGTATTGCGCCTCGTCTTTCTGCTTCCTAAGTCTACCAGGATATGGAACAGGAGGAGTGTAGTCAGTGACTGGCTTCGGTAGCTGTGCTGTACTTGCTGGGACTCGCCTAGCGTGCACCTCGTCCGAAGACTCAGTCTGGACCGTCTCAGTGATCGGTGGTGAGCCCGATGTGTCAGGTCCCGTGGTTTTACCACTCCTCGTCGTTATGGCATTCACATGCCCTCTTGGGTTCGGCTCAGTGTTGCCTGGAAGACCACCCTGCTGTCTCTCAGACATCATCTTTGCCATCTGGCCAACCTGGTTCTCTATGGCCTGCATCGACGCCTTTTGGCCCCTCATCTCTCCCTCATAATTCGTGAAGCGCTCCTCATGCTGCTGGTAGCGCTGCTCAGCGATCTGATTGGAATTAGAGGTGTTGGTAAGGAGCTGAGACATCATTTCCTCCAGCTTAGACATACCATGAGGGGCGTGCTGCTGGGAGCTGCTCCCGGCGCCCTGGTTCTGGTATTGGTTCGGTCTCTGCTGGGACGATTGACCACGACCCTGGTATGGCTGTTGGTTGGACTGTAGGACTTGGTTGGACTGGTAAGGCTGTTGGTTGGACTGGTAAGGCTGTTGGGACTGGTAGGACTGTTGCGGTGCGGCGGCTCTCTGCTGGAATCCGAGAGGGTTCTGATTGGAAGTACCAGATCTCCACCCGAAGTTCGGGTGATTTCTCCAACCCGGATTATAAGTGTTGCTGTAAGGGTTATTCTGGGGTCTCGTTTGATTACCCATGTAGTCCACTTCCTCGTGGCCTGTATACATCACCCCCTGAGCACACGAGCCAGGCTCGTGAGATACCCCGCACTCCACACACAAACAATCGGACTGCGCTACGTGTTGCTGAGAGTTATCGAATCTCGTAGCCAGAGCCGCTATCTGTGCCGAAATCGCCGTATAGTTATCCACGGCATGCACACCAGCCTTGGCAGATGAAGACCTAGATCTATCATTCTGCCGGGATTTAGATTTTAGGGACGCCTTCTCAATAATGCTCCACGCTTCCCTAGGAGACTTTGTTCCGATGTCTCCCCCAGCGTATACATCAAGGCGTTCCTGAGACGCATACCCGAGTCCCTGATAAAAAGTTTGCACCAAATGCCTTTTCGAAAGCTCATGGTGCGGGCAACTCAAGAGTAGGTCTTTAAACCTTTCCCAGGCTGTGTATAATGATTCATCGTCATCCTGACGAAATGTCATGATGCGATTCCTCAGTTTTTGTGTCTTTTCAGGAGGAAAATACTGCTGCATGAATTGTTGTGACAACTCTGCCCAAGTCGTGATCGACCCTGCGGGTTGTGACAGAAGCCAAGTCCGGGCTTTGTCCCGCAGTGAGAATGGGAAGAGTCGGAGACGGATAGCATCATCGGAGATGCCCGTCATCTTAAAGGTGGCTAAAACCTCTAAGAATGCAGCAATATGTCGGCCTGGATCCTCGTGCTCCAGTCCACCGAATTGCACCGAGTTTTGTATCATATTCACGATACTAGATTTGATCTCGAAATGGTCCGCCAAAATAGCCGGACGGACAATACTCGGCGCGAGTCCATCTCCTCCTGGACGACCACTATCATTCAGCGGAATGTCGTCATCCGCCATGATAATGTCGCTGTGGGCGTCCGACCCGTTGTCGTCGGCCAGATCGTGCCTCGCCTCCTCAATTGGGACCTCAACAATAGGAGCAGCAATAAGAATATCAGAAACAAGACGCAATTTATGAAGTCTAATCCGCTCGCTTCTCCTCAGGCGCCTTAGCTCCTCGTCAGAAAGATCACCAGAAGACCCAGGGTTTGTGGACATCAACCTGCATGTAAGAATGATACAGTTGCAACAGGCGAATATATGACAAACCCAAAAAGGCGATAAAAGACAGAAAAATAAATAAATGAAATAAAGAATCAATAAATTCATGCGATAATAACGGAAAGCAAATATATTCAAGAAAATCAAATATAAACAAATAGAATCAATAAAATGAACAGAAATAAGCAGACTAAGCCTAAAACTATACAAAGAATGAAATTAATAATTAGTCCAAATACGAACAAATAAATCTAATTAATCAAATAACGAACAAATCAAATTCATAGACAAACCAATTAATCCAATATTCAATAAATTAAATCTATCAACATCCTAATGAACGAAAAATCAAATCAAACAATCCTATAAGCAGATAAATGAACGAATCTATATGCAACCTATAAACCAATCTAAAATTAATCCAATATATCAACAGACAGATAAATCTAATAAAAATTCAAATAATCATATATGCAAATAAATGAATGAAATAACGAATCAAAGAAGTATAAACAAGTATTCACAAGCATGTACACTGGTAAAAAGTTGACTCGGTTCGTTCCTAAAGCTCGTCGCGTCCCCGGCAACGGCGCCAAAAACTTGACGTGTGCGTAACTATACATATTTTACAATGGATTTTAACACACGTTTTGCTTTAATATTTATAAAAATGGTTTAGACCTTAATATTAAAACACACACAATAGGGCAAGTGTACCCTGTCATATATGTAGTAACGTACAGATAAGAACCAAGTATCGATCCATGGACGCGCGCGGAGCAATAGTACTAAAACTCTGTCCCCGATTTACCAGTAGGAAAAGATAAGTTTGAGTTTGTTTATAGCTAAATTAATTCTAACACATGTAAATAACTTAACTACGACTCCAAATAGAAAATATAACTATATAAACTATAATACGCCAATCCTAGCATGTCATCTATATAAGAAATAAAAGCGTGATCAACATTCCCATTTTCCGACAGTTAGTGTCCCTTTCGGGCATCCTAACATGACAACTATATGGAAAGCTAACACGAATACACATGTTAACCACCTCAAGTCGTTCATTAGCGCGCAGCTGATATGATCTCATGAGAATCTTTAAAGAAGGGTTAGTATCACCTTTCGGGAGTCCTCAACCGCACTAGCAAAGGAAAGCAATATCGAATACACAATACGACCACCGAGACTAGCATAAAGTAGAGCATTTCACAACCTATTCCATTTTACTAACTTTGAACACAAATCTACTAAGATCGCTATTTCTACCAAAATAACTAGCAAAGATCATTAACCGCGTCAAAGATTAGTAACAACACCATTAAGCTTTTTAAACTCTTTTACGTGCCGGTAAACATTAACCGTGTCAAAGATTAATAACAACACCATTAAGCTTTTTAAACTCTTTTACGTGCCGGTAAACATTTATAATCATTATCCGAGTGACTTTAACCAAACCAATACCCGGTTACAGTTTCATGGTGTAAACTTTATTAACAAGTTAACTAGTTTACTACCGGACGATTAAACGGACGGTTTTCTCAACAAGTAATCCGCCTAACACATTCGATAATCATCAAAGTCATCCGAACACAACTACAAATCTATCAACAACGAAACAAGGTTGCATTATGATCATCAAGATTCAAACATGAAAAACGCCAAATTTATACAAAACTTGATTTCACGCAAATGATTGTTTTAACTACTAACTACTACTAATGTTCTTGCCCGTAGGCGTACGATTAACTAAAATAACATCAATGTAGCAAACAAAATCAGATTTGGATCTAAGAAAGCTTAAAGGATCAAACCATAAGATTGCTAAAGAGATGGATTGGATGATGAAGGATGGAACGGATGGATTCCCGAGCTTGTTCCACGCCTATGCAGCACTTCGTTAGCCCTGAAAATCGCCAGAAATCGCCCCCCAAAGATCCAATATTTGATCAGTGGGCTGAATGGGGTTTTTATAGAAGAACAGGGCCTTCGAGCGGCCGCTCGAAGCCTGTGAGCGGCCGCTCACTTTACAGCCAAGTGGACCAGTTGCTCGATTGCTGACGTAGGCCTTCTAGAATGTTTCTGAAAATATCAGGATGAGCGAGCGGCCGCTCGGAGAGAGTGAGCGGCCGCTCAATGAGAACAGCACGACAGCGCGATCTTTAAAATTGCATATAAAATCGTAGAAAAATCGTTAGGAGGTGTTCTTTATATGCCTGGAAAGCTCTCGGAGCGTAGAACAATTCCTATTTGAAAGTCGAAGTCGGATTTTGGTTTTAGAAGGGGTAAAAATGATCCGAACAACTGCTGCGCAAAAGTTCTCCTGATAAAGGGCGAAATCCTTGTTTTTCTTCGGGTTTGCTTCCGGGACATCGTTTAAGACCTGTAATCATAAAGATACCAAATAAGTACCAATTCCTGTGTATAAGGTCAAAAACGTCTGAAAACGGGAAGTAGTTAAACGGGGACTTTTATATGTGTAAATTAACGTATATCAATAGGGAGGG